>CM057107.1:7972500-8572500 GCA_029959045.1 Taenioides sp. WSHXM2023 | reverse complement strand
TACCTAGAAAAACAAAACTAAAGGCGTTGTGAGCGGGGTTAATGCCATACTGTGAGACATTTCAGACAAAGCAATAACATCTCCATGGAGAAAAGCATGTGACGACCCCCCGCCAGAAAAGTTACACAATGCAGCTTTAACATATTACCCTACTTTATCCTCACACACCCACATCTGGATAAACAACATTAAAAATACAGCCTTTTTGACCTTGTGTTTTTTTCCAAGAAACTAAACATACATTTTCACCAAACTTCCCCTCAGTAAATACACTTTAAGGACGCTGACACAGGAGCTCCTGTTCTCAGCTCTTCTCCTGTCCGTCAAAACCTGGTTAGAACTGAAATAAATGTGATTTCTTAACCTCAAAAACATAAGTCTTTCTGTACATTTGCACTTGGCGCAGACCCTCTGGGGAGACTACGGAGGTCTGCGGTAACAAGGGCACAAAATACACTTTAATAACTTCACACTGCTGATATTTACACAGAAACGTATTCGATTACGAGGCTGTATAGAGGTGTCATTATAAAAAAAATAGGTGAAATACAAATAAAATAAAACAAAACTGATCCAAATTTGTTATGTAGCTGTTATTTGTCTCTCAATTAACTACAGAACAACGTGTGTCAACAAAAAATCAAGAATTATGAGACTTTCTGGGTCATCTACAACCAGTACATAGTCTTATTACATTATTTTGTATTCTCAACTACGATCCAGCTCATTTTCCAGAATCAGCATAAAATAATAATTAAAAAAAACACCATTGGTCAATTAATGGGCTAAAAAACTAAAAACTTGCGAAGTGATTCATATTTGAATTACCGTATTTTCCGGACTATTGAGCGCACCTGAATATAAGCCGCATCAACTAAATTTTCAAAGAATTTTATTTTTGTACATATATAGGCCGCACCTGTCTATAAGCCGCAGGTGTCCACGTCTTCAAGAAGTTTTCAAGTTCCGAGCATCTGCTTGTTTTGCCTCTAAAGCTTTTGTCGTCTTTTTGCATTGAGTCAGTTCGTCACGCGCGAGAGTCGCTCTGGCGCTCTACTGCGCATGTCTCGAGCAGAAAGAGCCGCTGTCCTGTCTGGGATCAGGTCAGTGTCTTGTAGGATTTCAACAGGATTTGAGGCTCTCCGGGGGTCGGGGTTAGTTGTATCGATCATGTATGAGTGGATGTCCAGCTACTGAAGTTTGAGACGTTTCGTCTCGTCATTTACGCCTCACCTGCATTTAACACATACGGGTCATAAAGACGTATCCCACTCACTAATGTTCATTTAGCAGCAGAACTTATTTTATCACGCAGCGATAAACTGTTTTAGTGCTGACAACAGCGCTAGCGAGTGTTCTAACTAACCCTAACCCATGTTCACCGCACAGACAGCGGCGCTTTCTGCACTCAAGCTGCGCGCGCATCCGCTGTGTTCATAGACGAATAATCCGTCCATATATGAGCCGCATCGGTGTATAAGCCGCAGGGTTCAAAGTGTGAGAAAAAAGTAGCGGCTTATAGTCCGGAAAATACGGTATTTTATTTAATTAAATTTTTTGAGTATAAATGTCCCTTAATGCCTCTACGGATAAAAAAGAAAATATTACTGATAAAAATACAGTTTCTTATTAGTTGTATGATTATGTTTAATAAGAGAGTAGAGGTTGTATGACTTGTGCCATTTTTTTATTTAACAACACTGTATATTTTGAGTAAAGAAAACTAAAACAAATGTCCTAACTCAGATAATTGCTTGTAAAAATGTCCGTCATTGTTTCTTTTGTGTGAAATATCGGGAGATCATTATAGAGGAATGCCACAGCTCCGAGTGAGGGGAGGGACCAGAGACAATCTACAATTAAAACACAACACAATAGACGCACACTGGAGCACTGAGTAATAAAATTTTTCGATTAGAGGTGTTTTTATAGCTCAAAAATACCGTAAAAAGCTTGGGGTCCCTGGGGTTCGCCTCGCCACAGATCTATAACCTGCCCTCACCTGCTTGCCTCCATGGAGATAAATAAATATGATGCCAGACTGAACATACCAGGCAAAGCATAAAAACATCTCATTAGGACAGAAGTTACAAAATGAAAGCCTAAAAGTTGGATTTCGAAGTAATAAGAGATTTAATTTAACAAGTTTGAACCAGGAATAAATGCAACTTCAAGCCCAAAACTTTTACATAATTCTGAAATTGAGACAATTATAAGAAAGACGGCAAACCTTCGGATACAGTTAGACGCCTATAAAACATAAACCGTTGTCCACTTATTAGTGCACAAAGTTAGGCTGCAAAATGAAACATGTACAATGGTCATAGACATGTAATTAACCAAATTTTAGTTATTCAGCACAATGGTACAATTCAGAAATTCCTTGGCGAGCTACAGGTTGGAGACCCCTGATCTGGAATGAGTCATAGGAGTTATTTATTCAACCCTCTTCAGGCAGAATTGAATCATAGTACAGAAAAAGAACAAAAACTCCTAAACCAGGTCTAAACCAGGTCCAAACCAGGTCCAAACCAGGTCTAAACCAGGTCTAAACCAGGTCCATGGGCGTATACTAGTCTCTGTGCTCTTATATTTGTTCTGATCCAGCTCCAGATCGTTCTAAAAACATTCAGGAAAGCTTCATTTCTGTCTGGTCAATGGGACTTTTTTTTAGTATCAATACCTGTGAAAAATGAGGATCTAGTTTCAATACTAGTTTTAGTATTGATTAGTATCTGATATTACATTTGACAATTGCAAATTTATTGATAACATTTAACAACCCCAGGTCAGACTAGGAAAAAAGGGCTAAATAGGCACAAAACAGGTATTACTACTACATCGTACCAATAAAGAAGTACCCAAAATGAACCTATAACTTTTAGATTTAACTCGATGTAGTCTATAGATAGTCTAGAACAGGGACTAAACCAGGTCCAAACCAAAGTCTAAGTATATGCAAACTGAATAAACCACAAATTTAAAAGAAAGTTGGTCTAAAAAAGGTCTAAACTGGGTCAAACTAAGATTAAAGAATTACTAAAAATGTACTTTATTACATTATACTACTCAATAACATTCATTTATAATAATTAAAACATTGTCAAATAAGAGCTTTACATCAGTTGCATGTGATTTTGATATTAAAAAAGTGGTAATTATTAGCTTATTATTGAAAAAAGGTGTCAGCATAAATGTATTCCTCTAATTAGCATAAAGCCACATGCTCCACTCTGCCTGCAGCTTCACTTAGCACCAACTCCGCTCCGTTTTATTCGTATTATTTTGATTTTAAACGCATTTTGTCGTAACATTTATACAAAATTAAGATTAAATGAACGCAAAAACATGCTCTCTGTGCCTCAAAACGTGTGGCAATGTAGTTTAATATACCTATAAAAAAAAAGTCATGACCATTTGAGACGCGATAAAAGTTAATACGTGCGTAATTTGACGTGCAAAACTAAATATATTTCGTTAAAATCTTACCTTCTACATCCGTGACATGTTGGATTCTTGTACGTCCGGTTTTGGTGAGTTTTAATGTCGTTTTTCTGCAGGTTGAAGCGGAGACGAGGCGGACTGTGGCGGATCCGGACCGAGTCTGGACCCGAGTCTGGACCATAGACCCGGGCTGCGCTGCGGGACGGTGCAGTAAGCGGGGTGGTCGATAGAAGGCGCTAAAAACAAGGGGAAAACAGAAATAAAAATTAAAAACTCTGCACTATGTAACTTTTTGGTTGGGGGACTGTCACCTGCTTGTTTCCATGGATATGTCATTGCTCCGCCTGGAATGTTCCACAGTGTGACATTAAACAGCTCTACTTTACATTTATTCAATTACAGGTGGTTTAATAGCTCAAAAATACCTAGAAAAACAGGTATTCTACTATGCCTATTCTGTCTCTTGCTCTCTTTTTTGCTGCTTATTTAGAAATTATTATTACCATTTATATTTTTTACTCTTTGTTATTACATTATACTGTGATGTTTGAGCTACTGTTTCCAAATAATTTCCCTTGTGTATCAATAAAGTTTGTCTAAGTCTAATTCTGACAGTGAGGGGTGTTGTCTTTCCACAGATCTGAGAAAAAAATATCACCGTGGAGAGAAGCAGGTGATGGACCCTCCATCAGAAAGGTTACACAATGCGCCTTTAAGTTATTACAAAATTTCATATACACAAAGAATCCTAAAATTAAAAGTTTAGAGAAAGTTATGTTGGTTACTGACATAAACGTTTGTAATATGGCCAAATCGTTTACAAAAACAAAGCAAATTGAGTAGAATATGTAATAAAAGACAAAAAAAATCATGAGAAAGAGGCAAAACTTAGGATTTGGCGCCCTCTAGTGTTTAATTAGAATATGACTAATTTAAGGAACGTATAGGGGGACGTTGTAAAACGTTAGCCTTTATTTTTTACATAAACCTTTTATTTTATTACCGAGTTCGAATTGAGGTATTGAAATTATATTATGGGAAGGGAATGCCGCATTACTCCAATAACAATTGTTTTCTAGTTCGTGTATCCTGAAATACACTGCAGCTTCTGGAGTATTTTTTGTATATTTTAAATACGCTGCAACACCTGGTTTTAGTCCATAGTGTACTTTTTTTTTTTTTTATTATTATTATTATTTTGTTCAGATATATAGCCTATTTGTCCCTTTTACATTTCTACTGACTACTGTTTTATTTTGATATGCATTGTGTGATTTTGGCTGATTTGTGTATTCACTGACGATTAAGATGATTCTGAACTGCCAATACATGACAAGATAATGTCAAGATACAATTTCATGAAGGCATTGCCATTTTTAGTTTTCCTGCTTTGTTGATACACACATTTCTGTATTGTTATTGTGCACAGAGACCCACCCAATCTATACATTCTATTTTATTTCATTATTTTGGTTTGTAAAGTCTATTCAAAACATTTAAGATGGTGGTTTTTGGTTGCTTTTCTGCACCCGCCCATACAGCCATCCAGTACATTCTATTTTATTTTTATTCATTATTCATTATTTATTTTATTATCTTGGTTTGCAAAGTGTTTTCATTGACAAAAGCAATGAAGATGGTGTTTTTTTTCTTGCTTTTCTGCATTGTTATTGTGTAGAGACCCACCCATGCATCCATCCCCCTGCTGCTTGTGCAAAACACGCGCAACATGCATAGCAATTTCCCGCGTTTTCCATTTTTATCACTGACCAACCGCTGCTTTGCACTCACTTTCTGCGCCTTTCTGATCCAATAGGAGCCTGCAGATCTGTCTCAGCTCTTTAAGCCCCATCTTCTGCACGTTTTGGACGAATGGGCGCTCGGTAAAGCTGATAAACGCGACCAATCGGGATCAGGGGAGCCGTGAGTGTGACCGAAGCGAGTGGTGCAAAGTAGCCGACCCGGGCTCAGTCTTTTCGGCCCTCCTTTTTCCCCCCACCCGGTCAGTTTCTTTCGGATCTTGACTACAATGGCGGAGCAGCAGCAGTTCTACATCTTGCTGGGTAATTTGATGAGCCCGGACAACAACATCAGGAAACAATCGGAGGTGAGAAACGTGTGGATTTTGTTGTTTTAGAGCAGATCGTGTTGGTAATCGTGAGGACCAGCGGCTGCGTAGGAGACCGAAGCCCACGTGTATGGCTAGGGGGACTTGCTAAATCCAAGGCGTTTCAATCCGGGAGGGTCTTGAATAACAAACTCTGCTTTTAAAATAAAAATAAACGTGTCAGTGCTGTTAATATTGTAATTTTAGGCTGCGCTTCGGTTAAATTCGAATGATTATGACTGAATACGACGTGAAACTGCGACAAATCTGTTATAGCCACAATTTCTGTACAAATCTCATTAAATTGATCAATAAAAACCTGCTGTGAATCATCATCGTTAAACAACCATGTTCTAAATCTTGTATTTGATCCAAACCGTGTGTATTTTGACAATTAAACTAATATTTATTGTCAAAATCAAACAAAAAATGTCCTGGCTTCTCTAACCCATGCTCACCCGATCGAAATGCCTGGAATTTACAGCGACTCCCTGCACTGCACGCAGAGAAACCGCTAACTGCTGGCTCCATGTTGCGTAGTTATGCGGTTTAACGGTCATTTTTAACATTTACCAAACCAAACATCGACATGGTGAAGGTTTTACGTTCTTAAGTGCGCCGTGTCACGCAGTTTGCTTCAGATTAAGCCGATAAATGACCCTACACGGACGTTTGACTCACCAGCTGACTGAGGGCTAGGCAGGAAGTAGCACCACGGCGCTAGCTAAATGGCCTGTCGCTGCCTGATTTGTATCGCTTCGTTAGCTGCTGTTTTGGACTGATTAAATTAATGAAACATGTTCTAATCACTGCCCAATGCCTTGTCCACGTGGAAAGGAAGAGTTGTGAAATAGTTAATGCTAAAATATGGGCAAATTTTAGCTGTATAATGAATCTAGACTGAAATTAACGGAAATAAACGCTATTTTTGGCGTCTTCTCCTTTCCTATCTGTCTCTACAAGCTATAACAATACAGCTCTGTCTGTAAAGCAAACATATTTGTAATACAGATCATTTATAGTGATTATAAATGGTCATGACGGTCGATTTGTTGATATTTGTCCTAGTAGAGTTTCCGTTACCAATATGGCAGACAGCTGGCGTGTAGCAAATCAGGCAGCGATGCTAATTTGCTAGTGAGAGTTACCCAGTCACTTTCAATAGCAAGTTAGCCAAGCCTTATTGGCACTTTAGGTTTGTTTGCTCAGGTTTGTGATGATCTTAAGAACATGTGTATATTGTGGATGGATTTACATAGTGGAGAAGCAGGTTTATTATACACAGGACCGGTAGAGCAGTGGTTATGTAACCTTAATAGTCTTTAGTTCTCCATTCCACTGACACTAACAACAAATTGGGTTGCACTAAAAACATTGTCATATTAATCTGATTTCACGGTTGTCCCTAAAGATAATGACAAAAACACTTGCACAAACGTAATCACAAATCACATTAGCATATAAATTGTCCATTGTATGATTATAAAGAGCCTATAGCAAAACTAATAGGACCAAAACAAAGCAAAAGTCACATGGCGTGTTGACAAATTGTTCAACTTGTAGTAAATGTAATCTAATATTTGTTTCAGCTTCTTGTTGTAGTTGATATTTTGAGGACTTTTCAAACCTCAACAGATAAAACTGGTTATAAATTAATTGCTATGGTGATGTTCCTTTTTTTGTCATTCTTAAACTCTTGGAAAAGAGTTTAGCTTTAAAGAATTTAGCTTAATCACAGAACCTCAGCTGTACATGAAAACAAAGTCTTAGGAGGAACATTTAAAAGCCAAATACAATGGTTATAAAATGCCATAAATTTAATAGTGGCTATACAAAAACTCCAACACTGAAATGTGAACAACCCACATCAAATCAACATCCTTTCTTTTTTATTATCAATGGATGTACTTGTAAAGGTGCTCAATTATGACAAAACTTCTAAACACTATTTGGCTCAAAATGAATCACAATAATTTCAAACAGCTGCTTCTACACTGTCAAAATTAACCTGGAGAGAAATGGGCCTGATCTAATTTTTCGATTTGGTGCTGTTTTCAAACTACTGTAGATTAGAAAATTGGATAGAACGAGCACACATAATACTGAACAGTTAATTCATTGGACTTTGGATTGCAGCATTTTTTGTGATTGTGATTTTGTGATTTGCTTTGTTTCATTCACATGTTTGAGTAACCCTTTTATTATTACTCTGTCTACATCTCCAAAGCTCAAAACGCTCTGTTCCACCTTGTGATGTCATGAAGCGGTCATTTTCAAGTTCCTTTTACCTTTTAGTTCAGTAGAGATCGGCAATTCCAGGGCTGAAATGATCCAAATGATTCTAGTGAAGGTGTGTGGAGTTTAAAAACACAGTGGAGCTTCCTGTATCACCACATGACATCACAAGGTCGAACAGAGTGTTTTCAGTTTGAGAGAAGAACTCCTAAACTTAAATCTGCAGGGTTTGCGAGTTTTAAACCTGTGTGAATGAAACAAAACACAACTCCAGGCCTTTTTGTGATGAGGAAACCACATTAGAACATAAATCACAAAACGGTGTCATATGGGCCCTTTAAATACATAGCCCTGGATGCCCTGCCCTGTCCCTGTAAAGCATGAGGCCCAAATATACAGCTCCACTTCCTGGTGTTGCGTCATAGGCTCTCCCTCTGCCCCTCGTCAGCACTTCTAAGGACAAAACGCTGCTGTCTGCTCCTCTCCGGTGACGCTAAGCTCAACGAATCCGCTCTCCATACAACAGCACATCCTGGTCCTGACACTTTAATACACTGAGTCACATCCACACACGCCAAACTATACCCAAATCGCATTGTTTTTAAGGCTAAAGTCCGTCATAGTGTTGTCCGTGATACTAAAATTTCAAACTATTTCTATACTAATGAACAGACTCGATACTCAGTACTGATTCTGATACCACGATGGTGATAAAAACACTTTCTTTAGGCTATAAAATGTGATTTTCAACATTAAATCATAGTACTTTCTTTTCTTTTGCGCTCTTATACTTTTTTCTGATACAGCTCAAGCTCATTCTGAAGCTATTTTGGAAAGGTTTATTTCTGTCCTGTCAATGGGACTTTTTTAGTATCGATGAGTATTTAGTTTTGATACTAGTTTAAATATCGATTATCTGATTTTCGATTCTTTTGACAGCCCTAATTGCCTATATACTTGGAGTAAGGATCCGAGACAAACGAGTAAGGAAGATATTTGATTGCATGTTTTAAAATATTCGGTTAACAGTGTCCATTTTAAAGTACAGGTCCATTAACAATTGAGAGAAGACTGAAATATGAACTGCTTAAACTAATCCAAGAATTCCATGTTTTGTAGAGGTCTAAACTACAGGGAGACACGGGGGAGGGCATCTGACACACGGGGAAGTTTAGTTCTAAAAGAGGATTTTAAATTACTTAAATAGTTTCCAGGTTGGAGGGGCAATTGTTGCCTCGAACATGAAGTCTCTTGTAAAAGCAAAATTATAATGTTTTGTCATTTAAAACCAGGCTAAGAAGCTTTTATTTTTGTTTATACTTTGATCATTCAACACGACAAAAGATGAAGTTAAAATGTTAAAAGCAAGAACATTTGGCAATTAAAACATCTGTACTTATAGCATTACATTATAATGCTGTCTGTTACCGCAACAAAATGCAAAATGTGAACTCAAAATTGGGAAAAATATTAACTATATAAGAAACGATCACAGTTTCTGTCTTGTTCATATCCTGCAATTCAAATTTGGTCAAATGTAGGCATGTCAAAAGCATCAAAACATATCGATACTGAAACTAGATACTCATTTGAGCAGGTATCGATACTACAAAATAAACAATAAAAGGACAGCCAATTTATTACTAGTTTTGAAAAATCTAGTATAAGACCACATGGTAATTTTGTGTTGAAAATCATATTCTGTTGTCTAAAGAGGGGTTTTTATTATCACTGTGGTATTGAAATCGGTATCGAGTCTAGTCCTTAGTATCAAAATGGAGTTAAATATTAGTATCGTGACAACATTAGTCTAAACCAAGCCTCTTTCTGGAGTTGTCTGCGCTGGTTAAAATGAAAATGTCCCTCTGTCTCCTTCTTTTCAGTCTGGGATCTTTTGTTATGTAGATTATTTCCTGATGGTGCTTTCAAATGCGTGCAAAGTGCTGGAAGTTTCGCCACTTGCAAATCCTCGCAGGGGGTTCTGACCTAAATAAAGGGAGTTTTTGGGGCCAGATTGACCATAAGAAAGTGAATTATTTTAATTCGTGGATCAAAAACAATTTTCAGTTTCCTGCCATTTTGAGGACTTGTGACCATTCAAAACGTATAACTTGTTTTGAATTGTTAATTACTATGTTTAATAATTATAAAACGTCCTAACGTTTTGTCATGAACCCCATGCGTATTAATGTTATAACTTTTTTTCATTACTTTGATAATTCAGGGTGTTGGCTGTAAAGTTTTCGGTGTTTTACAACAGCTTATCAAATTGGTCAATGAAGATTTGAGCTTTCCCCAACTGTTTATTTAGCAGAAGCAAAATAACACGACTTCTGTTTGAATGTTTATTTTTATTTTCCGCTTTTACTTCTAATTATATTTATTTATTTTATATTTATGTCTAAAAAGCTTGAATTGGTTTTGGGAATAAATTGACAATACAAACATATACTCGCTATTGTCCTATTTTAAGTAGTTGCTTTTCGGAATGTATTTTACAATCTCATCTTGTTTGCAATTGAACATGCTTCAAGTTCTTTTTTTCCATTATCCATTTTTATACCAACAATCTGTCAGTATCTTAACACATTTTCTGTTTTATTACATTTTTTTGCATTCACAAGTCAGAAAATATTTTAAGTATCCATTTCTACGGTGGCGTTTTGCTATCACTCCCCCAAAAATATTTCGGCTCAGTATCACGTAATTACGTGAAAAGTTTCATGTTACAACATGCTATTTATCACATTATAATGTGAAATCATTGCGTTATTTTGTGATATATGTTCACGTTTATAACGTTAAAACGTCCAGTGGTTTTACTTTCATTTCATTATATGATCCTCCACAGCCTCAGCCAGTCAGGCTTCCCTCAGCTTCAGGGTCGAGAATCTTGAGCAGAACACGAACTGTGGAGTCACAACCAAACCAGCCTGGATGTGTTTCAAATAAATGAATCTGTAGCCAACAGGCCGTTTTGGTTTGGTTGCTCATGCAGGAAGAGTGCAACTTCCAGCAGCTTTCCGCCTGAACAACCCCAACAGTTTCAGTCGCCTCCATAGTGTTGTCCTGCTCATTTGAATCCCGTCCATCCAAAGACATTTTAATATTTCCCAGTGCCTCATGCCAAGAAGGAAATAAAAGCAAATACCGCGAGAGACGTCCATTATTCCCTGAGGGAAGTGTGACTTGGCTCATTATATCATGATAATTTCATATCACGTAATAACATAATTTCATATCATGTAATAACATAATTTCACGTTATAAATATCATGTTATAACGTGAAACTTGTCACATAATTATGTGATACTGAGCCAAAATATTTTTGGGGGGAGTGATGGTAATACGCTACCGTACATTTCATTGTATTTTCATGTCTCATTTAGTTCCTGAGGTCAGCACTTGTTGACCATACGCTTGTTATGGTCAAGTTGTTTTCTAAATTTTAATTATTTTTATTACAATTTTCTGCTTTTATTAAATGTTTTCTTCCCATGTCAGTAGCAAACAAACATATTTTAAGTAGTTGCTCTTCCATTATATTTTAGTCTGATTTTGTTCTCCTAACCAGCATTTGCACAGTCTTGTTATGGTCCAGTTTTGAACACATGTTGGTTGAAATGGGAGTCTGGTATTTTGAGCATGTCTAAAATGTCAACTCTGAATTCCTGGGTCCCTCCGAAGCGTCTCTGAAATGCTGTTTTTCTGTTTTTGTGTTTGTTTCTCAGGAGACGTACGACTCGATTCCCGGAGGAAACAAAATCACATTTTTGCTGCAGGCGATTCGAGATGTGTCCGTCGCAGAAGAGGTGCGTCATGTAAATTTATTCATGTTACAATTTTAAGCACGAAAAGTTCTGGATTATTGGTGATTTAGGTTTGAGGTGGGGTTATAAACAAGGCAAATGAACTGCCTTGTAAAATGTCTCAAAATAGAGGGCGCTGAAAGGAAAAATGTATTTTCAATTTTATATACATTTTTTGTTTTAAAAACGATACATGGCCTTTAATTAACAGGTTTCAGAATTGATAATTTTTTTTTATTAGAGCACAGATTAAAAATGCACTATAACCTTTTTGCAGAAAGGGCCGGCACCTGTTTTTTCTTTGAGATGTTCTTGCTATGTTTGGAATGTTCCACAGTATGGCATTACACTTGTCTGTCTACATGAAAACCAGCAAGTGATGCCACCTGCTACAGGTCAAATCTGTGGAGAGGTGGCCCCACAATAAAGTTATTTAGTTCTATAGTTATGTAGTTTTTTTGCACAATAAAAATACCTGTAACTGAATAAAAGTTTAATGCCATAGTGTGGAGCATTCTAGAAAATCAAAGATCATCTCCAAGGAGACAAACAGGTGATGCCGCCCCCTCCAGAAAAGTTGCATAATGCACCTTTTTAAAATATTGTGATTTTACTGCCGTGGGAATGTGATTGGCTGTAGACCTGTCAATCAAAATGTCATTGACAGTTTGATCAGAATTTACTTAAACTATGATGAATTTCTCAACTATTGGAACAAGATTACAAGGTTAAATCTCTAAAAGGTCAGTTTAGTGCAACGTAGGCCATTGTTTTTTATTTTTACATCAAAAGAATTTAAGAATGTGGTTGTCATCACTTTTAGCCCAGACTCATTAGGAGCCTGTTGTGGTATGTTCGTTTCTCAGATTGTGGCAGCTGTTTACGATTCTGATATTTTTAGATTTGTTGAAATTGGAGCAGGGACACAGATCTTGCATCATGGATTATTTATGCAGGACCAGGTGAAGATGCGTCCTTAAATCCAGGATCATCAAAACATGTATTGTCAACATGGTGTCAGTGTTCAGTAACAGGGTCAAGAAATGGGCAGATGCAACTGTTTTCTATGGTGCGTCTATATTGGTATCACAAATTAATTTATATTGAATTATATAGTGTGTATATCAACAAGAGTGGGGAAAAATCAGTTTCAAAAATACTGAAAAAATTGGACAGTTGTAGAAGATGACCATTTGTAGTAAATTTTCCGATTTTCTATAATCTAAAAATGTTTTAATATTTTTTCCTACAGCAGAAATATTAAATATCAATTAATATGAATAACCATTAATAAGTGTCAAATGTTATTTCCAATCAGGTGGTTTTGAATTGTAATGAGCAGAAATGGCATGCGTAGAGGTAATTCTGTAAGTTACCTAGCAACCATAAAGTTAAAGGTGCGCTGTGTAACTTTTTTGGAAGGTGTATGCAAACTAATGCTTGCAGTATGACATTAAACTAATCTGTCTCGCATTTATTCAATTACAGGTGTTATTTATTGCTCAAAAATATCTTAAAATACATCAATTTTTACTGTGAGTGGGGTCGCCTCTCCACAAATCTAACCTGTAATTTGGCTTGGAAGTCTCCACGGAGATTCTTAAGTTTATGGCCATACTGTGGAATATTCTAGGCACATCTCCATGGAGACAAGTGGGTGACAAATTACAGTGCAAATTTAACAAGGACCAAAACGTGACATTTTTTATTTGAGATAATTCTATAACTTTTACCTAGCAACCGTAAACAAGGGCCAAAACTTCAAAATTACATAATACTTCTGATTAGACTAATGCAAACAAATGACAACAGTTTTATTTAGTTAAATGAAGTGTGTAAAGTGATAAATATTGACCACAGGTATTGTCCCACCAAACCAGGTCAGAACTGGAAAAACATGAAAACCATGTGACCTTTAACCTCACCTGTGCGTTGTGCTGTTGCCGGGCAGGTTAGACAGATGGCGGCGGTGCTGTTGCGGCGGTTGCTCTCCTCGGCCTTTGAGGAGGTGTTTCCGGGGCTCACGGTGGAGATGCAGATGGCCATAAAAACAGAACTGCTCACGGCCATTTCCCACGAAACTTCTCCAAACATCAGGAAGAAAGTGTGTGACATCGCCGCAGAGCTGTCCAGGAACCTCATCGGTGAGACGCCAGATTTATACCTGCCCTGCAAAAAAAGGGACAGTATTTGGTTAAAATTACTCAAAAAATCAAGCTGAATCTGCATAGTCTAAACCCAAACTTTTAAATTGCCTATATTCTATGTTTTATTGCTTAATGGTTAAAATGTCCCTATACATTTGATCACATTTTTGCACACAGCCAGGCCTGTCGGCAGAAATTTAGGGACCCGGGGCAAGAAGACTCACATGGGCCCCCCTGTAATATTAATTGCGTTCATTTTTTCCAATAGAAATTCCAAAAAGTATACCTTTTTTAAAGCTTGCTTGGGGTTAAACAGCTCTGTGGTAAATAATGACCACAAGATCACAAAACTGTATTAAAATCTGTAACTTTATAAACACCAAATATTTTTATTATTTTGGACATCGCCACTTTAGCCACGCTGGCCTTCGTTGAGCCTCTGACACTTTAAATTGATGGGCACATACAGTTTTTTGGTAGTGAATTGTTGGCGTTTGTAACTTGTACTTTTGTAGTTGATATGTATATTAATTTTTGTAGATTTTTTAGGTGCTTTGGTTTTAAAAGTGTATGAAGACAATAATTATTTTCCCCAGACGACGATGGGAACAACCAGTGGCCCGAAGTCCTTAAGTTTTTGTTCGATTCTGTCAATTCTGATAATGTGGGTTTGAGAGAAGCCGCTCTGCACATATTCTGGTGAGTACTTTTAAAATGGACTTTAAACGTGCCAATCAGCAAATGTGACGGAAAACATATTCACGAAAAACTTAAAATTTTTAGGAATTTCCCTGGAATTTTCGGTAACCAACAGCAACACTATTTAGACGTTATTAAAAGAATGTTGGTTCAGTGCATGCAGGACCAAGCCAACCCACAGGTACGGTTTTATAATCCCTTTAAATCAGCATAAATGTATTAAAAAGTTCTATAAATGCTAATTGAATATTTAAATGTTTTCAGATCCAAATGCTGGCGTCCCGAGCTGCAGCTTCATTCGTTTTGGCCAATGAAGGAAATGCAGTTCTGCTCAAACACTTTTCAGATCTGCTACCGGGAATATTACAAGTAAGAAAATGCATTTATTCTGTTTTTGTATTGTTTGTTTGTTTTTTACTTTGTCCAAAAATGTGATAGTCAGTTATTCTTAAAGTTAGAAATCTCAGACCTGCTTGATTAACGTTTCTGGTGGAAGGTCTGTCAAATGCTTGTCTCCATGGAGATGTTATTGCTTTGTCTGGAATATTTCACAGTATGGCATTAAACGGTGACCCCCGCCCAGTCACAATGTCTGTTTTTGTAGGTATTTTTGAGCTATAAAACCACCTGTAATTGAATAAATGTAAAGTAGAGCTGTTTAATGTCACAATGTGGAACATTCCAGGCAGAGCAATGACGTATCCATGGAAACCAACAGGTGACGGACCCCCTAACCGAAAAGTTACACAGTGCACTGGTTATCTAGACTTCAAAAATGTTAACTAAACTTTTTGGTTACACTAAAATAAGAAGGAATTATTAAAAGTTTATTCAGTGAAAAAAATGCTTTGATATTTTTAGTGTTGTCTTGTATAATCAAATTTGTTAATTAAACTTGTTTTTTGTTTTTTCCTGCAGTCAGTGAATGACTCTTGTTACCAGGGAGACGACTCAGTGCTGAAGTCTTTGGTGGAAATCGCAGACACAGCTCCTAAATATCTGAGACCGAACCTGGAGGCGACACTACAGCTCTGTCTCAGGGTCAGAATCAATGCTTCGCTCACCTGTAAAACTACAAAAATACAAACTGTTTAATATTTAATTAGCTTTTTAAGGTTAGTTTTATCCCTCGATGCATTTCCAAGTGTCTTCATATTCATGGCTTTGAACTTTCCGTTATATACAACAATTTCCCCATTCAGAAGATGTAATATTTAGTTTTAAATGGGTAATCGCTATAGCAACAGTCTTCATTTGTCCTCATTCTAAAATAGCCAGTGCATGAGTTTCAGAATAAGACATTAAGACAGTTGCCATAGTAATTTACAATAAAATAAAAAAAAGTATAATTTGAATTGGGGGAAAGTACTAAAAAATGTTGCATATAACAGAAGTTGAAACCATGAAAGATTTCTATGAATTTCTAAATCTCTGGAGTAAAATGCATAAGATTTAAACTCTGATTGACTTTGACAGCCTTTTGTTTGTTTTGTTTTTCAGCTGTGCGCAGACACAAACCTGTCGAACATGCAGAGGCAGCTCTCTCTCGAGGTCATCGTCACGTTATCAGAGACGGCGGCGGCCATGTTGAGGAAGCACCAGGCGCTCGTGGCTCAGAGCGGTGAGACCTGGGGAGGCAGTTATACACATATATAAACATATACATATATACATGAGGATATGAATCCATATGGATCTGAATCTGTACTAATGTGTTTGTGTGTGTTCAGTTCCTCAGATGTTGGCCATGATGGTGGATTTGGAGGAGGACGATGAGTGGGCCCAGGCGGACGAGCTCGAAGATGACGACTTTGACAGGTAAAACATTAATTATTTGGCAAATGTGGCTTACAAATTAGATTTGTTAAAAAAAACATTTTGCACTGTCACCTTGAAAAGTGCCATAATTGAAGATTGTCATGTTTTCTATTAAAAAAATCTGTTGGCCACATGTCAATAAAGGAAATTATTTTGTCTCAAACAAAACTTCTGGACTTAAACTAAATGTTCGTGTTGTTTCCATAGTAACGCTGTAGCTGGGGAGAGCGCCCTGGATAGAATCGCCTGTGGACTCGGAGGAAAAATAATTTTACCGATAATCAAACAACACATCATGCAGATGCTCCAGAACCGTACGTTTGACACAGCTGCTGTAGTGGAGAATAAATCAATCCACATTGGACTTATTTTTAGTTTGTACAAATGAGGTTCTAGTTATAAAAATAGTTCTTCATTGTTTTCTTTCCCTTCAGCGGACTGGAAATACCGTCATGCGGGGCTCATGGCTCTGTCTGCGATCGGAGAAGGATGTCACCAACAAATGGAGACGATTCTGAACGAGATCGTGTGTGTGGTGCTCAGGTTCTGTGCAGACCCGGTAAGATTATAAAAATATAATTAGAATTATGTATATATTTAAACATTTACATTATGTGGCAACGGGTACAAAGGTAAAAACACAATTTGTTTTCTTCCCAGCATCCTCGGGTTCGGTACGCCGCTTGTAACGCGATTGGACAAATGGCCACAGACTTTGCTCCCACCTTCCAGAAGAAATTCCATGACAAGGTACAAAGAAAACTGAGCAAAGAAACTAACTTGCAAAAGACTGATAATAGATACATGTGTGGCACCAAGTGGAATTAACATTTTCATTCCAAACCCAAAGCTGCTGTCTATCTGATCCAACAATGACTTTAAGATCAAACTCATAATCTTGATTTTGAGAACTTAAATTGTTTCTCTGTTGTCTCGCACAGCCAGATTAACACTAAACTCTTTTATAATTTGTAAATCTCCTGACCTGGTGCTGTGTTCAGGTGATCGTGGCTCTGCTGGAGACGATGAAGGACCAGGGGCACCCGCGGGTGCAGGCTCATGCTGCTGCTGCGCTCATAAACTTCACTGAGGATTGCCCCAAGTCTCTGCTGGTGCCGTATCTGGACAGCCTGGTACAGCACCTCTGCGCCATCATGCAGGCCAAACTACAGGAGGTAAACATTATAACATTAATACAAAACATGCATTTGGAGCAGCTAACGGACTTGACCCATCTTCCTCCTGTAGCTGATCCAGAAGGGCACGAAGCTGGTCCTGGAGCAGGTGGTGACGTCCATCGCGTCTGTAGCGGACACGGCGGAGGAGAAGTTTGTGCCATATTATGACCTGTTCATGCCCTCGCTCAAAAACATCGTAGAAAACGCCGTTCAGAAGGAGCTGCGTCTGCTCCGAGGGAAGACCATAGAGTGTATCAGCCTGATCGGGCTCGCCGTGGGGAAGGAGAAGGTAAGAGTTTGAGTTTAAATGTTCATTCAGTAATTTAAAAGGCACAGAAAAGTGCCTTTAAACTTTGAGGGAAGTTGAACATCTGTAGTCCTGGTGTAAGACTGCGCTCTAACCCTAAGTGTTTTTGTTCAGTTCATGTCAGATGCAGCCGCTGTGATGCAGCTGCTCCTCAAAACACAGACGGACTTCAACGACCTGGAGGACGACGACCCACAGGTGAGATGGAAACAGCCTAGAATCCAAAAGTGTTTTAAAAATGCATATTACACAATATAACCCCATTGTTTGTTTCCCCTCAGACCTCGTACATGATCTCGGCCTGGGCGCGCATGTGTAAGATTCTGGGTAAAGAGTTCCAGCAGTACCTCCCCGTGGTGATGGGGCCCCTCATGAGAACCGCCTCCATCAAACCAGAGGTGGCGCTACTGGACAGTAAGTCACATTCATATAACTGCGTATCAAATTACCAGAAGTATCTGGCAGGTAAACTGGACTCTGTCCTAGACATTTTTAGCCCTTCAAGGAGTTTAGCCCCAGAGTTATTTTGATGCAAATGGACAAAATTCATATATATATAAAATACAACTATTATTTATCTTCAGAAGATTTTGGCTCTTTCCCCTCTAATGTTAAACTTTGTTCTTCTGAAAAAAGTTGAATACAACAGTAATTGAAGAATGTATTTGACACATTGACATTATTGTAAACAAACCTTTTTTAACGCGTCTCGTAGCTCAGGACATGGAGAGCATCTCTGAGGATGATGGATGGGAGTTTGTGAATCTGGGAGATCAGCAGAGCTTTGGGATCAAGACGGCTGGACTGGAGGAGAAGGCCACGGCCTGTCAGATGCTGGTGAGGACAGAGGACAGTTATAAATATTTCCATATTTCCATTATAGGGCAGATTACCTTTATAATCCTCTAAGCACAAAGTGAACATGTTAAATATAAATGATGTTTTTTCCAGGTGTGTTATGCCAAAGAGCTGAAGGAGGGGTTTGTGGAGTACGCAGAAGAAGTGGCCAAACTCATGGTTCCTCTGCTCAAATTCTATTTCCACGATGATATCCTTTTGGTACAATTTTGTCTCATCTGATTCCCTTCAATAGTTTCAATATGTTTTTCATGATATTTTTCTGTAGCGCTCTTATTTCAAAATGCCTCTTCTCCCTTATCCCTCCTTAACCCTCTCTCCACGCGTGCGAGTAGCTGCTGCAGAGTCCATGCCGCTGCTGTTGGAGTGCGCTCAGGTTCGTGGGCCTCAGTATTTGTCGGACATGTGGAAGTTCATGAGCGATCCTCTGATCAAATCCATCGGGACGGAGCCGGACTCGGACGTGCTTTCAGAGATCATGCACTCGTTCGCCAAGTGCATCGAGCTGATGGGAGACGGCTGTTTGGAGAAGGCTCAGTTTGAGGAGCTCGGAGGGATTCTGAAGGGGAAACTAGAGGAGCATTTTAAAAACCAGAGACTCAGACAAGGTACGACTCTAACACAGAAGATTTCAGTGTTTTTAGGTCTGTTTGATACAGCATTTTAAAGTCCTGTATTACACCATTTTTCTGATGTTCTAATGTAGTCTCCTCATCACTAACAGACATGGAGTTGTGTTTTGTTTTATACACCACAAACCCTGCAGATTTAGGCTGAGTTCTTCTCTCAGACTGAAAACACTGTTTCACCTTGTGATGTCATGTGGCAATACAGATAGTGCTCCACTGTGTTTTTAAGATCCACACAGTTTCACGAGAATCACTTGGATAATTTTTGCTCTGGAATTTCCGATCTCTACTGAACTAAAGGTCAAATGTAGCAGTTAACCTGAAAACTACCACTTCATGACATCACAAGGTCAAACAGAGCGTTTTGAGCTTTGGAGATGTAGACAGACTAATAAAGAGTTACTCAAATGTGAATGAAACAAAACACAACTCCAGGTCTGTTTTTGAGGAGGAAACGACATCCTAACATGCTTAAAGCTATAACATGGATCAGAAAATGGCATAACGTGGGCCTTTTTATTATAGTTGAAAGTCAAAAATATATTTTATTGATGTATTAAAATAAATGTATTTCATGGCATGTTGGCCCATGTTACACACATAATTTAAAATGTATAATCAATAATATACACACAATATAAATCTAAAAAGCCTAGAAACGATTGTGACTGTGAAAAATGTTGACTAAAATACTGTTAAGATAATCCTTTATTTGTCCCACAATGGGGAAATTGCAGTGTCACAACGCAAGTTACAGAAACAGCAGGAAAATAAGAGCATCAAATCAAGATAAATAATAATAAGTATTTACAATCAACTAAAAAAACACAACACTGTAAGCTAAGCTAAAAGGCTAAATGTAACTCGTCTGTTTGTTTCCACAGACAAAAGGGAAGATGAAGATTATGACGAACAGGTGGAGGAGACACTACAAGACGAGGTAACGGCCTATAAAACAAAACTCCACCCCCTCCGCCTCCATGTGTGTAATAAAGTATTTAAAATCTGTTCACCTTTATGTTTCAGGACGAGAATGACGTGTACATTTTAACCAAAGTGTCAGACATTCTTCACTCCATCTTCAGTTCTCACAAAGAAAACGTGCTGCTCTGGTTTGAACAGCTGCTGCCTCTCATCATAGAACTACTGGTCAGTCACTGGTCTAATTATAAAATACTGAAGTTAATCTGCTGTAACAAACCTGCATTAACACTTCGTTGTCCTCCCCTTAGCGAGCAGAGCGGCCGTGGGCGGACAGGCAGTGGGGTCTGTGTATCTTCGATGATGTGGTTGAACACTGCAGTCCCTCCTCCTTTAAATACGCAGACTACTTCCTGGGTCCCATGCTCCAGTCTCTGATCGACCCGGTACCAGAAGTGAGGCAGGCGGCCGCGTACGGCGTCGGGGTCATGGCGCAGTACGGAGGACCCAACTACTGCAAGTTCTGCAAAGGTGAGACGACAGATGGACTAGGAAAGGCTAAATTATGTGTCCACCAGTTAAAGCTGCAAATATAGACTGCACTGTTTGGCGTATGGTTTAAATCTCCAGCAGAGGGCGACATTTTGTTTTGGCCGACCTGCTTCCTGAAGAATACACGATTCATTTGAACACTTTAGTCTTGTTTTATGCTGTTTTCTTCAAAGGTGAGACTGATTTTATACAGAGGGAGGTGGATAAATATGCCAAAAAATGTACTTCAAAATTATACAAGTAGAAGTAATTGCACCCTTATTACTCTTAGTATAAAGCAGTGGTCCAATAAATTGTATTTGGTGTAACTATTGGCCAAGTAAAAGTAGGTATCTGTAGGTTTCCTTTTTTATAATATGAAGTTAATTGGAAAAACTAAATTTAAGTTTCAACTTGTAGTTTAAATATTTTTAAAGACTTTTTTGGTTTTGTTTTTTGGGTCTAGTGGTCACCTTTATAATTTTTTTAACATGGCAACACTGGGTAAACTGGGTACTGCTACAACAGAGTTAAATATTGTAGCTATAAGTTTCTGTAAGATTAGATTCAACTAAGCGGACAAAATAAAGTGCAATAAAGCAGATACAAAGTCAACCGCTCTGCAAAATTTCTAGTTCAGTTCATGTTTACATAAGTGAAGAGGGACAGACAGAATTGTAGTGTTTAAGTTAAATATTTGAATATGTTTTGCCCATTTATCACCAAACACCCGGGTGAGTAACCAGATAACTTGCATAAACCTCATTTCTTTCCTCAGAGGCGATCCCGCGGCTGGTGGGTGTGATCCAGGCCCCAGACTCTCGCTCCAAAGAAAATGTGAACGCCACAGAAAACTGCATCTCCGCCGTCGGAAAAGTCATGCGCTTCCAACCAGAGTGGGTCAGCGTGAACGAGGTGCTCCCCCATTGGCTGAGCTGGCTGCCACTCAAAGAGGACAAGGAGGAGGCGGTCCACACTTTCGATTTCCTGTGTGACCTCATTGAAAGGTTAACGTTTGTTTAAATAGTAAAAATAAACGTGAGCTCTTTGAAAATGTGCTAATGTTTGATTTTTCTCTTCACAGTAACAACCCCATTGTCCTGGGCCCGGACAATGCAAACCTTCCTAAAATCTTCCTGATCATCGCGGACGGAGTCGCGAGTGAATCCATCAAATGTGAAGACGCCTGCAGCAAAAGACTGGCCAACGTCATTCGACAAGTTCAGGTGAGGAGGTCTGAGGAGTTGGAATTAAAATAGAGAAAAATTAAAGACTCAGAGTATAACAACTTTATCTTAGACTTCTCATTTTCAGACGTAACTACTGGTCCATTTGGAAAAAGACAGAAACAAACAGAAAAAAGATCATGAAAAAAACTTTAAAAATGCTATGCTAATGGAAATTAAATAATACAGGCTACTTATTTCTTATCTGGAGACTCGGTACTTGCATGGTTACGCAACATGTTTTTGGAGTACAAAGTGCTTTGTTTTCCTTCAGCGACACAATGTTTAACTTGGTAATATTATTGCATTGCCTGGAAAGTTGCATAGTATGGCATTAAACTTGCAAATCTCCATGGAGACAAGAAGGTGACACGAGAATGCATGTTTGTCAAGGTACTTCAGAACAATAAAACAGTAAAAACGCCTGTAATTGAATAAATGCAGTACTGTGGAACATTCCAGACAAAGCAGTGACATCTCCATGGAGACGAGCAGGTTACACAGTGCGTCTTAAAACATTTTGCACAGAGAAGGATTAGTGCCACTTGAGGAAGGACAGAGGATATTAAAGGAATTAGGAAAAACAATATGAGCCAGTCTAATATTTTTGAATGTAATGCACCGATACTGAAAGATTGGCTGGATTGGGTATCTGCCATGATATCGGTTAAGCAGATATCCCAATTGAGCCTTCAGTAAGTGTAATGGGACTATTTACAGCAGGCATGCCCAAACTATGGCCCCAAACTATGGCCCCAAACTATGGCCCCAAACTATGGCCCCAAACTATGGCCCCAAACTATGGCCCCAAACTATGGCCCCAAACTATGGCCCCAAACTATGGCCCCAAACTATGGCCCCAAACTATGGCCCCAAACTATGGCCCTAAACTATGGCCCTCAGGCTTCCAGGTGAATTGGCTCAAATTTCCTTGAGCAGTTTTGGGTGCAAGTTTTTTGAAAATCTACTTTGATAAGACAATATTTAATATTTATTGTGTGGTTTTGTGGATCTGGGCATGAATAAAGGACTGATCGCTCATTCTAACACTTTAAACATCCATATATTTCAATTATTCCCAGTACTGAGCACCAGTCTGTGGCCCTCGATCAACCCTCTGCTTCATCTAGATATGTGGCCCTTGATGAAAAAAGTTTGGACACCCCTGATTTACAGGGTGATCTTGGCTTTGGTCTTTATATTTGAACTTTTATTCATACAAAGCTCTGTTCAATGGCCATTTGAAGGATAAATGGATCTCTTGTGGGAATAAGTGTAATTTTCCATCCCTTCTCTCTTTAATATCTGGTATCGACTAAAATGACTTCTGTGACTGGATATAAACGATTTTCCTTTGTGTTTCAGGTTTCCGCTGGTTTATGGACACAGTGCGTTTCCACATTGAACGAGACGCAGCAGAAAGCCATTCAGGACCTGCTCAACACGGCCTGATCCTCGCCTCCTACTTCCTGTCTCCTCGCGCTAACTCGAGACCGTAAACTCTCCCGCCTCTCTCTGCTGCTCCGGGACTACGCCACATCTTAAAAACGTTTATTTCGGACGGACTTTAACACATCTTTGTAGACTTTTAAAATCGGGGAGCCATCTTGGATTTTTTTCCCTGCCTTATATCACCCACTATTGCGCATCCCAACCATTCCTTACGAAAGATTTTACATTAAAACAACCGAAATGGGGGAAAAAACGGGAGTAGCATATTTTTATGTGGACTTGAACATCAAATTACACTGTCTCTGTGAATTTTCTTTTTTTTTTTTGTATTTTATTTGCGTTTCCGGCGTTAAAGAAGTTAAGGCATGTTCATAGTGGCTAACTCTAGACATTATCAAACCGAATAGAAATGTGGTAATTTGGAGAGCTGGTGTAAAGCCGGTCTCCCTCGCGATTTATAGTTTGAAGGTAAACTTTTGAACGGTTCCACAGCCTAAAATAGCATATTGCTGAGTCAAAATGGCTGTATTCGTGGACATTGTGACAAAATGGAGGCACATGAATTTTTAGGGTTGTATGTTAAAAAAAAAAAAAAAAAAAAAAAGCTAAAGGAAGGTTTTGGACCCTATTGCAGCCCCAGAAATTACGATGGAATATTAAAGCACCACAATAAATTCCATTTGAAAGAAACAAAAGACATGGTTTGGTTCATTTGTAAAAGATGAGAAGAAATGTATTTGGGGTATTAAAGACGGGGTATTTACTTCTATGGGGTATTAACTGCTAAAACACACGACATTTCCATCACTATGTCACCTTTTATTGTTTTGAAAATGCTATATTTAAAGGTGGAATGTTTCAGTGTGGCATTAAACGTTTCAATCTTCATGGAAACCAAACCGGACAAAGTTACAGGTCAGATCTGTGGAGAGGCGACCCCGCTCACAGTCAGAATGTCTGTTTTTCTAGGTATTTTTGAGCTCTAAAACCACCTGTAATTGAATAAATGTAAAGTAGAGCTGTTTAATGTCACACTGTGGAACATTCCAGGCAGAGCAGTGACGTATCCATAGAAACGAGCAGGTGACGGACCCGCCCAACCTAAAAGTTACACAGTGCACCTTTTAAAACGCATGTGTTGTGGTAATTAAACTACAGCCCAGCCCAGGAGAGATCACTAGATTACTCGAACATGCATGGATGAGTATTTCAGTGACAAAATCTGCGCTTGCATTTCTGGAATAGGGTCTGCCATCTGCAGGTCTCCATGGAGATGTTAGAGCCTTGAATGTTTCACAGTACATCATTAAACCCCAAATCGAGTAGGTGGTGCAGCGAGGCAAAGTTACAGGTCAGATCTGTGAAGAAGGGGACCCTGCTCTGTAAGAATCCATGTTTTCAAGGTAAATTTGGAGCAAAAAAGTGTGTAATTCGACAGACGCAAAATAGGTTTAATGTCATACTCTGAAACATTCCAGGCAAAGCGATAACATCGCCATGGCGACACTAAGGTAGCAGACCTGCCACCAGAAAAGTTCCATAATATACCTTTTAAAACTAAAGCAGTTTAATTCAAGAGAGACAAAACCATCACAACTGTCACTACAACTGGAATGAAAGACTTAAAGATGCACTGTGTAACCTCCATCTGCTCGTCTCCATGGAGATGTTGCTTTGCCTGTAATATTCCATAGTATGGCATTACATTTGCATTTATTCAATTGTAGGAAAAAAATTATGTCTGTACAATGTCAAAGAGATGGATAAATGTACATAATGCCATACGATGGAATATTTTAAAGCTATACTGTTGAACATTCCAGACAAAATGACAGCGCCATGGAAACTGTACCATAAAGTTTCACAGTGCAGCTTTAATGGGGTTAATTTTGTCAGCTATTTTGACTATTTGTACAAAAATATAACCAACAAAAACATGTCAAGGTAAAAATCTTAACCCAAATGCAGAGGGAATCTTGTATTCTGCCCGGCAACCCGAACCACAGCTGATGAACCTTGTCAACAATTATTTTAACAGTGGGGAAAAAAAAGAAATTAAAAGTGCTCAGGGTAGACCAGTCATGCTTTTATTGGATTTAAACAGTAAATTAAAGCTTTAACCAAACAGTCGTGAATTATGGAGTTCGAGCTGGCAATAATTCTCTACCTTTTTACAAAAATATACACGTTTCTAATGGGTGAGATGGAAACTGTACACGTGATGTCTTGAAAACTGAAACTGTAGCACATTTTGGCTTCTTGAGTCGGTTAATCATATCAGTATCTTCAAAACTTGATTAAAATTAAGAAAAAATAAGAATAATTTAAACTGTAAATCTGTTTTCCCCTTTTGAAATCCCATACCAGCTGGGAATCCACAAAATTATTCTGATTTGGGAATTCAAAGCTGCACTGTGGAACATTTTGGTTGACCCGCCACCAGAAAAGTTACACAATGCAACTTTAAAGTCACCTTATTTTGGCAATTTTATTTAGACAAGGGGCTGTGAAGTTTACCTTGGGTTAAATCCTTGTCACTAACGGGGAAAATACAATAAAATGTGAAATTGGCAGCGAGCGTACCCCATTTTAACTTCAATTCAAAAAACAAAACTACTAATGCGTGACCACTACAGGACCAAATATTACGGAATAACTGGCCTCCATTTAATAAGAAAAAAATATCTATGGAAGATTTTAAATATTGATGAATGAATTTTAAATATTAGAATTTTTGTCACTTTCTTTTAAATGAATTTTACAGATTCTAGTTTATGAAATTATCTGACACTTATTAGAAGATTATAGGGGAAGTTTTACTGTTATTTTAGTATTGATTATGGTCAAAATGAAAAAATCCAAACATTTAAAATCCAGTCTGATAATCTTCCATTCTTCTAGTGTTGAGAGAGAGTACTTAGATGAATTTAAATCCTTCAGTGACCTTATACTTATGTGCATTAGTTTCAGCTGTCTGGATATTTACAATGGAGCTACAATAAGATTTTAGTGTTTGATTTCTGTACTGACTTCACCTCTGAGCCTCTGGGAGCTTCTGTTTCTTCTGTTTTTTTATTTTTTAGCTTGTGTTTTGTTGAGTTATTGCAGCATGTCGACGAAAGCATCAAACTCATCCATGTTCTTCTCGTAGACGGCGAGTTTTTCGGGTAAAGAGTCCTGAGGAGGAGAGGTCAAAGGTTACACACAGAACAGAACAGATCTGTTTCACTGCAGGCCTGAGAGATAACAGAGTGAAATTACATATTTTAATTGAAGCGCTAAACAATGAGGGTAAAACACGATACTAAGCAATTCAAAACTCATAAAACTGCCTGAGTGTGCTAGATAACACTTGAGATATGATTATTATTATTATTATTATTATGAAGCAAACACTGTACCTGGTAAAATAAAATGTACACCGCTGCACTAGTGGCACTACAACTGTTACACAAACACGACTGAATGAATCAATATCATTTGGCCTCTTCTGTGAGTTGTAGCTAAAGCTGAGCAGGGCTGGGCCTGGTCCGCACTCGGATGGGAAGTCTCCATGTGGGATCAGACCCCAGAGGAGCTGCAGAATTCCTGGGACTAACTTAGAAGACGATGACGAAAGACTGCTTGGGTTACAACAACAACAACAGGGCAGCCGTGGCTACAACAGTATCTGACGTCCACCCAGTGTGGAGTGAGTGAATGACGCTGTACAGTGTTTCGTGTCCTGTAAAAATCAAACACATTATTCTTTTGTACGCTGCAGACTGACCAGGTCATCGGCCATAGACTGAGAGCTGATGTGGAGCGACAGAGAGGCGAGCTGCGGAGGGTTCTGGAACTCCCTGTAGAACGTGCCCAGGTCCATCGGCAGCAGGTCGTCTTTGGAGAACGCCGGCCTCTGGAACAGTCATATATAATAATGTAAGTGTGTGGTTAGTTTAATAACAGACCTGAGTTAAATACGTGTGTAATATGAGGATATGTCTGTAATACATGAGTGTGGTTAATCCGATAAATGTACAACATGAATATATGTGTGTCTAATACAAAATACTGTAATGAAAATACTGTTTCGTACAAAGTCGACCATGACAAAGTCGTCCTGGGGCCCTGAGCCCTCTGAGCCCTGTGAGTGCAGACTGCCCTGGAGCGGGGAGGGACACGAGGGCGAGTCTGGGGGCTGCACCTGGAACATAAACATGACCAGCAAATACATGAGAACAGACAAACGACACAAATACACACGACAAGAGATCAGACCTGAGACTTTTAGTTAAGTTCATTGAGTTAATCCGTTTTAATGCGGCCTCCCACACATATTTGTAACACATTATTATAACACAGTGAGATTAGATGGTCTGGGACTGGATTAAAAATGGCCCTCAGGAAAAAGATCACTGCCAGCCCCATTTTAGACCGTACAGATATTTATACTCTTCAATGAACTTTTTGGATCAATTTGGTTGCCTTGAATATTTTTTGTATCCTGTTCGTTCTTTTTAACTATGGACCGAATAATATTTATGTCTGAAATAAAAAATATATAAAGGTTTAATTTGTACCATTCGGTCATTCTCTTCTGCGTCTAGACCTCTGGGAGCGAACGCAGCAAACGGCAGGTCCAGACTCGCTGCTGTCAGCTGAAAAACACAACATCAGAACAAGAGAAATCACCACAGAGAACCACATCCATTTATTTTATTATCAGATCAGCAGTATTTTTACCTGCGCGTTTGGTTTATTGACGAACGCTCCGACTTTTCTGGTGAAATTTGACAAAGACTCGACCAGATCTGAAGGAGAGACGCTTCTTCCATCTCCGCTGTGACTCAGACCCTCCTCGTCACCACTGCACAGGGAATAAGGAGCAGGAAATACTTTTATAATCTCAGCTTTTCTACTGTTTATGAACGGTATAGTAATAATAATACTGTAGTTACCTGCTGGTGGAGGTATTATGAGCCTGCTCCACTGTCAGATGAGCCTCCTGCGTTTGTGTCGGGATCAGCACGACTCCGCCCTCTTTCCCAGCATGCATCACCTGCACATTAAACCAGATGTCACCAGGGCTGGACTGGGATGTATATATATGAAAACATAAACAATATAATAATTAATAGGCTTTATTCTAAGGTTGCATAATGTCCCTGTTTTTACCTGTGGCCGTGTGCTGGTCCCTGCTTCACTGTCCTGGTTGTCCCTGACATCAGCTCCTCTCCCTCAGCCTGACTCACCACTGCTCCTGTCCCTTTTTGTCTCCTCATCGATGTTAATTCCTTCGTTGTGTGATGCTGCTGCTGACTCTGCGCTGGCTACTAAAAAAAAATTCTGCGATTTTGGCAACTAGCCACGTTATTAAGGAGACTTTTTATCTCTCAACTTCTCAAGGCCCCCGTTCTGACGTTTTGGCGCTTTGCTCATCGTTCACCTGCTTTGCCGCAAGTTGTAATTATTATACAATCGATTTAGTTGAACTACGCAAAAGTCCAGTGGCATTTTTGTCAGCGGTAAAGCATGACAGGTGTGATGGCACAGGCGGGGCCCCTGGCTTCAAAACCATTAGGGGCCTACAACAGTCATAATTATACCAATTACACACATAAATAAGGGCGAGGAGAGGACAGAGGACAGAGGACAGAGGACAGGGGACAGAGGACAGAGGACAAAGGACAGAGGACAGAGGACGCGCATGTGTCTGTCTGGCTGCCATGTACGGCTCTGGTGCATTCGGGCTCATGCACTGACTGAAAACACTCCATCCTCCTTCACGAAAATCATTTGGATGATTTCAGCCATGGAGTTTCCAATCTCTACTGAACTAAAGGTAAAAGGAGCTGTTCACTTGAAAACTATCACTTCATGACATCACGAGGTGGAACAGAGCGTTTGGAGCTTTGGAGATGTAGACAGACTAATAATAAAGTGTTCCTCAAACATGTGAATGAAACAAACACAACTCCAGGTCTGTTTTTGAGGAGGAAACAACATTAGAACACGACTTTGGACCTTTAAATGGAAATCCAAATCTTGCACGTGTCTTTTAAATACCTGGTTGTTGGCGTTGGGGTGACACAGCTCTGGGCCTGTGATGAGCGGAGGCTGACAGCACAGTCTGGAGCTGTACATCTGTAAGAAAACATAAAGATCATGACTAAAATGAAATAAAAATGTGTCCTTTAGTAACGATTAACAACTGGATTTTAACGATTAGCATGCATTAGGACTAGTTTACAATACTGCATGTGTTTTCTGTTTAGGATGGGACCAAAAAGCTGCAAAAACAAAACAAACCCAAACTTGCTTAATAACCTTATTTGGAATATTACACTGATATTTGGAAGATTACACTGATATTTTTGCATTTGGATAATTTTAAAGTCAATTCACATTTTCTGTGATACTAGAAACTCAACAAAGAAACTTACAAACAGGTTTTGAGATAAATTGCAAAAATATCAAGACATTTAACAAGACGTGACCTCGAAATAAAAAACAAACATGGCGTATTTAAAAATGCACTATGTAACATTTATGGTGGAGAGTAAAAGCAGTCAAGTTACAGGTCAGATCTGTGGAGAGACAACCCCACTCACAGAAAGAATACATGTTTTTCAATGTATTTTTTAGCAATAAAAGCACCTGCAAATGCCATACTGCGGAACATTCCAGACAAAGTAATAACACCTCCATAGAGACAAGACAGTAAGTGGCAGGCACATCCACTCAAAAAGTTACACAGTGCAGCTTTAATCCTGAAACGTGGCGGGGTTAGTTGTATCACAGCACACAGGGGTGGGACTCACAGTGTTGTGAGTGACAAGTCCGGGAGCCAATGGGAGCGGGAGACTGTCCAGGGGGAGGGGCTTAGACAGTTTGGAGGGAGACGGACTCAGGGTACAAACGCACTTTTGTGACAGGAAAAAAGTTTAAATAAAAGAAGAAAAAAAGAGAAAGAGAGAGATCACAGGTTGACAGTGAGAAACAGTAACAGAGTGGAAACAGCTGGAACACGGATTTAAGTTTAAACCTTAATCAATATTGTAAAACCAAATTAAAACTGCTCTATCTACAACTTAAACAGGCACTATGTAACTTTTCACCATGAAATGTTATTGTTTTGTCTAGAATGTTTCACAGTATGGCATTAAACTTGTATATCTCTATGGGGACGAGCATGTAATGCCAATAGGCCCAGTGACAGGTCAGATCTGTGGAGAGGCGACCCTGCTAACAATAAAATCACTATCTATCAAGGTAATTTATTTTAGAAACTCGTATAAATATATGCAAATAGATTAAATGCCATACTGAGAAACGTTCCAATCAAAGCAAAACAGTTCATATGGAGACCAGCAGGTGGCAGCAGATCCCCCACCGGAAAAGTTACACAGTGCGCACAGTGGCTCAGAAATTTAAAACTGTAGCTGTCAGATTTCACATTTGTTGATTTGTATCTCTGGAATTACTGGGACTATCCACATGAAATAAAAAACTGACACAAAGTTCAGCCTTTTGTCTGTCAGGAGAAATAAACTAAAGTGAGATGGTTTGTACCTGTGAGGGCGGAGAGGTGGAGAAGGAGGTGGTGCAGACTTCCTGTGAATCCTGGACTCCGGGGAATGGACCAGTGTCGTCGTCGTCTGGAGGTCTGAGAAAAGAGAGAGACAGAGAGACCAGGAAAATAAAGGAAGAGAAGAGAGAGAGAAGAAGGGAAGAATGATTAACTATTATCAAAACATTGGTGCCCAGATTTCTGATGAAGTTCAAGTCCACTAATGGAAGTTTAGTCCTGATGTAGCTCTGGTTTAGTCCAAGTTTAGTCCTGATTTAGTCCTTCTGACCTAATCCTGATTTAGTCCTGGTTAACTCTTGGTTTACTCTGGGTTTAGGCCTGATCTAGTCCTGGTTTAGTCCTGGTTTAGTCCTGATTTAGTCCTGGTTTAGTCATTCTGATGTAGTCCTGCTTTAGTCCTTCTGACCTAGTCCTGGTTTAGACCTTCTGACTTAGTCCTGGTTTAGTCCTGGTATAGTCCTTCTGATCTAGTCCTGGTTTAGTCCTTCAGATCTAGTCCTGGTTTAGTCCTTCAGATATAGTCCTGGTTTAGTCCTTCAGATCTAGTCCTGGTTTAGTCCTTCAGATATAGTCTTGGTTTAGTCCTTCAGATATAGTCTTGGTTTAGTCCTTCAGATATAGTCTTGGTTTAGTCCTTCAGATCTAGTCCTGGTTTAGTCCTTCAGATATAGTCCTGATTTAGTCCCTCTGATCTAGTCCTGGCTTAGTCCTGGTTTACTCTTGGTTTACTCTTGGTTTAGTCCTGTTTAGTTCAGTTTTAGTCCTCTGATCTAATTCTGGTCTAATACTTCTACAAAGTATTAGACCAGTCCTTCTGGTCTAGTCCCAGTCTAGTCCCAGTCTAGTCCCGGTTAATCTGACCTAAATCCTGGTTGAGTCCTAGGTTTACTATGATTAAGTATTCTGAGCAAACAAGACCCTTCAAAGTCTTGTGTCTTGTGTATTTTGTACCTGTAGTTGCACGGCTGTCCCATGGTCACAGGTCTCTGTCCACACGAACCGTCCACAAAATGATCCACGATGATCCCCATGATCGGAGCCGACCGCTCAAACTGTCTGCACAACGGAGAAGAAAAGTGAATATTAAAGACAGGTAAAGATAAAAGTGTGCAGATTTCTTTGGACATAATTTTGACACGGTGTGAACGGCAAACAAAATGGTGCCGACTTTAAAAATGTAGAAAATGTATTAGAATGTATTTTATAACGTATTTTGAAACACGAGCCAATCAGAGCACTGTTTTGTGAATATTCTGAATACTTTTACACAGAGTTGCATTTAAATTAAAGTGTAAAAATGCAACACAGGGAGAAGTTTATGTTTGTTTCATTGTTAGTTATGCATTTCTATCACTAACTTAACTAGAGAAGGAAAAATGATGGAAAATTAGAAAAATAAGAGCTGCATTTTCTGTTTTTCTCACTGATTCTGTGCAGTTTGAAGCCTAAATTGTGTGATCAAGTACTGCCATGTATTTATTTTATTTCAGACAAGTAACTGAACACCAAAATGAAAAAGTAACTGCATCAGAATACGCAAAATTAGTATTATGAACACACATTCTTGGTACTTGTATTCAGTTACTTCCCAACATTGTTCACTAGTTGAAACAGATTCAGAAAGCTCAGTTCAGGATTTTAATATTTGATTATTCTTTACTTAAAGCAGCACTGTGTAACTTTCTGGAAATAGCAAATAAAAACTGTACAGTGGAATATTACAGCCACAAGAATGAGAAGGAAAGTTTTCTGATTTTCTCTTTTTTGCCAGTGAAGCAAAACTGTTTCTCACAAGTTCAATTTTAAAGTGTTGGAGACATATTTGTGGGAATTATCGATGTGTTTTTTCTTATCCATGACTCACCGACTGGACATAAACGCGAGGTTTGTACGATAGGCACAGGAGAGGGTAACTGTGCCGACCGGAGTCCCCACCACACCAACTCTCACTGTCTGAAAACCTGGGAGAATAAAAAAAAAAAAAACGAGACATTTTAGTGATTTTTTTGAGAATATTTGAATGTAAACAAACGCTTCACTTCACTACACAGCCTTACCTTCCCCTAATCCACTGAGCTGGACCTCACCAAAATAGATTCTATGAGGAAAAAAATACATATATATTAATTATTATTAAATAAAAATACAAGTTGTATCATAATATTGGGTAAACAGAAAGCTTACATTAAAGGACCCATATTACACTATTTTTAATCTATGTTATAATGTTTCAAGCCTTGTTTTGTTTCATTCACACATGTTTAGCGCACAAACTCTGCATATTTAGAGTTCTTCTCTCAAACATATGAGACATCACAAGGTGGAACAGAGCATTTTGAGCTTTGGAGTTGTAGACAGGCTAATAATAAAGACAGACAGATACTTTTTCCCAAGGGAAATTCCAGTTTTGCTGCAGCAACATTTCCACTGCATGTCTCTGTGTCCTTTGTGTCTCAGTGCAGTTTCACAGGAGGACTGGTCAGGGAGGGTCAGCAGATCTGTGTCAGGGCAGTTTGAGGAGAGAAAGAGCCAAAAGTGTCCCTCCTCTGTGTCCTGCAGCATCACAGCAGCCTCCAGGGGACAACAGGAACACAACAGGAAAGGCCTCGCTCTGCTCTGGTGTTTCAGTTGGTGATGTTTCCTCTGGAAGATCTTCTGCCACATTCGTTGTCACATATGGTGTAAAAAGCCTGTAGCATCTCAAATGTCCATAGCTCTTTAGCCTCTTGCACAGTCTCCATGGATACGAGAAAAACAAACTGCTCATTTCACACAATCCAACAGTCCCTTGTGTTCATTGCCTCAAAGTTTTTCCACTGAAGATCTTCTGCCACATTTGCTGCTACATATGGTGTAAAAAACCTGTAGCAACTCAAATGTCCGCTAACTCCTTAGCTAGCCTCTTACACGGTCTCCATGGATACGGGAAAAACAAAAAGCTCATTTCACAAACTCCAACAGTCCTTTACTTGTGTCCATTGATCTGCACATGCTGCACTTCTTAGTTGGTTAAAATCCCATGAAATGATGTTAAAAACTGAACTCAAAAAACAGTTTTCAGTTTCAAAATCTGCTCAGTGTGTGAGTCAGGCAGCCACAAGAGCAGCCAACCACTGATGCAGTCTACATCTCCAGAGCTAAAGTGTTACTCAAACATGTGTGAATGAAACAAAACACAACTCCAGGTCTGTTTTTGAGGAGGAAACAACATTAGAACAAGGCTTAAAGCTCAAAAGAGTCCGTTTTGTTTAAAATAAGATCTTTAACCAAAAATGGGAGTAAAGTTTTGTAGTCAAACTGGCCTTCATAATATTATTGTTTTACATTGAATAATTGCAACAAACTGCAATTTATTTCTTGCCACAATACCACTACGCTGGTTGGTTTGGTACTAGTAAAATTTAACATTTATTTCAAGCTCAAAGACATAATAATGACTCAAAATAATAGTCTGATACTGCTCTATTAAATTCCAATTGTATGTAGTTTTAAAAGTAAACAAATTATAAGGTCCAAAGTGTAAGGTCTTTTCCAATGTCTCAATAATAATTTGAATGAAATAACTTAATAAAAACCACTCACCTGTACAATATAACATAGTCGTGGCCCTGCTTTCTGGACAGTTTGTAAGCAGGCGTGACTCTGGTGATGGCCAACAGCGATTTCAACAGGACAGAGAGACGATTGTAGACTGTGTACGAAACCTTAATGTCCTTATCACATCTACGAGAATGGAGAAGAAAGACAATTATTTTAAGACAATTTAATACATAGTTTTAGTGTATTAGTAATGTTTGGTAAGAGGAATTTACTCACTTTTCATTCATTTCTAAACACCACGTCTCCAGCTCCATAGAGTCACCCTGGAGAAATAGGAGCAAGTAATAATTATACAGATGTTGATTTTATATTTATCTAGATGAATTAGGCTGAGGAGAGACATCAAAAACATTTCATCTTCATTTTGCACAGAGAAACACAGAATTACAGTATTGTTTGTACAGTATTAAACGTATTACAGTTGTTAGAGCATTCGTTTTGGGTTATATTTAAAAATAAACAATAGCAAACAGGCCACAGACAGCCATTTTTGTGGTTAAATCTCTTTACAACAACGACAACTACCTTAAAATGAACAAAACGTGAATAAAAAGCAAAATAATTGTAGATTTATGAGTTTTTTTTAGGTTTAGTCCTGATATAGTTCTGGTTCATTCCGTCCCCGGTTTAGTCCCTGGTTCACCCCTGGTTTAGTCCCTGGTTTAGTCCCTGGTTCAATTTCAATTTACATCTTGTTATGTAATTACTTGTTTGTGATAAAGACCCATTTTGAGTCCAGGATTGCGTTTCTTGGTACAAATTAAAATTATAAAATGTCTGTGGTTTAAAAATAAACAAACTGGTAACTGTGTTAAATATTACCAATTGTGTACATTTAACAAGTATATTTTTTATATCTTAGTATAAATAGTAGCAGTAGTAGCAGTAGTAGTAGTAGTAGTAGTAGTAGTAGTAGTACAAAATTGCCACGTGATTGTACACACACTGAAAATGACCTTGTTAGATTTTTTTCCCTCATGTTTTTACGTTTGGATTGGATCAAAAATAGAATTAAATCTTGTGTCTCGTCTTGTGGAAGTTGTATCTCGTCCCACCCCTAGTAGTTATATCAGTAGATCTAAAATACTGGTCAAAATATTGTACCTCCGATGTTTTTAGAGAAATCTCCACACACATGGACCGTCCGATGCCGGGGAGCTGTCCGGCCAGAGCCTTTTTAGCTTCATGGGTCACCTCTGGGATGTCTTTGATGGCTAAATTAAACTGAAAACAAAAAAATACACAAATAATGTAACAAACGCAGCAAGCTACAGGTCTATATATGAACATACTGGCTGTTTGTGACGGCTTACCCAATCTGAGCCTGTTGGCGATGAAGACGAGTGAGTGCATATCTTCTCCCCTAGTCGTGCTTGAACTATTACCTGGACAGTCTAGAAGAGAATTTTTAAAAATACAATCAGTACTTTTTTGGTTATGTGCGTTTCAAACTAGTGTTGTCGCGATACTAAACGTTCAAACTCGATTTTAAACAAAGGAATGGACTCAATACTCAAAACAGATTGTGATACCAAGATGAAAATTTTAAAAATGCAACTTTTTTAGTAAAAGAAAGTAATATTCAACACTTTATTTTACAATGAGGTCTTTTATTCTGTTCAGAAAAGCTCAAATTTTGTTCTGTTAATGTGATTTGCTCAAATGAGTATCCAGTTTAGAATCCATTAGTATCCGATTTATGATAAAAATTCCATTTCAAATTATTAGCTAAAGATTTTAACTAGATCACCATTATACACTCACCTTCAGGGCAAAAAACTTGATAAATTTGTCCAGATCTTTTTTATCTTGTGGACTTAAGTCACTGTCCATGATGTAACCAGAACCTTAGACAAACATACAAAATATTTAGTAGAAAGTATAAAGGACTTATTAAACATACGGTACAGGATCATTGTGCAATATATACAAAATTAGGATGAGGAAAGACATCAAAAACATTACATCTACATTTTGCACAGAAGAACACTGAATTACAGCATAGTTTGTACAGTTTTAAAGGCAGTATTACAGTCATTAGAGCTTTTGTTTAAGTTTAGATTTACATAAAAACAGAAAACAGGCCTCGGACATCGCCACAAATCCACATGAATCACATTTATAGGGTTAAATATCTTTACCACAACAGTGACAACTACCTTAAAATGAATAAAACATGGACGAGAAGCGAAATAAATTAAGATTTCTGAGTTTTTATACGATTTTCTCTGTTAAAGGGACGTGGTTGCTAAAGGTGAGTCATTATTAGTCCGAACGCTAGCCTCTGTTGCTAACGCTACAAGCTAACACACACACACATACACACACACACGCACACGCATTTTACTCCAAAGCAGGAATACGGTTACTTACATTAGATATTTCCTTATTAATGTTGTTTTCGTGAGGTATGAGTGCGTACAAATGCGATTACATTCAACAGCGAATAACTAATGAATTTATACGTTTAAAATTGCACATTTAACACATCGACATCAGCAGCCGACCCACTGCACTGTTTATCCTCCGTTTGTTTGGGTGGCGTAGCGTTCACGTGAGCACTTTCAATACATTTTAGCACAATTTTATTTAAAAACTAACTTACTGCTTGTCTAAATATTTATAAAACCATTAAATATGCTGTAAGACTGTATAGAATTAAAATAAAAATTATTAGCACATTAATAAGACTGGTGTATTTTGTCGAATCTGTGAATGCGCATAGCTAGCTAGTTTTACCTCGCGTTTGTTTTGGTTTGTTAGCCGCTAGCCAGGTAACAACATTCGTCTCAATCTTTCAGCTATTTCTTCTTTTTTGAGGGCACAGATGTGGGATCGGATGGTGCAATGACCAATCGTAAATTGCACAAGCTTTGATAAATGTGGAATTCCACGCATATATAGATTCTGAACAATTAAGCATAGTTTGTAGTGTTGTAGGTAAGTAGCCTATTCATTTTATGGTCACATTAGTTGCAACAGAGTTGTATTTTTACGCCTTTTGAGACCTAAACAGAAATGTAATAGCATAGAAAATGTGTAATCAATTAACACATTGAAATAACAGAATAACATTGTCTAATAGGTGTATACACTTGTTATAGACTTGTATTAAAGGTGCACTGTGTAACTTTTCTGCTGGAGGGTCTGACAACTGCTTTTGTTCATGAAGATGCTATTGCTTTGCCTGGATGTTCCACAGTATGGCATTAAATGGTCTGACAGGGTGAATCTATCAGACCAAGTTACAGGTCAAATCTACGGAGAGGTGAATGCAAGATAGATAAGTTTAATGCCATACTGTGGAACATTCCAGGATAAGCAAAAACTTCTATATGGAGGCCAGCAGGTGACAGGTGACTTAAAAGAAAAGTTACATAATGCATCTTTAAATAGTCTGTATATAAATAGCCAACCAACATACAGATCAGTTATTACTTTGAGTGTGATTTGCTGATATCATTTTGTTTATTACACTGTTATAGAGTTGTAACTATGGCGATCTCCATTGCCATCCTGGACTGTGACCTGCTGCTCCACGGACGAGGACAAAAGACGATGGACCGATTCGACCTGGACTCTGTGTCTGATAACTTTTTAATCACACATTTTGGCTTCCCCAAGTCCTTCATACTATATTTGGTGGAGCTATTACGAGAAGTGAGTATTTTATATGGTAAATCAATATTTATATAAACATTATTTATAACAACCAGCAAGACTATTTAACACTATTTAATTAACATTAACTTAATTTTGTTTTATGAATGCATTAAACTATGGCCCTGTTTTCTTCTTCCCATTGTGTCAATAAATGTCACAGTCGTAAAAATCATTTTCTCACAATATTCAAAATACTATTAGATTTTTTGTACGTATTTAAGCCTACAAAATATTTTTTAAAAATGTATTTCTGTATTCTTTTAACGGGGACAATGCACATTAATAAACATTTATATGTCAGTATTTGCTATTCAGATCATTTGAGGTGTAGAATGCCATTTCAACACCAAATTGGTCATTGTGGCATTACTACTTTACTACAACAACATTGCTAAATATTCTCTTTCTTTGTCAAATCTTACATATTGTTGTCTGTTTCAGAGCCTTTCTCGTCGTACTCAGAGATCCAGAGCCATCAGTCCAGAGGTGCAGGTGATGGCCGCTTTAGGGTTTTACACCTCGGGTTCGTATCAGACCTCGATGGGAGACACGATCGGGATCAGCCAGGCCTCCATGTCCAGATGTGTGTCCAATGTGACCAAAGCTCTGGTGGAAAAGGCTCCACAGTTCATCTCTTTTTTCAGGTAAATGGCGCATGGTTAGCATTATGACCAATTTTCAACGGTAGGACATCTAACACACAGAGCTACAGCAGGATGGAAGGGCATCTGGCACACAGGGATATAGGAGGAGGGGAGGTAATAATTAGTAATATTTTGTTTTGACACAGAGATGAATCGAGCAAAGAGCAGACGCAGATGTTTGAGAGAGTGGCTGGTTTTCCTGGAGTCATTGGGGTCCTCGACTTTGTTCAGGTTTGTACAATTATAAAAAACAAACATTACTTTTTAGAGTTGCAAGATTATTCGAATTAATGAATCGAAATGACAATTTGAATGGAGGCAACTGGCAAATCACAAAGCTTGCAATTTTCAATAATTTCATTCATAAACAACAAAATCTTATTCTGCATAAAAGCTGCTAACCCTGTAGTTTAGGTCTGTACAAACATGTTCTGCGATGTGATTCTTATATTAGATTTTTGTCAGTTCTTCTGGACGTGTTTAAATGTGAAAACTTTGCACAGAATGAAACAAATCCTTCAGCCCTCTTAACCCTCTCCTCTTGCTGAAAGTGCAGGTGGCGATCAAAGCCCCGAACAGCGAGGACCAGTCGTACGTGAATAAGAAGGGCTTCCACTCGGTCGGGGTGCAGTTGGTGTGTGACTCCCGGGGGCTGCTGCTCAGTGCAGAGACTCACTGGCCTGGAGCTCTCAGAGACTTTGACGTGCTGCAAAGATCTGCCCTCTACAAAACCATGGAGGACCTGGGCCAGGGCTGGCTCCTCGGTGAGAAACCAAGAAAACATCACATCACCATCACTGACACTGCACAAAATACTGCAGTCGAATAGAAATTAGAGTTGGTACAAGTATCAAATCGTGAAGGCTGCAAATATTTAAAGGTTCAGTATGTAACACGCAGGAAGAGGCTCTCCTCCACGCCAATAAGAGTCAGGTTTGTGGAGATGCAAGTCTACTTTGAGCAAGGACCCATGTTTCTAGTGCAATACATTTTACGTTTTCTCTAAAAATGCATTGATTCTCTAACACGAGTCACCGGGTGTTTTTGCTGATCAGATTTATAGGGATTGTATCTGCCGGTATCGATACTAATTTGTTGCTATCGGTGTAGGCCGATACTGATTCTCGATACAGATATTCAATACCGATATTTTTCACACTGCCGTACTCTCTGAGTGCCCTTTCTGAACAGACTAATGAGTCAAAATGGAAATAGAAAAGCTTTATATGGCTGTTTTTTTACACAAACATGTAACAAATGATTTTAAGTCCCACTAAAATACATTTTGTTATTATTTTTACTAAAGTTAATTTGTTACTTTAACTTAAGATAAATTTCTGGGTCTCTTTCCATGGACTTTAAACGCGGCCACAGCTGTAGGCCAAATATCAGATATCGGTATCAGCCAAAAAAAAAAAAAAAAAAAAGAAATCCATCCAGATTTGTCTTGTGCATTTAAACAGCAAAAATCAGGTCTAATTCTTGGGTTATCTGAATATTATAGATGTCTGGTTTTCTCTGGACCTCAGGTGACAGCAGGTACCCTTTGAGGAAGTGGCTGATGACTCCTGTGGATTACCCAGAATCCCCTGCAGATTTCCGGTACAATCTGTCCCACACCACGACGCACGAGATCGTGGACCGGACCTTCAGAGCCATTCAGACCCGATTCAAGTGTCTGGACAGCAGCAAAGGATATCTACAGGTGAAGTTTGTCTGTGGGGTTCACAATGATAAAAGGACTGTTGCCATAGCGATAAATAATATATATATATATCATTTGAATGGGAAAAAGTCTTGAAAATGTAAGTATCAAGCAATAGTGTTTTATATTTTTAGACCTGGTTTAATACTGGTTTAGTCTTAGTCCTGGTTTAGTCCTGGTTCAGTCCTAGTTTAGTCCTAGTTTAGATCTTGCTTCACTGCAGATTTTAGTCCTGACATAGTACTGGTTTAGTGCTGGTTTAGTCCTAGTTTAGACCTGTTTTAGTGCTGGTTTAGTTCTAGTTTAGTCCCAGTCTACTCCCCTGACTTAGTAATGCATGTTTGTAGACAAAAGTTTCTTGCCTTCGAACAGTAATCCAGTGTGTCATGATCTAAACCACGTGTCTGTCTCTTTCCAGTATTCCCCAGACAGAAGCTCCTCCATTATTTTGGCCTGTTGTGTTTTACATAACGCTTCGCTTCAGTCTGGACTCGACGCCTGGACTTTAGAACGAACTGACCCCAGAGAACCTCCAGAGAGAGTCCAGGAAAACCCAGAGGACAGAGACCACAGTGCCTACAACATACGGAAGGACATTATACTCAAGCATTTTAGCTGAAAACTCTTCATTATTTGGACAAAAAGTGAACTGATGAACTGCTGATCAAACACAAGACTCCCCTGTATTTCAGAACACGTTTGTAGAGCTCTAAACTACAGCTTTACACAGAATAAGACCCCAGGGAGGGCATCTGACACACAGGAACATTATATTATCTGAAAGGTACAGTATAGAACATTTTAGAGGTGGCAACTGTATGATTCCATGGAAATAGAAAGTTAAAACCACACTTTCTTCATTAAAAAAATCAGTTTTATGCCATTATTAACTGTGGATTATAGCCAAAGAAACAACATCTCCATGGAAACAAGCAGGCCAAGTAAGAGTTGGGTTTGTGGAGATGCGAGCCCGCTCACAGTAAAGACAAATGTTTTTTTTTGTTTGTTTGTTCTTAGTAAATTTTTTACTAAAACATACTGAGGCTTTAAATAATGCATTTCCAAACTGACAAACGTTCAAATAGTGTTTTCAGTGGTGATTCATTTTGATTCTGACCAGACACTGCAGCTTTTAAGGACAAAAATGTGACTTACTGCGGTAAATGTATGAAATAAAACCAAAGACACGGGTTTTTGCTGATGCATTTTTAATATTTTGCTGTTTCTACTCTACGGACTATTCTACGATACAGAGATATATGAGAGACATGCAGTTCTGTACAAAGCCAAGGCCACAAAACAACAGCTGATTTAAATCAATGGAAAATATGACACTGGAGACAGGGTTCAGACACTGGGGGGTTTCATGTCTTTAAGTTTGATGTTATAATTTCATCTGTATAACTATGATTATTTGTAGTTATGTAGTTATTCTGGTTTAGTCCGGGTTAGACCTGGTTTAGTCCTGATTAAGATCTGGTAGTCTTGGTTCAGTTCAGTTAGACAAATCATTTTTAAATAACACACATTTTCTGTTTAGGTTTTGTGTTTTTGTAGCCCTTATTTTCCTGGTTTAGACCTGGTTTAGTCCTGGTTTAGTCCTGGTTTAGTCCTGGTTTAGTTCTGGTTATAAATACATTCTTTTTAATTGCCAGTCTTGGTAACATCATTCAAAATTCGAATCATCTTTCTCCGTTCATTTAAACCACGATTATAATTTTGTCGTCTTGGCATCTTTACAATTTCCAAACCCTCCCTCGAGCAAATTTCAAAAACCCAACCAAAATTTTACCCCAGATTTTCCACATTTTTCGTTTCTAATTTCCACAGGTTAAAATCTCACCACAATACAAAAACAAGGCCCCTATTTACAACGACTGAATCTGGCATTAGTTATGTACAATGGTTTGGCAATATGAAAAAAGAAAAAATTAAATTAAACAAAAATACGGCAACACTATGAATCTATGGCTATTTTGGGGGGATTTTTGCTGTTTTTTTTTGTCAGTGGGAGCAGTGGTAATGTTAATTGAAAAGTGGTTTAACGTGGAGTCCTCTTTCTATAATATTTACAAGCTTTCTACAACACAAATAAATACACCAACACCTGTCTCGTGAAGGTTTTCTGAAAAATATTGATTTGAAATGTGAAAATTCATTTGAAATATGAGCCTATACACATGTTAAATCTTAAGTTATAGACCGAGGTGGTGGAATAGCCAAACATTTTAAAACATGCACTGTGTAACTTTTTGTTTAGGGGGTCCGTCACCTGCTTGTTTCTATGGAGACGTCATTGCTCTGCCTGGAATGTTTTAAAGCTCAAAAATACCTAAAAAAAAACACAGGCGTTCTGACTGTGAGCGGGTCGCCTCTCCACAGATCTGACCCGTAACATGGTCTAGTTTGAAAATAGAATGGTTTAGTATACTGTGAAACATTCCAGACAAAGCATTTGATGGGACCTCCGCCAGAAAAGTTACACAGTGCACCTTTAAGTAAGAGTACTGTTACTTCAAAATAACAGTACTCAGAAAATGGCTCAAGTAAGTGTAACTTCAAGAATAATTGTTGGGACGTAACATCTGATTTAGAATTTGAAGTTGATGAAATTTGAAGGACAAAGTATTAAAAAATAAGTCACAAAATCTGGTGTTTTCAAAAGATAAACCCAAAAATGAGACAAACTAAATCAGATCTGAAGGAGCGGAGCAAGAAACACAAATGTTCAAATCATTTTATATTGTCACATAAAACTTTTGTCACTTTAGACTCACAGTGGGAAGAGGAAACACATGTTCGAGTAAGAGTTTCGTTACTGAAAGTTGGAAAAATACTCTGAAAAGTACTATTTCTTTCCTATTATAATGGAGTACTACCCACCTCTGGTTATAGTCTTAAGATTTGGCAAGTTTAACAGAAACTGGATGTTTTTAAAGGTTTGATATATGGAAAATATGAATCCTTTTGGAATATTTCTGAATTTGATTTGAAATGTTGCTTTTAAATCAAATATTATTTTATGAAATGGGAGAGTTTGTTTTTTATTTACATCATAATGGACTGACTGAAGTTTATGTTGTAGTGATAAAATACAAAAATACTAATAATTTTCCATTTTAAAGCTGCACTGTGTAACCTTTCTGGGGGAGGGTCTGCCGCCTGCTTGTCGCCATGGAGATGTTAGTATGGCATTTAGCAATAAAACATCTATATTTGAATACAAGAAAGACAAGTTTAATACCATACTGTGGAACATTCCAGGCAAAGCTTTAACATCTCCATGGAGACGAGCGGGTCAGAAAAAGTCCCAGAGTGCACCTTAAACTGAAGGTTTTGTTTTTTTCACGAGACAGCAGTGCTACACAAACATTAGATCAACATTTTCAACCATTGTCCAAAAACGTCACATCCACAGACTGTATAAACAAGTGGACCCACAGCATTCGGCTCCAGTCAAATGAAGCTCACCGAGGCTAGCAGTTATAAGGGCCAATCTGGAGCCAAGAAATTGATTTACGGACAAAATAGTGAAATAAAAACCCCAGGATCGTGTAGAGCGGGTTAATATGAACATTTTAAGACCAAAATGACTGCAGCAGTTACAGAGAGATGGGCGACGATTTTTCAATAGAAAGTGAATTGGAGCCAGAGTCGATGGAGCCTGAAGCGCCCATGCTCACTTCCTGTTTGTAATGCGGCGGCTAGAGGGTTAGCTATGTCCACTTGTATATACAGTCTACGGTCACATCCAAAAAGACAAAAATACAATCCTTTCTTTTTTGGTGCATTCAAATAAATATGCTTTTTTCAATGCTCAGAATATATTATAAACACATTTGTTTTTTTTCTTTTCTTTTGCGCGAGTTATTTATAAAAACATACAATTCCATATATTTTTGTGCATAAATAAATATGCGTTTTTTTGATGCTGTGAAGACAATTTCTCATAAAAAATATTACCAGCCTCATTCGGGACTCTCAGAAACGGTTAAGAGGTTTTGATGTAAAGACGTACTTGAAGGCAGTGGTGGAAGGTAACGAAGTACAGTAAAAGTACAATACAAAAGTACAAATTTTAGGTATCTGTACTTTACTTAAGTCCATTTTACAGTGCATACTTTTACTTTTACGTCACTACATTTAAGAGCAGGTATCTGTACTTTCTACTCCACAACATGTTAGAGCGAAGTAAAAAGTACTTTGAAACTAAGTAAAAAACTACTTTGAAATGTCTGAGACTTTTTTGGCTCATTTAATTTCAGTTTCCGTCTCAACTATGAGCAAACCAAAAACACAAAAACAGCTAGAGAAATTAAGAAATCAATTGAATCACTTAAAATCAGCTGAATTCTTAATCAAAATCACTACATTTCATCTTTAAATTGTTCTAAAACTCTCCGCAAAATACTTTGACTTTTTACTTTTACAGTACATTTTTAAACAGGTACTTCAATACTTTTACTTAAGTAGATTTTTTTCATGAGATACTTTTACTTGAGTAACTTTTGGCCCCTGTATCTGTACTTTTACTTAAGTAACAAACCTCAGTACTTCTTCCACCACTGCTCGAAGGCACCGGTGAGTTAGTTCGGTAAGTTATGGCAATTCAAAAATTCATATTCTAAAATTGGCAAATCTATAAACAGTCGCTAAGAAGCAAAGTATTTTCAGTTTTGATTTTGAAAATGAAACTGTCAAATTACCGTGTGGTACATTGACACTGATATTAACTGTAAAAATATATAGTGTTTTGGAGACAAAGTTATGGAAATTTAAAAAAATTCAAATTCAAACATTTGTAGAGAATTTGCTAAGAAACAGGGATTTTCCATTTTGATTTTGAAAACGAAATTGTGAAACTACAGTGCGATACAGTTACATTGATATTAACTGAAAAAATATGTTTTGGAGATTAAAAAACAAACAAACAGTTAAATGCAGTTTGTTTCATCAGTAATTTCTATGTATTGTCGACATTTTAGTTTTATTTAAAATTCTGCTGCTATATGTGTTAGAGGCAAGTGTGGTTTTTCAAATGGCTTTTAAAGAAATAAATACATCTAAAATCTAAAATATCTGTTGAATTTCTGTAAAAAATAATTTGTTTAATTTGTTATTTAGTCATTTCTCAGTTGGTTTGTAAACATTTATAGTCAGAGCTTGAAATAGTGTATGTTAACGTTCAGAAGCAGACTAGTTAGCTTTTTGACATTGTGCTAGCTAGTTTAACTTAGCTTAGCCTGACTAGCCAGCTAACTTTCTCGTACTATTTTCAACAGTCAGTCAAATAATTCAAATTTATTTTATATAACCAATTAACAAACCAATTTAAAAACGTGATGTAAGTATCTTAAAATGTGTAAGAATGTCAAATAGCGAGCCAGGCTAATTTGGTCTAGTTAAATTAGCTGGCAGATTGTCAAAAAGTTAACTTAGCTTAGCCTGACTAGCCATCTTATTTTCTCATATTATTTTCAATCAATGTAGAACTTGACTGAACACAATTTCACCAATGAACAAACCAATTAAAACAGGACACGGGAATCTTATATTGTGTAAGGAAGTCAGCTAGCTAGCCAGGCTAACGTACTATAGCCCTAAATAAAATAAAGACGTTGAAAAGTCTATGTTCTACAATTTGAAATACTATGGTGTAAGATTTGGCCCTTTTGTGTCAAGTTTTACCAGGTAATAAACACGAGCTGATTGGTGGAGACGGGAGATGGATGTAGAACTTGGAGGTGTCCAGCAGATGGCAGTAGAAGTAAAGCGATAATTGAGATGATGAGCAAAGTGGAGAGGTCAAAGTTGAGAGGTCGCCCGAGGAGGGAGGAGGGCTGTCTGTCAGAAAACATCAGGAACCTCTGCTTTTGGATCTCTGCGGAGAGAGACAGAGGAAGACAGATCGTTATAAAAGCTATGAAACATTCCAGGCAAAGCAATAACATCTCCACGGAAACAAGCAGAACAAAAAAAAAAAAAAAAAAGTGACATAGTGCAGCTTTAATCTTGTTTATACTGGCAGTAGGTGTGGATGATCTTAGAGCCAGATCACAGTTGTAAACATAATTTGCACTGAAGAGGTGAAGTAATCTGCTTCTTCTAAAGTTCTTCATTGTGATTGGCTGAATCCACCTGTCACTCACTCAGAGCTCGACTGAGGCTGACCAATCAGAAGAGTGTTTGAGCACAGAGTATAGACTGTATAAAGCGGTTTTTCATGTTTTTAAGACTAGTTTCTTGTGGCACTTCTGGTTAAAAACGTTTTGTGGATTAAATACTGTAGAACAAAGTCGGTTCATTTGTGTAAAATGTTCAGTGTTCACGTGACCTACAAATCACACTGCACTGATTCTCTGGAGGCTTTAAAACGGCTTTATCGTCTGTATTGAACTTAAGGCCGCCACACACTACAGGATTTTTTGGTTTTACACGACAAAAAGCGCACACCACAAAACTCTTAAGTGTTCAAAAGATCAGAGCTCTGCACTTCTAGTTTAGACCCAAGTCAAAAATGTGTTCCGTAGCTCCATATAGAATAATACAACCAGGGGAGTTGATAGGGTAGGGCAAAAGGGTCTCTTGTCCCAGGCCCCAGGGTCTTCGGGGCCCAGAATTAGAACCTTAATTTATACAAGAGGGTGGCCCATGTGAAGCTTCTTGCCCCGGGCCCCCAAATTTCTGTCGACGGGCCTGAATAAAACCCGAACGATGATGGAACTTCCGGAATAAGGCGGATACTGTGAAGTGTGGCACCTGTGTAGAGCCTGTGTCCGGTCTGTCCTGTTCTCTGAGACGGTTCTGGACAGTTGGACCTGAGCCGAGGTCTGAGGCTCTGAGTCTGGACCCTCCTCACTGAAGAAGAGGAGACTGCGCGAACGCACTGAAACACAAACGCAGAAATACACGAAGACAGATTAGACTAGATTCCACCGGAGAATAGAGCGTCACAATGAGCCTGACCTCAGTGATGTAAGTGATATTTTGCAGCTGATTTCATCAATATTCCCTGGGGACATGACGCTCACTGTTGGCACTGCTCTGTCTGAGGCTTTGTTAGACTTAATCTGATCTTTATTTTAACACAATCTGACGAGAAAGAACTGATTTAGCTGCAACTACAACAGGTGAGCTGATTTATGCGGTTAAAAAAGTCCCTGACACTTAAAAGTACGGTCGTCTTGAAAATGTGCTGTTTAAATCCGTTTTCAGACAATCTAAAAACGTTACCAGGCTGTGTTTGCTAACGTGTGCTTTATGTGTCACCGTGGTAACTGCTCAACTCTCTGCCATAGACATACATGCAAAGTATCAATAATATAAGGGTTTCTTTTCGGGTTTTTTTGTTTGTTTTGTTTTTACCGTGGCTGGTGGTGTAGATTTCCGCCGACTGCAGCTGGGCGGACGAAGGCTGCGATGAAGAGGACGAGGGGAGAGGAAGCAAGGAGAGAGGAGACGAGCAACGAGAGAAGGAGCCTAGGACCAGGACGAAGCACAGCGCCACCATCTGGACGCAGGGAGCAATATCAATAAAGGATCGTTTAAAAATACATACACTGCCAGTCGAAAGTTTGTACACAGTTTTTCATTTTAGTTTTGTCTTTATTTCCATGATTATTTACGTTAAAAATTCTCACTGAATGAATCAAAACTATGAATGAACCACAGACTGTATAAAGACGTCACCCACAGCGTTCAGCTCCAGTCAAATGAAGCTCACCGAGGTTAGCACTTATAGGAGCCAAGTTCAATATTAGGACAAAATAGGGAAATAAAAACCCCAGGATCATGTCAAAGAGGTTAATTTGAACATTTAAACACCAAAATGACGAGTTACAGAGAGAGGGGCGACGATTTTTCAATGTAAAGTGAATTGGAGTTGGTGGAGCCGGAAGTGCGTCCATGCTCACTTCCTGTTTGGACTGGGTTAGCTATGTCCATTTATATATATAGTCTGATGTCTTCTGTATGTATCTAAAATGTAGAAATAAAATAAAAACACTGAATAAGACGGTGTGTCCAGACTTTTGAGTGGTAGAGTATGCAGCATGTTGGCGTACAGTTGTATCATTAAAGTCATTATTTGTCTAGGGTTAAAATCTCGTGTCTGTACCATGAGGCAGGTCCCGGTCTGAGTGGAGGCCATTTTACAGGAGCGAGGGACCACCTTCCCCGAGATCAGAGACTGGAGCTTCTGCAGCTGCTGTAAGAGCGACCTGACAGCACACAGGGGTCAAGGGTCAGCAAAGGTCATCCAAAGTTCAGTTTAGAGTCGGTATAGTCCAGACAACTATTACAGTTATCAAATCAACTCAAAACATGCAGCATAAGTCATAGGTCAAATCCTCCAGCAAAGGTCCTGACCAAGACTAGACCAAGATCTGGAGATGGGTCAAATGCATGGGACAAATTTCTGGGGACAATAAAGTGTACCTTCACCGTAACCCTATTTTCTGATGTGTTCTAATGTTGTTTCCTCGTCACAAACAGACCTGGAGTTGTGTTTTGTTTCATTCACATGTTCAACGCACAAACCCTGCACATTTAGGCTGAGTTCTTCTCTCAAACTGAAAATACTCAGTACTCACGATAATACAGGAAGTGCTCCACTGCGTTTTTAAACTCCATACACCTTCACTAGAATCATTTGGATCATTTTCAACCTCTCTACTGAAACTCAAACATGTGTGAATGAAACAAAACACAACTCCAGGTCTGTTTTTGAGGAGGAAACATTAGAACACGACTTAAAGCTCACCAGAGTCAGTTTTGTGTGATGTAGGACCTTTAAAGATGCACTGCGTAACATTTAAAACCTTAAACACGACTTTCCTTCAGGATCTGGAGAGCAGGGTGCTAATGGTACAAGCCTTGAGCTGCTGTAATGTCCTCCCTCGGCCTCTAGGTGGAGACAGATACATGTATTTTCTTTAAACCGTTTGAGTGGAGTTTAAACCAGTTTGACCAGTTTAAACCACAGCAGCTCCAGTTTAGGGTAACAACCACCTAACCACTCTGGGTGTATCTATAATTTCGTTTAATTTATACCTTCTTTAGACGACTTAAAGTGCACATGACAGGTTAGGCTACTCTCATTTCACTAAAACACGGGGCTAGTTAAGATCATTATAGTTAAGAGGTTACTGAAAGTCTTGCCTGGCTGTTTTACATTTTGGTGAAGTTCAAAAAAACTTATCTGGAGTGTGTTTTGTTTCAGTTTATTATCATTTATTATTAGTCTGGCTACATCTCCGAAGCTCAAAATGCTCTGCTCCAGCTCCTTTTACCTTTAGTTCAGTAAAGATCTGTAATTCCAGGGCTGAAATTATCACAAATGATTCTAGTGAAGGTGTGTGGAGTTTAAAAACACAGTGGAGAGCTTCCTGTCTCACCACATGACATCACAAGGTGGGTTTTTTTTTGGTTTAAGAGAAGAACTCAGCCTAAATGTGCAGGGTTTGTGTGTTAAACATGAGTGACTGAAACAAAACACACCTCCACGTCTGTTTGTGATGAGGAAACTACATTATAAAAACATAATATGGGACCAGACGTACAGCACTTTCTCATCTCAACTTAGACTCAAAACAAAATGACCACAATGAACAAACAAAAATAAACCGATTTTGTGAAGATTTCTCAGATCTTTTCTCAGAAAGTTGCCCCATTGTTCCACGCTGGGGCTGCTGTGGTCTGGGGCTGGGGGAGTGGGGCTACAGAAAACTACACTTAACTCAAATTTGTTTAATTACAAGCTATAAAGTACCCCACCCTGAGTTCAAATAACAGGGTACTACGACGGCTTCTGACGCAGTGTGGGACTTTTAATGGAAAACTGTAAAGTAAAGACAATAGACAAGTGGGTTTCTATGTGATAAACATGTAATATGGGGCTACAAGTATAATCTAAGGTTAAAGTATGGGAAGAGACCAGTGCAGACAGAAAAAATGGCAGTAGTATTAGTAGTAGTAGAAATGAGACTAAACCATGGATAAAGTCGTTCTAAATAATGAACCCAAATAAATAAATAAATATGTGAAAGTACAGAAGGATCTCACCTGTTGGCAGTCTCAAGATTTTCTACTTTCCTCCATAAATCTCCATTTTCTGATGTGTAGTTTTCCACCCTGTAAAAAAGACCATTCATATTTGTCATTCAACATTTTTTTTATTATGCAGGGATAGCAGCTTTAAATAATAAATTATTACTACTGTTACTACTACTACTACTACTACTACTACTACTACTACTACTACTACTACTACTACTACTACTGCTACTACTACTACTGCTACTGCTACTACTACTACTACTACTGCTACTACTACTACTGCTACTGCTACTACTACCATCTATGTATTTTACCTCAATAAATGAACCTTTCCAGTCTGATCAGTAATAATTGAAAATTGTCTCTGTTAACACTAGGACATAGACTACATGAAAACGTGGTTTAAACTGGATCTAGACATGGAACTAAACCTGGAACTAAACCAGGACTAAATCTGGACTAGAACAGGACTAAACCAGGACTAGAACTGGATTAAACCAGAACTAGAACAGGACTAAACCAGGACTAGAACAGGACTAAACCAGGAGTAGAACAGGACTAAACCAGGACTAGAACAGGACAAAATCAGGACTAAACCTGAACTAGAACAGGACTAAACCTGGACCAAACAAGGACAAGTGTGAATGAAATGATATATATTTTCTTTGCTTCTTTTCAGCTCTAAAACAGGATTATCGGGTAATCTTTCCTTTAGAAATGACACGGTTTAAATGGGTGGACACATATAGAGACGCAGGATTAAGACCAAAGTGAGTCAGTTTTAAAGGATTAGAGAAGAAGTGAAGAATCAATAGGATTAACATGAGACGATGATGGACTCTTCAGAGAAATGAAAGAGGGATCCGACCATTCAAGGGGGATTTTCTATAAGTAATTATATAAACGAGGAAACAGAGGTTGGAACAGGACTGAAACAGGACTAAACTAGATCTAAACCAAGACTGAACTAGATCTAAACCAGGACTGAACTAGATCTAAACCAGGACTGAACGAGGACTGAAGCAGGACTAAACCAGATCTAAACCAGGACTGAACTAGGACTGAACTAGATCTAAACCAGGACTGAAGTAGGGCTAAACCAGAGCTGAACTAGGACTAAACCAGGACTAAACTAGATCTAAACTAGATCTAAACCAGGACTGAAATATGTCTGAAGCAGGACTAAACTAGGACTGAAACAGGACTAAAACAGATCTAAAACAGGACTAAACCAGGACTAAAACAGACGAAACTGTAAAAACTAAAAAGATCTATATCAGAAAACCAGAACTAAATCAGGTGTTAACGAGGACTAAGCCAGGACTAAACCAGGACTAAACCAGGACTGAGCCTGGTCTGAACCAGGATTTAACCAGGTCTCTCTGGAACTGCCAATCTCTACTGAACTGAAACAAATAGTTTTAATCAATCAGAAATCATTTTCCAGGACTCACTTTTTTTCCAGACATTCCACGTACTCCTTCTTCTTCCTCCGACTTTCTTGAGCTGAGATCTGAAACAAACAACAGCAGCTCTTTTTATTATTTATGTTTTTCTAATGAATTCAATAGTTCTAAAAAAATTAAAAATACTGCGACGAGCCAAAGTAACGAAAGAATGAGATAAGAACATGTCATCAACCATGGGTCAAATGGACTGAAATGAGTTTGAGTTATACCAGAACTAAACCAGGACCAGAGCAGGACTAAACCAGGACTAAACCAGGACTATACCAGCACTATACCAGGAATATATCAGGACTAAACCAGGACTATATCAGGACTAAACCAGGACTAAACCAGGACTATACCAGGACTAAACCAGGAATATATCAGGACTAAACCAGAACTAAACCAGGACCAGAGCAGGACTAAACCAGGACTAAACCAGGACTATACCAGGACTATACCAGGACTATACCAGAACTAAACCAGGACCAGAGCAGGACTAAACCAGGACTAAACCAGGACTAAACCAGGACTATACCAGAAATAAACCAGGACCAGAGCAGGACTAAACCAGGACTAAATCAGGACTAAACCAGGACTAAACCAGGACTAAACCAGGACTAAACCGGGCACAAACCTTGTTCTTGATCTTGCGTCGGACTCTCTTCAGTGCTTTCTCTTCACTCTTGGTGAGGGGCAGTTTGATGGGCACTGGGTACCCCTCTGCCACCAGGGTCCTCCTCTCCTCCTCCGTCAGCATCAGGGGACCGGAGCCCTGCAACTTCTGAACACAAACACAGGAGAAAATATAAAAATAAACACGTTTACGTCAGAGAATTTAAGGCTCAACCACCAGGACTAAACCAATACCAAGACTGTACTACAACGCTGGATTAAAGCTGCACTGTGCAACTTTTCTAGGGGAGGGTTTGTCAAATGCTTTTCTCTAGGGAGATTATTATTATTGCTTTGTCTGGAATGTTCCACAGTATGGCATTAAACCTTTCTATCTTCATGGAGACCAAACCAGACACAGTTACAGGTCAGATCTGTGGAGAGGCGACACCGCTCACAGTCAGAATGTCTGTTTTTCTAGGTTTTTTTTAGCTATAAAACCACCTGTGATTGAATAAATGTAAAGTAGAGCTGTTTAATGTCACACTGTGGAACATTCCAGGCAGAGCAATGACGTATCCATAGAAACAAGCAGGTGACGGACCCCCAACCAAAAAGTCACATAGTGCAGCTTTAAAGGTACAGTATGGAACTTTCTCACCTGCATAATTCCATAGAAATAGAAAGTTAAAACCACACTTTGGAACATTTGCAACATTTCCATGGAAACAAGCAGGAAGACATTTCCGGCTCCAACAACTCTGGCTCCAATTGACTTTGCACTGAATAACCGTCAACCCCTCTCTCTGTAACCGCTGATGTCAGGCTCCTCATTTTGGTCTTAAAATGTTGGTATTAACCCGCTCTACATGATCCTGGGGTTTATTTCACTATTTTGTAATCAATTCCTATTCCAAATAAAGAACTCGGCTCCAAATTTACTCCTATAACCGCTAGCCTCGATGAGCTTCATTTGACTGGGGCCGAACACTGTGGGTGATGTCACACACACCCACTCAGTCCACTTCTTTACACAGTCTGTGCGCTCAAGTAAAGTGTTAAAAAGTTACACGGTGAACCTTTAACTACACTACACTAGAAGCGAGAAATATTAAACCATAATTTAAATATTGTGTAGACGCAGAGCCGCTTCCAGACAGTAAAATGACATTCTTATATTAAACTTCAGTATCACTTTCACTGATTACAGGACTTTTCTGAAGCTAATCTCATTCATTTGTTCCCCTGTGAGCAGCAGAGCCAGACAGGGGGTAGTTTTATTGAGTTTGACTTAAAACAAAGCCTGGTTTAGTTGAGCTGAGTCATCAAATTACACAGGGACTGATTATAGCCCCTGGGGGAGAGCTTCAAACTTTTACACTTTTACATTCAAAAACTTGTGTCCAAATATAACGCAGATATCACTGGGTATGATTTACACATATGGAAATGATTTTATAAAAACTTTTGCTAAATATGTTATCTTTTAATTTTATTCAAGGGCCTCTATCTGATTTTTTGTGTCTTGCCCAAGTAAAAATATGTCGTGTAAGCAGCTCTTGAGGTCAAAATAAGTCCACTGCATTCTGTCTGTAACTAATTATAATGTAGTCTATTGTCCAAGAATCAGGAAGTGGGCAGTTAGCATGCTCGTTGTTGTTTTAAGACAGTAAAAATCAGGTACAGAGGCTTTAAATTGAATAGAATACATTTTAATTTGCACAGTACTATACTAGGGAATAGACTTGATACTCGGTACAGATTCTGATACCACGATGATTAAAAACACTCCAGGTCCAGGTCTAAACCAGGTCTAAACCAGGTCTAAACCAGGTCTAAACCAGGTCCATGGCTGTATTCTAGTCTCTGTGCTCTTATACTTGTTCTGATCCAGCTCCAGATCTTTCTAAACACATTCAGGAAAGGTTCATTTCTGTTCTGTCAATGGGACTTTTTTAGTATCGATACCTGCGAAAAATGAGGATCTAATTCTGATACTAGTTCCAGTATCGATTATAATCTGATTTTCGATACTTCTAGTGGAGAGGAGCTGTATTACATTTGACTCACGTGTGGTGCGGTGAGCAGAGGGGAGGTGGAGATGGCGGCTGAAGCTCCCGTGGTGCGCCCTGGTCTCTGGGGCGGGGGCGAGGAGGGGGGCAGGGACCCATCACTGTCGCCGTGGTTACTGCTCGGGGGGGTCGGGGGCAGCTGCAGAGACTCATCTGACAAACACATGCAAGAAAATACGGGTTTAGACGTGTGTTTAGTCTCCAGTTAAAATCAGACGCTCTTTAACAATTCTAGTGTGTGGAGTTTAAAAACACAGTGGAGCACTCGCTAAGCTGCAGAGGCTGCACTAGCACTGAAGAGACATCAATAAAAAACAGGCACTGACGATCTATAAAGTAAAGTTTGGGGAAATGTGGTTGTTTTTTGAAATGGTTTTGTATTTCATTTATTCAAGCTGCTACGGCCACAAGTATGTCAACCAAAAGCAAAACTGGCCAAAAATAAATATATTCAAACCACAATCTTAAAAAAAATTGACAACACATTGTTACATTGAAAAAAAAAAAGATTTTTTTCATTCATATTGTTTTTAAACTCAAGAGGCTTGACCCAATCTGACCCTGGACAAAAGTGACGAACGCATGGCTTAGATTAAAGAGGGAGTATTACACTTCTATGGTGTATTAATGACGAAAAAAAATTACATATTTAGATCACCATTTTACCTTTTATTGTTTTGAAAATGAAGAAAACAGTATATAAACATGGTCAATAAGTTTCAGTCTCCACGCCCCTTTGCTCCCCGTGCTAAGTCACTGCCCCTTCAGAGCGCCATCACAACACAATTGGCGTACATCCCGCTAATGCATCGTGTAATCTGTAGATCTTTTTCTTTTGTTTTGTTTTGTATTTTTGTGGTCAGCTGAAGTTGTTTTAAATTTGCTATATAAATAAGGTCTGGTTTAGTCCTGGTTTAGTCCTTCTTTAGTTCTGGTTTAGTCCTGATATATTCCTGGTTTAGTCCTGGTTAAGTCTTGGTTTAATCCTGGTTTAGTCCTGGTTTAGTTTTGGTTTAGTCCTGGTTTAGTCTTGGTTTACTCCTGTTTTAGTCCTGATATATTCCTGGTTCAGTCCTTGTTTAGTCCTGGTTTAGTGCTGGTTTAGTCCTGGTTTAGTTCTGGTATAACTCATCTACTGCAGATTACTCAAACGTGCATGGGTGACGTCTCAAACTCTCCAGACATGTTTTTGATGAGGGAACAACATTATAAAATGTTAAAAAGCTCCAGAACGTTCATTTGCATAAAGCTGCTCTTTAAATGTTCTTACCACTGCTCATACTGAGATACTGCCCCATCTCTCTGGGTTCATCTTTAATCGACACAGGTTTCACATCTTCTGCACTGTGCTCCTAAAAACAGAAAGAAAATTACAACACAATAAAACAAATAATAGAAAATACACTAAACCTTCACGCAATCATACAATTAAAGACACACCATGTAACTTTTATGGTGGATACTCGTATGCCACGTCCTGTCTCCATGGAGATGTTGTTGTTCCGCAGTATGGCATCAAAACTATGTATATTTGCAGAAACAAGCAAGTGACATAACAGGTCAGGTCAGGTCTGTGGAGAGGCGACCCAGCTCACCGTAACAATGTATGTTTTTCAAAGTATTCTGTAATTGAATAAACGTAAAATAGATCATTTTAATGCCATATTGTGGAGCATTCTAACCAAAGCCCCAAGCAATAACATCTCCATGGAGACACCAGGTCAGATCTGCGGAAAGGCGATCCAGCTCACAGTAAGAATGCAGGTTTTTCAAGGTATTTTGGCGCAATAAAAACGTGTAATTGAATAAATGTAAAATATATAAGATTAATGCCATACTGTGGAGCATTCTAAGCAAAGCAATAACACCTCCATGGAGACAAGTAGCTGACGGACCCCCCCCACCAGAAAAGTTACACGGTGCAGCTTTAAATTCACTCCAGTACAAACCGAGTGTTCCCAAAGCGCCGGTCTGTTCTGAAAGCTCCCTGTGTCCTCTGTCGTCTCTGTGTCCATGGACTGGTTCTGATCCGGCTCCTCCTGCTTCACCAAAATGGCCGACAAGTCCTGGTTAAAACTCCACTCGAACTCTACAGAAAAAAACAGAGGAGAGGAGGAGAGAGATGAAGGAACCGTCCAAATATCAAAGAAGACATACTGTGCTTTTGTTGGCTATATAGTTGTTATAATTGGGACATTTTAAATCATATTATTGAGGTAAAAGAATTAAATAAAAGCTGATTTCTGGGTTGAAAACTGCTGAGCCGATTCCCATCTTCCCATTTATGGTACACTGCATTAAACGTCAAAACAAAACGACTATAATCCCATCTGACCCTGTGTCTCCAGAGCCTTTACCTGCAGACAGAGCACAGCACTGACACTGACAATCCAAATCAGTCATGTCAGATAACAGTCCAGCTGTTATCAGGAAAAACAATATTTGATTTGAACATGTTTACCTCGTATCTGGGGACACACATAAATCAAGTTAATGAAACAAAAAGTGAAAATATTGCATACAGTTCCTTTAAAATGTGATGGCAACAGAAAGTTTAAAATTACAGAATGGAAGCAAAGTTTTAAAGGGTTTAAAGGGTCTTGGTTTAGACATTGTGTAGCCCTGGTTTAGTCCAGGTTTGGTCCAGGTTTAGTCCAGGTTTAGTCCAGGTTTAGTCCAGGTTTAGTCAGTTTTAGTCTTGGTTTATTCCTGGTTTAGTACTGGTTTAGTCTGTTTTTAGTCTTGGTTTTGACCTGGTTTAGTCCTGGTTTAATCAGTTTTTAGTCCTGGTTTAGACCTAGTTTAGTCAAGGTTTATTTCTGGTTTAGACCTTGTGTAGTCCTTGTTTATTCCTGGTTAAGTCCTGGTTTAGACCTGGTTTAGACCTTGTGTAGTCCTTGTTTATACCTGGTTAAGTCCTGGTTAATTCCTAATTTAGTCCTGGGTTAGACCTGGGTTAGTCCTTGTTTATACCTGGTTAAGTCCTGGTTTAGTCCTGGGTTAGACCTGGGTTAGTCCTGGTTTAGACCTTGGTTAGTCCTAGTTATGGTGAGTATATCTGACCTGTTTAAACTTTACTCTAGTTCGTATAATATTGTGTGTTTCTGCTCTGACGTATGGTTCAGGTTTAGTTTCACATCACCTCATAAAAGCACAGCCCCTTTAAATCTCTCACACTCTTTACATTGATTTTAACAGCACCAGAGGCTCCAGCAGCCGGGGCACTCGGCTCTGGATCCACCCCAGGATCAAGCACTAATGACCGGGCTTTGGGGCGAGGGATGGGGGGGTCTGTGCTTGATCTCTCCAGGAGGTGTGGTGGTAAAATAACGCAGAGGAAAAGAGAGTAAAACCAGCTCTTTGACGGAGAATTATATTATTATATTATATTATTTTTGGATTAAAAAAAAATGTTAAAAAATGAAAGAAAAGTGCTGAATGAACCTGAAAGATTTAATTTTAATTTCTACATACAAACCAGGACGAAATCAGAACTAAACCAGGACTAAACCAGGACTAAGCCAGACTGGACCAAAACTTAACACAAGGACCAACTCGGGGTCAAATCAGCACTAAACCTAGACTACAACCAGGCCTAAACCACAATTAAACCAGGTCTAAACCAGGACTAAACCAGGTCTAAACCAGGTCTAAACCAGGACTAATCTAGGTCTAAACCAGGTCTAAATCAGTTCTAAACCGGGTTTAAATGCTGGACTAAACTAAGGCTATTCCAAGTCTAAACCTAGACTGGACTAAACTAGACTAATCCAGTTCTAAACCTGCTCAGACTTTACCAATAATAAACCCAGACTGAACCATGATGGAACAAAGCCAACAGTAAATCAGATCCAAACCAGACCAGGTCTAAACCAGGACCAGGACCAGATTTAAACCAGGTCTAAACCAGTGCAGAACATGACTAACCTAGTTTTAAAAACCACACACAAAGGCTAACAAGATTATGACTTCACTTTTTCCAAAACTCTGTGCCCTGATTTGAACATGTTTCAGATGATCCTCATATCTTTACTCTGATACAGTGTGGAGGAAAAGTTCATTACTCAACCAGGTCTAAACCAGGACTAAACCAGGTCTAAACCAAGATTTAACACGGACTAAACCAGGACTAAACAAGGATTGAACCAGGACTAAACCTGGTCTAAACCAGAACAAAACCAGGACTAAACCAGAACAAAACCAGGACTAAAACAGGACTAAACCAGGGCTAAACCAAGATTTAAAACATGGACTAAATATGGACTAAACCAGGACTAAACAAGGACTAAACATGGACTAAACATGGACTACACAAGGGTCTGGAGCATATGAAGAACTGAACCAAACCAGGTCTGAACAAGGTCTAAACCGGAACTAAACAAGGTCTAAACTAGGTCTACTTTTGAACTGTGATAAAATGTATTAGGACAGCGGATCTTTAGTATATGAAGGAAAGAGGTCTAAACCAGGACTTATCAAGAACTTAACCAGGACTAAACCAGGACTAAACCAGGACTAAACCAGGACTAAACCAGGACTAAGCCAGGTCCAAACCTTTTGACCTGTGATATAATGTACTGGAACAGTTTATTATGACAGTGGTTTGGAGCAGATGAGGAGCAGAGGAGCAGCTGTGATCAGCCTGTTTCCAGTCAGTCTGGTATTTGGCAAAGATCTAATGATCAGAATAACCCCAAGACCAGGACTAAACCAGAACTAAACCAGGACTAAACCAGGGTTCAAGGGCTTAGAATAGTACTAATGGAAGTAGTAGTAGTAGTAGAAGCTGATTTTAGCTTTTGTATCTGATATGTGTAAATTATGTAAATAACAAAAAGTTCCCCATTAGTAAAAAGAAAAAGTACCAACCAAGTAGTAGTAGTAGCAGTAGTAGTAGCACTAGTAGTAGAAGTAGTAGCAGTAAAACCATAGTTAACAGTAGTACAAACCTCTGCTGACCATGACTTTTAAAAGTAACTTCTGTAGTAAGTTTTGAAGTAGTTCTGGCGTCTAGTGTAGTAGTAAAAAGTCCTGCCTGAGTACTAGATCAGACATGTAAACTGATCATGTGGTTTTTAAGTATGGACCTGGTGCTGGAGCCGTTTTCCATGTCTGTACCTCCCACCACTGTGAGGCGCTAGTGGCAATTTTATGTCATTTGCTGCCCTATAAAAGCAGAGGGAACGCTGGGAATTCAGACTGCCCGTATTCTGACAGGGCATCTGGCTTTCACAAAGGTCAGATTTTGTAGGATTCTTTTCTATTTTCACAACATAAACTTCTTAAAACATCTAAAAACCCTCAAAGCGCCTAAAAGTTAGCTTAGCCTCGCCCCGCTCTAAGCCGCGCTGGCTCTGATTGGTCCAAACGCTCCACGCCGCGCTCTGATTGGTCTAAACACTCCACGCCGTGCTCTGATTGGTCCAAACGCGCCACGCCGTGCTCTGATTGGACCAAATGCTCCACGCCGTGCTCTGATTGGTCTAAATGCTCCACGCCGTGCTCTGATTGGTCCAAACGCTCCATGCCGTGCTCTGATTGGTCCATAAGCTCCACACTGTGCTCTGATTGGACCAAACGCTCCACGCCGTGCTCTGATTGGACCAAACGCTCCACGCCATGCTCTGATTGGTCCAAACGCTCCACGCCGCACTCTGATTGGTCCAAACGCTCCACGCCGCGCTCTGATTGGTCCAAACGCCCCACGCCGCGCTCTGATTGGTCCAAACGCCCCACGCCGCGCTCTGATTGGTCCAAACGCTCCACGCCGCGCTCTGATTGGTCCAAACGCTCCACGCCGTGCTTGTTACAGACGTCACACGGGTGGGAGGAGCTCGCCCGGATTGAGGAAGTAAATGTGGATGAGAAAATTATTTTTGTGCCCATGAGCCAATGAGCCCAGGCCTCTGAAAATAACACGACGCCATCTTGGTTCAGCTTCAGATTTGATTAAAGATCTACGAGTCTTTGACCGCGTTCTCTGCAGTTCTATCTGTGGATTATCTGTGGATGGTTAAAAGGTCAAAGGTAAGGTAAAAAGAGAGAGAAGGGGGTAGAAAGAGAGAGGAGGAGGGATAGAAAGAGAGAGGAGGAGGGAGAGAGAGAAAGTGGGGGATAGATACGACAGACAAGTTAGACAGAGAAAAAGAGAGAGAGGAGAGAGAGGAGTTTCCACTGCTCCATGTGACCACTGCACGCTGTATCCATGTCTGTCTGGTCTGTGTGCGTCTGTGTCTGTGTGTGCGTCTGTGTCTGTGTGCGTCTGTGTCTGTGTGTGCGTCTGTCTGTGTGTGTGTGTGTGTGTGTGTGTGGGCAGGGCCAGACCGGTGCAGAGCTCTGGGATACAAGGGACAAACGGAGAAACATTCAGAGGAAAAGAGGAGAGAAGGAGACAGAAGAGAGAGAGGGAGAGAGTGAGAGAGAGGAGGAAGAGGAAGAGGGGGAGGACAGGTAGAAAGAAAAAGAGCGAATAGAGAGACAGAAGAGAGAGAAAGGACGATTAAGATCAGTTGTTGCGAGGTGAGTTTATAGCTGGAGGCACTGCATAAAGTACATATTTGAGTACTAGAGCTTCCATCATAACTGCACTTCAAATACTCCTGGTTAAAGTATGGTTTAGACCTGGTTTAGTCCTGGTTTAGTCCTGGTTAAGAGGTGGTTTAGTTCTGGTTTAGTCCTGGTTTTGTCTAAAATAAATACTTTATACTAAAATAAAAGCATGTTTTTAAATTTGGTTTGTGTTGTGATTAGAACTGAGTGGGCTTGCATCTCCACAAACCTGACTTATTTCATTTATCAATAAGAAGACACTAATCTATATTTAAACTAGTATCAATATTTCAATTATATCACATTCTGACCCTATAGATATTTCAGTCTCTCGATGATTATCTTATAGAAAATTAAAATCATACGGGCTGTGATTATCTCTGAGTTTTTACATGTTTTGGAGGGTTTGGTGGTTTGGTGGGTTTGGTAGGGTTGGTGGGTTTGGTTGGTTTGGTGGTTTTGATGGGTTCGGTGGGTTTGGTGGTTTGGTGGTTTTGGTGGGTTTGGTGGTTTTGATGGGTTCGGTGGGTTTGGTGGGGTTGGTGGGTTCGGTGGGTTGGTGGGTTTGGTGGGTTTGGTGGTTTGTGGGTTTGGTGGGTTTGGTGGGGATGGTGGTTTGGTGGTTTTGATGGGTTCGGTGGTTTGGTGGTTTTGGTGGCTTTGGTGGGGTTGGTGGGTTTGGTGGGTTCAGTGGGTTCGGTGGTTTCGGTGGGTTCAGTGGGTTCGGTGGGTTTGGTGGGGTTGGTGGGTTGGTAGGGTTGGTGGGTTCGGTGGGTTCGGTGGGTTTGGTAGTTTGGTGGGGTTGGTGGGTTTGGTGGTTTTGGTGGGCTTGGTGGTTTCGGTGGGTTTGGTGGTTTGTGGGTTTGGTGGGTTGGTGGGTTTGGTGGTTTTGGTGGGTTTAGTGGGTTTGGTGGGTTTGTTGGTTTGTGGGTTTGGTGGGTTGGTGGGTTTGGTGGGTTTGGTGGGTTTGGTGGTTTTGGTGGTTTTGGTGGGTTCAGTGATTTTGGTGGCTTTGGTGGTTCGGTGGGTTTGGTGGGTTTGGACGTACCCGCCTCCTGGTCCTGGATGGGGCTCTGGGGGGCGGAGTCTCCACTCACTGAGTAGCTGTGTTCTGCTTGAATATCTGCAGTGACATATATACGGGGTTTATTCACTTTAAATTTATTCAATTTAAAAACATTGGCCAATATTCATCTAAAAACTCAAATCAATTATTGTTTCATATTGTGGTTTGAACTGTCATGGTTTAGTCCTGAATTTTTTGTTATTATTTTATATTATATTATGCAAAAGTGACTCTTGTGAACTTTAAATCATGTTATAATCCTGTTTCCTCCTAAAAACAGACCTGGAGTTGTGTTTTGTTTCATTCACATGTTTGAGTAACTCTTTATTATTAGTCTGTCTACATCAAAATGCTCTGTTCCACCTTGTGATGTCATGAAGTTGTAGTTTTCAAGTTAACTAGAAGCTACCTTTTACCTTTATTTCAATAAAAAGCAGAAATTCCAGAGCTGAAATGATCCAAATGATTATAGTGAAGAAGGTGTGCAGTGTTACGGAGTGTATGGAGCACTTCCTGTGTCATGACATCACAAGGTGGAACAGAGCGTTGTCTGTTTGAGAGCAGTCAGCTAGAGTTTGCATGTGCGAATGAAGCTTGGAAAAGATTAGAAAATAGCGTAGTACGGGCCGTTTAAGTTGAATTTGAAGTAAATTTTGAAGTCTCCTCTGCCACTCAGAGCCGTACACCTGCTCCTCAGTCCAGAAAAGAAAATGTTTAAAATGATTCTGGCTTAGATCCGAAAACTCAAGTTCACTTTTAAACCTCGAGCCAACGCACTGTAACTGTAACTGGTTTGAATTTGAGTCTGGCTTAGTCTCCCAAACCCACTAATGTGTCATAACAGGCCGTACTCACGGATTATGGACTGGGACTTTTGCTTAAATATTCACTTAAGGACGCATTTTTCTTGTTGTAATTTCATTCATATTTTAAACCCATCCGGGAGAATTCACATTTGAGAGAAGAAGAAATCTGAACTTTAAACTAAGCCAACAATCCCCAGTATTTCAGCGTTTGTTGAGCTCTAAATTATAGGGTGAGCAGCTTTTACACACAGGGAGGGCATCTGACACACAGGGAGGGCATCTGACACTCAGGGAGGGCATCTGACACACAGGGAGGGCATCTGACACTCAGGGAGGGCATCTGATACACAGGGAGGGCATCTGATACACAGGGAGGGCATCTGACACTCAGGAAGGGCATCTGATACACAGGGGCATTGAAAGAGGATATTATACTACCTAAATCATTATTACTTTATCAATATTTATGTTTCTATGTACAATATTTTCTAGTGTTTTAACAGTAACAAATAAAGTGTTTTCCCCAAACACAGAGCTCACTAAAATACACAAGCGGTAATAGTAGAAGTAGTAGGGAAGTAGTGGTAGTAGTAATAGTAGCAGTAGCAGTAGTAGTAGTAGTAGTAGTAGCAGTAGCAGTACTAGTACTAGTATTAGTAATAGTACTGTAGCACAGACCTGGGTTCGTGTCCAGTTCCAGGTGTAACATGGACGGTCGGTCATTTAAAGATGGCCGCTCTAAAAAATGATCGTCGAAGAAACTGTTGAAGAGGTCACTGCTGAAGTCCTCCATCTGCTCCCCAGAGAACGGCTGAAACACACAGAGGAACAGAAGAGCATGAGGACAAATAATACCTCTCCTAGTCCTGGTTTAGTCCTGGTTTAGTCTTGGTCTAGTCCTGGTTTAGTCCTACATTAGTCTTGGTGTAGTCCTAGCTTAGTCCTGGCTCTGTTCAGACCTAGATTGCGTTCACACATGTCCTGGTAGTCATAGTTTGGTCCTCTTCTAGTCCTGGTTTAGTCCTGGTTTAATTTTGGTCTAGTCCTGGTTTAGTCCTGGTTTAGTCCTGGTTTAATTTTGGTTTAGTCCTGGTTTAGTCCCAGTTTGATCCCAGTTTTGATGTGGTATAAAGTAAAGTTAATTTTTACTCCTTCTTTAACCCTGGTTTAATCTTGGTCTAGTCCTACGTTAGTCTTGGTGTAGTCCTGGTTTACTCCTGGTCTAGTCCTGGTTTAGTTCTGGTTTAGTCCTGGTTTAGTCCTGGTTTAGTCCCAGTTTTGATGTGGTAGAAAGTAAAGTAAATTTTTACTCCTTCTTTAGCCCTGGTTTAATCTTGGTCTAGTTCTACGTTAGTCTTGGTGTAGTCCTGGTTTAGTTCTGGTCTAGTCCTGGTCTAGTCCTGGTTCAGTTCAGACCTAGGTTGTGTTCACACATGTTACATCTGATGCGTGTAATCTGATTTCTTTCTTATTGTTGAGATCTGTGCAGGTTTTGACAGGGAGAATTATGTAAAAAGGCAAAACAATGTGACAACAGTTAAAAAGAAAAAGTTAAAGCTGAGGTACACAACTTTTTTATTTACTTTTAAATATATATTTTTTGTAAATAAGTACATTTTGTGTCCCACAGAGAATATAGACTGTCTGCAGCTGATAATACAGTATTTTTATTTCTCTTCAACCAGGAAGTAAGTGTCAAACGCAGCGCTCTGATTGGCTGTGCTTGGGCCGTTTAACCCAGTTTCACTTTATCATCTAAAAAAAGCTGTTCTAAAGTCACACACACTCCCAAAGTGAATACATGTGGATTTAAACACGTGGTGACGGGTTTGTGAGCGCTACGGGCTGATTCAAATACATCAGTTTTGTTTTTTCAGTCCAGACCTGTAATTGAATTATTGCCGTACTGTGGAACATTCTAAGCCATGTAATAATATCTCCATGGAGACAGTCAGGTAGAGGACCACACTCCACAAAAAAGGCCTTTATTCAGGTTCAGGTTCCATATGATGTTTTCCTATGAACACTGGTACGTGGACTTGGGTCGTACTATTGAAAATCAGATACTAATAATCGATTCTAAAACTGGTATCGAGACTAAATCCTCATTTTTTACAGGTATTGAAACTAAAAAATTCACATTCACAGGACAGAAATGAACCTTTTCTGAGGAGCTTTAGAATGATCTGGAGCGCCAAACGCCTCCAGTTGGACGCCTCTTCATTTGAGGACAGACACTTGAAACAGACGTGCAGCAAATTTCGCCGAAAGTTCAGGATTTGACGCTCAAGACGCAACGTGGAACCACTGGACCTGAATAGAAGCACATCTCCACAGACTTTACATGTAAACCTGACGCCCCTGGCGCTGTGGTCTGAACCCAGTACAACATGGACACTTCAAACTTTACTTCTTTAACAATGGAGTAAGTGTATTTATAGAAGTGAAGTAAAAACACGAGTGTGAGACGCAGTGATGTGGTGAGTCCTGAAGGTAACGAGGCTCGTTTCACGCATGACTCACACAGGGTTTACAGGGACAACGACAGAGTGACGATCAGCAGAGAATACAGTGATATAAACCAGGGCTAAAGTAGGACTAAACCAGGACTAAACCAGGGCTAAACCAGGACTAAACAGGACTAAACCAGGACTAAACCAGGGCTAAACTAGGACTAAACCAGGGCTAAACTAGGACTAAACCAGGGCTAAACTAGGACTAAATCAGGACTAAACTAGGGCTAAACCAGGGCTAAACCAGGACTACTGTATACCAGGACTATAGCAGGGCTAGACAAGGACAGAACCCAAGCTGAACCAGGACTAAACAAGGACTAAACCAGGACTGGACCAAGACTAAAATAGGACTGAACCAGGACTAAGCCAAGAATGAAAAATGGTGCTAGTAGTAGTAGTAGTAGTAGTAATAGTAGTAGCAGTAGTAGTAGTAGTAGTCTTAGTAGTACAGTAGTCGTAGTAGCTCTCTGTGTGGTCACTATATTGCCAGTACTATTTCTACTACTATTACTACTACAACCAAAATTACCGCAGCATTAAAAATCAGTATTCTGTTGTTTAAATCCACGTTCTTAAGTGCCCTCTTAGTGGTGGTACATATTTTATACGTCTAATATTTGCCCCATGATGACAGCAGATGTGCGGAGACGGGGCAAAGACTTTAGCGCCACCTGGATTCTGTCTGTGACTCTAAACTGACTCCTGTGAGCTTTAAGTCGTGTTATAATGCTGTTTCCTCCTCAAAAACAAACCTGGAGTTGTGTTTTGTTTGAGCAATCTTGTATTATAGGTCTGTCTACATCTTCAAAGCTCAAAATGCTCTGTTCCACCTTGTGATGTCATTAAGTGATAGCTTAAGTTAAAGGTGCGTTGTGTAGTTTTTCTGGTGGAGGGTCCTTCAAGTGCTTTTCCCCGTGGAGAAAAAGAAAATATTACTTGTCTGGAATGTTTCGCAGTATGGCATTAAACCTTTCTATCTTCATGGAGACCAAACCAGGACAAGTCACGGGTCAGATCTGTGGAGAGACGACCCCGCTCACAGTCAGAATGTCTGTTTTTCTAGGTATTTTTGAGCTATAAAACCACCTGTGATTACGTAAATAAATGTAAGGTAGAGCTGTTTAATGTCACACTGTGGAACATTCCATGGCAGAGCAGTGACGTATCCATAGAAACAAGCAGGTGACGGACCCTCCACCAGAAAAGTTACACAATGCACCTTTAACAGCTCTTTTTACCTTTAGTTCAGTAGAGATCAGGAATTCCAGGGCTGAAATGATCCAAATGGTTTTAATGAAGGTGTTCTGTATTACCACATGATGACCTCACAAGGTGGAATAGCACATTTTCAGTTTGAGAGAAGAACTCAGCCTAAATATCCAGGTTTTTTTTGTGTGTTAAACATGTGTGAATGAAAGAAAACACACTCCAGGTCTGTTTGTGACGAGGAAACGACATTAGACAGTGTAAAATGGGCCCTTTAAAATGTACTCAAACACAGTATCCTTGTTATTTTTCCTGTGGGCCGTACTGGAAAATATTCCTTTAAACGCCACGCCCCTTTAAGTTTGTCCCATTTGGGAATATGGGTCAGGCAAAAATAAACAGTGAGCAGCTAAAGGGAGAAAAGTCAGATTTGGGATAATAGGAGTGGGCCAGTATTCACATTAAAGACAGTTTCTATAATTGGACTCATTATAAACAATTACACTGAATTTAAAACTCACTGGAGCTTTTATTCTGTTAAACGTGTGTTTTTGTCTCTGAATATACAATTTATTTTTATTTTTAGCATTTGAATTGGAAATACTTTAATATAATGTAGTTTATGCTAATTTAATCGTTTAAATCGTATTTTTTGACTAAACAGAATCTAAAACACATGCTAAAGCTGCACTGCGGAACTTTTCTAGTGGAGGGTCTTATTATTTTTTTGTCTCCATGACGATGTAATTGCTTTGCTTGGAATGTTTCGCAGTATAGTATTAAACTTAACTATCTCCATGGAAACGAGCAGGAGTTGCCACCAGACCAAGATACCGGTCAGATCTGTGGAGAGGAGGGCCCGCTGACTGTAGGTGTGCACGGTGCAGGTGTACTATTACTGTTACTACAAGTGCTACTAGTACACTATCAATACAAGTACTACAACTACTGCAACTAAAACTACAACTACTACAAGTACTACTACTACTAAAACCTCTACTACTGCAGCAATTACAACAAGTGCCACGTCCCACTAATACTACTACTTCAGTATTTAAATGACTATACTTTTACTTCTGTATCTACTACTACTACTACTACTACTACTACTACTACTACTACTACTACTACTACTACTACTACTACTACTACTACTATTACTGCTACTACAGCAATTACTACAAATGCTACTTCCACTACTACTGCCATTACAATACCCACAACTTTCACTTGAAGCTTATACATCACATCATCTTAATTTGTATAATTTTACACAATACTACTACTACTACTACTGCTACTACTACTACTACTACTACTACCACCACTACTACTAGTACTACTACAGCAATTACTACGAGTGCTACTTTCCACTACTACTACTATTACAATACCCACAGCAGTAACTTAAATTACCTTCAAAGCACCTTCATTTTTATAATTGTACACCATAATTAGTCCATATCCTACTCCTACTACTGCATATTACCGTTATATCTTGGTTCTTTTAACTCAAACCCAGTGTTAGAGGACGATACGCCTGAACTCATCCCAGAGTTAATAATAGTTTTGAATGGTTTATGATGGTGGCGTTTGGTTTGTTGTGGTCTCCCCCTCACACAGAGACCACCACAGTTATAATGACACACAGAGGAAATTCGGCGTGAACACACTGACGGGGTTCTGCCACTGTTGTAATCATTTTCCTTTTATTTGAGTTTGGAAATAGAACCTTCAGACTACAATTATTTAGTCTCAGAGCTGTCGTGTTTTTATTGGTGAAGTCATGGTTTAGTCCTGTGGGTTTTATCTGGGCTAATTTTATATAAGATTTCTACTGTGGAATCGTTTGGACAGAAGAAAAATGTTTTTCCTACATTTATATTATTTTGTACTTTTTTAATAACTGGGCTGCGTGGGAACTAAACCAGGACTAAACCAGGATTAAACAAGGCTTAAACCTGGGCTAAACCAGGACTGAACTAGGACTGAACCAGGACTAAATGAAGACTAAACCAGGACTAAACTAGGAAAGAACCAGGACAGAACCAGGACTAAACCAAGATCAAACCAGGACAGAACCAGAATCAAACTAGGGTTAAACCAAGACCAAACCAGGACTAAACCAGGACTAAACCAGGCTTAAACCTGGGCTAAACCAGGTCTGAACCAGGACTAAACGAAGACTAAACCAGGACTAAACCAGGACAGAACCAGGGCAGAACCAGGACAGATCCAGGACTAAACCAGGACTAAACCTGGATTAAACCAGGACCAAACCAGGACTAAACCAGGACAGAACCAGGGCAGAACCAGGACAGATCCAGGACTAAACCAGGTCTGAACCAGGATTAAACCAGGACTGAACCAAAACTGATGCTGATATTGTAAGATTGTAAGATCTTGTATAAGCAGCTCTTGAGGTCAAAATAAATCTGCTGTGTGCTGTCTGCATCTAATTAAATAAAATGCATTTTTAAAATGGCACTTTATGCCAAATAAAGCTTTCAGATCGTCCCCAGGAAAAGTATCAATATATGTTGTTCCACAGACCAGAACTAAACAAGGACTAGACCAGGACTAAACCAGGGCTAGACCAGAACTAAACCTAGACTAGACCAGGACCAGACACTAGATAAAGACCAGAATTACAAGGACTAAAACAGGACTAAACCAGTATAAGTTTCTGGACTATTTAAAAATATTATTAAGACCTGCTATTAAAAACACATTTTGTAATAATAATATCTTATCTCAGTAGTTTTGTAAAATAATGCAGACAGTCCCATTGTGAGTCCAAAACAGTTTTCACTTTGACTGAGCATCTCCTAACCTTTGGATCTGGGACTAAACCAGAATCTGAACCAGGATCACGTGGTCTCTGTGGTCTGGACTTGGAAAAGCCGGACTCTCCTTGAACCGCCTAGACCCAGTGAACCCCAAGCTTTGCGCACACACAGAAGAGCTCTCACATTCCAGTTGTGGAGCGAGGCGACCAATCAGAAAGCAGGCTGAGGAGTTTGGACCAATGAGAGGGGAGGATGGGCGTGAGGAGGCGGGGCTTGTGGACAGCTGGGGAACAGGGTTTGAATGGAGCAGTTTAGGCAAAAGTTATGGTAAAAAATGATGTGAAAACCAAAGGAAATGGAGGATTGTTTTGGAATGAGAGGAGAGGGAGGGAGAGAGGACTAAACTAGGATTAAATCAGGATCAGACCTGGACTAAAACTGGACTGAAAGAGGACCGACTGGCTCTAATAAAAATAACTTACTAAACCAGGACTATAGAAGTAGTAGCACTAGCAGTAGAAGTGGTAGTAGTAGTAGTAGTAGTAGGACTAAACCAGGACTAAACTAGGACTAAACCAGGACTAAATAATAAGGTCCAAACAGTAGTGGTAGTAGCAGTAGTAGGAGTAGTAGTAGTAGTAGCAGTGGTAGTAATATTAGTAGTAGAATTAGTAGTAGTAGGACTAAACCAGGTCTAAATAATATAGTAGTAGGACTAAACCAGGACCAATCCAGGACTAAACCAGGACTTAACCAGGACTAAATAATAGAGTCCAAATAGTAGAGGCAGTAGTAGTAGTAAAAGTGATAGTAGCAGTGGTAGTAGTAGTAGTAGAAGTAGTAGCAGTAATTGTAGTATTATTATTATTAGTAGTAGTAGTAGTAGAAGTAGAAGTAGTAGTAGCTGGCTAACATACTGTAAATAGCAGTAGTAAATGGGCCAGACATGTGGAGAAAAAAGTAATTTTCAGATTATAATGTTTTCATTCAAATTAAAGTAATTTTATAATGAAAAAGATGATTGGAAAATGTGAAGAAATAACCTTAAACGGACTTTAAACTCATGACTAAACCCAAAATACAATCACTTATGACTACAATGGTCCGCCTCTGCTTTGAATTAGAAAACCACAAAACATCATCTTTTTTTACAGACCAGAGACCAGACCAGAGACTAGACCAAAGACTAGACCTGGTCCAAGTCTTGATCCAGAGAAGGTCTTCATTTAGACCAAAACCACAACAGACACAGACTGAATCAGAGACAGGAATAAACTGAGATGTGAACAGTTCAAACCTGACTGAGGACACAGATTATGGTTCAACTACACAAAACAATATGGAAAATACAACCAAACCAACACTGCATTTATGAATGAACTAGTTTAAGCTGCACTATGTAACCTTTCTGCCTGTCTCCATGGAAACGTTATTGCTTTACCTGGAACTACATTAAACATTTCTCTTTTTTTTGCAATTTTCATTTCATTTACCGGTACATGTGTTTTTTATGGCTCAAAAATACACAGAAACACATACACATACATACACCTTTCCACAGATCCGACCTGTAACTTGGTAACCAAACCAAATTGAGACAAGCAGACATAATGAACCTTTAACTAAACAAGACCAAATGCAAAAATGATTATTATGAGTTTATATGAGTATTAAGCAGGGCTGTAGACAGAGGGGGACAAAGGGGTCTGTTGTCCCGGGCCCCAGAGTTTTAGGGGCCCTTTCTATTAATTTATTTTAGAGAGGGGCCCGTATGAGGGAGGGGATATTTCTACAGACGGGCCTGGTATTAGTGATTAATAACAACAAAGTGTATTCTGACTTGGTTTGGTGGTTGTTTCTGTGGTAAAAATATTTATAATAGTTTTACATCAGTTAAGTGACAGTTTGAGGAGAAAGAAATTGATTTTAAAAAAGTACAAAAATGCAGGAATTCGAAATGCGGAGACAATTTACGCACAAGGACAGTTTAAACCTTCATTTAACTAAATAACAATGTGTCATTTATTATTTTAATGATTCTATATATTTAAAAATGTGTGGACAGGGATTATTTTGCTTTGTGTCAGTGGCATAAAGTGTTTTTAATATTATTGTTTATCCAAAATATTTCTCTGTAGTGATATTTTGGGCTTTAAAATGTGTTATTGTGATAGGACTAACTAGAGCATGACTAAACCAGGACTAAACCAGGACTAAACCAGGACTAAAGCAGGACTAAAGCAGGACTAAACCAGGACTAGACCAGGACAAAACCAGGACTAAATCAGGACTAAAGCAGGACTAAACCAGGACTAGACCAGGACTAAACCAGGACAAAACCAGGACTAGACCAGGACAAAACCAGGACTAGACCAGGACAAAACCAGGACTAGACCAGGACTAAACCAGGACTAAACAAGGACTAAACCAGGACTAGACCAGCACTAATCCTACACTAGACCAGGACTAAACATGAACTAGACCAGGACTGAACTGAGTGTAAAACTCAAACATAAACTTGATTTTATCCTTCTTTAAACACGTCTCTCTTGGCTTTAAGCTCGTCTTTGGAACAATGTGAAGAATGCTGCTCTGGGACCCGGTTTAAGGACGGCTCTGCACGGTGTCTGTAAATGAACGACACCGTCACCACAACATCCCACAATGCACTGCTCCAAACACACGCGACATGTGACAATTTTAACTTTAATGTTCATCTTTAACCAGCCGTATAACTATGTGAGCTAAGGTGTATTTAGGAGTGGTTTTACCCCAGTCTGACCCCATTAAGTTTAAGTTCACTGCTTAAAAACAGTTATTTATAATTCAAACTTTACTGCCTATAGCACGTTTTGTTAGTTCTTTGCCTGGAATGTTCCGCAGTATGTCATTAAACGTATCTTTATAGCAAATATTTAACTGCAGGTGTTTTTAATGCTCAAAAATACCTTGAAAAACATGAATTCATCTTGTGAACAGGGTCAGTTATTTGGCAAAACAAAACACAGATTGTTACAAAAGTATTAACAGAATATTTGGCACAAAATAAGGTAGGATAAACACTAAAGAGGCTGTATTTACTGTTTAAATAGGGACTGCAAAAGGGACTACTACTACTACTGCTACAACGGTAAGTACTACAGCAAATACTACTACTACTACAAAATAATAATAATAATAATAATAATAATGCATTAGTTTCATACAGCGTTTTTCCAGACGCTCAAAGTCACTTTACAGTTTGGTGCATTTTTCATTCCCTCCAGACCCTGAGGTGAGACACTGTTGTAGCCACAGCTGCCCTGGGACAGACTGACAGAAGTGAGGCTGCCAATCAGCGCCATCGGTCCCTCTGACCACCACCAACACGCACACACCACTTTCTTACTAGACAATGTGGGTGAAGTGTCTTGCCTAAGGACACGATGACAGTTTTTGTGACTGGCGCCCCCCTGTGGCACCTGGTGTTCCCGGCGTCTCCCATCCGTGTCCTGGACCAGGACCAGGTCTGACCAGGACCGGCCCTGAACAGAACCGGCTACTGCTACTACTACTACTGGAACTACTACTACTACTACTACTACTACTACTACTACTACTACTACTAGTACTACTAGTACTTGGTCATTTAATAGACCAAGAAAAAACTGTGGACTATTTAGGATCAAACCTGAGATAAAATGAGTTACACATTGGACATAACACTGCAGTAAACCAGGTAAAACTTTATTTAAACTTTGAGTATTTTGACTGGTGAGTTATGGATCTTAATGTTTGGCTGTTTTGTGTTTTTGTGTTTTTGTTGTTAATGAGAGACTGAGGTGAAGGTGATGATCGGGTTCAGAGCGTGAGAACTAAACCAGCTGAGCAGACAGTTAAGGGTCCAGGTGTCCACTCCACACCGGGACTAAAGTCACACTATGGAACTTTTCTGCAGGAGAGTCTGCGACCTGATGTTTCCATGGAGATTACAGGGCTGGACGATTTGGGAACTGTTTCTCTAATAGTGACAAAAAGACTGAAACCTGAGCTGACAAACAAATACGAGAATCACATTGTACAGATCTAAACTACAGACCCTATAGAGACACGGGGAGGGCATCTGACACACGGGGAGGGCATCTGACACACAGGGACATTTCAGAACAGGTTTGTACAGATGTAAACTACAGGGTTAGCAGCTTTTATGGAGAATAAAATAGGAGATGTTGTTTGTGAAGGAAATTATGGTACTTAAAAAATTACAGATTTGCTAATTGCATCCATTTTAATTGCCATTTTAATTTGACAGAGATTAATCTTTCAGCCCTAACTGGAGATGTTAGAATTCCCTGGAATGTTCCACAGTGTGTGATTAAATGCATCTATCGCTATGGAAACAAGCAGGCGACGCAGTAAAGTAAAAATATCACTACTACTTATGCTTGTTTAAGTTAATAATAGTTTGGCTTCTGCAAAAATACTAAAATTTCAAGTTTAAATGCATTTAAAGGTCATATATTACATTAAACTGACGCTTGTGAGCTTTAAGCCACGTTCTAATGTTCTTTATTATTAGTCTGTCTACATCTCCAAAGCTCCAAACGCTCTGTTCCACCTTGTGATGTCATCAAGTGGGTAGTTTTTCAAGTGAGCAGCTCATTTTACCTTAAGTTCAGTAGAGATTTTTCAGTTTGAGAGAAGAACTCAGTCTAAATGTGCAGGGTTTGTGTGTTAAACATGTGTGAATGAAACAAAACACAACTCCAGGTCTGTTTCTGGCGAGGAAACGACATTAGAACAAAAAACAGCGCGATATGAAAACTTTAAATTCGGTGTCAGTGAGCGTTTTATGGCGAAAAGAAAGTGACGAAAGCCGCCTGCAAACCACAGCACTGCCGTGTTTATAGGTACAGTGTTGTATTATTCAAGTGTAAATAAACTAGAGCGTGAAATGAATGAGTCCGCCCGGATCTGACCAGGATGTGGGTCCCGGACTGACCACGCCCACGGCACCTCCAAAGTAACCATTACGCACAGAGGAGAAATTACATTATGTTTGCTTTACTCTTAAGTTTTTATATTATTCTAAGCCCGTTATTTATACTATTGCATTTGGCATCCCGGGCTATAGGTTAGTGATCTTTTTTTATCCGTTTCATTTTTAGAAGAGAGTCTGCTAAAATATTAACAGAATTGGCACAAAATTAGGCAGGATACAACTTTTTTTTTTTTTAAATACTAAAGAAGCTATGTTAAGTGTTTAATCAGGGACTGCAAAAGGGGCTAAAACTGAGTCAGATTTACAAGAAAGCATGAGTTAATCATAAAAAGTCTATACAGGTAACCACGAACAAAATATGAATCGTTTTGCGTAAAAGACGTAAGGTGCCATTAGTTTAACACCAAATGAAGCGAGTTAAAATTGAAAAAAAATACTGCAAATATTAATTTCAAATCGTTAAAACCAGGGCTAAACAATGAAAAAGAAACGTAAAACCACCGCGTAGGTTAAAGCACGCACGAACGAACGCAACCACGAATGCAATTTGCGTAAAAACCGAAATATGCGCGTGAACTTGGACGCGATTTCCACCTAGATTCAACAGGTCAGATCCAAGAGAAGACTCGCCTAAACCAACGCGAAATCACTGCTGAAAACTGCGACAAAATCTCAAATTAACCCGGTGTTTTTACGCAAGCTTTACGTCTTAACCCCAGATACCCCACATTCATTGTCAAATTAGATTTTCTTTTTTTTTTTTACGTACCACGTTTGACAGAAAATCTCCATCCAGCTCTTCCAGGTCCAACAGGTTGCTGCTTACGGATGGGTACAGTTTATCTGCCGCTAAACTCTCCAAAATAGCGTCCATTTTGGTACGTTTTGCGTCGTCTTCTCCAAAAATGTGTTTCAGTCAGCTATGATCCAGGACAGGAGCGGTGTATTTTCACATCCTTGGCCGATGCTGGTGCGTCTATGAGCGGACAGGGGAAAGAGTGGTGTGCCGCCGTCAGAGCTCCATCCCCAGCTGATTCTGTGCGTCTGAGCCGTGCGTCTTGGCGTTAGGCACAGATCAATGAATATTCACGTAAACCACGCCCCCCGCCGTCTTCAGCGTCACGCCCCCGAGGACAGAGAAGTTTAATGTTAATGTCAGAAATTCAGATATTTTCTCTGGGAAATCTGAATATTACAGTTTTATTATGTGTTTAAGGTTTAATATTTGAAAATTATATAGGCCTAGTTTTAACTACTGCTACTACTACTACTACTACTACTACTGCTATTACAGCTGTTACTATTGCTGCTACTGCTGCTGCTACTACTACTACTACTGCTATTACAGCTGTTACTACTGCTGCTACTGCTACTGCTACTGCTGCTGCTGCTGCTGCTGCTACTACTACTGCTACTACTGCTGCTACTATCCACAACTATTTTCTATTAACCATGTAGTACTCTGGGCCAAAACTCCTATAATGTACACAGAATATATTATTTGACAAAGGAAAAGACAAGAAAACATCTTTACCTTGTTTAAATAATCAATGAAATATATAAAAAAAAATGTGTTTCTTGAGTAAATTGTGCATATCTATATTTTTGAACTATTTTTCAACATGTTTCAACTTTTCTTCACAAACTGCTTCTTGATTTGCTTAAAAGTACCATTGGTATTTACTACAGGTTTTATTTGATGCCACCAAATGTGAAAATGATAAAAGCCGCTCATACGCTCTTTAATCCGTATAATTTCTGATAGACACACATTTTCTTCCTTAAACCGGCTGTCTCCTGTGCAGTGGTCTCTCTCTGTTTGCTCTGCCTCTAATTGGCGTTTGGAGTCTGGTTTTGGGCACTTCCTGGAAAATCCTTTTAAACGCAGCGAAGTCTCATAAACATTATTAGTCCCACCTGGATTTTACGGCGATGACAGAACGACGTTAGTGCCAGACATTTACAATAACGCCACTGGATCTGACCAAAGACGCTGAAACTACGGATACAAAAGAGACGGGGCTGTTTTAAAGACGCGCTGTGGAACTTTTCCAGTGGAGCCAATGGGCCACTTGACTGTCTCCATCAATGTACCTCAGTATGTGTCAAAAAGTAATGGCAGTAGTAGTAGCAGTAGCAGTAGCAGTAGCCTAGCATTATTAGTCTACATCTATAAAGCTCAAAACGCTCTGTTCCACCTTGTGATGTCATGAAGTGGTAGTTTCAACAGTTTTAACAGCTCCTTTTACCTTTAATTCAGTGGAGATTGGCACTTCCAGATTTGAAATGATCCAAATGATTCTAGTGAAGGTGTGTGGAGTTTAGAAACACAATGGAGCACTTCCTGTATCACCACATGACATCACGAGGTGGAACAGTGTTTTCAGTTTGTGCATTAAATATGTGCAAATGAAACAAAACACACCTCCAGGTCTGTTTGTGAGGAGGAAACGACATTAGAGCATCATAAGATCAGAAAATAGCCTAATATGAACCTTTTAATGCCGAATTGTGGAACATTCTGCACGAAGCAAAAACATCTCCATTAAACAGATAATACTCAAAGCAGAACCCCAGAAAAGTTACATATTGCATCTTTAACCGCACACAGGACTTTTCCAGGAGGTTTTTTCATTCCTGTTTTAGTTTTGGTCCATAGAATTGTGTATCTTTTGTATTGTGACTTGAGGCTTTGTCAAGACTGAAATTGAAACTTTATCTTTTTGTGTTGTTGTTGTTTCCTTTTCTCCTCACACTGTGATCGTATCGGCGGGAGGGACAGATCATAACAGCTGAAGGGACAGGTTTACCATAAAGGCCACGACCTATTTCCCACTGAACACTGAACGCTGTTTACTGTATATGTGTGTATATATATATAGTCCTGTTATAGTCCTCCTGGTTTAGTCCTGGTTTAGTCCTGGTTTAGTCCTGGTTTAGTCCTGGTTTGGACCTATTTCCTCCTGGAACACTGCAAACACTGTTTACTGTATATGGGGGCTCATTATAAATATTTAGATATATAGTCCTGTTATAGTCCTCCTGGTTTAGTCGTGTTATAGACCTGGTTTTGTCCTGTTATAGTCCCGGTTTAGTCCTGGTTTAATCCTGGTTTAGTCCTGGTTTAGTCTTGGTTTAGTCTTGGTTTAGTCCTGGTTTAAACCTGTTATAGTCCTGGTTCAGTTCTGGGTTTAGTTCTAGTTTAATCCCAATTCAACATATTCAGAGAATTCATAGATTAAGAAGCCCCAGGTTAACAAATTTCTATTATCATTTTATAAAAGTTTAGATCTAGTTTTAGTGAAGGAAATGCCACGACATTTTTGTGCACCATTTTTTTCATACAATCAGTTAACTAAATGTTAACTTTTTATATGGACTTTGGGACTCTGATCAAAAAGGAATGATTTAAAGGTTCACTATGTAACTTTTCTGATGGAGACAAGGGGGTGATGGCACCAGGCCAGATCAGATCACTGGAGAGGCAGCCCTGCTCACAGAAAGAATGCACATTTCTATGGTATTTTTGAACATAAAAACATCCACAGTGAAATACATTTCAATAGGTAGTTTTAATGCCATACTGTGGAATATAATAAGCCACCAACAACTCTCCATGGAGATATAAATTCTTTCCCTCAAGTTACAGGTCAGATCTGCGCAGAGGCGACCCCACTCACATTCACACAGTTAGGTCATGTTTTTCAAGGTATTTTGAGTAGCTGAAACATCTGAAACTGCAAGATAGATACATTTAAAGCCACACTGTGAAACATTAGAGGCAACGCAATAATATCTCCGTGGAGACAAGCATTTAGTGAACCCTCCTCCACAAAAGTTACACAGTGCAGCTTCAAGAAAACGGTTTATGTTTGTGAAATGCCTGTAATCCGTTGCATTCAGAGACTTCCTACACCTTCCATGAGAGGCCCTGATTATCTCAGAGTCATCCCAGAAAAGGTGTGTCTCCCCTGGGATAGATTCTCTTTGTCCTCCCCCTCTCTTTGGACGATTACCATCAGCTGTTCTTTCTTTTTCTTTTGCGACTGCTTCTAACTTTACAGGCTGCTTTTTTTCCTCTCTCCTCTCTGCCTCCTGCTCTTGTGTTTTGGAGGCTTATTTTACCCAACTGGAAATATGGCCATTCCCTGAACTCTTACATTTCTACTCATTTAATTAGTGTGTCTTTAATTGGTGTTTAGTGAGTCCTGTTCCAGAAAAGTTACACAGTGCATCTTTAAAGAAAACTGCTTTAGTCCTGTTATAGTCCTGGTTTAGTCCTGGTTTAGTCCTGCTTTAATTCTGGTTTAGTCCTGTTATTGTCCGGATCTTGTGCTGTTATAATCCTGTTCTAGTCCTGGTTTAGTCCTGTTATAGTCCTGGTTTTGTTCTGTTATAGTCCTGGTTTTGTTCTGTTATAGTCCTGGTTTTGTTCTGTTATAGTCCTGGTTTAATCCTGTTAAAGTCCTAGTTTAATTCTGTTATAGTCCTGTTATAGTCCTGGTTTAGTCCTGTTATAGTCTTGGTTTAGTCCTGGTTTAGTCCTGTTATAGTCCTGGTCTTGTGCTGTTACAGTCCTGTCATAGTCCTGGTTTAGTCCTGTCATAGTCCTGGTTTAGTCCTGTTATAGTCCTGGTTTAGTCCTGTTTCAGTTCTGTTATATTCCTGTAATTGCCCTTTTTATAGTCCTGGTTTAGTCCTGGTGTAGTCCTGGTTTAATTGTGTTATAGTCCTGTTATAGTCCTGGTTTAGTTCTGATTTAGTCCTTATGCGACTGCTTCTATAACTTTTCCTCCTGGTTTTTTCCTCTCTCCTTTCTGCTTCCTGCTCTTGTGTTTTGGAGGATTATTTTACACAACTGGAAATATGGCCATTCCCTGAACTCTCAAATTTCTATGGATTTAATTTAAACTGGTTTTAGAACACGAAAAGCAACAGTCTGAGTTCTCACGATATCTAAATACAGTGAAATTTCCTCCTTCCAAGTATTTTAGCAGCTTCCAGAAATGATAAGTAGGTTCCAGACCAAAGAGGAAACAGCTGAGGTTCTGATTTAGTATTTTGTGATTCGAATGTTAACAACACTTACCAAGAAGATGTAGACTGGCAAGCAACTTTATGTGTCTTAAAAATGCTTTTGTAAGGTCTTAAAAAACGTGAAAAACAGATCTAGTTCCTTTTAAACAGTTTGCAGTGGTCCAAAGTTCTTCCTCACTTACCTTCTGCATTCAGAGCGTCCTAATTATTCACCACCATGAGTTTATAGGAGCTTTTCGCCACTAGCATGCTAACTGTGCACTTCCTGATCATTGCAAGAGCAGCTCATACACTGTATTTGTACTCTGACACATTTTGTTCAAATACATGGAAGAATCTTGCCCTGGTTAAGTCCTTTTCATCATAGTTTAAAAGGTCATACAGTATATCACACAAAACGGACTCTCGTGAGCTTTAAGTCATGTTTTAATGTTGTTTCCTCTTCAAAAACACCTGGAGTTGTGTTTTGTTTCATTCACACATGTTTGAAAAACCCTTTATTATTAGTCTGTCTACATCTCCAAAGCTCAAAATGCTCTGTTCCACCTTGTGATGTCATGTTTAAATGTTTAAGAGAAGAACTCAGCCTAAATCTGCAGGGTTTGTGTGTTAAACATGTGTGAATGAAACAAAACACAACTCCAGGTCTGTTTGTGATGAGGAAACAACATTATAACATAAATCAGAAAATAGTGTAATATGGGACATTTAATCTTATATGCAAATTGTGTATATTCCTGTTTAGTCCTAGTTTTATCTTATAAATTCTGGGTTTAGTATTGGTATAAAAACTAGAATAAACCTTATTTTTGGTTTAGCTTTGATGTATTCCTGATTGAGCCATGGTTTGGACCTGGTTTAGTTCTAGTTTAGTCATGATTTCATATAAATACGTAAATCCTGGTTTGATTCTGACATAGTCCTGACTCTGTCCTGGTCCATTGTTAGAGATATACAAGATTTGTTTTACGTTTCTGACATATATTTAGCATTAGTCCAAATGTAGTCCTTATCTAATCTTCTTTATGCTGTTTTGACCAATTTCACCTTTCATTTACTCCTCTCTTCCATCACTCCACTGTGTACCCATCCATTTCATTCATAAACTCACTCGGTCGAACAGTGCCGCTCCCTCATTGGTCAGTCCTGTCAGGTAGCCCCGATCGAGCCCTGCGATTGGTCCACGGCGCTGTGATGATGCAAGCAGTGACTCATGATTCTATTTTCTGATCCAATTTCAGACGCTGACCTTTCGATGACGTCGCCGGCCACAGGTTTTGTTGATGCTTTTTGCTGCAGAAGAAAAGACCAGAGAGAGTTTAGTCATTAGAATTGTTAATCTGACCTGACTAATGACCAAGGTCCCATTCGACAAAGGATTCAACCATGAGGGCTAATGCTAATGCGTAATAATTATGCAAAGTTTGCAAATGAAAGGACAGCACAGAAGGGTAAAAATGCACCAGTGACAATGGATCAGGAATATATTAGGGCTAGTTCTGGAATCAAAAAATATAGTGTACCTTTTTACATTTTAATAAGAAACAAAAGTAAGGAAGTATGATTTGAATATGTATAAGTGATGACTATTAATACAAAAATGTGTTTCCAAAGTGCAGCAGCAGCAGCAGCAATAGTAGAAGTAGAAGTAGTAGTAGTAGTAGTAGTAGTAGTAGTAGTAGTAGTGACAGTAATACCAGTCTTACCTTATTTTCACGTAGTATTTTCAAGTATATATATATTTTTTTAACTATTCAGCCCATACATAATAGACAGCCTAGGCCACAAATTCACATAGCTATATCTTGGTTTACTTGGTTAAATTTGACTATATTACAATTATTTTTAATACTATACATGTAAGAAATGATTATTGTAACTCCAAGTGCTGCATTAATATATAAATTACAGCATTCGTGTATCTAATTGACTAAAAGGCCAATATTTGATGCACATTTATTCCTGTCAGTAAGTAGTATTTTATGCAGTAGAGGGCGCTGTTTACCATAAAACATACCACCAATATTTCATTTACTCAACAGACAGTAACTTAGACACACCTGTACCTTTGCTCCATTTGATTGAAATATTTAAAAAAAAAAATCCAGCTATCTTTTTTTTTCTTTTTAAACACGACGGATACTCGGTTCAGTCAGCCAGTCCTGCTCTGGTTCGTTTCTCCAGTTAAAAACTTAATTGTCTTACATAAAAAAAGCATCTTCTATACAAAATTTAAGAAAATAAACGCGGTTTTGCTCAAGAAAAGTTTGGTTTCTTACCCGGTTTTCCGGCAACACTGAAACTGCGCATGCGCTTAAAGATTTGGCGCAATGACGTTATACGGTTAACGTCTTAAAACTATATACGTTTCGACTTAATTATCTTTTGACGTATTATGGGGTAAAATAGAGGTAATTTTTCTACAAATGTCAAACAATAATAATAATAATAAAATAATAAAAATAAATAAATAAATATATCTAAAAAAATGAATCCGGAAGCAGCGTTAAATCTGGTCATGTGATCACCGTCATGTGAGTCACGGTGGCCGAGAGGTTAAGGCGTTGGACTCGAAATCCAATGGGGTTTCCCCGCACAGGTTCGAATCCTGTTCGTGACGAAGTTACATTTATGCTCCTGGAATTATGCTGCAGCCCGGGAGAGGAAAAAAGAAGCACAATTTACTTTCGGTTTCGATCAACTATCAGCGAGAATAAATGAGAAAAATCTGAGCGATTTTCAAGATTGTTCAAATAAAAAATACTGAACAATGATACACAAAAAAATCAGAAGTGGAAAGTATGTAATTGCAAGAACTTTTAAAGTAATCGCAGTTATTTTAATAGATTTTTAAACATGTATTTCAACTAATTCAGCCTCTTCTCCATTTTAATTGCCCAGAGCTCAAAGAATATGTGGATGGTTAAAAATAAATAAAATCAGCTTTAATCTGTTTAATTAGCTTTATATAACAAACTGATCTAAAATTGTAAAACTGAATAAAACGATCAGAATTTTCAGTGTACTTTATACTATAGTACAAATTAGGCAGCAGTACTATTAGAAATTATTTTATTATGGTCCCGTATCCTAGATTTAGTCCTGGTTTAGTCCTTGCTCAGAGGTGACAAGCCCCAGAGCTAGTCCTGGTTGAGTCTAGGTCCAGTTCTGGTTTAGTCCTCGTTTTCTCCTCAGTTCATTCTCAGATTTAGACAAAATTGACTTAATCCAATTTATAATATGAAATTACAAATATACAATTCAAGTACAAGTGCAACATACAAAATAACTTTAAACTGGTGGTTTTTATTATTGACTAGACCTAAAAAGTCCCTATATTACTACAAAAACTTACATTTTATCAAGATTAATTTGATCTGTTCCGCCTGTATTAACTATCACAGGTCCTACGTCATCTGAAACGCAGCAAATTGAACTTTTGTCAAAATAACATTTTTCCACAGTATTGTACATAGAGTTTATTACAATTCACAGCTTCCTTATTTTCACAGGATTTGGTATTAAATAAATATATATCGTTTTTAATGGAAACTGAACATCCCTTTACAAAACATGCATTGAGTTTAACCAGTCAAAGTGTCGTAATAATAATAAATAATAATAATAATAATAATAATAATAATAATAATAATAATAATAATAAAACATGAATGAATAAACAGCTTTTTAAGACAACAGTGATAAAAATATAATAACCTAATAATTACAGTACCTTATTTCCATTTCATAAAGTGGTTTCAATAGTATAAAGTATTACCATTGTCAATATTTGGCTTAAAATACATTTAAAAATAAAAAAGTACCAATTGGTTGATGGATAAGGATTTTTGGTCCTGATTTAGTCCTAGTCTAGACCTGGTTTAGTCTTGGTCTAGTCCTGGTTTAGTCCTAGTCTAGTCCTGGTTTAGTCTTGGTCTAGTCCTGGTTTAGTTCTGGTTTAGTCCTAATTTTTAGATTCTATAATTTTGTTATGATTTGGTCTTGTTTCAGTCCTGGTCCAGTCTTGGTTTAATCCTGGTTTAGTTCTGGTTTAGTCCTGATTTAGTCCTGGTCTAGTCTTGGTTTAGTCTAAATTTTAGATTCTATAATTTTGTCATGATTTGGTCCTGGTTTAGTCCTGGTCTTTGTTTAGGCCTCGTTTAGACCTCGTTTAGTCCTGGTGTAGGTTTCTTAAGTTAGTTCTGGGTTAGACTGGGTATAGTCCAGGTATAGTCCTGGTTTAGACCCGATTTAGACCTGTTTTCGTCATTATTTATTCTTTGTGTAGTGATTTGATTGTTTGTTTAGACCCCCTTTAGTCCTAGATTTAATCCCGGTTTAGTCTTGGTTAAGTCCTGGGTTAGTCCTGGTCTAACCTTGATTGATGTTATTGCTTTGCCTGGAATGTTCCGCAGTATGGCATTGAACTTATCCATCTCCATGGAGCAGAGCAGGCCAAGTTACAGGTCAGATCAGTGGAGAGGCGACCCCGCTCACAGTAGGATTGCATGTTTTTCAAATGAACACTAGATGGATGTGTTTAATGCCGTACAGTGGAACATTCCAGGCAAAACAATAACAAATTACATCTCCGTGGAGACAAGCACTTGGCAGACGCTCCACCAGAAAGTTACGTAGTGCAGCTTTAAGAACTGGTTTATTTCATGGTGTAGTTTTGTTTAGGCCTTCTTTAGTGCTACATTTAGTCCTGTTTTAGTCTTGGTTTAGTTCTGGTCCGGTCCAAATTAGGTCTTAAATTCAATCAACTGTAGTCCAGGTTCAGTCTAAAGTAAATCTGGACTTTTCTGTTTGTTGTAGTCCTGGTTAAGTCCTGGTTAAGTCCTGGTTTTGCCTAATTTTAGTCTTGGTTTAGTCCATAGACTGTATATATTGCCGCCGCAATCCAAACAGGAAGTGAGCATGGGCGCGCTTCCGGCTCCATCGACTCTGGCTCCAGTTCACTTTAAATAAAAAGACTGTGTCCATTTTGGTCTTAAAATCCATAACTTCTTTATACAGTCTGTGGGTTTATGCTTGTTCAGCGTTTTAATGAAATAAAACAAATGTAAAACTAAAAAAATCTGTTATTTTTATGTATAAATATGACCCCAAAATGTCACTTGTAAACACAAAGTCAAAATTTCATCCAGCTAAACTTTTAAATCCACTTTTATGTTTGTTGATTATCAAAACTAAACATTATCCTTTACTCATTTGCTCTGTAGCTCATTTTTGCACCACTCCCTTCTGTTTCTGCTACCACTTTGACATTTTAAAACACAAATATCTGAAACTTTTTGCAAGATCTGAGCTGCATACAAGTCCATTGCTACAAATCTTGCGTCGCGTTGAGGTAGCGATATCTCGTGGTTCAAAAACAGTGACTTTATACGTTCTCAGTAGCGCCCCCTGTGGTTGGTTCGGGACATGGTTAAAGGTAAAGATGCAGAAGACAGAGAGGAGACTTCCCAGTATAAAGATCTCGAAAGGAAAAGTTGATAAAGGATAACTACGGATATGGATTGGCAAAGGATTACACCGATAGTGACGACCTGGAAGAGACAAAACAGAAATATATTTAGTGAAAAGTAAACAAAAAGATTAGACAATTAGAATAAATTTGGACAATCATTTGGAAGATTTCAGCCCTGGAATTGCCAATCTCTAATGAAATGAAGGTAAAAGAAGCCGTTGAAAGCCATCACTTCATGACATCACAAGGTGGAACAGAGCATTTTGAGCTTTGGAGATGTAGACAGACTAATAATAAAGGAGGTAACAACATTAGAACATGACTTAAAGCTCACAAGAGTCAGTTTTGTGGAATACAGGGCCTTATATGAAACGTTTCTATGTAATTTTTCTGGTAGATGGTCCACCACGAGCTTGTCTCCATGGAGATGTTATTGCTTTGTGTGTAATGTTCCACAATATGGACTTAAAGGTATCTGTCTCCATGGAGACATAAGCAAGACAGAGTTACAGGTTGGTGCTGTGGAGAGGCGAGTTCGTTCACAGTAAAAATGCATGTTTTTTGTAGCTATAAAACACTTATTCAATCAATACTGATAACTGACTAAACCAGGACTAAACCAGGTCTAAACCTGGACTAAACCAGGACTAAACCAGGTCTAAACCAGCTCTAAACCAGGACTACACCAGGCCTGAGGAGAGGCAGTAAGTAGTAGCAGTAAGAATGTTTTGTTGTAGCTATAAAAACACTTGATAACTGACCTTTTCTCTCTGGTGGTCGTTGAAAATGGCCGACATAAAGACGAGCACCGGGTGACACAAGAACCAGAGGAAACAGCCCTGAGGAGAGAACCAAAACAAACTTTATACCAAAAGTATTTGGCAGGTTTTCATGTTTGTCTCATTCTGACCTGGTTTAGTGGACTAAACCCGGACTACAGCAGGACTACACTAGGACTACACCAGGACTAAACCAGAACTAAACAAAGACTACACCAGGACTAAACCCGGACTAAACCAGGACTACACCAGGACTACACCAGGACTAAACCAGGACTAAACAAAGACTACACCAGGACTACACCAAGAGTACACCAGGACTAAACCAAGACTACACCAGGACTAAACCAGGACTAAACCAGGACTAAACCAGGACTAAACCAGGACTACACCAGAACTAAACAAAGACTACACCAGGTCTAATCCCACACAGACAGCATAAACAGCCTGGACCTTGGTGAAGCTGATGTAGAAGTCTCGTTTCAGAGTGCTCCGTTCGGTGGAGGTGATCTGATACAGGACCGAGGCCAGGACCAGAGCCATCAGCACCCTGAGGAGCAGCAGGAGCACCCCAGGGAGACTCCTCTGAGCGTGGAAACTGTGGTGCTCACTGTCCACCTCCGAGATCTGCTCCCACAGCAGCAAAACACCCTGAGGAAGAACAGGGAAAGGTCACATTATAAGGCTTAGTTTAGTTTAATTGTCTAATACAAACATTGTGTCCTTAGGCAAGACACTTCACCCACATTGCCTAGTATGAATGTGGTGAATGTTGTTGGAGGTCGGAGGGGCTGATGGTGCGTCTGGGCAGTTCATATTATCGTTTTATATTTTTTAATATATTATACCTGTGTGATGACGGCTCCCACAGCGACGGCGGTGGACGTGGGCGTCTGCTCCCACTGCAGAGGTCTGGACTGAGGCTTCCTCCGAGACAGAGTCCAGCCCATACACAGACTCAGCAGCATGAACAGCATGGAGACCTGCGCTATCATGTCCCACACTGGAAACACATACAGGACCGTCACTGAACCAGGACTGAACCAGGACTGAACCAGGACTGAACCAGGACTGAACCAGGACTGAACCAGGACTAAACCAGGACTGAACCAGGACTGACCCAGGACTAAACCAGGACTAAACCAGGACTAACCCATACAGAGACCTGCGCTATCATGTCCCCCACTGGAAACACATACAGGACCGTCACTGAACCAGGACTGAACCAGGACTGAACCAGGACTGAACCAGGACTAACCCATACAGAGACCTGCGCTATCATGTCCCACACTGGAAACATACAGGACCGTCACTGAACCAGGACTAAACCAGGACTAAACCAGGACTGAACCAGGACTAAACCAGGACTGAACCAGGACTGACCCAGGACTAAACCAGGACTAAACCAGGACTAACCCATACAGAGACCTGCGCTATCATGTCCCCCACTGGAAACACATACAGGACCGTCACAGAACCAGGACTAAATCAGGACTTTAAATAATGGTTCTTACACTCTGCCAGGCTGCCCATCAGAGGGAGGCCAACCCCGTCTCTCGAATATCTGAAAAAACAAACAAACAAATGTTTCTGTGATCAAAAGTCTCACACACTTTCACAGACGTGGCAAACTCTAAACCAGAACCAGACTGGGCTGTTTACCTGGACAGGTGTGTGTAGTTGTTGTTTACCTGGACAGGTGTGTGTAGTTGTTGTTTACCTGGACAGGTGTGTGTAGTTGTTGTTTACCTGGACAGGTGTGTGTAGTTGTTGTTTACCTGGACAGGTGTGTGTAGTTGTGTTGTTTATCTGCACAAGTGTGTGTAGTTGTTGTTTACCTGGACAGGTGTGTGTAGTTGTTGTTTACCTGGACAGGTGTGTGTAGTTGTTGTTTACCTGGACAGGTATGTGTAGTTGTTGTTTACCTGGACAGGTGTGTGTAGTTGCACAGAGCAGAGAGCCCCTGCAGGGCTAAAGCCACAGTGAGGACAGTGAGCACCGTGTGCATGGGGCCGCCCTTCCTCAGAGCCTGGACCAGAGGCTGGACATAAATACAACAGGCCACGAAGTACGACAGCAGCAGCACAAAGTAGAAACTGTGCAGGCCTGAGGAAGATAGAAATATAATATATATACGAGAGGAGCATCACTACCATCACTATAGTACAGTTATAGTACACGTATATGTATATGTATATGTATATGTATATGTATATGTATATGTATAGTACATGTAGTATTCTGACCTGCCTCCTCGGAGCTGAAATGGTCCAGTGGGTTCCCAGCAGAGTCTGGGTTAAACAGGAGGATAGTGTACTGGACATCAGGGTGAGAGGGAAGGGGCACTGACTCCTAAAAACAAGAAAAAGATTAAAATATGCTTCAACAAGTATGAAAATATAGTAAACATCATCACAAGCTTCATAAAATAATGTAGTACAACTGTGATATTACAGTAGCCATGATGTAATGATGTAAGGGACAGGACTAAACTAGGACTAAACCAGGACTAAACCAGGACTAAACCAGGACTGGACCAGTTATAAAGTAAACATAAATGTATATATGAATTAAGACTTATTAATTGAAACAGGGTAACCAGGGACAGGTTTTAAAGTTATAAATGACTCTAAACAGAGACTTGACTCAGTACTGTAGATGTTAGTACTTCACAATAATATTCGGAAACATGTTTTACCTGGCAGGTGTATCTGTCCGCGTACAGGACGTGCCACAGAGAGGGGGAGGACTGCTTTGGGATGATCTGATTGTGCTCATCGTGTTTCAGGTAAACTACAGGAAGCAAAAAGGGACAAAACAATTAATTATTCTAAATATCATAAAGTAAAAATAGATCAGAATGGACAGGAGTACTAAGTAAGCACCAAAATACACTAAAAGCTATATTTTATTCATGTTATGCTCCAAAAAATTCAACTGACAGAAGTGTAGATTTTAACTTGACAAAATATAGTTAGATGCTGTTAAAGCCACAGTGTGTAACTTCTGTGTAAAGTCTGACAAAAAACTAAAATAAATAAGGTTTGCATTTGGTTGTATTTATTGACGTGTCATTTCCATAAAGTTACATAGTGTACATTTAAATGGTACTGAAATAAAGGCTGGATTTAAAACTAAAAGATTAAAAACATCTTTTGAAACTGTTATAGACTCTTTGCGTATTGAGATTTCACAGGAGTCGTCTTAACCTTGTTGAATAATTAATCATCACATTGTCTCCGTCCTCTTCTCATGTTCCAGCATAAACAACACAACCTGGTCAAAGTTATGACCCCACAGCCAAAATATGGATGCTTGTTTATTATTATTTTAACTCTTAAATCCCTATAAAGCCTAATCCTTAGTACCAAAATGGAATTTGATATTAACAGAATTTATTTTTGTATTCTAACAACACTAATCTAGAAAAGCAAAGACCACTGATAATGATTTTATTAAATATGTGTCAAACTATAAACAATAGTAGCAGTTGCATTTGCAGTAGTTGTTCTAGTAGTAGAAGTAGTAGCAGGAGTAGTAGTAGTAGTAGTAGTAGTGTTAGTATCTTACTTGTAAACTGTGCACGTGTGAGTTTCTGAGAGCAGCTCAGTGAGTCCAGGTCCGTCTGTATCTCTGGATATAACAGAAGTCTGGCCTCTTGCTCCATCGCCAAAGCCGCGTTATCCAAGCGACAAACCAGCAGCCCACTGTCCCCTGCACGATACACAAACATAAGGATTATATACGTGTGAAATGTGTATTTGGATTGTGTAAAACTCCCATGTTTTTTTTATTATTATTTTGAGTGAATTTTTGCACTTGCGTCTCCACAACCCAGACTCAGGAAATATTGTCCCTTGGGCTATAATATTCCACAGTATGGCAAAACTATTTTTAACTTTCTATTTCCAAAGAATCATGCAGGTGATGTGCCACCTCCAGAAAGTTACATACTGTACCTTTAAATAATATTTCCAGACAAAAATCGTACCCCTAAAACAAAGCATGTTATTTGAACATTTCTATTTTGTATTATATGTATATTAAAGCAAAGCTGTTGTCCCTTCTCATATTACGTGCTTTTAAAAAAATCACTTATACCCAGTTAATGTGTAACTAGACTCGCCTGGGTAGTGATGGATGTGATTTATAGTGAGATATGGAACAGAGAAATACCAGCCCTGTACATCACAATAAACTACAAGAGGAAGTATAATCCAGCTAATGAACAGGAACAGTTTGGAGGTGTATAGTAAAGCACTGCCTGTCTTGTAAATGTATTTGCAGAATGACAATTACTCAGATGTTTCACTACTTTTAAACATACTGCTTTTTCTCACCTTTCACTGAAAAATAAATTACAATCTACAGTATAATCACTTCTTTCTTTAATGTACTAATGCATTCATTTGTATTTTGTAGTAATACTGACTAAGCACACACAAAAACATATTAAACTGACTTGATCAATTATAGGATTTTTTCATTTATGAAATAATATACATAATACAAAATATAGTCATCATCTTGTAAAATTCTGTTGATAACACGTTACTTACACCCACTGGTAAACCGTATGCATAGATTGGGGCAATAATCAGATTTTATTAGCCAAATTATTGAGATAATTGCTAATAATGATCACGCTGAAGTAGATGCTGCAGACAGGACACGTTTGCACATCTCCACGCCTTACCTCCAAACATGAATTTAGTGATGTACTGGCCATTTCTTTCCCTGGCCACTCCGCTCTTAAAAACTCCCGTCACAGTCTTGCCCCAAGTGCCCGGAAAAAGCCGCAAAACACACATAAACAGGGCTAATAAACGACACATTTTAACCACATATGCGTTCCCGAAATATCTGCAAATTTTCAATAATCGTTTCCCAATTCTATGAGCCACGAAGCCAGAAGTAAACCGACAGCGTGAAGCTAGTTGACGTTAGCATAGTTTTAGCGGAAGTAGAACAAATTAAAAGCACAACTTGTAATTTTTCAGGCTATACAACACAAAATAAAGAATATACAACAAACATATGCCTGTAATAATCTTGTGAACAATGAAATACATGCAGTTATGAATATATAAAGCTTAAATTAATCAGATAATGTTTCAAAAAGTTTTATTTGTGAATACTAACAGGAAGTTGGTTGTTTTCGTTTAGACGCCTTTACGTCGCGCTGATGCCAAATCGGCACGATTGACAGTTTGAGTGACATTAAAATTCTCCAATCAGAATGCTTAAATTTTGTGACGCTACAGATTTTAACCAATCAGAACGCAGAGATTCAGCTAAGCCACGCCTATCACCAACGTGTCAAAGCTGCCGGAAAAGGACCTCTGCTGTCGGGATGTAGACAGGAGAAGCAGTGATCTACCAAAAAACAACACATTTTTGGCTTTTTGACTACAAATCACACATCTAATACTTTAAAACAAAATATAACATGTTGCTGTTAATGTCCTACTAATTATATACGCTTAAAATTTGGTTGTAATGACAAAAAATGGGCTACAAGAAAACTGTTTTGGTGACTGGAGGCTCAGGATTCATGTAAGTAATGCATTCATAAATACTTTCATAATATTTTTTCTCCAATATATGCGAAATAAAATGTGATTTCTTATTGATGTATCATTTCTTATGCAATCCCTGTTTAAATATCGTAAATGAGCATATGTTTATGTTAAATTGCCTTTACTTTTTTAACCCTCAATGCAAATTAATAGTTTTATAACCAGTTTCTTTGTTTTTTAGAGGCTCTCATCTTGTCACACATCTGGTCAACAGACATCCAGACTGGAGGATTATAAACCTGGATATAGTAAGTCTAAAATATTAAGATAAATAATTAATCTGAGGTAAATGGCAGTGTTAGTGGTGAATTGTGAGTTTTTGGTTTTGAATGGTCCCTTTGTGTGTCTCTAGCTGGACTACTGCTGCAGCCCGAGGAGCCTGGAAAATGTGGAGGACAGACCAAACTACTCATTCATTAAAGTAAAAACTGACATTTTTTCCAGTTTTCATCGAATGTGGATCTTTTGTAGACAGTGGTGGAAGAAGTACTCAATATAGTTACTTAAAAAGTACTAGTGAAAGTAAAAATATAGAAACTGAAGCAAAAAATACTCAAGTAAATGTAAAGTATAACATGAATAAATGCTTAACTTAAAACTACCTAAAAAGTAAGTATCTTGAGCAGAGTTTGAGATCTAAAAGCTTCAAATGTAGTGATTTTGATAGAGATTTGTGCTGAATTTTGTTCAGTAGAAGCAACTGAATTATCTTTATTTCTTAGCTGTTTTTATTTGTATATTTTTGTTTGATTAAACTACAAAAGTGCTAAAATAAACCCTTTTCAGCAGGTCTCAAACTATAATAAAAATACTTTTACTTTTGTCCAGCCTGCTCTCAAATGTAGTGAAGTAAAGTACAGATACCTCAAATTTATTACGTTCCACCACTGTTTGCAGATAGTATTTTAGTTCATAACAAGTTGATCCTAACCTTGAGGCAACGAGTGACATTTCACTGTTGATAAGTTTATCTTCATTGCTTATAATATGTGTTAAAACTATTATTACTGCCACTAACTGTTGCAGCTGTGATAAAACAACAACAAATAAACTTTTTTTCTTTATATCAGGGGGATGTGTGCAGCTACCGACTGGTTCATCACATTTTCAACACCCAAAACATTGACGTCATTTTTCACCTGGCAGCCAAGACACACGTCGGTAAGTTAACACTGTTCTGTTGTTATTTTATTTATTTTTTTCAGATTCTAGAATGTAATGACGTTATATTCCCAGATGGGGGCAAGAGACAGATTTCCCCATTGATTACGCTGTACTTTACCATGAAATATGTAAAAGGTCTGCAGTCTGTAGTCGACTAAAGACACGTCCTGCCAACTGATCGACTGTGGACTAAAAACGGGGCGTGGTAAAAGCTCTCAAACTGCAGTATTGCGCATCTCTGTCCAAATAATTTCCCTTGATGATCAGTAAAGTTTGTCTAAATCTCTGTATCTGACCCAAACTGCAGTCACAACACTACACCTGCAGGGGGAACTCATGCAAAAATTTCTATTTATGCAGAAAAAAGGACTAGGAAACGGTGTATTTCTATAAAGACATTCAACTTGTGAATCATGAGTTTAATTTGACTTTTCTACATCTCCAGCTCACTCACTCTCTTCTTCTCTCTGTTGTTGTCACATGTAAATTCTTATAATCTACATAAAACGATTAATCAATAGGGATGGGACGAGACACAGTTTCGACGAGACGTGTCAGAAGATTTGGTCCACGGGAACGAGACAAGACGAGATTTTGATATAATTCTTTCAGGAATAAATTGTGCCATTTGGTTCACATTTTATCCATTTTTATCCAAGGCAAATGTAAAAATATGAGGGGAAAAAAATCTCAAGAGATCAACTAATACAAATTTCGCCACAGAATCGAGTAAACGACTAAAGGTTTGCAGCCCTAAAATTCACAAATGTTGAACCTGATCATTTCTATCAGTGACTAGACCCAAAAACTCTCTGCATTACAACAAAAAACTGCTCTTTAACTTTAATGTTCATTTTAGCTGCTCCCATCTGTATTAAATACGACTGGCCTGTAGAATAACGTCATCTGAAACCCACCAATTATTGTAATTATTGTTATTCTAACTAGTTTATTTCTTCTTTATTTCCAAATATTAAACTTAGACAGATTTTATTGATCCACAAGGGAAATGACTTGGACACAGTAGCTCACACGTCACAGTATATTACAATGACAAAGCGTAAAACATATAAAAATGGTAATAAAACTTCTAAATAAGTAGCAAATAAGGCACAATTATATAAATGTATATGTACAAGTAAGTAAAAAACAGAAATGTAATTATATAAATACAGTATATCACAGTTATTTACAAGAGGTCGTAAGGAAAAATGTAAAAATGTTTCTCATTAAATGTAATTCCTGTTTTATTTCAGAGTCGTCTTTTAAATGTCCGTCAGATTTTCAGCGCGTGAACGTCGAAGGGACCAGAGTTTTACTGAGAGCAGCTCAACAAGCTCCGCACAAAATACACACGTTTATTTATGTCAGTACAGACGAGGTCTACGGGCCCGGCGTCGACCAGGTACGACGATTCAAACCGAAATGGAGCTGGTTATGTTTGGTGATTTGAGTTTACTCGTGTGATGCGGCTTTGTAATGAGTTGAATTTTAATGAAGATTGAGTCGTTTGTAATTGTGAAAAGTAAAAGCGTGTGGTTTGGAGGAAGAAATCTGAATATTTTTAGTGTTTCATAGTATTTTTTAAACCCTTGTCGTGCTTATGTTGGGGAAAATAATATTGAAAACCATTTTTATTTTGCTTGATACAACAAAATCGAATGAAAACAATAATCAGGATTGATCAATATGATTTTTTTCCGTATTTTTCAGTGTCATTGTGCAGGTTACTAGTGTCAAGCAGCTAAACTCAAACCAGTACCTAAAGTAACAGTGTGTAACTTTCTGGAGGATGCACGATTCCATGGAAAAAGAAGGTTAAAACCAGACTTAGTTTCCATGGAGATAGATATGTTTTATGTCATACTGTGGAATATTAAAGCCGAAGGAACAACATTTCATGGAAACGAGCCGGAAGAGCCCCTTTAGACCAAGTACGAGTCAGGTTTGTGGAGATGCAAGCCCCTTTCAGTAAAGATGCATGTTTTTCATTGCAATAAACACAACCAACGTGGAAAAAAAAAACAAAACGAGCTTTTATTTTAGTCTATTTTTTGGCTAAAAAGCTACAAACTGTGGCATTATGAGTTTTATCTTTTTTTTTGTAACTTAAATTTTATTCATTTTTATAACATTCAAACAAACAAGCAACAACACATGTCTGGGTCACACATCACTTTACATTATTTAGCTTATATAATACCCATTTTTCCCATTTTCTGTCCATTTGTGGCTCCTGTAGTCTTAATCTATGTGTTAGTTTTTCCATTTTGAATACGTCCTCTATCGTCATTATCCATTGGTCTTCCGATGGTGCAATCTTCTGTCCCCATTTCCTTGTTATACATTTTTTAGCAGTTAATAACATCACCTTTACAAGATATTTATCACATTCCAAAATTTTCCCGTCCCAAGAATGACATAGATAGAGGATTTCTGGGTTCAATGGGATTGTGTATCTTAATACTTCACATATGACTTTCCAAACATTTTTCCAAAATTCTGAAATTTTTTTGCATTTCCAAAATATATGTGAATGGTCAACATCCCTTTCACCACATTCTCTCCAACACTCCTGAGGTATGCGTAATTGTTTACTTTTAACCAGGGGTGTAATAAAAAATCGTATTAAATTTTTCCAGGCAAACTCCCTCCACATTCGAGAGCCAGTACTTGTATGATGAATTTTCCACATGTTTATCCAGTCCATTTCCCCAATTTCTACGTTAAATTCTTTTTCCCATTTTATTTTTGTTTTATGGGTTGTATGTTTATCATCACTTAGTAGAGCTTTATATATTTCTGAGATTATCCTAATATTGCTATCTTTGTAAGCTTTAGTCATTATTTGAACAACACTGCTCTCTTCCGTGGAGGGACCCCCCCTGATTTCCTTCTTATAGTAGTCTCTCATTTGAAGATATCGAAAAAAATCATGTTTTCCTAATTCATATTTTTGTATCAGTTTTTGGAAACTCTCCAGCTTACCATTATTCTCCAGAACACACCAAGCTGTTGCTCCTTTTATTGTCCAATATTTAAAATTTTGATCAAATCTAGCTGGTGGAAATTTGTCATCATATGCAATCCATTTTAATTTTTTTGCTTGTTCTTTAATTTTACCTATCCGAATATATCTAAACCAGACATCCAATGTGTGTTTAGTTATTAAATCTAAATTACTTTTATTTTTTTCATAAGTGTCTTTATCTCCAAGAAAGTGCTGAATAGGCTGTAGCTGGTTTCCAGTTTCAATATCTTTCCATTTCCCACTGTAACATGGATTGCACCAACAATAAATGTATTTTAATTGAGCTGCCTGATAATATTCCTTCAACTTTGGTAATGCCATGCCTCCTTTCTCTTTGGGAAGCTGGAGAGTTCTATACTTCACCCTAGGTCTCCTACTCTCCCAAATAAATCTGGATATTATTCTGTCCCATGCTGTGAATTGAGTTTGGGTGACCTCTACTGGTAGCGCTTGAAATAAAAACAAGAATCTTGGTAGGATGTTCATTTTTACTATTTCAATCCTGGAACTGAAATCTAGGGGTAAGGTGGCCCATCTTTCTATATCTCTTTGTACGTTTTCTTGAACTTGCATATAATTTTTACTATTAATGTTGGCAATCTCTCTTGTTAGCTCCACCCCCAGATATTTTATTGATTCCATTTTCCAATTAAATGCATATGATTTTTTCTTATCTTGTGAGGGTATATAGTTTAATTTTAGAAGTTGTGTTTTTGAAATATTTGTTTTGTATCCAGATACATATTCAAATATTTCTAAAAGGTTCATAAATTCTGGTAGCGATGTATCTGGCTCTTCCAGGTAAGCAATCACATCATCGGCAAAAAGCCCTATCTTATGTTCTACTTCATTTATCTTAACTCCTTTAATTTTTTGATTTTGTCTTACTGCTTGTGCTAATGGTTCGATAAAAATTGAGAAGAGCGTGGGAGAAAGGCAACATCCTTGTCTAGTCGATCTTTGTAAATAGATTTTGTCTGTTAAATTGCCATTTATTTTTATTCTAGCGGTCGGCTGTTTATATAATGTCTTGATAATTCTTACTGATTTTTCATTGAAGCCCATCTTTTCTAAAACTTGGTACAAAAAATTCCAATTCACACAATCAAATGCTTTTTCAGCATCTATACTTAGCAGAACTGTGCTCCGTTTGTGTCTCTGTGCCCTCTCTATTATATGTAGGGTTTTCCTAATATTATCATGGGTCTGTCTCCCACTTATAAACCCTGTTTGATCTTCATCAATTAATTCAGATATGAATGTTTTTAATCTTCTACAAATTATTGACGTGTATATTTTGTAATCAATATTCAATACCGAGATTGGTCTGTAATTGGCACAGGTTTCCATGTTTTTACCTGGTTTGAGAATAACTGATATTATTGCTTCCGACCAAGAGACTGGCATTTTATTTTCTTTCAGTGTCCAATTTAAGGATTTACCTAGAATTGGTATTAGTTCATTTTTAAACATTTTGTACCATTCGGCTGGGAAGCCATCACTTCCTGGTGATTTACCATTTTTTAACAAGTTTATGGCTTTTAAAATTTCCTCTTTTGAAATTTCTGCTGTTAATATATCATTTTGGTACGTTCCAATTGATGGAAGGTCAAGTGATTTGAGAAAGTTCTTCCTCTCCTCTTCAGTTGCAGAAGGAGGTTGAGTATAAAGATTTTTGTAAAAAGTTTTAAAAACATTTTCAATTTCTTCGGGCTTATGGGTTATTCTATTAGTGTATGGATCCCTAATTTTATGAATGGTGTTTAATGCTTTTTGTTTTCTTAACCTTTTAGCTAACAATTTTGTTGATCTTGGTCCCATTTCATAATAGCTCTGTCTAAAATACATGTGTTTTTTTTCCATTTCTTCTTCTAATATATCATTAATACATTTCTTTGTGTCCAAAATTTGTTGATGAATTTCAAATGTTTTTGTTTTCAAAAACTGCTGTTCTAAGTCTTTGAGTTTTCCTGAGCTGTCCTCATAGGTTTGTCTTTTAATTTTTTTCAACCACGCTGTTTTAGATATTAATTTTCCTCGGACCACTGCTTTAAAAGCATCCCACACCACTGTTGGGTTCACCTCACCATTATCATTCTGTCCTATATATTGTTTGATTTCATCTTTTATTTCTTGTACTATCGCTTCATTGTTCAAAATTCCTACATTTAGTCTCCACAAAGTTTGTTTTTTCCTACTGGAGATGTTAATTTCCATATACAATGGATTGTGGTCTGACACATCGGCACATCCAATTCTACATTGTTCTATTTTATATTGGTCTGATTTGTCTATAAAAAAATAGTCTATTCTTGAATGTACATTATGACCGGAGGAATAGTGAGTGCAGTCCTTTACAAAAGGATTAAGAGTCCTCCATATGTCTATCATTCCCAATTCCTCCAGTGACAACTTAACAAATCGAGATAGTCCCTTTTTATTTTTTTGAGCACTTGTTGTGTCCAATTTGTGATTCAGAATTATATTAAAGTCCCCTCCGCAAATTAAAGTTCCTTCTGCTTCCGTTGCTATAGTGTCAAACATTGATTTAAAAAAATGTTTGTCACTTTCAGGTGGAGCATAAACATTTACTATTGTAATAATCTCATCGTCCAAACGTCCCTTTACTATCACATATCTGCCTTCTTTTTCTTTAATTTCTTTTTCCAACTCAAAGTTTGTAGAATTAGATATCAAAATTGCCACACCTCGTTTGCGACTTAGTTTAAATGAACTATAATATGTATTTCTGAACCCCATTTTTTTTAATTTCTCATGTTCTTCATCTTGTAAATGCGTTTCTTGTAGTAAAGCAAATTGTATTTTTTCTTTTTTCAGTTTTAGTAATACCTTCCCTCTCTTTCTAGGGGTAGTTAGCCCATTCACATTCAATGACATAATATTTAACTTATACATGTCTTTAGATTTTGAAAAAATATTGCGTACCCAGATGAACAAGAACAAAATAAACAAACTTTGAACCTTAAGTAACCTGAATATTGAACAACTGACTTCCATGCTGGAGATGTTACTAAACCTCTCCCAATTCCCCTGTTGGTGGGTGGGCAGGGAATCCCCACTCCAGGTGAGGGCCCGCCACTAGACATGTTAGTAGAACCTACTGATGTAGTTATCGGTCTAGCATTGTCCAACATAATCTATCAATCCGCTCTCGTCGGCATTTATGTTTATATAAGCCTGTTCCCAAGCCGTTGAGCTGTTGTGCTACAAATGAATATTACTAACGCTTTATTTGCTCAATTTATTCATACCGTATCTGCTAGGAGGGCCCTTTTTTACCTCGTTAGTTCAGTCTTTGATCTTGTTACAGTCTCTGATATTCACGTAGCTTCTCCTTTGCTCGTTGCCCCGTCTCCCATGGCTGTCCTCCACCGACTCTCTGCCATCCTGTCGCTGTTTGGGTATTTTCCGTCCCTCCGCTGTTTTCTTCTGGTTGATTTAGGTCGTAGCCCCGGGCTCTCATGTCCACCGCAGCATCCATGGCGTTGTTATAACTTTTAATGCCGTCACTCCAAAAAATCCGCATTCGGGTGTAGGGAGTTTGGAACCGCACTCCTTTTTCTTTCAGCACTTTTTTAATGCCCGTGTAGGCGCGGCGTTTCTGTACTATCTCCGCAGGGTAATCGTGGTCGAATTGAACCAGTTTATCCGCTACACGTATTTTCTTCTGCCAAGCTTTTTTCAGAATCATTTCCTTTATTTCAAACTTCAAAAAGTTGACCACTATCGCCCTGGGTCGCTCACCTTGCCTTGGTTTAAAAGGGGGGGTTCGATGCGCTCGTTGGATATGGAGCTCCGTGCCCTCCGCGAGGTCCAGCTCACGCTTAAAAAACTGATCGAAGTATGTTATGACTGAGTCTTTTTCGCTGTCCTCTGGCAAGCCGAATACACGGATATTATTTCTCCTGGATCTTGCTTCGAGCTCCACCACCTTGTCCTGCATGCTCCGTGAGTGGGTTAGCATCTTTTGCAGTAAAGCATTAGCTTCCGTTTGCCACTCCTCGAGTTCGGCGATGCGGGTCTGGGCCTCAGCTAGGCCCATCCTTTGCTCTCCCAGCTCTTTGTTGCTTTCTTTGAATTTCTTTTCCATGTCTTGGCGAAGTGATGTTATGTCTCGTTTAAGTTCTGTTTTGAACGACGAAAGTTCACTTTGCATGGTGGTTTGGAAGCTTTGAAGCTCTTTGGTGAGCTTTGTCAAGCCCTCTAGCATTAGCCTAGCGTGTCCTGGCTCCGACTCCCCCGTACCTTCTTCCGTCTCCTCGTGGTCACTCTCTTCATTATCAGCAACTTCAGACATGTTTTTTTTGTCTTCTACGGCTTTTCCGCGGTCCTGGTCCACTCATTCTATGTTTGCAACTGATTCGTTACGAGTTTTCAAGTTTTAGTGAAGTTCTAGTTCACCGACTTCGGAGAGCTAATTTCTATGCGTCTTTATTGTTCGCCATCTTGCCGGAAGTCTATGAGTTTTATCTTAATGTTTTTGTACGATATTTTCAATTGCAGACAATATATTTTAACCTTTAGCCGCAATACAATCTGATCTAAACATTTTGCAATAAAACATACAAAAGCACAAATAACTGATGTGAGTTTTTCCAGAGAGTGAATAAATACCTGATAATCCGTGTTTTGTTTTCAGGCGTTCGATGAGCTCAGTCCAATGAGACCGTCCAATCCGTACTCTGCCACAAAAGCAGCTGCAGAGATTCTGGTCCAGTCGTACTGCGAGAAATACAAGGTTTGTACAACACGCTCAGAATCTACACTGTACTTTTTTACTTTGGATTTATCTTTAGACGATACTGCGACAATCCATGAAAAATGTGCCTATGATCGAGTTTAGAGTCGCATAAAACGTCACTGGAAATAAACAAAAAAGTGTGAATCTTTGCAGCCTTTTTACAATGTTTTTGCTGTAGACGGACCAAAACAACAATAGCGATATTATCAAATTTTCGATACAGCTCCCATTTCTACTCACCAGGAGGTTGCTGGTTTGATTCCCTGGCCCAAAACACAGAGACAAGCAGCAAAAGAAGATTAAAGATTCATTAAACACGTATGAAGAAAACTAAACACAACTTGACGTGTTTTCAAAGAAGGAAAAACTTTATAACACGGTAGAAAGCTCAAAAAAGTTAATTTAGGCCAATTTCACCACCAAATACGTTTTTTTTTTTTATTTGAATGTCTCTTAAAGGTCCTAAATACCTGATTTTTTTTCCCCCGTGTATCTGAACGAAATCAGGAAGTGCACCGTTAGGCCTGTTAGTTCTGAAATAGTTCTGTTTTTCACATTTTTAAAACGGTAAAATGTAACTCGGTGGCAGAAGATGGTTCATGGTTTTTGTTTGTCTCTCTTTTTTGATACTATATGAATGTTTTTATTTTGTGTAAATTAAAAAGCAATAAATATATATGCAAAAAAAACAGCACTTTTAAGGAATTGTGTGGTGCAGTTTGAATAATAAATTGTTTTTCATTTTAGTTTCCAGTGATAATTACAAGAAGCAACAATATTTACGGACCAAGGCAGTACACGGAAAAGGTAGAAATCAGTTTTTCGTAGTTAAAGAATTAAAAATGTAATTATCTTTTTCCTCATAGTTTATTCTGCATTTCCAGGTCATTCCAAGATTTATTCGTCTTTTGCAACGAAATCAGAAATGGTACGTTTTATTGAGAATCCAAAACGGCTAAAATTTGCTAAAAATGAAGAATAATCTGTAGTATTTTTTCATCAGCACTGTCCAGGGAACTCTACCTAAATCGCGTCACTTCCTGTTTGTGGACGACGCCATCAGTGCCTTCCTGTTGGTTCTGGAGAAAGGGATTGTGGGAGAAACCTACAACATGGGGTCCGGCTGTGAGATTCCCATCATGCAACTGGCCACAGAGCTCATCCGAATGGTACAGTCTGTGGTTCACGGTCAAAAATGATAATAATTTAAAGTTTTCTTCATGTGTTTTTCTTACAGATAAAAAAAGTCCCTGATTCTGAAGTGAGCGACTGGATAGAGTTTGTACCCGACAGGTATTTTTACACTTTAATTTACAACATTAAACATTAAAACATTAAAGGTGCATTGTGCAATTTATTTTAGTACTGCGTAAAAGTCTAATTTATGTTTACCGCGGATATTAACCCAACAAATTAAGTCAAAATGAGTGCGTGTGTTTCATATTTTGTATTTGTGTATTTGTTGCAGACCTCAGGTGGACCTGCGTTACCCCATTCACTGTGAGAAGCTGCACAGACTCGGCTGGAGCGCCGGCGTCGACTGGACCCAAGGCCTCAGACAAACAGGTGAAATCACAACGTCAAGAAATACACACGGGTTTCAGTTATTATTGTTGCCATGGTCATTTTTAACCTGATGCCAAGATTTATAAAACTTCTATCAGGTTCTTCATCTTGTTTTCAGATTTATTATCGACTTACTAGACCAGAAATGGCTTAATTCTAGTCTAGAGGGAGTTTATTTTAAGAGAACTTGTCAAGTAAAATAATCTTTTCTGCATGGACAGATAATTTCACTACTTTTGAGTCATTTTCTGAGAGATTTAAGTGTTAATATCTTAAATCTTGGCCAGTCTTCTTTGCAGTGTCGAGTGTTGAGTTTTTCAGTCTGGGATTGTGGGATCGGGTCATTCAAACGAATCCTCCAAGCTGATTCACTGAAGAATAACAACAAGCAGAGAATTCAAACTTTGATTTAATCCATTTGAAAAGCGCAGACATCTTTCCCTCTGCATGTTTATCAAAAATAAAACAGAGGGCGTCACGTTTGTTTTCGTTTGTTCACTTTACCTTTGGCTTCCACCCACACGATCGCTGGGTTTTAGATTAATTCTAGGCCAGTTTTAATTAATACTGACGGGAAATGGGGGGCAGCAAATATTCATATTGATGAAATCCAGGCTTTTGTTGTTATACAATGAGTTTTGGAGTCTAGGCACTAAATGAAATGATCAGGTTTAACATTCGTAAATTGACCTTTTAGATATTTCATGGCAAAGTACAATGTAATCAATAGGGAAAACGTCTCTTGAGCCCATATGGAACCAGTCTGGACATTATCCCATTCTAGAATCTGAAAACCAGCAGGAGTCGAGGGTTTTATCACGAGAATTTGCGATGGTTAACAGGAATAAACGATCAAAACTAAATACTCTATCTTCTGAATGGTCAAAAATTGCAGATTAACTCGGCTTATTCCTTTGTTAACATCAAATCAATTCTTTTTTTCCTTTTCAGTAAAATGGTACGAGGAAAACCCAGACTTCTGGCCTGATCCAAGCGACGACCAAAAACAAAACGTCCCCAAACCTGAGGATTTTGGAGCTGCACTTTAACTGTCGGCCTCCAGGGGGCAGTGGCTTCACCTACTTCACTTGTGGAGTATTTTTATTCATAATATTTGTGCAGAGGTGATTTATGGCTGATTTGCAGCTTTTATTAAATGTAAAACTATTGTGCCAAATGGTTGGAGCCAAATCAAGAAGTTAATCATGTCAATCACACAACTGTAATATTTAATTTATATTTTTTAAGTTAATTTGAATAATTTTGAATAATTTTAAAACGCTTATAACTGTTTAGTAAAATAAAAACTTGAAATTGTATTTACGTCTTGTTTTTGGGCTGAAACTTTTCAGTAATTCAAGTTTTCAAGGCAAGAATATTATGTGCAATAAAAAAAAAAAAAACACCTGTAATGAAATACATGTAAGATAGATCAGATTTATAACGGAACATTCTAGGCAGAGCAAGAACATCTCCATGGAGACAAGATTGTTCTTTTAAAGAGGCGGGATTACACTTCTATGGGATACCAACTGCTAACACAACATTTAGAGCACCGTGTTCCTTTTATTGTTTTGAAAATGCTGTAGTTACCAAAAACAACATATCAACATGTTTAACAATCTCCCCTCCCTTTGCTCTCTATGCTAAGTCACTCCCCCTTCAGAGCACTATCACAGCACAATCCCCGTGCGTCCTGCTAATGAAACTACTGCACATCGCATCAGGTTTGTGAAGTCGTAGTACAGTTTTGTATCATGTTTTTGTGTATTTATGGAGAGTTGTCGTGTGGGAGCATGGGTGACGTAGGCTTGTGGGCGGAGCCTCGTACAGAATCTTACAGTTAACCCTAAGGAGGGTTTGAATAGGGCCCGGGAGAGATCGCTAGATTACTCAAACATGCATGGATGACCTGTTCAAGCAGAAAAGGAAAAAAATAGTTGATTTTGCTTAATACCTTCTTCTGTAAAAGGTGCATTGTGTAACTGTTCTAGTGGAGGGTCTGTCGCCTGCTTGTTTCTATGGAGACGTCACTGCTCTGCCTGGAATGTTCCGCAGTGTGACATTAAACAGCTCTACTTTACATTTATTCAATTACAGGTGGTTTTAAAGCTCAAAAATACCTAGAAAAACAGGCATTCTGACTGTGAGCGGGGTCGCCTCTCCACAGATCTGACCTGGAACTTTGTCTGGTTTGGTCTCCATGAAGATAAAAAGGTTTAATGCCATACTGTGGAACATTCCAGACAAAGCAATAATAATAATCTCCATGGAGAAAAGCGTTGGCGGACCCTTTAAGATACTCAAGGCCATTATAATTTGAAAAAAGTAAAAGTACTGACAAAAATCCACATACATCGCCATTTTGATATAAACATGACATACAATAGAAACATCACAACACATTTGTACAAAACACACCACGAGTCTTGTTACATTTGCAAATTCAAACTTTTATTTGTGGTAAAATCAGAATAGATGCACAGTTTTCATTTATTTTTTAACTTCGTGCAGTGCTCCTCAATCGTGCACAACTGCTAAACTAATACATAAAGCAAATACTAACTACCAGGCCGCTTAGAGTCACCTCCCGTGTCACTGTGGGACCAATTCAACCAATCGGAGACCAGAATCCAACGAGGTCATGTACTAAACTTCGCTCCGATTGGTCCAAATTCATCTTAAGTTTGAACACCGGTGTTAAAAATCGGCCTGAAAATATTCAAATCACAACAGCATAGCAATAAATCCACAGTTATACCGTGTTTATGAAGACTTTGCCAGACAATCACAAAAGGTGTTACTCCAACCAGGAAGGAAATAGTGGAAAACTCAAAAGACAAAAAAACAGTTGACTAATTTCCGTAGGGTATTTTTTTTTTTTATACAAAATCTTTTATTATTTGAATGTTTTTTAGCAGTTTTTAGGTAATCCAAACCTTGGCATAGTTAAGATTTTAAAATCATATTCAGCCAATTGTGAATAGATGTAGTGATTTTAGTTTTTTCCGGTTTCGTTTTAAGGAAAGAGTCGTGGATCAGAAATTCAATCCAATATTTTGAAGTTTTGTAGCAGGTTTCTTTGAATATGACACATTTCTGGGGGTTTAAGTACGAAGTAATTGTATTTTTTCAGTACAATATACTTCATACAAGCTTATAAGTCATAGTAGCACAATGTTCATTTAAAATTCACTGTTCTTAAAGCCCCACTGTGTAACATTTCTGCTAATAAATGGACTAAACCAAAAGCCATTCTGATTACTGGCTGAAATGTTACGCAGTGAGGCTTAAAGTAACTTCATATCCAATACTTATTACTTTATTTGACCAGTTTAATTTGCGGAATCTCCACTTTTTGCTAATTTGATTTACAAACAATGACACATGGTTACAGATTATGAATATTTGTTTGTTTACATTTGGCATCTTAGTATTATGGTACTCAAAATACAATTGCGAAATAATTAAAAATGATTATTCTAGTTATAAAAATGGTCATCCCCCATTTCCAGTGACATATCCAAAGAAAGACTCATACACATTGCATGTTTTTGACAATAAAAAGCTCACACTACCCCAGAAAAATAGAAATTTGCACGCATACAATGACATCCAACATTCAGTTAGCCAGTGTTGTTTGCCGTCTTTTGGTCAAGTCACTTTATTCATCACGATCACTATCTCGTGTCAAAACAGTGATCTTTTATTTTTCGGTTTCTTGTTAGAAAAATAAATACTTCTCAAAAAAACAAAACAAAAAAAAAACGAGCTTGATAAGTTACAACAAACTAGCAGCAGGAACACGCGGAACTGTGTAAGGGTTGCTATGGCGACTCTTGACTCCCAAATATGGACATTTCCTTTTAATTAAAATTCAAAAAGGCCAAACTAGTTTTTCAATTTTACATTTTGTTTTTATCAATGCAGATTTGTTTTATTTGTAAAGGATAATTTTCCAATCTACTGAGCTATTTTAGGATTCACATTTTGACATATTTTCAACCTTCAATGCTACTTAGCTAACTGCTAACCAGGCTAATTAAGGATAGCATAATACATAATTAGATTTTTGTATTGGGCTCACTATGAATCACTTGATTTAAATAATCTGACTTAACCTTCATTAATAAATTTGAAATACGCCCTGTAATGAAAACACTATTTCAGAGAACCATGGTCACTATAGTAACCATTTTCTTGATTTTTTTTATATAAATATTTGATTTTGATCGGATTGGAAATTGTGTAAAACCTGAATACAAGTGAATTAATTATTATTGAAAAAAAAAAAATCAATATTCAGTCAAAATAACAAAGATGATGTTAGAATCCTACAGTTCTGCTTCTGTTTCTGACCTGGAAAATTTTCACAAAACGCACAAACATCCGACTCACTCACACTTTACCTTTGCCCTTTAAAAACTTCGGACCTCGGACAATTTTGTGGACTTAAATCTAAAATAGCTGCAGCAGTGGGAGTGTAGCACCACAGAACCTCCTCAGCTCACCTTCAATAGAAAGTAAAACAAACTAAAATGCACAAAATTCTGGCATATTCTTGCTTAACTTCATTTCAAGATCGTGTAAAGATAGCGTTAAGGAATATACAAACATTACACACATTTTATCAGTAAATGCTACTTACTGAGAACAAAACCTTCAATATCCATTAAACTACAGTTATTCCCCACTCGGTGAATACTTCAACTTCAAAAAGGGCCAGTACCTGTTTATTTTCCATGTATTTGAACAAAATTATCGACAAATATCTTGCCCCGGTACAGACTCTTGAGCTCAAAATAAGTCAGCTGTGTACTTTCTGCGTCTAATTAGTGTTTTATTGTCCGAGAATCAGGAAGTGTATGGTGAGCATGCTAGTTATTGTTACCGTAAAAGGCAAAACTCAAATCTGGTCTCTGGAAGTTGTGAAAAGCGCTTAAAAACTCACCATTGTGAATAATTAGGATGCTCTGAATGCATAAAGGAAAGTGAGGAATAACTTTGGACCACTGTTTAAAACGAACTAGTTCAGTTTTTTACATTTTTAAGACGGTAAAAATCAGATACAGCACGTTTAATGTAAAGCCTTGAATACGGGATCTTTCTGTAGCATAAACAGCTTTAAAAAAATCTAAATTAGCATGCTATTTCTGTCTAAATTAGCATGGGAAGCTAATCGGCTAATGCTACATTCAAACCAATTAACACCAAAATTGACCTAGCCTTTGCCAAACAACACTAAATCCTTTGCATATGAATTTTGTATTGAAATATCTACTGACATCTTGTTTTGAACTACAAATGTGGTCCCTTTTTTTAGTGTTTTTTTCTGAAGGCACTGTGCCAACTTCCATTTTGTTTGCTACAACTCACCAAGCTAACGTTACGTATATTGCACGAAAGGCTGATTTCAGGGCACGATGCGTCAACGAAATAATAACAAAATCTTACCTATGATTTGCATATTTAAGTGTATAACAAGACAAAACTGCTATTAACATGTAAAATGAGGTATACAGATTTTAGTCCCAACGATCCCTGCAGAGTGATTTCTTAAGACAATGTGCATAATATCGTTAAAGGGAGACATTTTAGAATAAACCAGTTTTTTGGAACTAAATTTTGACTACAACTTTGCAGCTTGATTTCAAATTCATACCTTAAAAAAAACTATCACCATCTATTTAAAATTTTGCTCTCTTACGCCCTCTACTGTAAACAATAAGTACTGAGACATTTGCAGCATTGCCATTGTCAACATGATGCTAACAGCTACACTTAATTGTGAAGGTAATTTAAGTGCTAGAATTAGATAAAGTCCTATAAAACAGTATAAAATTATAATTAAAAGTTCAAAAAAGGTGATTTACCATAATACGTCTTCACGCCTTTAACGCTTTTCACAATAAATGCCCATGTTTTGGTCAAAGGCACTGCAATGTCTGGAGTGCTCTCCTGCTCGTGCTCTTATTTTGAAAAACCTAGAATGCCATTTGAACTATATACGTATTAAAGGGTTTAGCAAATTTACTAACAACTATTATTTATATCCTAAAGCTGGTCATTGATGGTTTCTTGACTACTGTTTTTAAGAAAGTAACTTGTATTGACTTTACTCGGGCCCAGCGTAATCGCACTTTGAAATGCTGATTTAAAATAGATAAAAGATTGTTTTCAGAAAATAAAAGTGCAAATGATACTAGTGATACGTGTACGGTTTGGAATAGAATACAGCTGAAAGTAGCCTGCCACTTTAGCGCGTTAACCTTTGTGTTTGTAACGTTTAGCTAAACACTGAATATGAAACGATGGAGTATATCAATATATAACCAAAACAGAAATAAATTAAATTCAACTCAAATAATCCTTCGTTTGACTAAAATTACGGTAAACAAAACTCATAATGTATGTAAAGTAAGATTGTCTTCTGCTCAATAGACCAAAACTACTTATGCAACTTAAAAAATACTAATAAATTAAATACAGACATGAAATAAAACTTAAATGTTTACAAATCTATCAACAATAAATCCAGTAACTGTATTCCTTATTTTATCAATTAAACAGAGCTTAAAGATTTTCAAATTCTGGCGACTTGACTCTTCTGTGTAACTTGCAAATAAGTTAAACCTAAAAACGCAGTTAGCCTGTAGAGGAGGTAAGTGTGACGTTTCTGGGTCCATCAGCTGATTAAAAATAACAAACATTCTCATCCTAAATGTATTTTAATTTGAAGTCACATTTTGTCAAGTATAAATTTGTAGTCACTATTATTGCACACGCACGTTCTCACTTTCACTTGTTTATTTTCATTAATAATAATAAAAATACAATTTCCCCTTTTTTTTTGAGACAATATATCTCAAATTAAAAAGAGATTGCGACTGTTTAAAGCTAAAAAGATTAAAAGCATGGATGTGTGGTTATAACTGACAGAAAGTGTACGAGGAGGATCAGGCGAGAAGCTAGGCTAGGCTAGGCTAAGCTAACGTTAGCAGTGACCAGCAGTTAATCAGATAAACACACTGGTAAAGCTACGTTATGCTAGATTATCATTTGTGGTTTATCATATACTTTTGGAAGGTAACTGTCTATATTTGATGAATAAAGAACAAAAATAAAACTAGAAATCAGTTGTGAAGTTTCTGGTTGGACCCGGAAGTGACATCAAACTTAACGCCTCTACAGTCTACGAGATATGATTTTCTGTGCATTTATAAAACAGGTTAAATTGAATGCTTTTCTCCTGTATTGTTTGTATTCAATAGTGATTTTTTTTTTAACATTAACACTCAATAGTAGCTTTACAGACAGATATTGCAGCTGATTGTCTCGACTAGAATATTGCGAAACTGTAACTTTAAAAAAAACAAAACTAAAAAACGTGTGACGCATTCTTGAATTCCCACCATTTAAAACAGTATATTTAAGAGTCCTATCCCAAAAGTAACTTATTTATGTAAAGTTGACCAAAGTTGTGTATTACAAAGTCGTCTTCTGTTATCGTCACAACAGGGATTCACATAGGCCACATTCCAGCTGTCCCACGTTTACATTTTTTGTGGTAAACTCAAATTTCTCTATAAAATTTTGCTTATTTAGGCTAACTTTTGCACTTTAAACATTGCATGAGGGCAAAAATAAAAATTCGAGTGAAATAACTTTGATTTTATTAGGAAAAAATAAAGATTGAAACTGCTAGTCTTTGTTTAGATCTCTCGTGGACATTAGTAAAACCTGGTTAAGACCTGCTAAAGACTTCAGTTGTGGTTTTGGCCGTCACATTTGACCGACTTTAGTATTTGTTTATATATTCTAACATGGTGCTTTAAGCCTAGATTATGTCCATATTCATAAATTGGGCAAGACACAATTTTAACACTGTAAAACTGTGCTTAAATATTGTGGCATTTCCGCATATTTACCTTTTTATTGTGACTAAATGTTCCTATTTTGTCCATGCCTGAACGCCGCCATCTTGTAGAGCTCGGGATTGTGACGTCACACCTCGGAGTTTTCAGTTAACCCAATGTTAACCCAATGGAGATGTGAGATGCTAAACGCTTAAAAAAGTCTAATTTCGGACACTGTCGAGTCACACATGTATTTACGTGCACTTTTTAATAGGCCTGCCACGATAACAAATATAGAAGTGTGATATATTGCTGAAGTAAATATAGATTATAAACAATGATACTGAAACCGAACCATGAAGCAGAATTGTCCCCCAAAAATGATTGTAAAAAAACAAAAAATAACTATAATAACAGAACGCAACACTTCAGTAGTTAGCTTGCATCTATAATGAGTCCAAAAAGTTCATAATTCAAACTTTTCCGCTCAAATCTTATCATAGTACAAAAAAAATAACCAAACGTTTCCCAGTAGTACAAAGAAAAATTTGATTGTTCCATTTTTCGTGTATCGAACGATAAGTCAAAATAGAAATTATCGTGACAGGCCTACTTTTTAACGTTTTGGCTAATACACCTATAGATAGTGCGAAATTCTCCTTGTATACATCTAATTTTACACTACTGCCTCAAACATGGCGGATTTCCATGGCGACGGGCGTTTGTTGACGTCCCATCCCGAGCTCTGTTGAGAAGGAAACCTACGAGTTAAACGACGGGGAATAGATTGGTGTACCTCTCCAGGATAGAGTGAGCAAGAAGAAATTAAACTTTTTGAATTTTTCGTTTTTTGTCGTTTGTTTTTTCCCTTTAGAACAAGGGAACATGTGGAACAGGAGCCAGTTTCTCAACATCACAATGGCACTAAAAGTCCATTAAGAAAGCCACTGGTTAAAAAACTAAACAAAAAAACGCTAAGAAGTGCTTTAAAATGCATAATAGCCACATGAATTAAGAATTAGAACTAATTTCAGTAATTGCTATAGCATCTTTCGGGCTACTCTTCACATTTTTTTCAACGAGACCTGTCTTTTGCTTTACTCGTGAAAGCAAAAGGAACATTCAAATTGTTCTTGCGCTACATTTAGCATACAAAATAAACGTCTACAAGCTAACATTCAAAAGCTAGCGTGTGTACCGCGCTAGCTAGCTGTGCACAATAATTTATCTAGGATGCTATACAAATATATGTTTTGAGTGTATAAAAGGTAAAACTAGACAGTATCAGCTTATCATATGACAAAATAAGGATCTTTGGCATTTCACTATAGAAAAATAATAATAGAAATTGCTTTTCAACTGCCTTCTCAGTGGCTCAAGGAACAAAATGGCCGACTATTAGTGACAAGATGTGTTTGAGAAATTCGAGCTCCAATCTTGGTTGCAGAAAAGTACCAGAAAGCTTGCTATTTTAAGTAAATTCTCAAAAGTCTATCACTAATATTGCAGATTTAGTACAATTTAGGACTTTCTCATGCTTATTTTGACTATGTAAGGTGCAAAACGTGTGGATTTTGAAATGTTTAGTTACAATAATTAGTGATATACTTTGGTTAGACTTTCTGGCAAATGTGAAACAGATATTACAGCTACTTTGAGACAGTTTTCTCACAGCAGCTAGTTTTAAGTCTTTTTTTTGTGTTGCCAAGGTTTGATTTAGTTCGAGCCTAGTTTATTTCCTTCCAGTATTAATCAAAAACAATTTAATACACAATTCTAAAGGAGAAGTAAGTGACATAAAATGTACACGTCAAAAAACTCTGGAGGAGCTGTCTGCAAATATATTACGGTTCAAAATTGGGATTGAGAATTCGATACCAATTGCAAGATAGAGCCAAAAGTACCAACTCCAGCCACAAGGGGTCAGCGTTTTACGATTTACGATTGCTTCGACGTGCAGGACGTAGATATATAAACGCAATTATGTATGTGCCCTTTAATGAGATAATCCCTGGTTCAGTTCTGCGTTCTTTTTAAAATCATTGTGAGACGGAGCCAACGCCTTAGCAGAGGTCTGTGCTCCCAAAGTGCTTCTAACACAACAAATACACAGTTTCAATGTTATTTTTTTTTAACAATATTAAAACACAACCTCCATAATAGTATCACATGACGTCGATTCTCTCTTCTGATTGGTTAAGAGCGAGGGTATCTTTACAGGCGTACAAAATCTCAGCGTTTTTACCAGTTAAATAAATAAATAATCACTTACTTCTCCTTTATATTTTTAGTCACAGTCGGCCCTTACTTGTAGCCAGTTATTACGTTGTCAATAAAATCAACAGACAGTTTTTTTAAAAGGCACCGTATAGAACAATTCCTTCATAATATTATTTTAACTCACTAAATTGGACTTCTCACTCGAGTCCAACCCGTGTGTATTATTCCCATAGACCTGGCTTATATGTAATGCCATAAAACCTTTTAAAAACATGGAAAAATAAAGAGTTGTAATAACATTTTTTAACTCGGTCTCTTTTGTGTGAAAAAAGACCAAAAGCCAGTTCAGAAATGTGCCTATCTCTGTGTTTTTTTTTCAATGTATGTTTATATATATTAAGAAAAACTAACAATAATCTGGGCCCTGTGGAAGTTGGGCATGCAATTTTTACATTTACAAATAGGTGGAGAGACACGTAGCCTGGAGCATCATGGGAGTTTTCATGATGAGGAAGGAGAGAGTGTTTGGTAAAGGTGTAGTATTGAGACCGACAACTGCCCAGGCCAAAAAGGATCGCCAAATATTTTGACGAAACTTGAAAAAAAAAACACTACTTTTCTTTTTAAATACATACTTTAAAAGGTCCTATATTATGCAAAATGTGAGCTTTAAAGGTACACTGCGTAACTTTTCTGGTAGAGGACCCACCACTTGTTATTCGTCTCCATGGGGATGTTATTGCTTTACCTCCACTATTCCAAGGTATGGCATTAATAAACAATCAGGAGGCGAGGCGAAGGGGCGACCCCACTCACAGCAAGAATGCAAGTTTTTAAAGGTATTTTTTAGCAATAAATCGACCATAACTGAATAAAATCATCTTATATAAGTTTAATACCCTATTGTGGAACATTACAGGCAAAGCAACAGCATCTCCATGGTAGCAGTGCACCTTTAAGACATGTTATAATGCCATTAATAAACAATCAGGAGGCGAGGCGAAGGGGCGACCCCACTCACAGCAAGAATGCAAGTTTTTAAAGGTATTTTTTAGCAATAAATCGACCATAACTGAATAAAATCATCTTATATAAGTTTAATACCCTATTGTGGAACATTACAGGCAAAGCAACAGCATCTCCATGGTAGCAGTGCACCTTTAAGACATGTTATAATGCCGTTACCTTCTCAAAAACAGACCTGGAGTTGTGTTTTGTTTTTTTGTTTCATTCACACATGTTTGAGTAACACTTTATTATTAGTCTGTCAAAGCTCAAAACGCTCTGTTCCACCTTGTGATGTCATGAAGTGGTAGTTTAACAGCACCTTTTACCTTTTGTTCAGTAAAGAAAGGCAATTCCAGAGTGCGAATGAAACAAAACACAACTCCAGGTCTGTTTGTGATGAGGAAACTACATTATAACAAATCAGAAAATAGTGTAATATGGACCCTTTAACTTCAATACCCGTTTGAGGGACTAAAATAATAAGAAAAAACACCTATTATTTCTATTTCTTGAAGATAAAATGAATGAAAGGTAGTAATTATTATTACTGAACAGATGAAAATTGCAACTCAAGCATTTTTTCAGTCTTTTTGGTCCTTAGTGGAAAAATAGGTAGCATACATTCGGTCAAAGTTTTGAAGGAGTAACAGTAGCAGGCAAAAATACTTATAATAAACCTAAGAACCTTTTTAATAATGTTTTAAGAGGAACTTTTTATGGTTACACCAAAAGTCTAATAAATAAAAAGCAAAAAAAAATGTGCAATTCTGTTGTAGAATCCACGAAATGTGATATTTTGAAGTAACAATATTTTAAACTCCGTACATGCTTTCAGTACTTCCAGTAGTTCCTAATAAGATGAAATTAATCAAATAAAAACACTAAAAATAATAAATAAAAATCGTCAAAATACCCTGACGTTTTTGGACCGGGCAGTTTGAGAAATTCTGTGTTTTTCTTTCGATTTTTCAGACACCAAAAGCGTTTGTGAACATAACTAAAGTGTCATCAGAGCTACAATATAGTTTACCTTAATCCAAAATAAAAAGGAGGAGGAGGAAGAGGTGTGGAAGTCTGGGGCAAATATAAGAGGGAATGAAGCCACCTAAAGAAGTATAAATAGTTTTATCGCATGCATGTGGGGTGGAGGGGTGGATGAGGGGGCACGGGGCAGATGGAGGGGGCAGGGGCAGGTCTAGTTGCCCCACCAGTCGACCTGGGTGTGGGAGTAGTTTCCTCCGTATCCATCGGCCGCGTAGAAGTTTCCAAATCCGCCTGAAAGATTAAAAAAAAAATGCATTTTTATCGACGGTATCGAGGGGCAAGACAAAGACGTAGATAAAGGGGCAGAGGAATGGGACGCAGCATAGATATACAGATGTACAAATATAAAGTACTCTGTGGTTAAAGGACAATTTTACTGTGGCTTTAATTCACTTTTAAATAGAGACCGACTGATATGAGTTTTCTCATGGCCGATGTCAATACAGATTACAGATTCAGATGTTTAGAATCCAGATGACCTCTGTTTGTATTTTTGGGAAAATATGCAGTATATTTTCCCCCAATTATTTCATTTAAATTTAATACAATGTACTTCAATGTTTTACTACAAACTGTGTAAAGCAGTGAACTCACATTTCTGCATATTTAGGTAACTATTTGGGCCAAACTAAATATCGGCCTCTGCTGGAGATTTTAGGCCAAAAGCCAATCAAAAATTTCCACATTTTGGAAACACACGTTATAAACTAAATGAGGCATTAGGCGTTGGAGCGCCCTCTGCTGTCAGAAATGGGAATGAAGTTGAACAATAACAATCCTGTGAATGCTATGGTAATAGAGCACACCATCTGACTGTTTTTAACTTTTGTTCAGTCTAAATCTGTGGTACTTTTTGAATATTTGGCAGTACGGCAGCAGATATGCATCAATTCATTACACCAAAAAAAAAAAGAACCTTATTATCACACAAAAATTACTAGCGATGGTCTTAATTAGTTCACTTTGTTCAACACCACTGAGATTAAAACCACCAAATGCACGCGGTGTTTTAAGTAACAAGAGTATTTCTCACCTCCTCCAAATCCGCGGTTTCCTCCGTGTCCCGTTTGGTTCCGTCCTCCTCGGCCTCCAAACCCTCCGCCATTCGCTCCGGCCGCCGTCTGACGATAATCGCGGGCCCCGAAACCTCCAGAAAACCTGAAAATATACAATTTAAGCATTACAAATTTAAACAGTTTAGTGCTTTGCTCACTGATTCTGCAGATATTTTTTTCCTTTCTTTTTTCCTCATAAGCAGCCAGATTTATTTTGATACAGACAGACCATGCTCATCTCTGATTGGCTAATCCACCTCGAGCCCATCTGAACTCACATCTTAGTAAAGAACTGGAGAAGTGTGTGTTCTGGATCCCAGGTAAGGAGCATTTATAAATCTATGATCCGTCTCTCACTCTTCGCTCTAACACCAGGAGACTGCAGTCCAGTTAAAGTCCATTACCTCTTGCGCCCCCTGTTGTTGGTCTTGTGCTGGTGCTCGTAGGCCAGACTCTCCAGCCACGAGGGCACTTCCTGTTTGGCCTCCACCAGAATGTCCAGCAGGTCTTTAGTGATGTTTCCGTTCTTATCGTTGAAGAAGGACGTGGCCAAACCTAAAAATAACACCATTTAAAATAAAACCATGCATATTAATATTCAAGTTATATTTACAAATAACTTAAAAAGATCTATGCCTGATTTTTTCCCCTTGTTCCCCATTTAATTTTTGGACCACTGCAAACTGTTTTCAAGGAACTAGTTTAGTTTTTTATGTTTTCAAGACAGAAAAAAAATCAGGAATAGAGATTTGAGAAAAGAGTGAAATCTGAACTTTAAACTAATCCAAGAATCCAATGTATATCAGAACATGTTTGTAATGAATTAAACTACAGGGTGAGCAGCTTTTACACAGAATAAGACCCCATGGAGACACAGGGAGGGCACCTGACACACAGGGGGGCATCTGACACACAGGGAGGGCATCTGATACAAGTTCTGTGCCTCTTACCGAGATTTCCGACTCTCCCTGTGCGTCCGATGCGGTGGACGTACTCTTCGATGTCACTGGGGAGGTCAAAGTTTATCACGTGTTTTACATTAGAGATATCCAGACCTCGAGCTGCCACCTACAGGACAGAAGTGGAAACGCACATTTTTTAAGAAGTGTCCAAAAAAAACAAGTTTAAAAGGAACTGTGTGTGAGATTTTGATTTAAATTCCTTAAAGGGCCCATATTACAAAATTTTCTGATCTATGTTCTTATGTCGTTTCCTCATCAGACCTGGAGTTGTGTTTTGTTTCATTCACACATTTTACACACATTAGTGCAGCGTCGACAGTGATGCGGTCGCTGTAGCAGATCTCGATTTACCGTCAGTCTACGTTCCTCCCCTCACCTCTGGTCATGAGCTTTGGGTAATGACCGAAAGGAGAAGATCGCGGATACAAGCGGCTGAAATGATTTTCCTCCGCAGAGTGGCTGGGCGCTTCCTTAGAGATAGGGTGAGGAGCTCAGTCACACGGGAGGAGCTCAGAGTAGAGCCGCTGCTTCCACGTCGAGAGGAGCCAGCTGAGGGGAGGGCATCTGTTCCGAATGCCTCCTGGACGTCTCCCTGGGGAGGTGTTCCTGGCTTGACACGCTGGCTGGCCTGGGAACGCCCCGGGATCCCCCCGGAGGAGCTGGAGGAAGTGTGTGTGGAGTGGGAAGTCTGGGCCTCCCTGCTCAGACTACTGCTCCCATGACCCGGCCCCGGATAAAGCGGAAGAAAATGGATGGATGGATGTTTGAACACACAAACCCTGCATATTTAGGCGGAGTTCTTCTCTCAAACTGAAAACACTCTGTTCCACCTTGTGATGTCATGTGGTAATACAGGAAGTGCTCCACTGTGTTTTTAAACTCCACACTCCTTCACTTGAATCATTTGGATCATTTCAGTCCTGGAATTGCCGATCTCTACTGAACTAAAGTTAAAAGGAGCTGTTCACTTGAAAACTACCACTTCATGACATCACAAGGTGGAACAGAAGCTGTAGATGTAAACAGACTAATAATAAAGAGTTACTCAAACATGTGAATGTAACAAAACATAACTCCAGGTGTGTTTTTGAGGAGGAAACAACATTAGAACACGACTTAAAGCTCATGAGAGTCAGTTTTGTGTGCTATAGGACCTTTAATGTAACGCAGAAACAGCAGTATCAGTATTAACTCACCGCGGTGGCTACCAGGATGGGGCACTTGCCGGATCTGAACTGGTTTAGGGCCTCCTCACGGTCTCTCTGGGAGCGGTCGCCGTGGATACTGGTGCAGGCGTATCCCTCGCGGTACAGGAAGTCCTCCAGAGCGTCCGCGCCTTTCTTTGTCTCCACGAACACCAGTGTCAGAGAGTCTTTACCTGAAACAGGGCACAAAACGCCAAGACAATTTACACTTTTAACAGCGTGCCTTCATAGTGTTGAGTTTGTTTGTAATTTCAGATGTTGTTCAGGGGTCTGTATAACTCTATGGGAGATTCACAGTTTTTGAAATCTCCAAACTTCTGATCCACTCATTATTTGTTTGGGATCAGCTCCACAAACTTGTCATATATATCTCTAGTTTAAAGTCCTTTCAGCTGAAACACTCACGTCTTTGGGGTTGAATAATGGCTCTGTTTTCTGAAGCTGTTGTGAAAAAATCATTTGACTTTTGTTTATTTATTCTGACAAATGCTGAACTTTGTACCACTTTTTATTTCATGTGGATAGTTCCAGTAATTACAGAGATATGAACCATAAACCAGCTCAACAAATCTGCAAATTCAAAAGCAAACTCCTCCATAGAGTTCTGACCTGTCTCCAGCTCAGTTTAAACTACAGAGACTCTACAGTGATTCTGCCTCAACATTGGCCAGGATTGATTTTAAAAAAAAAATGTCTGCATAACCCTTCTCCATGTTGAGGTTATTGCCTTGTATGGAATGTTCCGCAGTGTGGCATTAGACCGATCTGTCTGGCACACATTCCAATACAGGCGTTTGTAAAGATAAAATAGGAAAGTGTTGAGCCGACAGAGAGAAAGCAGCAAAGAAAATAAGATCACTAAAACATGCATGAATGAAACAAACTCCAGGTGTGTTTGGATGGACATGGTTAAAACTGCCAATATGGCCTCCTTTTTAAGCCACAGTGTGAGATAATCCACTACCAGAGCAACGTCCAGCTGCTTTGTGCTGCGTGGAAAGCAATGCAAAAATATGAAAAACAAAAAGTCTGTTACAAATTTAACATCAGTGGATGAATGCATGGCTATAGACCGTGTGGTTCATGCAGCAGAAGCCGTGACAGAGTTTGGTCAGAGACGTTTAAATAAAGGACCACTGTGATGTAATGAGCTGTTTTCAATGTGTCCACACGGGGGCGAGCGAGGACACAAACTAGTATGTGTGGACTATCTTTTGATACTGTGATTAAACTTTAGTCTCTGGCCTCACGGGCAACAGGAAACACATGCAGAGGAAGTCCTTATATGGACTGTAGACTTCCACCTCAGCAGATCATCTGTTCCATTGATCTGCACTAACACAGGCCTTACACCTCCTGACACAAAGCTCTTTATTTATCCAGGCTTAGGCCAGACCCAAACTGACTCTAGACTCAAGTCCCTTTATACAAGTGACATCTGAGGATAATAATGAAGAATATTGTCCCTTAAGCTGCTGCTCATTGTTCTACATGAAGCTGAAACAGTTTTACGCCTCATTTACATAAACTCCGTCACGTCTCCAGTCCAATCATAGACTGTTTATATAAAAGGGACATAGCTAACGAGCTAGCCGCCACGTTTCACATAGGAAGTTCTCATCATATTAACCCGCTCTACATGATCCAGGGGTTTTTATTTTGCCATTTTGTCCGTTAAAAAAATCCAATTCCAAATATAGAGCCTGGCTCCAAATTCACCCCTCTAACCACTAGCCCCATGAGCTTCATTTGACTGGAGCCGAACACTGTGGGTGACGTGACGCTCACTTTGTCCGCTTCTTTATACTCTGGGTCCAATACCTACGCATCTGCTGTAACAGTTAGAATATAATAATAAAAATATAATATGTTCAAAGTCAGTGACGATTTATGGTGTAAAGTCGTGCACAGCAGCCACATCACCTGAACTTTGTCTGTGGGACACACGTACGTCTGTTTGAATGAGGCAAAACGTGGCACTGTGGAAGACCTAAAGTGTTTTTAAAATAAATTTAACCAAACCCTTTATTACTGTGACAGAACCAAACAGCAGCTGCAGCGTCATGTACCTGAGCTGATGGAGTTTTACCAATGAAATGAACTGAGGCTTGAGGACGAGAGCGCCCCCAAGAGGAAGAGTGCAGGCAAAATTATAATATCTGAATAATATTGGACTTTAAGGTGCAGGTCTTACCAGGTCTCTCTATGTTGTCTGCTGCATTGTCCTGTGCCTCAGTGGGGACGACTTTAGATAAAACCAAACCACCAGATATTAGTGCGAGCATTGGACTACAGAGAGGCCCGAGGGACCAGGGACAGGCCAAGATCTGACTCGGACAGACAGCAGGAGGCCTAATTCAACTCTTAACTTTCCTTTATCAGTTAATCTATGCTTAGAGTGTTTAATGGCGACATCTAGTGGTGAAGGACATGTAAACAACTATAATGTGCTTAGATCGGTCAATCGAATACTTTGTAAAATGCAGTTAATTTGAACAATTTGGCAACATAAGGGAATTCTATGCTTTTGCTAATAAATAAGTCATTGGAGATACATCTGGGAACAAATGACACTGTAGATCCGCATGTACCTGCCCTTAAAGGTCCTATATTATGCATTTCATCACTGTAGCGTCGCACAACTTAAAGGGCCCATATTAAACTTTTTTCTTATTTATGTTCTAATGTCGTTTCCTCATCACAAACAGACCTGGAGTTGTGTTTTGTTTCATTCACATGTTTAACACACAAACCTGCAGATTTAGGCTGAGTTCTTCTCTCAAACCGAACAAAACACTCCGTTCCACCTTGTGATGTCATGTGGTAATACAGGAAGTGGGATACAGGAACTCCACACACCTTCACTAGAATCATTTGGATAATTTCAGCTCTAGAATTGCCGATCTCTACTGAACTGAAGGTGAAAGGAGCTGTTAACTTCACGTCATGACATCACAAGGTGGAACAGAGCGTTTTGAGCTTTGGAGATGTAGACAGACGAATAAAACACAACTCCAGGTCTGTTTTTGAGGAGGTGACATCATTAGAACATGACTTAAAGCTGCACAAGAGTCAGTTTTTGTGTAATATGGGACCTTTTAAATAATCTACATGGAAAAACTTTATCTGAGACCACCGAGGAGCAAAGGAGTTTAAATCAGGCTAAAAACAGTAGCTGCTTATGTCAAAAGTTGGTTATCCGTGTGGTGAAGGAAATTAGCACTGAACCCATAAGAATATATGGACTTTAAAGAAGCAGTATGTAACTTTCACGTCACCTGCATGTTTCCACGGAAATAGAAAGTTAAAACCACACTTTGGAACATTCTCCGTAGAGATAAGTTTACGGCCACACTGTGGGAGATTTTAGCCAACTTTTCCATGGAAACAAGCAGGAGGAGGTAAGTAAGAGTCAGGTTTGTGGAGATGCAAGCCCGCTCACAGTAAGTACACGTTTTTCAGTGCAATATAACTAACAAAAATGAAAAAAAATATATATATGGTTAGAGTTTAGTCAATTTATCTGGCTAAAAAGTTACATACTGGGGCTTTAAAAACACTGAGCAGCACTTTTGGTTTGCGTAACGAATGATGCTGAGAGGAGAGCCAAACCAAATAGGCAGGATTACTCAAACATGCATGAAATAACTGAAAAAACGGCAACAAAACACAACTCCAGATATGATTTTGATGAGGGAACAACATAATGACGTGATTTAAAGCTAAAATAAAGTCTGTTTTGCATAATATAGGACCTTTACCGCGCTGAAAGTAACACAGGGACTTTAAATTTGTCCTGGCACTCAAAAACACTCAACAGTACACACCATAGACTGTATATGTAAATGGACATAGGTAACCTGCTAGGAAGTGAGCATGGGTGCGCTTCTGGCTCCATTGACTCTGGCTCCAATTCACTTTATATTGAAAAACTCTCTCCTCTCCTCTCTCTGTAACGGCTGCTGCCAGACTCCTCATTTTGGTCTTAAAATGTCAATATTAACCTGCTCTACGGGACCCTGGGGTTTTTATTTCACCATTTTGTCCTTAAATCAATTCCTATTACCAATAAGAAACTGGCTCCAAATTCGTCCCTATAACTGCTAGCCTTGGTGAGCTTCATTTGACTCCCTTAGTCCACTTCTTTATACAGTCTATGGTCCACGCACACAGACATTATAGAGTTGAAACGATGTAGTTTTTACCTGTGGCGCTGAGCAGATCCAGGAGGAAGGATCTTTTGTCACTCTCTTCGACCCAAACCACTTTCTGGGTGATGTTTTCCGAAGTGGAGCCGACGCGACCGACCGCCAAGAAAATGTACTCCTCCAGGAAGTCCCGGGCGAGGATCTGAGAGACGGGAAGTACGTTTAGCAGCGAGATTTTTGGTACGTACGCCACATCTTTTCAACAGTGTAGATGGTAATTGAGAAAACATGTAATTGAGCGATTTTTCTGACAAGAATTGCATTTGCGATTTGTTTTAATAGTAGGATTCTGTTCAAAGTTCACATTTTAAACACTATTTTTACTCTTTGTCATTATAATATATTGTGATATGTGAGCTCCCTTGTAGATCAATAAAGTTTAAAGAATCACATTTCAGAACATGTTTGTACAGATCTAAACTACAGGGTTAGCTGTTTTTATGCAGAATAAGAAATAAGAAGAAATTATGGTACATCAAAAATTACAGCCTTTGTGATTCGCTAACTGCGTCCATTCAAACTGCAATTTCGATTCAATTACGATTAATTAAACGACACATTTTCAGGAGCCTGTGATCAGTCCGAGCGTTCATGGTTCTGTTTAGGAGTTTGATTTACAACAGAAAATGTGAGAGTGACCAACTAAAAAACTGTTGGCTAATGCAGGCTAGCGTGTGATTTGAGAGTTAGTGAGTTCTTTATGCTCAGATTTAGCTCAAATTTGAGTAACACAGCTTCAGAAAGAGCAGTGCCTCCAGTTAGCATCAAAGAATGTGGATGACGTCAACTACAAGGTATCAACAGCCAGATCGAAAATGCAGGGAAATCAGTATTCGTCACTGCAAAGCATCCATATTATTGTTTTTTTTGGGATATATCGCACTTCTAAACTGGTTCTCGTGACAGGCCCGTCTGTGTTCTTGCGTGTGCACCTGTATTTCTTTGGGGAAGGTGGCGCTGAACATCATGGTCTGTCTGATTCCTTTGGGGGGCATCGTGTCCTGCTCCACGATCCGTCTGATCTGAGGCTCAAACCCCATGTCCAGCATCCGGTCAGCCTCGTCCAGAACCAGGTAACTGGAAAAACGCACAGACGGGTGATGGTTTGCACTGGTCTGAAGTCAAACATTCTGAGTGTCACAAGTATTCACCGCAATGTGTTTGTATGTATTTTACACAACTGTCAGAAGCCACACTGGAGTTTCGTCGTCACGGTGAAGCCAACCACAGCTTCCTGGTTTGTGGAGGATCTAAACATTTTATAATTGGACGCAAACAGGAACCAGTGGTCGCGTTTTGATACCTGACAATATCTGCGCTGAGGTGAAACACATTTTGCTTTTGCTTTTAAGTACACGGACTTAAATCAAGTTCAGCCACTTGGAATTCACCATTTGAAATATGACAATCATCGATAAAAATTAGAAATGGTCTATCAGTTATTATTGGTTAGCGAGATCTAAGAATTTCCCAGATATCGGTATTGGTCTGATACTGAAAATGTAGCCACAGATTTTTTTCCTGCACTGTCCCGGTCTGTGTGTCAGTCCCAGTTTGTCCTCAGTGCATCATATCTGTGTTTTCAAACAGACTCAGGAGTGAAAATATGAGTTTATATCACAGATAAATACATTTTGTTGTTATTTTTACAAAAGCAAAAAAATAATTCAGAAACTTTACTATAACTTATCATAAATGTGGGCTGTACGATAGATTTTAAAAGCCAAATCGGTTATATAAAAAGAACAAAACATTATCCATCCCATACGGCGCAAGAAAATGAAAGCTGTGAATGTAACTATGGTTCTATGACTCCCGGATCATTACAGATTAAGGTAGTTGACCACAGAAAATCCTTAAACTACATTTTGAGCGTTTTTGAGAGTTTTTGTGTTTCTCACTTGCAGTAGTCCAGCCCGATCTTGCCCCGCTCCATCATGTCCACCAGGCGTCCCGGGGTGGCCACCAGCAGATGGCACCCTCGTTCCAGGTCCCTGATCTGCCCCCCGATGTCAGCGCCTCCGTACACCACACAGGGGCGCACACGAGAGCGGTACGCAAACTGCATACGAGGAAGAAGAAGCTTTAGTACAAGGATTATCATACGCATTTCATTAAAACATAGAACATCATTTAAAACTTTACTAAAAATAACGCCTTTTTTTTGTATTTGAATTTTACTTCCTGGTTGGACACGGGCAGATGTGACATATGTAGAGGTAAACAAAAGCCAAAACTTGTCTAAATTACACAATAGTTTTGATTAGACTCGTACAAATAAATAACAACAGCTTTATTTAGTTAAATTAAGGTATAAAGTGTCAGAAAAAGTCCTTCCTTGTGCGTAAATTGTCTCTGTATTTTGGATGGAGTTTTCTGTGTTGATGACATAAGCAGAGGGATTTGATTTTACAACTCGGCGCTACTTCCTGTACTTTTCTTCTCAAACCACAAACTGCCACTTAACCGATGTAAAACTATGATAACTATGATAAATATTGAGCTCACCAAACCGAGGAGGAATTAGAACAACATGGAAAACTCACTTTAACCTGCTCGTGTGAGGAAAAACTAGTCTGGATTAAAACCTTTTGACTCTTTGGTGAATCTGGTGATAAAATTATAACATATACATATAATAAATAGATAATAAAACTCTAATATTTTCACCTTTCTGGCCTCGTCGTAGATCTGTAGGGCCAGTTCTCGAGTTGGAGCCAGAACCAGAGAGATCGGATACTGTTTACGACGGCCAAACTTCCCATTTTCCTGTTGGACAAAAACACAAAGAGGTCCGTGAATATTTCCACATACTTTTCCTTTGTAATGAGGAAAAGACAAGCAAGAAAACTCAAATTAAAAAGGTGTACTATGTCACTTTTCTGGTGACAAGCAGGTGAGACCACTAGGCCAAGCTACAGGTCAGATCTGTGGAGAGGTGACCCTGCTTACATCAATGTTTTTGGGGGTATTTTTGAGCAATGTACCTGAGATTTAATAAATACAAAATATAAGTTTAACGCCATAGTGCCAAACGTTTAAGGCAAAACAATCTCCATGGAGACAAGGAGGAAGAGGAAGTAACATATTGCACCTTTAATTTAGATAATTCTCTTTCAGAATGCAGAATGGAGGGAAATTGGATTCAAAATTTGTAAAAAATAAAGAGATAAGTGATAGAAGAGTAAGGTTAGACTGGTATGCCAGCATTAATAGCAATAAAAAGTAAAGTCAAAGTCGGTTTCTCTCATTGTTTGTGGATTAAACGACTCTTTCAGATTTTTGCTCGGTTTGAAATGGGCCAATGCGGCTCTTTTGCTTTTAAAAGCTGCAGACCCCTGTCCTAAACTGTCAGTCCATTTGTCTGCTTCCCCTCTTTCTTTGTGTCTCTCACCTGTCCTGAAGCCTTGGCAGCGTTCAGAGCTTCTCCTGGTCCCTCGGCGTAAATCTGACTGAGAATGGGCAAAAGGAAGGCTGCTGTTTTCCCAGATCCTGCAGAGAAGAGACCAGAACATTCGACTCACTAAACAGTAGAACATCGTACTTCCATTGCGTGTGTTTCATACAGTACCAGTCTGAGCGCAGGCCATCAGGTCCCTCTTGCCCTTGATGATGGGAATGGCGTATTTCTGAACAGGAGTGGGTCGAGTGTAACGGCTCAGACCAATGTTCCCCATGATGATCTCCCCCATGTCCACATCCTGAAACTGCACAACACAATAACAGTTACATTCGGTCTCATAAAAGTGCGCTCCAGCCTCGCAGCAAAGAAGGTCTGAAGCAAAAAGAATGAATCTCAGTGCGTTTTAAATGGACGTGCATTGTGTAACTTTTCTGGTGGAGGCTCCGTCAAATGCTTTTCTCCATGGAGATGTTATTGCTTTGTCTGGAATGTTCCACAGTTAAACCTTTCTATCTTCATGGAGACCAAACCAGACCAAGTTAGAGGTCAGCTCTGTGGAGAGGCGACCCCGCTCACAGTCAGAATGTCTGTTTTTCGAGGTAGTTTTGAGCTATAAAACCACCTGTAAAGTAGAGCTGTGGAACATTCCAGGTAGAGCAATGACATCTCCAGAGAAACAAGCAGGTGACGGACCCTTCACCAGAAAAGTTACACAATGCATCATTAAAATGTTCGTATTAACCTGCTGTTTTTATTTCGCTATTTTGTCCGTAAATAAATTCCCTATGCCTATAATGGAACTGGCTCCAAATTCACTCTTACAACTGCAGGCCTCGCTGAGCTTCATTTGACTGGAGCTGAACGCTGTGGGTGACGCAGAGATCGACCAGTGTGTTGTTTTTTTTGTTTAGAATCCACAGAAACCAATGTTCGATAAGCTCTGATGACATTTTTGTGTCCATACATAAGGTGAATTGTTTATTATTGATTTACAGACAAAATCGTCGAAATAAAAACATCAGGATCATGTGGAGCAGGTCAATACGAACATTTTAAGACTAAAATGACAAGGCTCGCGGCGGCAGTTGTCAATATAAAGTCAATTGGAGCCAGAGTCGATGGAGCCGGAAGCGCACTCATGCTCACTTCCTGTTTGGAACGCAGGTTAATTCTACGGTCGATACGCAAAAAAGTGGCGTCTGTAGTTTTAACCTAATTATACTGGGCTGAATTTTGAGAGAATAAAACAAAGGCTCGAGTTTCTTACGCTCTCGATGTGGTGAGGGCAGTTCTGTCCGGTCGCTTCTACAGGAATGTCGTCGTATTTCTCAAAGTTGATGCCCGTGTTACAGCCGGAGAACAGCTCACTGTGAGAGAAACACAACATGAAAGACACTGAGAGAGAAACACACAACATGGAGGAAACAGAGAGAGAAACACAACATGGAGGAAACAGAGAGAGAAACACAACATGAAAGACACTGAGAGAGAAACACAACATGGAGGAAACAGAGAGAAACACAACATGAAAGACACTGAGAGAAACACACAACATGGAGGAAACAGAGAAAGAAACACAACATGAAAGACACTGAGAAACACAACATAGAGGAAACAGAGAGAGAAACACAACATGGAGGAAACAGAGAGAAACACAACATGGAGGAAACAGAGAGAGAAACACAACATGGAGGACACAGAGAGAGAAACACAACATGGAGGACACAGAGAGAGAAACACAACATGGAGGAAACAGAGAGAAACACAACATGGAGGAAACAGAGAGAAACACAACATGGAGGACACAGAGAGAGAAACACAACATGGACGACACTGTGAGAGAAACACAACATGGACGAGGGCTGGGAGCCTGGTATTTTTCAGATTAAGTTAAATAATCTTTATTGAATTCCCCTTTTTATCGTCCTATAAATCAAGTCGTTTGTTTTGGGTGTGGACGAGCTTTAATCACTGATTTGTGCAGCAGCTCGGTTCAGTTAGGGAAAGATTATGCAGCAGAACAAGTTACGAACACAAAATCAATGACCGCTCAAAACACAAAACAATGACCTGTGAACGGATATATTTATTTAACCGGTGTATGATTGGGGACGAGGCAGGTTAAGTGTCTTGCCCAAGGACACAGCGGCAGGCCAAGGCATCTGAAGGCTCTGCTGACAACGATTCGAGCCGCTCACCTACTGTTTCCCAAATGAACCCAAATGTTAAACGGTCACTGGTCACATTTTTATACAGCGTTTTTCCACCGCTCAAAGCTCGAGGGAGGTCGAGTGTCTTGCCCAAGGACACAAAGTCAGCATTTATCTGTTGGCGCTGGAATCGCATGGCTATTCCAGACCACTCACCAACGATGTTTATGTTGAGAGCAGGATTCGAACCACCAACCTTCACATCGGTGGAAAAACTCTACCAGTCGCGCTCCCGTCTCCTAAATGAAAAAACCCCAGACCCGTCACAGGCTTCCCTCGGGCGGGTACTCACTGCTCCAGCCTCTCGTTTCGTGGCGTTGGTTTGGACCAGTCTCCGTCGTCTCTGGGCTCCTCCACCCAGCGACTGTTCCCTCCGGCGCTGAACCCCCCGTGGTCAAACCTGGACACAAGAATCCCGAGTTTAGGCTACGTCTCAATTGTCCCCCTTAGCCCTCTGTCTTAGCCCTACCCCTCTGTTGTGCGCGTTCACAAGAGACAGAGGGGTGTCCCAATTCTCTTTTCTGTAAGGGCGAGGGCTAAGGGGAAGGGCTATGATACCCCTCTGCGCAAAGCATTTTCAGATGCACCCTTTGCGCAAAGGGGATAGGCGTGGCTTAACGCAAGTCGGAGCAAAAACCAACACGGAAATCGGGAAGTGTCGAGCAATCGGGAAGAAATTGGACAAATGTGAGTATTTGCACTCAAGAACCTCATAAAAAGTTGTATAAAACTGTAGTAACTTTTGAAAAGTTGTAGGTATACTCATGGCACCTGCATTTACGCTTTCTGACATATACGGCTTATCGTAACATGCCCGGTTAGAACTATACGCTTGTTACGGTAGAATGTGTAAAGTATTACGAACATGCATGGCCTAAAAGAACTATATACGCATATATGTGAGACTAGAATGTGTCAAATATATCGCTGTATTTCGCCTCGTAACTCGTCTCATGCGCTTTTAGAACTATACACATGTTACGTAGAATGTGTAAAGTATTACGAACATGCATCGCCTAAAATATTATTGTTTCGTTTCGCCTTGTAAATTATCCCCTATTTAATGACATGTTATTAATCACATTTGTATTTCTTGTAGGAGGCTGGACTTGTTGGAGTTGTGTCAGCCCAACAAGCTTCAAAAAAGTGGAAGAATTTGAAAATAAAATATAAGGTATATTACATTCTATAATATTTGTAGGTACCAGAACAACTATATATGTTTATGACTACGTATTAATTTTGTTTTCTTTTTTGTGTGTACCAGGCATCCTCTACAACTCCATCCACCTCTGCAGCATTTTAATTTTGTGTTACAGTTGATTAAAATTTGATTTACATATGTTGTACAGAGTATAGTAATTTTAAAAAATTAAAAAATTAAAAAAACATTTGACTTTTTGCAAAGTTCATTTAAAACAAACTCAAAAGGAGCACAATACTTCAAAACTTTAAAAATAATGTCATATTGTTGCGACTGCAAAGGGGTGTCCCATTTCTAAGGGTTTAAACACACCCCTTTGCCTTACCCCTCTGTTTAAAGACAGAGGGGTAGGGCTAAGGGGTAGGGCTAAGACAAAGACAGAGGGCTAAGGGGGAGAATTGGGATTGGGCCTTAATCTAAAAAAACAGAAGCACTTCCTGATGCTCTGTGTGCTCATACCGCCCCCTGTTGGCGTTGCCTCTGTCGTTGAAAAAAGCAGATTTGCCGCGATTGTTTCCGAAGTTACTGTAGGCGTCTTTAGCCGTGTTCCAGCCACTTGTGTCTGAGAGAGAAAAAGAAATGGTATGTTTAATTGTTTAAAGATACAGTGTGGAACTTTCTGGAGGTGGCACCTGTGTGATTCCGTGGAAACACAAAGTTAAAGCCATACTTTGGAACATTCTCCATGGAGATAGATGCGTTTTATGCCATACTGTGGAAGATTATAGACAAGAGACCCTCCTCCAGACCAAATATGAGTCAGGTCTATTCTTTGGCTAAAAAGTTACATAATATGGCTTTAAATGTATGAATTAATTACAGAGAAAAAAATGTTTGCAACTAAGGTAGTACCAAATTTCACCTAAAAGACCCAGGGTTTAGTCCAGGTTCAGTCTGGGTTCAGTCCAGGATTAGTCTGGGTTTAAATTTAGTCCAAATTAGTCCACGTTTTAGTCCACATTTTAGTCCCGGTTTAGTCCCGGTTTAGTCCCGGTTTAGTCCCGGTTTAGTCCCGGTTTAGTCCCGGTTTAGTCCTATGTTTAGTCCCATGTTTAGTCCCATGTTTAGTCCCAGTTTTAGTCCCAGTTTTAGTCCCAGTTTTAGTCCCAGTTTTAGTCCCACGTTTATCCCACATTTAGTCCCACATTTAGTCCCAGTTTTAGTAGTCCCAGTTTTAGTCCCAGTTTTAGTCCCAGGTTTTGTACCAGGTTTAGTACCAGGTTTAGTACCAGGTTTAGTCCCTAGTTTAGTCCCAGGTTTAGTCCCAGGTTTAGTCCCGGTTTTAGTCCCGGTTTTAGTCCCGGTTTTAGTCCCGGTTTTAGTCCCGGTTTTAGTCCCGGTTTAGTCCCGCCCTGACCTTTGTTCTCGAAGGCGACGAAGCCCATTGGCTGTGTGGGGTTCATGGGGTTGAAGGCTCCGCCCCTGTTGCCCCGGAAACCGCCTCCCCCTCGGTTGCGCTCCATTCGAGGGGGGCCGCGGTTGAACGTGTTGCCGCCCGCCATCCGGGTGTCGTGGAAACCGTTGACGAAGTTGTTGCGTGCGGCGTCCCATCCGTCTACAGGACAGAGCAAAACTATCGCGGAATAAACCTTGGCCAACTTTAAATTGTGTTATTGTTGAAAATGTTTTAAATGCATATGACAGGTTTAAATGTCATTCTAATTCTCACTTTGGTTCCTGCGGTTAATTTTTATCACAGTTTTACATCGGTTAAACGACAGGAAGTAGCGCCGAGTTGTAAAATTGAATCCCTCTGCCTACGTCATCAACAGGAAAACTCTAAATCTGTCAAATGCACTTTAAATTTAATAAAACATTATTAAACTACAAAACAGATCCTGCGTTACATCACTGGTGGTAACAGGATGAAACACGCCTGACCAATCCATGGCTTTTAACCAAACAAACTAAACTACCGTGTCTAAACGCAGCAACATGACCTCTAAGTATGTAAACAGAGCAGCTTAGCCAAAAGTTAAGCTATAAACACTTAAATCATTCAGAACATGCCTTTTAAGCGACTGAATAACCATCAATTTTATATCTAGAGGGAACTAAAGTATTGGCTGGCCGGGGATAATAGGTGCACATGAGGTTTAAAAAAAAATGTTTTAAATCTAAAGCAAATTTGTGAGTTATTTTCAGTTCATTTTTGTTTACTACATTCCTTGTGCGTGTTCTGTAGTTTTGATGTGAATATATAACGCGATGAGAATGTACAGTGTAAAAAAACATGAAAATAAAAAGAAAAATGACTTAAAAGTAGTGAAATTATCTGTCCATGCAACAAGATTATTTTACTTGACGAGTTATTTTAAAATAAACTCCCTCTAGACTAGAATTAATCCAATTCAGAACTAGTAAGTAGATAATAAATCTGAAAACAAGATGAATTAAGTTTTAAAATCTTGTCCAGATCAGAGAAATCTGCAGTGTGGATGCGGTGACTGAGATCGAAGGCGAATATAGTTTTACCGATTAACTGGATTAATCAGTAAAACTCTGGTCTGACTGGATTAAAGCTCTTTACGGTACATTATTCATTCACTCCACACTCAGCGGTGGTGAGAAACTATCGTAGCCACAGACGCCCCGGGACAGACTAAACAGAAGTGAGTCTGCACCACCAAAAACACACACGTCACTTTCATGCTACGCAATGTGGGTTAAGTGTCTTGCCTAAAGACACAGCAACAGTTTAGCCGCCGGTGCCTCCACTGCGACACCGAAAGAGTATTTTACATTACTGTGGATGAAATGTGAAGATAATTACGATTATTTCAGTAACCTGGGTTTGTCCATCCCATTACCGCGGCATTACACACCGAATCAGTTCTGGAAAAGGAAGAAAATGAATCGAGTAAATGTTGCGTTCTTACAGTTGGCGGCTGGAGCCATGGGGTACGTTCCCTGACGTGGAACAAAAGCATTTCCTGCTGCAGAAACAAATAAATACAGAAAAACAGATTTAGACCATGGCTAGAGTAACAAACACGCTGCCGAGCCACGTGTTCACTCAAAACTCACCATTTTTGGAAGGATCTTTGTTCCGTAAATGTGGAGGAATGTAGCGCCCTGAAAAATAAAAAATGTATTAATTAAAAATGTATAAATTAACCTGAAATCAAAGAGGCCATATTACAATATTTTCTGATTTTCTCTGTTCTAATGTCGTTTCCTCGTCACAAACACATCTGGAGTTGTGTTTTTGTTTCATTCACACGTGTTTAACGCACAAACCAAACTGCAGATTTAGGCTGAGCGGTTCTCCCAAACAGAAAACACTCTGTTCCACCTTGTGATGTCATCATGTGGTGATAGAGGAAGTGCTCCACTGTGTTTTTAAACTCCACACACCTTCACTTGAATCATTTGGATCATTTCAGCCCTGGAATTGCCGATCTCTACTGAACTAAAGGTAAAAGGGAACTGAAAACTACCGCTTGATGACATCACAAGGTGGAACAGAGCGTTTGGAGCTTTGGAGATGTAGACAGACTAATAATAAAGAGTTCCTCAAACATGTGAATGAAACAAACACAACTCCAGGTCTGTTTTTGAGGAGGGAACGACATTATAACACGACTTAAACCTCACAAGAGTCCATTTTGTGTAATATAGGACCTTTAATGTTCATCTCTAATTAAATGTCCATTAGATTATCACAGTGCTTTGTGTTACAAGATCGAAATCGCAAGTTCCATAATTTCCTCCACAAACAACAAAATCTCTGTCTTATTCTGTACAAAAGATGCTAAACCTGGACTTTAGATCTGTAGTAACATGTTCTGAAATGTGATTCTTGTATTAGTTTGTCAGTTCAGATTTCAGCCTTTTTGTCAATTCTCCTGGGAGTTTATAAAATGTGAACTTTGAACTGAATCTGATTATTAAAACAGAAATCACAGATCTAATCACAAAGCTTGTCAGAAAAATTGCAATTCAGTATTTTTTCCAAATTCTCACATATTACAGTGTAAAAACAAAGAGCAAAACAATAATTGACAACAAAATAAAATAAATAAAATAATTTAATAACAAAAATAACAAAACACTTCGAATAACATGAATAATAAAAATAACAATAATAAAAAAATAAATAAATAAATAAATAAATAATAATAATAATAATAATAATAATAATAATAATAATTACTAAACTGTGTACTCACTGCTTGTGCCCCCGCCCTGCCCGTCTGGTGCGTTCAAGTCTAGGACAGCAAGCTGCAAAACAAACGTCATAAAAGCCATTTATTAATTACAATTTTAGGTGTCAAAAACAAATCCAGTACATGGGCTCCAGAAGGATGAAAAATTAGGACTGTTGCCATAGCGATTATCAATTTAAAAACTAAATATTACGGCTTTTGAACGGGGAAAAGTCTTCTATTTAGCAAAACCAACCGTATTTATCATGGGGAATTACATGTTTCCCTTATATATTTTTATGTTAATATTAATGCACAGACCACATCAAAATTGGGACTAAACCAGGACTAGAACAGGACCAAACCAGGTCTTCATCTGGACTAAACTAGGCTCAACCCTGGACCCAAAAAGGACATCTGAATGAACGCACCCGTATCGTCTAGATTTCATATTCAAACTGTATTTTTAGAACAGTATTCAGTATTATTTAGTTTCCTGATACGTGGTGCCAATTTGAGGACAGAAGAACATTCAAAACATTTAATATTTTGTGTTTAATTGTTAATTGCTATGGCAACAGTTCAAACTCTTCATAATTCCGATGGCAAATTGTGTTAATTTTGTTTTTAAAGAATTTATTTATTATGGAAAAACACTGATATTATTTTATCATACATTTTTAACTCTGATTAGGGTGACCAGACGTCCCTACTTCCCCGGGACAGTCCCAGGGTGAGCCCTGTGTCCCCTGTCCCAGCAGATTTATCCAAAACCACTGATTTGTCCCAATTTTATACAAGAAATGTCCCAGGTGTCCCTATTTTTGACCAATTTGATCCCTGCCTACAGTAAAGAGAGGCATAAATTGCTATTTGTTTAGGTAAAATACAGAAAAGCGGCTTAAAAATGACCAAAACACAAAGAAAATGTGACTATACGGACTCACATTTGTCGTAAATAAATCATGAACAGGCCGAGTGCAGAATATTAATTCCTTAATTATTACTATTTTTTATTCTTATTCTTATTATTATTATTACCAACCACCACAAACCAAAGGTGTCCCAGTTTTTTATTTTGAAAATCTGGTCATCTGATCTATGTCTTTTTACTCATTTACTAATAGTTTATAAGTTTATTCGGATATAAATTGCATAATATTCCAACAGTAAACAACAGATACATAAAAGGCAATTAGTTTACATTACTAATCACAAATAAAATGTCTTCTTGAGTTATGTAAACCTGAAACTGTACTCTAAATGATTTTTTACTCGTGGATCGGTAGGTATAAAAATAATAAATCAATAAATAAAACTTTTGAGCGCTTGCAGAGATAAACTGTAGATACTTCTTTGCAATATCTGACAAAGTACAGGCTCCTTTCTCAAAGTTAACAAACAGTCCTTACGCAAAGCATTAAATTGCATAAATATTATCGAGAAGAAATTGATTTAAAATGTGTTTGGTGAAGTTTTTTGGGGGACATGCTGTACTTGACTGTGACTAAATGGCGTTGTCTACGTTACTGATGACGCAGAAGAAATGTGCAATTATTCTAAGCGATGCATCTGTCAAAACTATTGAATTTGTCACGGATTAAACCGGTCCGGGAGTTTAGTTTGTTTGTTTTTTTTGTGGCATTTGACTTGGTAGCATCTCTGTCTGCAAAGCTCCATTTTATTAGAGGACCGAGCTCACTGAGACAAACGCAGTGAAGATATTAGTTCGTGAGTGCGTTTCTTTTGCGCACCATCACCAGCTAAACAGACGCTGTAATATAAACCATATCATTTATATAATTTTTCGCTTGTACGCAGTCAAAAACTACAATTAACAACCAAAGAATAAATAATACATATGTACATAGAGGCGTTGTTTGGACATGTTAAATTACTAGGAGGAAAAAAATAGCTGAATATGTTATAATTGTGTAACAAACTAGGTCAACCGCCGACGAGCGTTCGCTTTTCGCTTGGGCGGTGAGCAAATCGAACGTCCCCAGCGCCACTTAGCATTGTAGCATCCTCGTTAGCATTTTTAGGCTAACCCGGCACGCTGCAATTTCGTTGTTTTTCCTGCAATACTTTTAATCAAATTGCGACGGGGAAAATATATAAAATAGCTTACCTGCTGCTCTAGACCGTGTGCATTTTCGACGGCCACATGACTCATAACTATGGAGTATGGAGGAAAAATGTTGGCGTTGAATTGGGACCTCTTTGTTAGCCGGGTTTGATGCAAGTTATTGTTTTTTTGCGAATCGTGCCCGTTTCCTACAACTTCAGCATCTGTAGAACTTTGAGCTTGGTGAATGCGAAATAAAAATCAGAAATAAGCGCAGTGGAATTCGGGAGTGTTTAGGCTCTAAAAGCTTCATCAAACTCAGCTGATCTCTCGCTTTTTTTTTTTTTTTTTTTTTTTGCTCCAGAGATGTAGCGGTGATGCTGCAAAAAAGTGCTAAATATTGAGCACGACAAACATCCGGGAAAGAAGCAAAATAAAAGTGCAAAGTGTTAAAATAGAAGAAATGCATGCAACAAAAGGAAATAAAACAATGCATGGAGAAGTATTGAGAAGTTGCATAGTTTAACGCAGCAATAAAACACTATTTTCTGTTTTGTTATTGTCGTTTTGTTGTTTCCTCATCACAAACACGCCCCGAGTTGTGTTTTGTTTCATCGTGTTTTGACTTCTTCTTTACAGAACACAATTCCAAGTCTGTTTTTGAGGAGGTAACAGCATTATAACATGACTTAAAGCTCACAAAAGTCAGTTTTGTGTAATAAAAGACCTTTAAATTGGTGTGCAAATCAACTAAATTACAGGAAGGGAGGTTTACTGAGTTCATTATATTTATTTTTTAGGCTATTTAGGTCTAATTTCTATTACACTTGGACTTAAACAATAAATAATGAAATTATAATAATACAATGTAAGCTAATTATATGCTCTTTCTCATTTAATGCGCAATATTAGAAAGTTTAGTCTGCACACATAATCTGAATAATCGTAATACATTTGTAAGTTTTTAGACAGGCCTACATCTACATTTAACAATGGCATATAGACCAGTGATTATCATAGGGCCATGAATAATAATAATAATAATAATAATAATAATAATAATAATAATAATAATAATAATAATAATAATAAATATAATGTAGGCTACAGTACAGTTAATATGTGAATGAACCCCAGCTAACTTTGTACTGAAAAAGTTGGGCTCCAAGAAGATAAATGTTAAAGCTGCGTTAAGTAACTTTTCTGCTCGGGGGGTGAGCAATTTGCTTGTCTCCATGGTGAAGTTGTTGCTCCAAAAATCATGCATTCATTGCTTACTTTGAGCGAACTCGCCTTTCCACAGACTTGACCTGTAACGTGGGACCTGGCTGGTTGTTTCCATGGAGACAGATGGAGTTCAGGCCTAGTTTTCTACTTACAATAACACATTTTTATTATTTATTTTCTTTTAATTATTTGTATTATTTTATATTTTTTTTATTATTTTTTGTGTATAGACAGTTCATCACAATTTATTATTATTATTATTATTATTATTATTATTATTATTATTATTATTATTATTATTATTGTTGTAAAATGGGCTTTTAATTTTATTTATTTATTTTATTATTTATTTATTTTTATTTTGCGGTTGCCGTAGTGACTGCCATGCCGTTGACGTTCACTTTTATTTTGAAACTCTTTGTTTACCACCGCTCTTCTTTCTGTGGGTGAATCCCGCGCACTTGGCAGCTCCACTTTGTTATTAAATCAAGACATCGCGAGATTAGTGTCACTTTTTATCGCGACATTCTAACTGTGCGGATAAAAAACAGGATAATGATGCAGGCTGACTCACTCCGGCATCAAAACAATCCGCCGCTCCACACAGACATTTGAACACATCATAATCCCTTTAATTCACTGTGAATTAGCCTCTTTTCACACCTATAGGCTACATCTTTTTAAATTATTATTAAAACTTCAATTATTGGCCCAAATAAATTCAAGGCCTATTTATTTTTCCATATGTATTTGGGTTTTTTTGCTGTTTATTATTGGCTTCTACAAAATGCATTGCTTTTATCCATGGGTTTCAGAGCTCATAAGGAAAAAGTAGGTCTGTTTCCAAAGCGATTTAAAACAACAATTTAAAACAAAATATTACATCTTCTGAAGGGTGAAAAGTCCTCAAAATGGCGCCTATAACAAGAAGCTGAAAATCCCATGTATTTGACCCATACTCAGACACTTATATTACTATGGATTTGATGTGTATTAAAGCTGCACTGCGTAACTTTTTGTTTGGGGGGGTCCGTCACTTGCTTGTTTCCGTGGAGATGTCACTGCTCTGCTTGGAATGTTCCACAGTGTGACATTAAACAGCTCTACTTTACATTCATTCAATTACAGGTGGTTTTATAGCTCAAAAATACCTATAAAAACAGACATTCTGACTGTGAGTGGGGTCGCCTCTCCACAGATCTGACCAGTAACTTGGTCTTGGTTTGGTCTCCATGAAGATAGAAAGGTTTAATGCCATACTGTGAAACATTCCAGACAAAGCAATAACCAGAAAAGTTTATTTACACACATATAGAGTGAATTATCCAGCTCATCTTATCAGCTCAGAGGTACTCTACGTAACGTTTTGGTTTTTGCATGAATGATTCCACAGTATGGCATTAAACGTATCTATCTCCATGGAGACAAGCAGATGGATAGATTTAGATAGATTAGATTTATTGCCATTGTACAAAACAACGAAACTTCGACAGAGCAAAAGTGCAGCAGTAAAAATGATTAAATATTATTATCATTATTATTATTATTATTATTATTAGTAGTAGTAGTAGTAGTAGTATTAATAATAATAATAATAATAATAATAAATACATTTTCTCACCTCCGTACCAATAAAAACATTCAATAAATAAATAGATTATTTCACTAAATGCCAGATAGAAATATTTAATTCCATACTGTAGATTAGACCAGGGAAAGCAGGAATATCTCCATGGAGACAAGAAGCTGGCACATCCCCCATCAGAAAAGTTACACAGTATATCTTTAATGGAAAGGTGTAAATATAATGCAAATAATTCCCTCTGATCCGTGTCTGTGTCTGTCTGAATCCTCTTCATTTTCACTGTGTGGTAAGCAAAATATTACAGCCGTTTTTCTATTAAAATCCCATTGTTATAGTACGAAAGGTGTTTATTTAAATACTTTATTTTTTTTCTAGAACTAATCTGATTTAACTCAGCAATCATCATTTTTTTAGAAGATCTTTTTTATTGTTATTATTTTGAAACAGACTGGGACACTGAATTGCAGCAGTTTGAAGAAAGAAAAGAACTTAGAGCAAATGAGTGAAATTATCAGCTGCAGTTAATTTACTGTTTGGGGTCACATCAGGTCTGAACGAGGACTAAGAAGACCAGGATTAAACTGAGACTAAACCAGGACTAAACCAGGTCTAAACCAGGTCTAAACCAGGTCCAAACCAGGTCTAAACCAGGTCTAAACCAGGTCTAAACCAGGTCTAAAAAGAGGTGATGTTCTGCTATAATCTGTACATACATTTGTGTTGAAATGGTCATGTTTGGTTTGATGTGGTGAAATTCACTTGTTCAGGCTTGTCTTAACAGTCCTTTATTTCACAAAACTGACTCTTGTTGAGCTTTGAGTCGTGTTCTGACGTCGTTTCCTCGTCACAAACGGACCTGGAGTTGTGTTTTGTTTCATTCACACACGTTTGACACACAAAGTTCTTCTCTCAAACTGAAAACACTACAGGAAGTGCTCCACTGTTTTTAGCGAAACTCTACTAAACAAAAGGTAAAAGGCGCTGTACTTAAACTAACACTTGATGACATCACAAGGTGGAACAGAGCGTTTGGAGCTTTGTAGATATAGACAGACTAATAATAAAGAGTTCCTCAAACACAACTCCAGGTCTGTTTTTGAGGAGGAACATTAGAACATGACTTAAAGCTACAAGAGTCAGTTTTGCGTAATATAGGACCTTTAAGTACCTTATAGTAAAATTATTTGCTTTTTTTTTCTTTTTTTGCCAAAGTTAAGACACAACGGTACTCAACAAATATTAGTATTGCTTTGTGTTCCCTTTACACCTGTGGGAAAATAGTGTAAAACATCTTTGGTACTTTTCCATCTCTTCTCTGTAACTTTTCGTCGGAGCCCAGACTGTGAGAGCCTCGTGAATCAGCCAATCAAATAGATACGTTATGACAAATGTTATGACAAATGGCGCTACCCGTTTTACCAGGTATTAAACGTTCCCATTGACAGGATTAAATGAAAACTTTTCTTTAGAATGATCTGGAGTCAGAACAAGCCACAACAAGCATCAGAGCACATAGAACCGACCTGGACCACTGAGGATTACACAGATATAAGACACATGGGAATAGAACAGACAGTACGACCGTTTAATGTGGAAAATCACAGGATATTGTCTAAAGAAAGAGGTTTTTTCAAGGTTTAACAAATGTACATAAAAGAGGAAGTTCTACAGAAAATTAAAGAAATAAAATACATTATACATTGGAGCGAGCTTTGTAAATAATAACTTAATTTTTACATCACGTACGTACAGTTCCTCCATTATATCTCTCCACTGGTGCAGTTTCAGGGTCAGTTTCAAAGGGTCACACTTCAGCCAAAAGAACATCACTTTAAACAAGTAGAAGTCCTCAGTTTGAATATTCTTTTGTTTTTGTTTTCATGGGTCACTGAGTATTTTTTAGCCAAATACCTCTTCCATTACGGCTGCAATATTTTCCCAAAAAGATTTAATTTTAATCCACTTCCACTTATTGCAGAGGAGGCTAAGCACAGAACCAAGAAGCCATTAAAAGCATTAATTCGGGTAAAGCTCCGGGTCCAAATGGCCTATAGAGTTTTACAAAACCTTCCATAATCAACTGGTAACTCCACTTCTGAATATGGCTGTGGAGTCATTAAATAACAGTGTCTTGCCTCCGACTTTAAGACTTTAATTTTAATACACATTGCATTGTGGTATCAGGATCAGTATTGAACGGTCCATAAATACTGTTTTCTGATCTATGTTATAATGTTGGCGTCATCTTCTCTTTCACCATTTACTCACCAATAATAAAAGATGGAAATGCCACAATAAATGTTCATGAAATTTAGGCTTTTATTGTGAAAAACAAAACTCCAAACCATACAATAATAAAAGGTAGTTAGGTTAAATATGACTAGGCTGAATGTTGATCCTTGACAGGACATTTTCTTTGATAAAATGAAAACAAAAAACATTTACAAACCATAAAAATAGACATTAGATTGGAGTTTAAAATAACATCTTATATATTCTGAATATTCTGAATTTTCTAATGTCGTTTCCTCGTCACAAACAGACCTGGAGTTGTGTTTTGTTTCATTCACATGTTTAACACACAAACCCTGCACATTTAGGCTGAGTTCTTCTCTCAAACTGAAAAAAAAAAACACTCTGTGGTAATACAAGATAAAGTGCTCCACTGTGTTTTTAAACTCCACACACCTTCACTAGAATCATTTGGATTATTTCAGCCCTGGAATTGCCTCTACTCTCTACTGAACTAAAGGTAAAAGGAGCTGTTCACTTGAAAACTACCACTTCATGACATCACAAGGTGGAACAGAGCGTTTGGAGCTTTGGAGATGTGGACAGACTAATAATAAAGAGTTACTCAAACATGTGAATGAAACAAAACACTACTCCAGGTCTGTTTATGAGGAGAAAACAACATTATAACCTGACTTAAAGAGTCCGTTTTGTGTAATAAAGGACCTTTAAATCTACAAAATTTACAATGTGAAATAAACAAAAAGAAACACTCCAACTCCACAAATGAACGCCAAACCAAAGTTTAGCATAATTTTCATTTTCGGCGATTCGTAGAGAAGTTCATCCACCATTTTTTCTTGTTCTTGTGCGCTTGGTTTGTACGTGGAGGTTGGATCTTCGTTAATCTTGCAAAACCAGTTAACGACCTGGAGACATTCTGAATTCCCAATATCGCAACTATCCTTCTGTTTTGGGCAGGCGTTTTGGGTTTCTGTAGTGCTTCGCTCATTTGTTGTTGTTTTACCGTTTAAACTACAATTGCCGTTAACTTCTGATTCATTTAGAGGTTTCAATACACTACTTTCTTGCAATTTTAGCTTCTTCCGATTACGCAATCCCCAAAAAGTGGCCGTTTTGATTTGCTCTTTGGTCGGAGGTGGAGTTAGCAAACTTACAACAACTGTAACCAAACCAGAAATCCAAAACAAAATGGCTGCCACATACATAAAATGAACGTCTTTGATAAAACTCGGTCTGTTGTCTGGTTGGTCGCAGTGTGGTTCACGGTAAACAAATGCTAACGCTAGCCTTACAGTCCCGAGTACGAACCCAGTTAGCGCTCCCCAAAAAGCTCCGGTTTCATTACAGCGATGCCACAAAACCGCTAACAGAAACATGGCAGCTATCGGTGGCGTTAAATAATTGCAAACTTCCTGCGTATAATAAAACATCTGCCCACCTTGCATTTCAATTATAACCGGTACCCACGCTATGCTAATGATAACGACAAAAACGACCGCCAGCCTGCCCACGACCACCAGCTCACGAGACGTAGTTTGTTTGCGAATCATCTTGTAAATGTCGAGAGTGAAGATGGTGCTGGCGGAGTTGAAAATGGAGTCGAGGTCGCTCATGAGGGCGGCGATCATGACGGCGAGCATCAGACCCCGAAGGCCGATCGGCAAAACGGACATCACCAAACGCGGATAGGCGAGGTTAGTGCAGCCCGCCGGGGACCCACAGACCTCCATACAGTGGTCAGGGCTGATACAGATGAGGTCGTCCACGAAGAAGATCCGAGCGATCATACCTGAAAGAACAAGAGGTTTAAAGTTTATTTAAAGGTCCTATGTTACGCAAAACGGACTCTTTTGAGCTTTAAGTCATGTTCCTCTTCAAAAACAGACCTGGAGTTGTGTTTGTTTCATTCACATGTTTGAGTAACTCTTTATTATTAGTCTGTCTACATCTCCAAAGCTCCAAACGCTCTGTTCCACCTTGTGATGTCATGAAGTGGTAGTTTTGAAGTTAACAGTTACCTTTAAACTTTAGTTTAGTAGAAATTGAGAATTCCAGGACTGAAATAATCCAAATGATTCTAGTGAAGGTGTGTGGAGTTTAAAAACACACTAGAGCACTTCCTGTATCACCACATGATGACATCACAAGGTGGAACATGTGAATGAAACAAAACACAACTCCAGCTCTGTTTGTGACAAGGAAACGACATTAGAACATGGATTTTTATGGTTTTGCTTTTATTTGATTTTACTGATTTTATTTATTGTTTTAGGACTAGTATGATCAAATTTTAGCAGTTTTACCTTTATATTGTCTTAATTTTCTGATCTCTGTGCAGCACTTTGGAAACTGCTTTGTTTGTAAAATATGCTGTAGAAATAAAGTGGATTTAGATTTGGATTTAAGGTTCTACTAAAAATTGCCTTGTTTTTTGGACACGGGCAGCAGATGTGACTTACACAGAGATAATTCCATAACTTTTAGACTTTCAGACTTAGACTTGGACAGACTTTATTGATCCACAAGGGAAGTTACTTTATATTACAATAACAAAGAGTAAAAAAATAGTTTTACCTAGTGTAACATTACCTACCGTTAATGTTAATTAGGATCAAAACGTGTGTATTTTTGTTTTTTTATTCCTCATGATGTTTTTTTTCTCAAACTGCCACTTAACTGATGTAAAACTATAGACTTCTAGAAGTGGACTGAGGGAGTGTGACGTCACCCACAGCGTTCAGTTCCAGTCAAATGAAGCTCATCGAGGTTAGCAGTTACAGGAGCAAATTTGGCGAGTTTCATATTTGGAATAGGACTTTATTTACGGACAAAATTTGAAGACCAACATGAGGAGCCTGACATCAGCAGTTACAGAGGGAGGGGCAACGATTTTTCAGTAGAAAGTGAGTTAGAGCTAGAGTCGATGGAGCCGTACTGCGCACCCATGCTCTTTCTATTTAGAACGCAGCAGCTAGGCGGTTAGCTATGTCCATTTACAGCACTGACCACAGGTACTATCGCAAACAGGGCCATAATCTGAAAAAACCCCATAAAAACGCACTTGAAGTATTTGATTTGGTTGTGCGAGTTCCTGTACCTGGGATCACGATGATAAACATGGGGAGAATCTTCAGAAACCCGGCCATGATGGTGGAGGCTTTGACGTGAGCGATGTTTTTAGCAGCAAGAACTCTCTGGACGATCACCTGGTCTGCACACCAATACCTGCAGAAAACACACGAAATACACATGTTACAAGTGTAGTAAAAGTACTTTGATTGACTTGGCTGCATTCAAATCATCTTTAAGAGATAATAATAATACATCAATTCAATTAATTATAAAAAAAAATAAGTTAATAAAATAGAATTACAAAAAAATAAGGAATAAAATTAAGCTAAAACCAGCTAAAGGAAGGCCAACTGATAAAAATTAGTTTTAAGAAATGGTTTAAAAGATGACAGTGATGGTGCAAAGCCTTATTTCCTCAGGCAGGTCGTTCCAAAGCCGAGGAGCCTGGACTGAAAACGCTCCATCACCTTCGCCCGGAGCCTGGACTTTGGAACAGCCACAAGGACCTACCTGAGGATCTAAGGCTCGTACGAGGTTTAAAGTTCTGAAATGTAACTTGGTGCAAGACCTAAACGAGCTTTAAAAGTGATCAGTAAAATCCTAAAATCAATTCTAAAACACACAGGCAGCCACTGAAGGGAAGTAAAACAGGGGGAATGTGTTGGTGTTAAAACCCGTGAGGAGCCGAGCTGCTGCGTTCTGAACCAGCTGGAGGCGGCAGATGGATTGGGAGTCAAGGCCGGAGAGGAGGGATTTGCAATCGTCTAGACGGGAGAAGGTGAGCGCGTGGACAACTTTTTATAGATCAGGGCTGGAGAGGATATGTTTGATTTTACTAATTGTGCGGAGGTGGAGGAAACAGGACTGGGTGACTTGCAGTTTCTGATGAGTGCGCCTGTTCTTAAAGGCACACTATGGGACTTTTCTGCTGAATTCCAAAGAGATTTATTGCTTTGCCTACAATGTTCCACAGTATAGCATTGAACTTCTCCATGTAGACGATCAGGACAAGTATTATATTACGTAAAACTGACTCTTGTGAGCTTTAAGTCATGTTATAATGTTGCTCCTTCCTCAAAAACAGACCTGGAGCTGTGTTTTGTTTCATTCACGCCTATTTGTGTATCCCTTTGTATTAGTCTGTCTACATCTCCAAAGCTTAAACCGCTCTGTTCCACCTTGTGATGTCACGAAGTGGTAGTTTTCATGATAACAGCTCCTTTTCCCTTTTGTTTGTGAGTATAAATTGGCAATTCCGGTGTTGAAATTATCCAAATGATTCTAGTGAAGGTGTGTGGAGTTTAAAAACACAGTGGAGCACTTCCTGTATTACCACATGATGACATCACAAGATGGAACAGAGTGTTTTCAGTTTTAGAGAAGAACACAGCCTAAATAAATATGCAGGGTTTGTGTGTTAAAGGTTGTATGGAGGATTTTCCAAGGAAAGAGAAATCCAGCGACTGTTTTTCCTTTTTCAAATGTTCCTCATGCGTGAAACCAGCCCCCTAACCACCTACAGATCCCTAAGTAGAAACGCCTCCTCCTTATGCTCCTTGTTTATAGCCGGTGCGTGTTCAGAATCGCTGTTGAAGTTTCCTGTCCAGAAGTAATTTATCGACCAACACGCCAGTCTTTAGACCCTTCACCTGCTTCAGCTCACGCCATCGCTGGAAGGAATCTCCAAGAATCACCTTAGTTTAGCTTCGCTCCTTTTCCCCTTCTCTTCCTCAAAAACAAACTTTCTTTTGCGGCTAACTGGTAGTGGATTCTTGTCTGTCAAACTGCAAGGAAGCTACAGTTGGAAAAAGAAGAACCGCTGTGTTGGTTGAGTAAACGGCGTCTTACGAGGTAGTCTCTTTATCTACTGGCTAATGTTTATCTGTCCCCACAACGTCCACAGTTGATGGATTTTCATTCTCTTTTTTTGGTCATCATAATTACAAGGCTGCTGCGTCTCTATAATGCTATCAGTGACAATTTGAAACAAAAAAAATCCTCCATACAACCTTTAAGCACGTGTGAATGAAACAAAACACAACTCCAGGTCTGTTTGTAATGAGGAAACGACATTAGAACAGATCAGAAAATAGCGTCATACAGGACGTTTAAGCCCTGCCTTTGTGATTTTGGCCTATATAAAATACACTGAATGGAGTTACTGATCACTGCACTGTATTTACCACAGAGAAGCAGGGGTCTGTCCCAGGATAAACCCGGGCCAGGGCAGGTCTGGATCTGAAGGGCCTCTCAGGATCTTCAGAGCTGCAGGTTTGGGGTCCAGGTGGAGCAGACAGCTGTTGGTGAAGGTCAGGTTTGGATGGGACAACATGATGGATGTGATGTTTGGACTGGCCTGCATGTATTTGGTCCAAACACCTCCAAAACACAAAAGAGATATAGGGCTGTTAGTACTGCATTGCATTCTGACTACTTCTTAAAGGTGTATTGTGTAACTTTTCTGGTGAATGCTTTTCTCCATGGAGCTGTCACAGTACGTCTTTGTCTGGAATGTTTCACAGTATGTTATTAAACGTTTCTGTCTTCGATATTTTTTCCTTTCTTTCTTTGTATATGTGTGTTTGCTCAAACTATGAACCCCTCAGGCTTTTCAGAAGGTCTCAAACTGTAATAAAAAACACTTCAACTTTTCAGTCCTGCTCAAAAATGTAGCGGAGTAGAAAGTACAGGTACCTGCTCTCAAATGTAGTGAAGCAAAAGTAAAAAGTATCCACTATCCTGCGTATTTTGGCTGAGTTCTTCTCTCAAACAGAAAACACCCTGTTCCACCTTGTGATGTCTGGAAGCTGAGGGAATTACACTTTTTCGGACGTGAAGTCACAACAGACGCGATCTGATCTAACAGCAGAACAAAGGCATGTTTTTGTAGAGCTTAGAGGGACACAGATATAAATAAAATAAAAAGCGTGAATAGAGCAAAGCACAAAGCGTGTTTTTGATGAGGGAAAATGTTTATATATATATATATATATATATATATATATTTTTTTTTTCTAATGCTGGGGGGGTTTGGATGCCAGACAGTTCTGCTCATAATCATGTTTTAAACATGTTCTGAACTGTATTGTTTTGTTGCCATGGCAATGCTGCAATTTACCCGAGTCTACAGTGTTTTCCCTCTGGCTTTTCAGAACTGATTCAACACCTGCTGGAGATGGTGAACACTCCAGCATGGTTCTGTTGATGGGGGACAAGTGGTCTGTCTCTGTGCAGCCTCCATTTGTGTCTCCTGCACTTCCTTCTCCGTCCTCTGGCTCTTCTACAGTGAGTGTTTCAGTGACGTCAGCTCCTTGTGCAGGTCACTGTTGTACTTCTCCAGCTGATGGCGCCGTTGACTCTCTCTGTCCAGCTGCACCTTGAGATCCTCAATCTTCTCTCCTCCCTTGTCATTTTATTGGTGCTTCTTCTCAGCCTTTTTGACTAATTTGCGCAGCCTGCACACTTCTGTCTGAAGCTCTGAGGACCTGGTCAACCACCTTGTCTTCCATGGCGTTCTTCTTTTTTCTTGTATATTTCTATCTGTGAGGCGAGTTCTCCCTTCTCCTTCTCCAGCTCAGACACCTGCAGTCCTAACTTGGAATAGCTCTTCACCTCTTGCTCCCATAGAACCTGGTAATTGTGGGCTGTGAGTGAAGCTGTAGTCTGCTTCTGCTCCTCCCTGCTTAGTTGGTTTTCCAAAGATAGTTTACTGCTTTGGAGATTTAAGACCAACTCCTCTAAAGAAACCCTGAGCTTAGCAGCCTCATGAGCCTCTTCTTCTGAAGTCTCAATTTTGAAGGACTGCCGTTTTGCTGCGTTCTCTAGTTGTAGATGTTGGACCTCCAGTCTCTGCACAGCCTCCTCCAGGTCTTTGGTGGTGGCAGCAGAAGAAGATGAAGTAGACAGCGTCACTTGGAGTCTCTGTGTATCAGTGGCCCATTCATTTTCCTTCTCCTCAAAGATGTGCTTCAGAGAGTTGTGTTATTTGGTCTCCATACACTGGCGTTCACTCTCTGCCAGCTTTTCTTTGGGTCTGTCCACTTGTCTGAGGACACTGGTCTTCTCATTCTCCAGGTCGTTGCAATACTGAGTCTTCAACTCCAGAGAAGCTTCTCTCTTGGACAGCTCCTCCAGGATTGGGGACAGTTCCTGCTGCTGCTGACTCAGATTACATTGTCTCTTGAGCTTCTTCTCTAATGTACAGACTTGGTCTTGGAGGTCTTGAGCCCTACTGAGCAGCTCCTTGTTCCTCTCCTCGAGCAGCTGGACCTTCTCATTTCATTCAGTGCGCAACTTGGACATCACATCACTGAAATGTTGCTGTACATTGGCCATGGCCCTCTGCTCAGCATCTCTTTGTTCATTGATCTCCTACAGCTGCTGCCGCAGGGACTGATTTTCCCCATCCTGCTCGTTCTCTTCCTGAAGTTGTCTCTCTCTTTGATGGTGTCAGTTCCCTGTGAGCGCTCCAGATCTCCAGATCAGAAAGACGAGCTGCTGCTGTAGAGTGGAGCTCTGCTGAAGGAGCTGTCTCTCCCACTCCCTGGCTTCTGAGAGCTCAGACAAAGCCTTATTGTTCTCTGCCTTGATCTCTTGCTGTTTGCAGAGAAGGAAGTTTAGATGTTTACATTATTGAATACATACACTGAAATCCCAGTATTTCTGCAACTGAACACATCAATTACAGGTTGAGCTGTGTTAGTGTTTTAAGGAGTTTATGCCCATGTTTTAGAACTTAAAGTGCCCTATTTCCGATGTATTCATGGGCGTATACGAGTCTATGTGCTCTTTGGGCACTTGTTTGGATATTGTCTGTTGACTCACATTTAGAGAAAGCTGCTTTGTTAAAGGTCCAATACTACGCAGAACTGACTCTTGTGAGCTTTAAGTTATAATGTTGTATAATGTTGTAGCTCAGTAAAGGTTGACAGTTCCAGGACTGAAATGATCCAAATGATTCTAGTGAAGGTGTGTGAAGTTTAAAAACACAGTGGAGCACTTCCTGTATCACCACATAACATCACAATGTGGAATAGAGTGTTTCCTGTTTGAGAAACTACATTAGAACTATCTGCAGATTAAAGGGTCATATGGGCCCTTTAATCTGCAGATAGAGGCACACCCAAGTTTGTCTCATTCTCAGTTTATGGACAGGCTCATGTGAAGCTCAGAACCTCCAGAATTCCCTCCCTGAGCTGCAGAGGCTGCACTAGCACTGACTCAGGATTGTCTGCAGGTGCTGGGGTTTAGGGAGGGACCGTTCAGATCAGAGAGAGGCATTTTTACATTTAAACCAACTGGATTTCAGCGTTGAAACTGGCAACACAAACAGCAGAAATATGGTACAAAGAAGGAGGGACAGTGAGTATATGCAGGGCAGCAGATGGGGAGGACAAAGAGGTCTTTAGTGCCGGGCCCCAGGGTTTTAGGGGCCCAGAGTAGGTCTACCTTCCCATTACTTTATATTAGAGGGGGGCCCATGTAAGGCTTCGTGCCCCGGGCCCCCAAATTTCTGTTGATGCGCCTGAATATGTGGCCCGGAGTGAACATACGATACAAGAAAAACAAGTAAATACCTTCAAGTCCTCCCACTTTGACGAGGCTAATTCCAGTTAGCGTCAGCGCTCCGCCGATCATCAGAATGGCTTGGATCACGTCCGTATAGATCACAGCCACGAGTCCGCCGGTCACTGTCAAAATGGCCGTCATGGCGATGAGCAGGATGATTGACAGGTAGAGGTTCCAGCCTAACGACTCCTGAATGAACAAGGCCCCAGTGTACAGATTGACAGACAATTTAGTAAAAATATAAAGCACGAGACTGAGCGTAGCGAAATACACTTTAAGCCTATTTCTGCCGAATCGCTTGGACAAATACTCAGGCATGGTGTAGACCCCAGACTGGATGTAAACTGGAATGAACAGCCAGCCTAGCAACTGCAGCAGAAGCAAAGCATTGAACTCCCACGCGGCTACGCTAATCCCGCTAGCCGCTCCAGATCCGGCAAGTCCGATGAAGTGCTCGCTGCCGATGTTGCTAACGAAAAGAGACGCGCCAACAGCAGCCCAGTTCATCGAGCGACCAGCCAGGAAGTAGCCGCTAACGGTGCTACGGTTAGCTTTCCACATGGCCAGCAAACCGATAGCGAGGACCAGTAGGAAGTACACGGTAACGACGATGATATCAGCAGCTTCCATCGTAGCACTGGCAGCCATGTTTGTAGTTTTTAATGTAGAGTTGCTCCAAAAAATCTACAATTCTTCTTTTTTATTTAAAAAGTTGCAAAAATCAGTCCGTTAGGTGATTAGCTTTGCCAAAAAAAGCTTGCTACATTTCTGTTACTGGTAGTGACTGAAAATTTCTGCAGATTTGAAGTTTCGGTGCATTTGTCCAGGACGTTGAAAGTGCAACCTGAAAATAAAATGAAACAAACATGAATTTCACACTAATGTCAGAACAAAGTGGATTCAGCTGCACTGCCTGGAGCTGGGATTGAAAAGTTGTTCCTGCCTCAAAAACAGACCTGGAGTTGTGTTTTGTTTCATTCACATGTTTGAGTAACTCTTTATTATTAGTCTGTCGACATCTCCAAATCTCAAAACGCTCTGTTCCACCTTGTGATGTCATGAAGTGGTAGTTTTCCAAGTTAACACCTCCTTTTAACTTTAGTTCAGGAGAGATTGGTAATTCCAGGGTTGAAACTAAATGATTCTAGTGAAGGTGTGTGGAGTTTAAAAACACAGTGGAGCACTTCCTGTATTACCACATGACATCACAAGGTGCAACAGAGTGTTTTCGGTTTGAGAGAAGAAGTCTAAATCTGCAGGTTTGTGTGTTAAACATGTGAATGAAACAAAACACAACTCCAGTTGTTTGTGATGAGGAAACGACATTAGACCAGAGATAGATCTAGTCTGATATGGGCCCTTTAAACAGATCAGACTGAGTGGAATGTTCCGTAATAAAGTTGTTAATGGATTTCATATTGGTTCATATAGGCTATTATTATTAACAGTGCTGTAATTACAATTCAGCTGTAAACCAGGACTAAACCAAGACTGGAGGACTGAACCAGGACTAAACCAGGACTAAACCAGAACTGAACTGGGACTAAACCAGGACTGAACCAGGACTGAACCAAGACTAAACTGGGATCCTCATAATACTCACCTGTTGAGCTCGTACTGTCATATTTATTTATTAAAGGCACAATGCAATTTCAGTGCAATTAAAAGACAAACATGGACTATAAAACACACTCATACGACATTAGTATTAAAATGTACAGGTCAGACATGTACTTACTTACATGTACTTCATGTACTTACTTACATGTACTTCATGTACGTACTTACATGTACTTAGACATGTGCACTACTTACACAACATTAACATCTATTTACAGGTGTATACAGATATGATCACAGTCCCCGACTCATGTGCAGAAGGACCTGTTTAAGTTCAGTTCTGTGGACAGATCTGATCGTCCATCAGCCATGATTTAAGTGGATCAGAGGAGGAGCTGAGTGTAGCGGCTCATGTACCGTCACTGGGATGGTGCTCCAGGTTTGAGAGGCACGGAAAGAGAACAAGCCTGTCCAAAGGAACCTTTCCTTGATGGTATTAAACAATCACCTCTGGAGCTTGGTCTTGTTGATCTGTTCTGATTTTTTTTAACAAATACTTGTAGTGGGACAGGGGCCAGACCATGTCAAATTTTCTACACAAGAATAGAGTCGGCAAATTTGATCATGTTATCCCAGCCTAATATCTTGTGTTTCTCCAGAATAATGCAGTGATAGTGAGTCTTTGTTTTTTTGTCTAAAACTTTTGTTTGTTCTTTGTTTTTTGCATGGACATAGATGATCACGTCAACTGCATATAAACACTGAACATTGGATGGGCAGATACCTGGGAGATCATTTATATAAAGACAGAATAATAATGGTGATAAAGCTGAGCCTTGTGGTAGTCCGAGCTGGTTTACACAAGTTGGTGATGTAGAATTCCATTTTGTAACAAACTGATACCTCTGTGTCAAGTAGGATTCCACCCAGTGTACAGTGCGTGAGGAGAAGTTTAAGTTAGATCATTTATGGAGTAAAATTTGGCTGTTGACTGTATCGAAGGTTTTCTTGAGGTTTAGAAACACTGCTCCAACAACACCTCCTCTGTCAATGTTCAGTTTTAGTTTTAGTTTAGCAGCTCCACTGCTGTTCCTCGTCTGGCAATCACCTCCTGCTGTATAAAAGACCTGCTGACCTTCTCTCCAGTGCCAGATTGTTCCGTCATTTAAGTGGTGAACTTAAGCTCAGGTTTTTTTATGTTTCTTGAGAGTGTTGTATATTTTATAGACTTAACATTTTGCCTCCTGCTCTGTTCTGTTCTCCGGTCAATCCGAGCCAAAACCTACCTCCTGTCAGCTGCCAACCTGGACCCTTCCAGCTCCCTCAGGCTTTTCTCCATGGAAATGTTATTACTTTGTCCGGAATGTTTCACACTATGGCATTAAACCTTTCTATTTTCATTGAGACCAAGCCAGACCAAGTTACAGGTCAGATCTGTGGAGAGGCGACCCCGCTCACAGTCAGAATGCCTGGTTTTCTAGGTTTTGAGTTCTAAAACCACGTGTCATTGGATAAATGTAAAGTAGAGCTGTTTAACAGGGACGTGCACATGAGGCTCAAAGTCAGAAAAGGGCAACATGTGCGCAAATTTTTTTTTCCGGTTGTTTACACAATATGTAAATTAATGCAAAATTTAAAAAAATAAAGCTAACTACTTAGCTATGTGTCCTGTGTAGATGAAAGTGATATACAAATGCCATTTCTTTTGTGTCATAATATTATTGTCAACATGAGTCACATTATCATAGGCTTGGAAGACATGCAAAGCAATAATTATTATAATTATTATAATTTATTGTTGAAGATAAACTCTTTAATATTGAACACTGAACAGTGAAACATGAACTTTGAAAAAAATACAAAAATAAATAGCCTAATGGAAAAAACTTCAATGTAAAAATCAGTCCTTCCTCCCTTAAAGCAGCAGCCTAACCTTAAAGCAGTCACTTTCTGAGGGCCACATCCTTGTAGATCTTAATCACATCATTATGATGTATGGGTTTGTCTTTTTCAGAGAAAGAGATCAGAGAGCCTCTCTTCTTTGCATAAGTTTCTGAAGGCTATGCAAAGAAGAGAGGCTGAATTCAAAGCTGGTGAATTTTTCACCTTGGAGAAAGACCTCTCTACTATTACAGTGGACACTGGAATCGTGGCGTATATATTCTCATCATCTCCTCTAGTGTTGGGAAGATGTCATGTCCACATTTGTCTCTTAGAGTTCTTAAGATCCCCTTCAGTCTGAGAGTCGTGGAAAGAAGCATGGAAAACTCTGAGCTCTGTCTTCAGCTTCTCTTCTTCTCCTCTGTAGAATTCAGTGTGAACAGCTTCAGTAGAGTCTGGACCCTTGGCATCTTTACCTGCCCAGCTGCTGGCACTGAGTTCTTTGAAGGACTGTGTCTTCCCATCTCCCTTAAATCCCCTATGTAGTTCCTGAGAAAGAACATCAAGGAATGGATAGTACATCTTCACTCTGTAGTACTTTTCCACTGATTTGAAGATTTGAAGGAGTGGCTCTCTGTGGCTTCAGTAGAACTGTGTTTACACAGGAATCTTCCTCTGGCTAAGGACATAAAGAGCCTTAGCAGTGTGTTGCAGTATTCTTGTTTGCAGTCCTTTGTACTGATCACTCATACTGGCAGCACCATCGAAGCCTTGACCACATGTTTTCCATCTGTAGGTCCTTCATCTGTAACAGGTCCAGAACTGTTTTCTCCATTTCCTCACCTGTTGTGGTTGAACATTACAAACCTGGGGGAAGCGCTCCTTGACATTCAGTATTTCAGACACATAACGTACAACAAAGGAGACCTGCTCACAGGGAGATACATCAGTGGTTTCATCTACAAGTCTGGAATAGATCTAAATGTAGCTTGAGAACATTATCGTATTGGCTCAACATTTTCACAAGTTCAAGGTTGCCCTGGTCTGAGCTCGCAGAAGACTCGTCATCACCTCTGAGAGCCTTTCCCTGTCGTGCCAGATATAAAATTATGTCAATCTGGTCAAAATGTCCCTGTTTCTTTGTTTCTCTCGCTCTCTCATCGCCTTGCCTTGAATGTCTGAGCTGTTTGATGCACTCTTTTTGAAACTGTTCCATCGCACCATGCTTGTTCAGTGGGCCTCTGAGTTTGCATGCTCTTCAATTTTTTCAAGTCCTTTTCTCCAATTGTTTAACCCAGACACTCTCCAAGCTGTACTTTTCTTCATTCCTCTTTCAGATGTTGCTTCTACGGTCTCTGCTTCTCTCTCAGGTGTAACACTTTCTGAGGTCTGTGTTCTCTCATGAATTCTGGTCCTTGTTCTTGGTTTTAGCCGTGCATTAAAAGCTCTGCTACCCTTAGCTGCTTCCTGGTGCTCCTTCTCCTTCCTTCTCTGTATCCTTTCTTTTTCAGACCTGGAGCGAGGGAAATATGATCCACCATAAACACGGTGCGTTTATTTTTTTCAAAATGAACCCGGTGTTTTATTTTGTACTTCTTGTCCCATACAGTTGGCAAACTGTTGTTGTACAGTTTCAGGTGATGTGCGTGTGGCACATGTGATGTGTAACATAAGTGAACAGAACAACATGTGATGTTTTTAAAGGCACAATGCAGGCTCAACCATTAAACAGGTTGTCGGTTTATGACGAGTTAGAAAAGGTTTGCCTCGTCTGTTTTAGGAACCAGATGTACTAACCTCAGCTACAATAACATAGTCTAACCTAAACAGAATGTTATGAATGTTCAGCTTTAGATTTTCCAGCTGCCACATTATGGAAATGGGTGGAGCATAACAAGGTTAAATGGGGTTAAATTATAGCGTACTTCACTGAACATTAAACAACCTTAAACAATGTGTTCTCTAGCTCTAAGATAAATAATACTGCATGTTCTAACTCCCCAGAGTCTGTACCGTGCAGCAGCTTCTCTCACTCGCCGCTCTCGGTCTCTCTGTGGCGGAGCGGAGCCGCAGAGGAGCCGCAGAGGAGCCGCAGCAGACAGAGGAGCGGCTCAACATGCACAACAACCCAGTATTACAGTAAGTGGGTACGATAGAATACCGTGGCGGTTTTGTACTGCCGTTGTTTTACATCCCTAACAGGAACTTATTCATGTTATTTTAAAAAAACACACACAGAGGGCTCTTTTTAATACGAGGCAAAAAGCACAGGAGCTCCAGCACCCGGGGGCCCTACGTGTGCACGGGCCCGAGTCCGAGCCACGACCTCCAGTCAGCTGCCAACCTGGACCCACTCCCCCCCAACACTATTTTTGTTAAATAAATCCCTTTTTTGTCTCCATACCTGAGTCTGTCAGTTGTCTTCCCTAACAGAACCAGAACTAAACCAGGACTGACCCAGGACTGACCCAGGACTAACCCGGGACTAAACCAGGGCACAGCACATAAACAAATATAAGTTAATAACAGTGGTCACTCAGCGTTCAAGCCTTTCACACTCTTCACATTGAAGATTTAATTATAATTACGTTTACTTGAATTATTTTGTTATTTTATTTTGTTATGTTAAGAAACACACCACAAAACCATATCCAAGAGAAGAGTGACTTCACTGCACTGGAATGTTTCACAGTGTGGCATTAAACCTTTCTATCTTAATGGAGACCAAACCAGACCATGTTACAGGTCAGATCTGTGGAGAGGCGAGTCAGAATGTCTGTTTTTCTAGGTATTTTTGAGCTCTAAAACCAGCTGTAATTGAATAAATGTAGAGCTGATTAAAGTCACACTGTGGAACATTCCAGGCAGAGAAATGATATTTGAATAGAAAGAAGCAGGTGACAGACCTGAAGTTTAAAGCAGATTTATAACACAAATAAGAAATGCATTTATATAAGCTTCTAGAACCTGTTCAGATTAGTGTTTTTCCATAGGTTACGTAAAGAAGCTTTTTAATTATTTAACATTAGCTTTACTGCCTATAGTGCGGAGCTGACAGCGTGACCTTAAAATCCGCTTCAGAGCTTCAGCTTCAGAGCTTCAGCACAGCGTCAGGTGAGACGCAGAGGCGCGTCACATTCGCACGCAGCGTCACTCACCTTTTCTTTACGTCTGTCCGCCAAAACCCGTCTCCGGGGCTTCGTTTGTGGACGGGACCGGGTGCGTTCAGGTCCCGCGCTGCCGGTGAACGCGGTTTACCTGCCGGGCCACGCGCAAATATGAGGCACCACGCGACCCCGCCCACCGCAGCATCACCCCTGCACGGTGCGTGAAGGTGTGCTCCGAACCACGTGGTCAGGGGACGCGCAGGTAAATACGTGAATTTGACACCGTGTTACGTAATCTGGTGTAAGGTAGCGTGTTTTGTTGGTTTAATGTTGGGGCCAGTCATTTCACGCATATCACGTTTTTATTTGAATATTCTTCGCTTATTTGCGTGGCCTGTTTTAAATATTTGTTTTTTTTTCAGGCGATGCTGAAAAAAATAAGATGACCAGATGTCCTTATTGACCCGGGACAGTCCCAGTGTCCCCTGTCCCTGCAGATTTATACAAAACCACTGATTTGTCCCAGTTTTATACAAGAAATGTCCCAGGGGTCCCTATTTTGGACCAGTTTGACACCTGCCAACAATAAAGAGGCTTTTATTGTCATTTGTTTAGGTAAAATACAGAAAAACCTGTTTAAAAATGTCCAAAACACAAAGAAAATATGAATATAGTGACTCACATTAGTGCGAGTGAGGAACAGTTTAATTTTTATTATTACCAGGGATGTCCCAATTTTTTTATTTTGAAAATATAAGTTAAACATAAGTTTAACTCATTTAATCCATGTTCTTTATTTTTGTACGCTATAATTACTTTACTGTCTAGTCTAATTTCTTTTTACAACAATTAAAGCATCGAATTTAGTGATTTTGATTTTAAAAATTTGCTGATTTTAAGAGATTCTGTGATTTCTTTCTTCTGTTTTTGTGTTTTTGTGCTCAAAATTGGGATGTGAACTCAAATGTGCTAAAAATAAGTCTCAGCCTTTTTAGCAGGTTTAAATCATAAAGAAAAGTACTTTTTACTTTTCAGTCCAGATCTCAAATGTGGTGAAGTAGAAAGTACAAATACTTGCTCTTAAATGTAGTGAAGTAAAAGTAAAAAATATCCAGAATAAAATGTACTTAAGTAAAATACAGATAGACTACCTAAAAATGTACTTAAATATTGTACTTTTACTTTTGTACTTTGTTACCTTCCAGTGAGTTCTTATTAAACAAAAACATGTGACGTAAATGTTTATTTATTTGTTAAAACTGTGCCAGAAAATCATTAAAGATGCACTTTGGAACTTTTCTGGTGGAGGGTCGCTTCCTGCTCGTCTCCAAGGAGAGGATATTTCTGTACCTACACCTGACCCACACTGCGGTACTTTATCTGTCTCCATGGCGACGAGCATGTGACACTGCCAGGCCAAGTTACAGGTCAGATCTGCGGAAAGGCAACAAACCCACTCAGAAAGAATGCCTGTTTTTAGCTATATTTGATTTCACTGGATTCAGAAATGCAAAATAGAAAAGTTTAATGCCGAGCGAAGAAATAACCATGGCAGAAATGACCCAGAAATGTTAATGGATAATAGCGAATTGGTAACACAATTATGTTTATGATGAGGGCGTTTCTGTGAGGAGTTTGCATGTTCTGCCTGTGTGTGGTTTGGTCTGGTTTCTCTCTTTAATTTGAATGTTGCAGAGTGAGCTGATCCCGACAGGTTTAATCCAGCCAGATTGAATTATTAGCCACAATTTCATGGAACAAATTAAAGTCAGCCTGACTTTATACGAAGGTTTAATGGTGATTTGCCACTTTAAGGTTTAATGTTTGTCTAATTCTGACTTGGTGAATATTTCTCGTAGTTTTACACCAGTTAAGTGGCAGTTTGTGGAAAACAAGTGGATAAGAAAAGTACAAAAATACAGGAAATAGTGCTTGTAGAACAGAATCCCCCTGCTTATGTCATCAACACACATCCAAAACACGCAGACAATTTCTGACATTTTAAACCTTCATTTAACAAAATAAAGCTGTTTTTATTTATTTGTCTTATTCTTATCAGAACTATTGTGTAATTTAGACACGTTTTGGACATTTATTTATGTTATTGTTGCTAGAAAACAGTTATGGAGTTACCTCTACGTAGGTCACATCTTCTGCCCGTGTAAACCAGGAAATAAAATGATAAACTTTACCAAAATTACAAAAAAAGATAAAACTAGGCAAGATTTTTAGTAATATCTTCTTCTATATCACACTAAACTGACTCTTGTGAGGTTTAAGTCGTGTTATAAAGCAGTTTCCTCGTCGAAAACAGACCTGGAGTTGTGTTTTGTTTCATTCACACGTGTTTTTAATTAGGGCTGGGTATCGTTAAGAAGTTGCCGATACGATGCATATCTCGATACAGCGCACTTTCGATTCAATACGATATATTTCAAGTCGATTCAATGCGGTTCAGTAAAAAATAAAGGCTAAATCGTGGCTGTGACGCTAAAAGTCTTTGTTAAACCACTTCCTGTGCAAAGTTCATATGAAACACAAACATTTTAATCATCAAAACAGAGAAAATGTCAAATGTGTCGCACAAACGAGTTTCCTTCCTCTAAACAGGCAACAAAACTGTAGCTGTAACAAAATTATTTAAGAAAATATACCAAAAAATACTCTTGGCGATATATCGATATTGATACTGTATCATGTTAAATAATACGATATTTAGATTTTTTTTTTTTTTTCACCCCTATGTTTGAGTAACTCTTTATTATTAGTCTGTCTACATCTCCAAAGCTCCAAACGCTCTGTTCCACCTTGTGATGTCATGAAGTGGTAGTTTTCAAGTGAACAGCTCCTTTTTTTTCCCTTTAGTTCAGTCGAGATTGAGAGTTCCAGGTCTAAAATGATCCAAATGATTCTAGTGAAGGTGTTTGGAGTTTAAAAACGCACAACAAAACACAACCCCGGGTGTGTTTGAGATGAGGAAACCGTAATCTGAGACTTTTAACATTAAGTGCTGATGTTTCCTGATTCTGTGGACGGAGTTGGCCGCAGACTGGCCTCGATCACGCTGTACCGGGCTGAGCTGTTCTTTTAAAATCTTGTTTTTGTTTTGCTCTATTAGCTTCATTGTACAGCTAATGTGTAAACTGTGACCTCTGACCTCTGCCCCAAACTGGAACCTGAAAAGTGAAAATGTTACTTATAAACTTGGGGTCACTGTGTCCTGAATGACTTGGCAGCAGCCTCACGTGCTTTTAGGACTATAACGGAGATTTTAAAATCAAATGCTTTCCAAAGTTTGCCCAAAGCTTCACGGGACAGTTTTAAAGGGAATTTTCACCAACTTTTCTGCCTCCATGTGTGCTGGAAGAAAAGTTCCGCATTGGCTTTAAAACAAGATGCTCATTTTCTGCTAATGCACAATGATTCTGCAGTTTTGGCAAGTGGAACAAAGTAAAGTGTGGCTAAAGTTCTTCTCTCAAACTGAAAACACTCTGTTCTGTTCCACCTTGTGATGTCATGTGGTGATACAGGTGCAGGTACAAGTGCTCCACTGTGTTTTTAAACTCCACACACCTTCACTAGAAGCATTTGAATAATTTCAGACTTGGAATTGCCGATCTCTACTGAACTGAAGGAGCTGTTGACTTGAAAACTACCACTTGATGACATCACAAGGTGGAACAGAGCGTTTGGAGCTTTGGAGATGTAGACAGACTAATAAAACACACCTTCAGGTCTGTTTTTGAGGAGGTAACAGGATTAAAACATAACTTAAAGCTCACAAGAATCCAGTTTGTGTAATATAGCACCTTTAAAACCTGTTTTTCTTAATAAACCGCTATTTTTTAAAAGTTAAAGCTAAAGTTCTTAAAACGTTTAACTGAATCTTGCGTTTTAATTGTGTTTTTTGGACTCTGCAATGTCTTTGAATTCTTAATATTAGAATTTTTGTAAAAGTCTACGGGAAAAATGAATGTAAAATGTGCTTCAGAACCAGAAACTATTCCCATGTTGCAGTTTGCCTTATCAGACAGCAGATGGCGCCATTTATTTATCATTATTTAGCAAGGCCTGAATCAGAGAGCCTCTTATTTAGTTCTACCTTCCATTTTCACATTTTTGTCTTTCTGCATTTACATTTACATACATTTATAAGTTAAATGTATAAGTTTTCAGTAATAAATTGAGCATGTCAGTTTTTAAAGGTTTAGGCGGTTATTGCTTTGTCTGATCAAAATGAGACAGAGCGGGAGGGCCTCAGGTTTAAAGAAGGAGAGAGCGGGAGGGCCTCAGGTTTAAAGAAGGAGAGAGCGGGAGGGCCTCAGGTTTAAAGAAAGAGAGAGCGGGAGGGCCTCAGGTTTAAAGAAAGAGAGAGCGGGAGGGCCTCAGGTTTAAATCAAGGTAATAAAACAGCTGTAATGAATCTGATGGTTCTAATGCCATATTCTGGAACATTCCACGGACAAGCAGGTAGTGAACCCCCTATTCGAAAAGTTACATAATGCAGCTTTATCCTTTTTCCATAGATGCATGTAAATACATTCATGTTCTTAGTGTAGACTGGACCAGAGAGAGATCGGGTTTAGTCCTGGTTTAGTCCTGGTTTAGACCTGGTTTAGTCCTGGTTTAGTCCTGGTTTAGTCCTGGTTTAGACTTGGTTTAGACCTGGTTTAGAATTTATGCATGACAGACAGTTCTAATGCCATACTCTGGAACATTCCACAGCCAAGCAGGTAGTGAACCCCCATTTGAAAAGTTACATAATGCAAATACTTTGGACCATGTTGTAGTAGTAGTAGTTTGTAGCAGTTTGTAGTAGTTTGTAGTAGTTTTAGTAGTTTGTAGTAGTTTGTAGTAGTTTTAGTAGTAGTAGTAGTTTATAGTAGTTTGTAGTAGTTTTAGTAGTAGTTTGTAGTAGTTTGTGGCAGTTTTAGTAGTTTGTAGTAGTTGTAGCAGTTTTAGTAGTTTGTAGTAGTTTGTAGCAGTTTTAGTAGTTTGTAGTAGTTTGTAGTATTTTCCACCTCACTGTTTCACCTGACGTTGTATTTGAAGTGATTCATGTTTGAGTCATTTTTATTCTCTCGTTTTCATCTTCATCTGTGAAAGAGAGAGAAAGAGTGTAAAGAAAATTAAAATATTGTGTGATTATTTTATCTTTTAGAAACGAGCAGCTTGAGCCCCCCCCCACCAGAAAAGTTACATGTTGCACCTTTAAAATGTATTCATCCTGCAGTTTATCCATGATCCCAATATGAGACTGATACTGGCTCCCTCCCTCTTTCCTCTCCTTCTTTCCCTCTCTCTATCCCTCGCCATCCCTCCCTCTCTCCTTTCCTCTCTCCCTCCTTCCCCCTTCCCCTCCCGCTCTCTCCTCTCTCTCACTCCTTCCCTCCCTCCCTCTGTCCACCCCCTCCCTCTCTCTCTCTCCCTCCCTCCCTCTCTCTCCACCCCCTTTTCCCTCCCTGCCTCTCCCCCTTCCTCCCACCTCCTCCTTCCCTCTCTCGTTCACGTTCCCTCTCTCCCTCTCTCTGTGTTCCCTCTCTCCCTCTCTCCGTTCATGTTCCCTCTCTCCTCTCTCCATTTGTGTTCCCTCTCTCCTTCCCTCTCTCCTCTCCGTTCATGCTCCCTCTCTCCTTCCCTCCGTTCATGTTCCCTCTCTCCGTTCATGTTTCCTCTCTCCCTCTCTCTCTCCCTCTCTCCGTTCACGCTCCCTCTGTCCTTCCCTCCGTTCATGCTCCCTCTCTCCTTCCCTTTCTCCGTTCATGCTCCCTCTCTCCTTCCCTTTCTCCGTTCATGCTCCCTCTCTCCTTCCCTCTCTCCGTTCATGCTCCCTCTCTCCTTCCCTCTCTCCGTTCATGCTCCCTCTCTCCTTCCCTCCGTTTGTGTCATGTGTACATTTACACAAACACAAACATGTTGTGTCTTAGGAGGCGGGGTCTGTTGCCGTGGCGTTTGAAGTGACACATGTCGACTTTCCCGGGACATTTATACGAGCGTGAAATGTCCCGCTGGACCTGAACGTGACTCGACCCACATCCCAGGGCCGAGCGTGGCGTTTCCGGAGCGGGAGGGTCAGTGAAGGCACCGCAGCACTTTTGTAGAGGGTTAATGAGCGTAAAGAACTCGTGTGTCCTACTTCCTCTAATGCATCACTTTGTGCACTTGGACACGGCCCGGGGGCCACACGGGCCCCTGAGCTGAGCTGTGAACTGAGGACCGAAATACAGATACTTTTATACTTTTATACTTTAATACTTTTATATTTTTATACTTTTATATTTTTATACTTTTATATTTTTATACTTTTATACTTTTATATTTTTATATCTTTGTACTTTTATACTTTTATATTTTTTATACTTTTATACGTTTATATTTTTATATTTCTGTTACTTCCTGTGGGCGTGGTCAGCTGTTGTTACTTCCTGTAGGCGTGGTCAGCTGTTGTTACTTCCTGTGGGCGTGGTCAGCTGTTGTTACTTTCTGTGGGCGTGGTCAGCTGTTGTTACTTCCTGTGGGCGTGGTCAGCTGTTGTTACTTCCTGTGGGCGTGGTCAGCTGTTGTTACTTCCTGTGGGCGTGGTCAGCTGTTGTTACTTTCTGTGGGCGTGGTCAGCTGTTGTTACTTCCTGTGGGCGTGGTCAGCTGTTGTTACTTCCTGTAGACGTGGTCAGTTGTTGTTACTTCCTGTAGACGTGGTCAGCCTGATGGACCTGGCAGGTCGCTCAGACTGACCACGACTCCCGTCGCCCGGTGCTCTCTGGAGGAGGGTGTCCCAGGTGTGTGAAAGGAGGAACGCTCCGTCATCTCGGTTAATTCTGTCCGTGCCTCGTTTCCTGATTTCACTGTCCTCCCTCTATTGGTTTGTTGTGTTTTTTGCCGGGGTTTGTTGGTTTTGTTGTTGACTTGTTGTCTGTCTTTGTTTATGGCCCAGTTGGGATATTGACATTGTTTGAGTGCTTGTATAATGTGTCTCTCCTCCTCTTCCCTGTCGGTTTGGTCTGTTATGAGTGTGGCCCGTTCGAATAGTGTCCTTACTACTGAAAGTTCATGTGCAGTGGGATGTTCGGATGTCCAGAGTAGATATTGGTCGGTGTGCGTGGGTTTCCTGTATACTGTTATTTTGATGCTGCCGTCTGCGATGTGGTGGATTTTAATGTCCAAAAATTATATTGCTCCGTCTTTCTCCTCCTCATGTGTGAACTGAATGTTACCGGTACTGTCCTGTGTGTTGAGATGGTCCGTGAGTTCTTGGGTGTGTCCTTGCTGTATTTTTTCCAGGATGTCGTCTACATCGTCATCAACAGCCAGCATCACCCCTCGCATTTACGGAACACCGAAAATTCACAAAAAAGATACGCCGCTCCACCCGATAGTCGATAGCATAGGTTCAGTCACATACAATCTGTCAAAAGCTCTGGTCGAAATGATAAAACCGCTCATCGGTCAAACAAAATTACTGCTGCTACTACTAGTTGTAGTACTCATACGTGTAGTAGTTGTAGTACTCATACGTGTAGTAGTTGTAGTACTCATACGTGTAGTAGTTGTAGTACTCATACGTGTAGTAGTTGTAGTACTCATACATGTAGTAGTTGTAGTACTCATACATGTAGTAGTTGTAGTACTCATACGTGTAGTAGTTGTAGTACTCATACGTGTAGTAGTTGTAGTACTCATACGTGTAGTAGTTGTAGTACTCATACGTGTAGTAGTTGTAGTACTCTCACGTGTAGTAGTTGTAGTACTCTCACGTGTAGTAGTTGTAGTACTCATACGTGTAGTAGTTGTAGTACTCATACGTGTAGTAGTTGTAGTACTCATACATGTAGTAGTTGTAGTACTCATACATGTAGTAGTTGTAGTACTCATACATGTAGTAGTTGTAGTACTCATACGTGTAGTAGTTGTAGTACTCATACGTGTAGTAGTTGTAGTACTCATACGTGTAGTAGTTGTAGTACTCTCACGTGTAGTAGTTGTAGTACTCATACGTGTAGTAGTTGTAGTACTCATACGTGTAGTAGTTGTAGTACTCATACGTGTAGTAGTTGTAGTACTCATACGTGTAGTAGTTGTAGTACTCATACGTGTAGTAGTTGTAGTACTCATACATGTAGTAGTTGTAGTACTCATACATGTAGTAGTTGTAGTACTCATACATGTAGTAGTTGTAGTACTCATACATGTAGTAGTTGTAGTACTCATACATGTAGTAGTTGTAGTACTCATACGTGTAGTAGTTGTAGTACTCATACGTGTAGTAGTTGTAGTACTCATACGTGTAGTAGTTGTAGTACTCTCACGTGTAGTAGTTGTAGTACTCATACGTGTAGTAGTTGTAGTACTCATACGTGTAGTAGTTGTAGTACTCATACGTGTAGTAGTTGTAGTACTCATACGTGTAGTAGTTGTAGTACTCATACGTGTAGTAGTTGTAGTACTCATACGTGTAGTAGTTGTAGTACTCATACGTGTAGTAGTTGTAGTACTCATACATGTAGTAGTTGTAGTACTCATACATGTAGTAGTTGTAGTACTCTCACATGTATTTCAGTCTGAGCTGCTGAGGCCAAAGACAATGGGCCTGTATTAAACCCTGTGTTTTGTTTTGGTTACAGAGTGAGGCTCTGTACGGAGTCCGGACCATAGAAGGACCGGACCGGGACTGAGGGACTGGCACCTACACCCGCCCTCACCCCCAACCCCCAACCCCCACCCCCCATACCCCCACCCAGACCCCCTCACCCCCACCCTGATGTACACGAGTCTGTGGGGCAGTGTGTGTCTGTGTCTCTTCTACACAACAGTTTAATTCAAAATGAAAAACTAAACAATTTTCTGTAGAATCAAGAATATGAGCAGGATTTGAACCCACAACCTCACTTCAGTAAAGGTGTGTTTATGTACTACTACTACTACTACAACAACTACTACTACTACAACTACCACTACTCCCACCAGCACTCCTCGTGTCACTCCTCGTGTCACTCCTCGTGTCACTCGTCACACTCGTCCTTCTCTCGTGTCGTTGTCTAAATGAACACGACTTCACTGTTGACATAAACTTAAATCCTCTTAAGTTAAACATGGCGGCGTCTCGGTGACAGTCCAGAGTCCAGACTGTGGGTCTCCACGGCAACGCTGTCAACACCGCAGCCGGGACGGTACACAGAGAGGGTGGGGGGTGAGAGGGGGTGAGGGGGGGTGAGAGGGGGCAGGGGGGGTAACAGGAGGGGCTGGGGGGGTAGGTGTGATTTATTATTAGACGCCCCAGTGGAGACGTCTGTAAATAAAAGTTCTTTTCTGCTCCAAGTAAAACTTTAAACCTGTTTTAAAGATGCACTGTGTAACTTTTCTGTTCAGGGGTCCACAACCTGCTTAGTAGTAGCAGCAGTAGTAGTAGAACTAGTAGTAGTAGCAGTAGTAGTAGTAGCAGTAGTAGTAGTAGTTTGATGTCATGTGGTGATACAGGAAGTGCTCCACTGTGTTTTTAAACTCCACACACCTTCACTAGAATCATTTGGATCATTTCAGTCCTGGAGTTGCCAATCTGAACTGAACTAAAGGTAAAAGGAGCTGTTAAAACTGTTGAAAGTACCACCTGATGACATCACGAGGTGGATTTCAGGCTTTACAGCTCAGAAGAGTGAGTTCAGTGTGACGGAGGAGGTTTAAATGAGCAGTGACAGGAGACACTCTCTGGTTTCACACGGAGGGAAAACACCAGGTCATGAAATATGGATTCTCTGTGTGCACAGTTGGAACTTTTTAAATCTCTTTTTTTCCCTTCGGTTGCCAAAGGGAAAAGTGGATTGATGTCGTGCCCAAAGGAGAAGAGAAGACAAAGAAGAAGAGGAGACAAGAGGAGGAAGAGGAGGAGGAGAGGAGGAAGAGACAAGAGGAGGAAGAGGAGTGGAGGAGAGGAGGAGGAAGAGGAAGAAGAGGAGGAGACAAGAGGAGGAAGAGGAGGAGGAGAGGAGGAGGAGACAAGAGGAGGAAGAGGAGGAGGAGGAGAGGAGGAGGAAGAGGAGGAGGAAGAGGAAGAAGAGGAGGAGACAAGAGGAGGAAGAGGAGGAGGAGAGGAGGAGGAGACAAGAGGAGGAAGAGGAGGAGGAGGGATGGAGGAGAGGAGGAGGAAGATGAGGAGGGATGGAGGAGACGAGGAGGAAGAGGAGGAGGAGGAGGAGGAGGGGAGGAGGAGGAGGGATGGAGGAGGAGGGATGGAGGAGGGGTGGAGGAAGAGGAAGAGGAGGAGAGGAGGAGGAAGAGGAGGAGGGATGGAGGAGACGAGGAGGAAGAGGAGGAGGAGGAGGAGGGATGGAGGAGGAGGGATGGAGGAGGGGTGGAGGAAGAGGAAGAGGAAGAGGAGGAGAGGAGGAGGAAGAGAGGAGGAGGAGGAGGAGGAGGAGAGGAGGAGGAGAGATAGAGGAGACAAGGAGGAAGAGGAGGAGGAGGGATGGAGGAGAGGAAGGGCAGTGTCCGAAATCTGTGATCAGCAAAAATACAGACGAGAAATCTGAAAGAAATGGACGTGTGAAGAAAGAGTGACAAAAAGGATAAAGAAAACAGACTGTAGAAGAAAAGTGTGAACTTAAAGAAAAAACACACAGGAAAAGAAAGAGTGTCCGAACTGTTGACGTCTGTGATCAAAGAGTTTGTGAGAGGAACATTTAAAGATCGACTTCCTCCTCTGACATTTCACTTCATCTGAAAATCAGGAAGTGTTTGATATTTGGCTCCAGTGGAACTGGAGCCCAGACGTTTCAGACGTTTCAGAGGTTTGAGGTCTCAGAGGTCTCAAAGGTTTGAGGTCTCAAAGGTTTGAGGTCTCAGAGGTCTCAGAGGTTTGAGGTCTCAGAGGTCTCAGAGGTTTGAGGTCTCAGAGGTCTCAAAGGTTTGAGGTCTCAAAGGTTTGAGGTCTCAGAGGTCTCAGAGGTTTGAGGTCTCAGAGGTCTCAAAGGTTTGAGGTCTCAGAGGTCTCAGAGGTTTGAGGTCTCAGAGGTCTCAAAGGTTTGAGGCCTCAAAGGTTTGAGGTCTCAGAGGTCTCAAAGGTTTGAGGTCTCAAAGGTTTGAGGTCTCAAAGGTTTGAGGTCTCAGAGGTCTCAAAGGTTTGAGGTCTCAAAGGTTTGAGGTCTCAAAGGTTTGAGGTCTCAGAGGTCTCAAAGGTCTCAGAGGTCTCAGTGGTCTCAGAGGTCTCAAAGGTTTGAGATCTCAGAGGTCTCAAAGGTTTGAGGTCTCAGAGGTCTCAAAGGTTTGAGGTCTCAAAGGTTTGAGGTCTCAGAGGTCTCAGAGGTCTCAAAGGTTTGAGGTCTCAAAGGTTTGAGGTCTCAGAGGTCTCAAAGGTCTCAGAGGTCTCAGTGGTCTCAGAGGTTTGAGGTCTCAGTGGTCTCAGAGGTTTGAGGTCTCAGTGGTCTTAAAGGTTTGAGGTCTCAGAGGTTTCAGAGGTTTGAGGTCTCAGAGGTTTGAGGTCTCAGAGGTCACAGAGGTTTGAGGTCTCAAAGGTCTCAGAGGTCTCAAAGGTCTTAAAGGTTTGAGGTCTCAGAGGTTTGAGGTCTCAAAGGTCTCAGAGGTCTCAAAGGTCTTAAAGGTTTGAGGTCTCAGAGGTTTCAGAGGTTTGAGGTCTCAGAGGTCTCAGAGGTTTGAGGTCTCAGAGGTCACAGAGGTTTGAGGTCTCAAAGGTCTCAGAGGTCTCAAAGGTCTTAAAGGTTTGAGGTCTCAGAGGTTTCAGAGTTTTAGCCCAGAGACTGAAGCTGAGCGACCACAGCTGTACAAACCTGAGTGAATCCAATATTATTATTCTATAATTCTGTTTTTGACAGTTCAGTTTTCTCATCTTTCAGACCCCACCCAGATCTACAGAGTCCCTGAAAACTAGAGCAGGACTAAAGCAGGACTAAAGCAGGGACTAAAGCAGGACTAAAGCAGGACTAAACTAGGACTAGACCAGGAGTAGACCAGGACTAGACTAAGGACTAGACCAGGACTACACCAGGTCTAAACCAGAACTGACCAGTTCAAAATAAAACACAAAAAAGTTCCACTTCATAATGACTACACCTTGATTAGAGCATAAATAAAGACTTTATTCATAACGAACAAATAGTTTATTTGTAAAGTAAACACCCGGACTCCTGACCCTTTAATGAAGTCCTTCTTAATGAACTCATTATTCTTCTTAATAAACTATTTGTTCGTTAGACATGAAGTCTTTTTGTGTAAAGTTCTGTGGATATTTGCGTTTTGGATCCGTTTGATCGATGGTCTGAGTTCTCTGTTTCTGCAGCCTCAGCTCGGCTCATTCAGATTCACAAAACCCAAAACTAAAGCAGCCACTCGGCAAAAAAACCAAACCAAACTGCAACACGAGCGCCAACTCAAACAATCTTTAAAAGTTTCAAAAGACAAATGTTACGAACTGTAAAAACCCGTCAACGTGAAATAAAGAGATTTAAAGATTCGATACGTTGATCTGTTCTAATGTCGCTTCCTCATCACAAGAACTAAAGGTAAAAGGAGCTGTTAAACTACCACTTCATGACATCACAAGGTGGAACAGAGCGTTTGGAGCTTTGGAGATGTAGACAGACTAATAATAAAGAGTTCCTCAAACATGTGAATGAAACAAACACAACTCCAGGTCTGTTTTTGATGAGGAAACATTAGAAAACGACTTAAACCTCACACAAGTCAATTTTTTGCATCATCTAGGACCTTTAAAGCTGCACTGTGTAACTTTTCTGGTAGAGGATCCACCATCTGCTTGTCTCTATGGAGATATTATCGTTTTGCTTGGAATCTTCCACAGTATGGCTTTAAACGGTCTTGCATTTATGTCATGACTGGTGTTTTGAAATACTTTGAATATTCCAGACAAAAGCCAAACACTTTGTAGAGCATCATTTAAAAAAGTAAAACACAAAAAACAAAAAAGTTAAAAGAAATTATTAAAATAAGACTAAAGGAAGACCAGGACTCTATCACGACTAATATAGAACTAAACCAAGATTAAACCAGGTCTAAACCAGGACTAAACTACTACTAAACCAGGAGTAAAACCAGGACTAAACCAAGACTAAACCAGGTCTAAACCAGACCTAAAACCACAACTAAACCAGGACCAATGTAGAACTAAAGATTAAACCAGGACTAAACCAAGACTAAACCAGGACTAAAACCAGGGCTAAAACCAGGGCTAAAACCAGGACTAAACCAGGACTGAACTAGAACTAAACCAAGATTAAACCAGGAATAAAACCAGGGATAAAACCAGGACTAAACCAAGACTAAACCAGGACTGAACTAGAACTAAACTAAGATTAAACCAGGAATAAAACCAAGACTACACCAGGACTAAAACCAGGCCTAAACCAAGACTAAACCAGATCTGAACCAGACCTAAAACCACAACTAAACCAGGACTAATGTAGAACTAAACCGAGATTAAACCAGGACTAATGTAGAACTAAACCGAGATTAAACCAGGACTAATGTAGAACTGAACAAACCCTTGAGTGTACACACACACACACACACACGCACACGCACACACACATACGCGCACGCGCACGCGCACACGCACACGCACACACACACACACACGCACACACACACACACACACACACACACGCACGCACACACACACACACATACACACACACACACACACATACACATACACACGTTCTTACACAAGAGAATTTCAGACAATATTTAGTTTGAACCAAAAACCACAAAAACATTGACTTTTGTATAGAAATCTATTTATTTATAAAAACATTTGAATCATAAACACTGGGTCAGAGCCTGTGAGGGTCTATTGCTGTCGATTTGGCACAGATCAGAACATTTTACTGTCGATATCTACAGTAAAATTATATCTAGAATATTTATATAATCTACTGCTAATGGAACGTGCACCTGCGGGAAGGGCTTTTATTTTGAAGGAGCAACAGAAACAGTGACGGCTGCTCTGCTTTTTCCAAAATAAAACGTCGAAATGAGTTTTGGTCGAGTGAAATCAAAACAATACTATTTCGTGATAATTTGAGTGACTTAAATTGAAAATCCACTTACACAAACGCAGGAGATAAATAAAAACGTACGATTAAAACGATTCTGGAACGATTTAGCCGTTTAAAGTAACACTGTGTGACTTTTCTGGTGAAGGGTCTGCTGCTCTGCCTGGAATGTTCCGCAGCATGGCATTAAACCCGCCTATCTCCATGGAAACAAGAAAGTAGCGCGACCGGGCCAAGCCACAGGTCAGATCTGCGGAGAGGCGAGCCCACTCACAGTCATAATAGTGTGTTCCAAGGCATTTCTGAGACATTTTAAGCACCTGTAATTGAATAAATGCAAATTATATACATGTAATGCCATACCGCGGAACATTCCAGGCAAAGCAATAGCATCTCCGTGGTGACAAGTGGGTAGCAGGGCCCTCCACCAGAAAAATTACGCTATAAGCCTTTAAATTTATAAACAAATGAACGTACAACACTCCCTTTATGATTATTTTAAGTAAAAAAAAATAAAAAAAATCACCTTTACTATTTAAAATGTTTAGATTTTTAAATTACAATTACGAAATCGTCTGAATAAATAGCCCCTTTATTTGTAAAAGGTTTTCATTGCAATAAAATGTCCCTTTAAAAGTGTGTGGGGCCCATTAAAACATATGGGAGAAGTTAATGAGGCGTTATATGTGTTTCTCTATAGGAGGCGCCATTACGACGTCTATGCAAATGAGACACATGTGTTTTGTGTTTTGTGTTTTGGATATTCTCTGCATCCCGTTATTTCTTCATTTCTTCAAAATTATGAAGATACAAACGTGTATTTTTTACTAATATTGGGCCATTTTAAGTCATTTAAGATGGAAGAAACGGCTCCAAAGTTAGAAAACGGTGTCAAACGAACGCTAAACGAAATCTGAAATAGTTTTTGTCGATTTTTAATACTGCGAGAGGATTTTTTCTAATTTTTTCTGATTATTAGACATTTCCAAAATACTCCTTTAAAGGCGCTGTACCTGATTTTTTCCACGTATTTGAGCCAAATGTGTCAGTACAGATGTATTGTATAAGCAGTGTTGTATTGTCAGAGAATCAGGAAGTGCACATTAGCCTGCTAGTTGTTAGCTTTAGCGCTGCGGTCTCTGAAAGTTGTGAAAAGCTCTTATTTTTTCCATGTCATAAAGTCAAGTTTGTTTTGCCAGTACAGACAGATTGTAAAAAAAAAACAGCTCTTCAGGTCACAAATAAGGCCGGTAAAAGCCGTCTGCGAACCAGGAAATGCGCTGTTAGCATGCTAGTTGTTGGCTGTACCGCTCTGGTCTGTGAAAGTTGTGAAAATTTCTTATAAACTCATCACGAACGCAGAAGGGAAAAGAGGAAGAACTTTGGACCACTGCAAACTGTTTCAAATGAATGATTTTTTTTCTACTATTTCACATTTTTAACGCAGTAAATTTCAGATACAGCACTTTTAAGTCCCTTCATTACAGGTTTGTCATTGCGAGACAGGGCCAGTGCCTTGGTCAACTATTGTACTTCACTTACTACAAGATGGTGGGGCCAAAATGAACTTTAAAATACATTATACGCTTAAAAAAAAGGGGTGTTTTTAGTCAAATAAGGCAAATATTAATTCAAGGCTTTGACGAGAGAAGAATGAACGTTTAAATGTGTTTAAAGAGGAGGTATTACACTTTTTTGGGGTATTAACGCTAACAAAAACACATTTAGATGACCATGTTACCTTTTATAGTTTTATTGTCAAAATGGTTTCACTTTTGTCCTTTTTTATTGCTATTTATTTAAAAGTTTATTACCATATATTACATTTATATTTGTGTGAGCTGCTGTGTCCAAGTCGATCAATAAAGTTTATGTGTACAGTTTTGTCTTTTGTTGTGTGGGAGCGTGGCTGACGTAGACTTGTGGGCGGAGCCTCGTACCATATAGTACTACGGCCCGGGAGAGATCGCTAGATTACTCAAACATGCATGGATGACTCTAAAACCTCTCCGGACATGTTTTAGATGAGGGAACAGTGTTATAACATGGGAGAAAGCTAAAAAAATATAGAAATTTAGCATAATACCTCCTCTTTATTAAAAGTTTTAGAATCACTGCAGATTTAAAGGCAATTTGAAACCTGGAAGTCAATAAGAACATCACATGCATCTCACAACAGTCACACCAAAAAGTACAAAAACGCACAAAAACCATTATTTGAACACAGTTAGAAAATTTCCAGAGAAATCTGAAGTCTTTCTCCAATAGTTTGATTCACACCAACACGCTAACTGCATAATATCTCTGTGTAAAGCTTAAAAATGTCTTAAAATCTCTTCAAATTTGCAAAAAACTATAAGATCATTGTCTTTTTTGTGGCAGTCTTGTAACTCAATACTGGCTGGATTCAAATGGCAGTCCAGTGAAAATCTCCCAAGTGATTTCAATGCAAAAATCCAATATGGCGACTCAATACAGCTTTGAGTTTTTGACCCTCTTGAGTTGCCGTAGATATCCCTTTATTCAAATGCCACAAACGGTCGTCTCTTATAGTGGTTTTGTTGTTTAGACTGAAATAAAAACCAAAAAAATCCCAAAAATGGCAGTGGAATTTCAAATAATTTTCCAAAGCGTGATCAAAATAATCAAAACTCAATACAGCTTTGAGTTTTGACCCTCTTGAGTTGCTGTAGATATCCCTTTATTCAAACGCCATCCCTTAAAGTTGTAGTTGAAGTTGTTGCTGACTCCATAAAAATTAAAACTAAAAATCCCAAAAAATGGCAGTGAAATTTCAAATAATGTGGAAAAGTTTGGTCAAAATCGCCTCAAGTCAAAACTGCTTTGAGTTTTGACCCTCTTGAGTTACCGTAGATATCCCTTTATTCAAATGTCATCCTTTACAGTGGGAGTTGAAGTTGTTGCTTATTCCTAAAAAATTAAAAATTAAAAATCCCAAAAATGGCAGTGGAATTTAAAATAATTTTCCAAACTCTGATCAAAACCGTTTTAAGTTTTGACCCTCTTGCGTTGCCGTAGATATCCCTTTATTCAAATGCCATTCCTTAAAGTTGTAGTTGTTGTTTACTTAAAAAAAAATAAAATAAAAAATAAATGGCAGTGAAATACCAAATAATGTTCCAAAGTTTGATGTTTGGAAGCGCACAGATTGGAGCAGTATCGGAGCTCGTATCCCCGCAAAAAACCTGCAAGAAAGCACCACATTTTGTAATTTTTCCGGAATTTGTTTAATCCCAATTTCCGTTGCGATTTGGGAAATATTTGGCCTCCCAGAAGTCCTCGGCGAGGGCCTCGGTGGGGTGATGTTTGGGGGTTTTGTGGTGGGATCTGCAGGTCTGGAGGTTTGCGGGGGAGGCTGTTTGTCAGTCCATCTCCAGGTGCAGCAGTTTGTTTCTGGAGAGGGGAGTGTGAGACGTGTTCCGGCAGCAGCAGTGAGCACAGACCAGGCCAAAGATCAGGGAGAAGAGCCCCACGCCTGACAGACAAAACACAGGGAATAAAGGTTACTAAAGGGCATTAAAAACAGTCACAGACACTAGTTTTGGAGCCTTCTGTCCATCGTCAAATCTTTTATTTATTTATCTTTAATGGCACCTTTTCTTCGAGTTCCACGCCTGACAGACAAAACACAGGGACAAAAGTTCCTAAAGTGCACTAAAAACATAATCATAGCCACTAGCTTTCTCCATTGTCTATTCTTTTAGCCATTTATCTTTAATGGCATTTTTTTCTATGGGCCAAATCCCTGACAGACAAAACACGGGGAATAAAGGTTACTAAAGCGCATCAAAAAACAGTAGTTTTGGAGCCTTCTGTCCATTGTCAAGTCTTTTATTTATCTTTAATGGCACCTTTTCTATGAGCTCCATGCCTGACAGACAAAACACAGGGACAAAAGTTAGTAAAGTGTATTAAAAACATAATTATAGCCACTAGTTTTCTCTATTGTGTATTATTTTAGTTATTTATCTTTATTTGCATCTTTTCTATTAGCTCCACGCCTGACAAACAAAACACAGGGACAAATGTTACTAAAGTGCATTAAAAAACAGTCATAAACACTAGTTTTGGAGCCTTCTGTCCATTGTCAAGTATTTTATTTATCTTTAATGGCACCTTTCCTATTAGCTCTATGCCTGACAGACAAAACACAGGGACAAAAATGAAAGTGCATCAAAAACAGGCATAAACACTAGTTTTGGAGCCTTCTGTCTATTGTCGAGTATTTTATTTATCTTTAATTGCATCTTTTCTATAAGACCCACACCTGATAGACAAAACACAGGGACAAAAGCCACTGGTTTTGGAGCCTTCTGTGTATTGGTGGTTTTCAGATTCTAGACTATGACGATGCCACTCCGGACGGGGACAAGAGCCAGATTTCCCTGTTCATTACACCAAAAAATCGCTATACAAGTCCGATGTATTATTATTATTTATTATTATTGTACTTTGTCATAAGAAAATGTGTGACACACAAATGAGGTCAATTATTTCACTAATGTCTCTTACCTATCGCTGCTATAGTTCCATAAAGAAGAGGCAACTTTAGTGAATCCCAAACTGAAAAGGAAAACAGAGAAAGTGGAAGGTTACGCTACTTTTAACTGTCCGTGTAGGCGATGAAAGTGACTCAAATATGAAAAGTCAGACTGTATTAGATCCGTGGATACAGACCAGCGAATTTGACGGTGAGGAAGATCCTGGAGGAGGTGAGCTCTTCGGCTTTGGTCCAGGTTTTTGTGGACGGAGAAACGTAACAGGGGGTGGCCACGCAGTGATACTCTCCACTGTCACTGGAACAAAACAACAAAAACAACAGGAGGTAATGACACTGTAGAATGTCTCTTTTTTAAACTTGTTTAAACTGAGCTTGTTTAAACTGAGCTGGAGACGGGTCCGAATTCTCAAGTGGAGTTTGCTCCAACTCTCAGATTGCAGATTTGTGTCTCTGTCTATATAACTAACTGAATAACAAATAAAAAAATTTTCACAACAGCTTCAGAAAGACCCCAAAGATGCGAGTGTTTCAGCTGGAAGGACTTTAAGACACAAGACTAATAAAGACTAATATGGCAGATTTGTGGAGTCGATCCCAAAACTTCTGTTTTAGTCATGACTAAATGTTCCTTTGGTCCAAAGCAGGCCCAGATATGTCTGCTTATAAATAAATATCGTATTCAAAAGTGTAAAACGGTGCTGCGGTTCACACCTGTCCTGTGTCCCGTGTATACTGAGCTCGTAGGAGTGAGTATCGGTGCGTTGGACGGACACGTCGCTGGAGGAGTTTCTCATCTCTTTTCGTACGACTCCAGAACAGTCCACACTGATGATCTGAGCCGCACTGTCTCCACCCCGCAGCCGCGTGAAAAACCAACGCACCTCGTAGGCGATGTCATCTGAGGACACACAGACACGGAGAGACGGGATATTAAGGACACGAAAACACACATTAAAATCATCGTCACAAGCAGCAGATTTTCATTTATGTGTTGTTAAAAATGAAATTAAAAAGTCAGAGAAAAACGTCCGATTGCTGGTTTTCAGATGCAGATTTCTGTTGTAAAACAGTGAGTTCTTGGGTCTAATCACTGATACAAATGACTAGGTTCAACACTTTTAGATGTTTCGTGGTAAAGCAGAAGGTTATCAACATCCCACACCTGCACCAGATTACAAGACCATGTCACCCCCGTCCTGCAACAACTCCACCGGCTCCTAATCCAACAGCGCATCAACGTCAAGATCCTCCTGATCACCTCCAAAGCCCCTCCATAACCAGATCCTCCATAACCAGACCCTCCATAACCAGATCCTCCATAACCAGACCCTCCATAACCAGGCTCCTCCATAACCAGACCCTCCATAACCAGGCTCCTCCATAACCAGACCCTCCATAACCAGGCTCCTCCATAACCAGGCTCCTCCATAACCAGACCCTCCATAACCAGACCCCTCCATAACCAAACCCTCCATAACCAGACCCTCCATAACCAGACCCTCCATAACCAGGCTCCTCCATAACCAGGCTCCTCCATAACCAGACCCTCCATAACCAGACCCCTCCATAACCAGGCACCTCATTACTGTTTTGTCTGTCCTGTCCCTGTTTTCGTGTTACTTTATTGTGAAACGTCTTTGTGTTACCATGAAAAGCGCTATAGAAAACCCATGTATTACCAATAAACTACCAATTATTTAAAACTGATTTAATAATTCAACATTCTCCTTCTCACTGACCCTCTGAAGTTGTATTTTTAGTGATTCGTGCACGTTTGAGTCATCTTTATTCTCATGTATTCAAAATGTCATCGCTCCAATCTACCCACGTTTTCACCACGATGGGCTCTATTCACGTTTTCAAGCTCACAAAACCGGAAAACGTTTGGAAACATGCGGACAACTTCCTTTGGGCTCTGTTGGCGATAGGAACTAGAAAACGGCCCGGTTTTCTTCATCTAGATGTCACTGTATTCTTTGTTTTTTCCTTATAATTTGTCTAACTTAATAAAAAAAAAGACGTCATTGTAGCGTTCCATTATGTTCGGCAGAGCAACAGTTACGACCAGCTGCCTGTAAATGACGTCGATGATCCGATTCGAGTCCCGTCCACCGTGGAAAGCTTTGGCAGGTTGTGAAAACTGCTGCTGCTGAATCCACGGTTTTATTGTTTTATCTCATGCCCAGTGTCGGGAACTACACTGGAAGTCGACATCCGCATGTTTCCAAACGTCTTCCGGTAAGCGGGAATAGAGCCTATTGGGCGCAACAATTTTCCAACCCAGAAGTCAGTGCAAAAAACCCCCAAAAACACTTCTCTTATTAAGTCGTTTTAGATCAATATTGTGATTTAATGATCCACAGATGTCATAGATTATAACTATACAACAGACACAAGTACTATATGTCTTCTTTATGTAATAATATATAAAAGTACGTACAGAAATGTGGGCGGAGACAGGGGGAAGGTGAAAACATGAATGAATCAAAACACAACTGTTATAATATGGTTAAAAGCCCAGTTCAACATAACAAACCCCCTTTAATACTGTCGTTTTCTTTTAAAGACGGGGTATTTGACTGCGACGGATGTCTAATGTCTCAGAATCAGTGTACGGAGCGAGACGTCGTGGCCCAGATGTGATCTTTGTGCACGGAGGCGATGAGCTAAAGCTAATTATCTCCAGCAGAAAGAAGCCAACGTTAACCTGTGATTAGACTGTCACTGTTAGCTGCTATTAAAGCCATCCTCCCACCCACATGGCCACGCACTTCCATAATACTCTCCGGGATCCTTTATGCTCTACATGTGACGATATAGGAAAATCAAAGCCTCTGGACCTGATTTTTACCGTCGTAAAAACACGAAAACAAGATGAGTTCATGTTAAAGGTCCTGTATTAGGCAAAGCCGACCCCTGTGAGGTTTAATATGTCGTTTTTTTAATGTTGTTCCCTCCTCAAAAACAGACCTGGAGTTGTGTTTTGTTTCATTCACACAAATAAATGCTGTGTTTTCAGTTTCTGCTCTGGTATCGGTTCATATCGGGAATCGGCAGATCATTAAAGCCGTAGTATCGGAAGGGAAAAAGCTGGATCCGTGATTCTTTACTTGGATTTCACATAAAGCGTAAAAATCGAAAGATGTTTTCTAGAAAGGGAGATCATTTTTACATGTGTCTTTGGCAGGTGCGTCGACAGAAATTTGGGGAAGGAGACTCACACAGGGCCCCCCTCTAATATGAATAAACAGGCAGAGGTTCCAGTTCTGGGCCCCTAAGACCCTGTATCAACAGAGTCCTTTGTTCCTCCCCGTCGACTCCCCTGGTTCGAGGAAGATTTGTCTTTGTCTAAAATGTGAAGTTTGTAGTTTTTTTACATTTTAAAACAGGTCAAAGCGTTGTGTTTGTCTCCTCCTCGCCTGTCTTATGTCAGGTGAATATTGTTTAACAGCTTCTTTTACCTTTAGTTCAGTCGAGTTTGGCAATTCCAGGTCTGAAATGATCCAAATGATTCTAGTGAAGGTGTGTGCAGTTTAAAAACACAGTGGAGCACATGTGTGAAGGAAACAAAACACAACTGCAGGTCTGTTTGTGACGAGGAAACGACATTAAAACATAGAAAACAAAGAAAATGTCATTATTTGGGCCCTTTAAACCAAAAACGTTCGGGAAAAAAAAACAATTTATAAGGAGGAAAACAGGAAATGACTGCGGATGTTTGTGTCAAAAAACAAAACGCGTTTGCAGACGCCTCTACGAGACAAATGACTCAAAAAAACAATTATGAAAGAGTGAGGAAGGAGGGATGAGGAGGGAAGGGGAAGAGGAGGGACGTCGTTAAGACACAAGCACTACTGCGCCGCTAATGACTCCGGACGGAAAGAAAACCATAAAATAATCAAATGTGGGAAAGTCAATTTACCAAGTCATTCTGGTATGTCTAATATCCAGCGTCTAATAAAAAACAGAACAGAAACGCAACAGAGAAATTCTACAAAACTACAGATTTCACCACAACAGAACGCGTTTTATTCAAATATTTATGTTTAAAGTAAAGTTAATGTAAATGTAAACAGTTTGCAGTGGTCCAGAGTTTTTCCTCATTTACCTTCAGTTTCTAAAAGCTTTTCTCGACTTTCAGGGACCAGAGCGAAGTTTCGGCTTATGCTAACAAGAACTAGCATGCTAACAGCGCACTTCCTGATTCTCAGACGATAAAAACGCTTTATAAATTAGATCCTGACAGTTCACAGTGGATTTATTTTGATTTCAGGAGCTGCGTATACAATATATCTGTACTGTACTGTGACTTAATGTACTCCTGTCAATGCATAAGTATAAAGAAAAGACAAATACAAAATACAAATGTCATTTTGATCAAGATAAATGTTACTACTAAAAGATTAAATATTTTAATTAACTGTTACTTAATAATATTAGGTAACAATTACATACATTAAAAAAATTATATTTAATTCAAACATTTAGGTTAAAAACTAAAATAATTAATTTAATGTGCAGGAATTCACATAATTGCATCTAAAAATTTTAAATTAATTAAGTACAGCATCTAACTTTTTTTTTATTATAAATTATTTTTTATTATTAATTTGAGCATTCGGGTTTACTGTGTATCTGTATTTTCACCAGATTAACTGGATTTGAATAAAAAATTGTCATAAAAATGCTCGTCTCCATGCAGATGTTATTACTTTGCCTGTAATGTTCCACAATATGGCATTCAACTGATCTGCTTCCATGGATACAAGCAGGTCACACCACCAAGCCGAGTTATGGGTCAGATCTGTGGAGAGGCGACGTTTCTTACAGTAAGAATATCCGTTTATCAAGATATTTTTAAGTGATCCAAACACCAAGAGTGAAATAACAACAAGATAAAGAGGTTTAATGCTATACTGTGGAACATTCCAGGCAGAGCAATGACATCTCCATGGAAACAAGTAGGCAGCAGACCCTCCCACGAGAAAAGCTCCACAGTGTGTCTTTAACTAAACCCACAAATCAAATGTTTTTGTATTTAGAGAAAGTCCAGTGAGCTCGGGGGCCATTTTGCCTCCGTCTCTGTCTCTGACTGTGATAATGAACCGGTGTCGTCCTGGAAAACGCATCCCCCTCCAAAAAAAAAAAAAAAAAAAACACACTACGCCCGTTACCATGGAAACTGCACCGGTCTCTCCCTAGCAACCAACAACCATTTTCCTCCCAATTTTCCCTTAAATTTACCCTGAAGCTCCTATACCCTGACAAACGCCAAACTTTAAATTCAAGCCTCTTTTTTAGAACATTTTCTATATGACTAAAAATATGTTAATTTTAGGTTTTAGCCATAATGTTGAGTGTTTCCTCATCTAAAGCAAAGCCGACCTAAAGTCCAATTAGCAAAGAGACAATAAAGAATAATGTTTATCACTAGAAAAAAGGGAATAGATAATTGTGGTACATTGTGTATTTGCAGTTTTGTTGAGGTGGTTTATGGTTCATATTTCGAACTATTCACATGAAACAAAAACTGACACAAGGTTCAGCGTCTTCTCTGTCAGGAGAAATAAACTAAAGTGAAATTATTTGTTCACAGTCGCGTCAGAAAGTGGAGCCGTGATTCAACCCCAAAGACGTGAGTGTTTCAGGTTCATCGTGTAACTTTTCTGTCGGAGGGTCCGTCAAACGCTTTTCTCTGTGGAGACGTCATCGCTTTGTCTGGAATGTTTCGCAGTATGGCATTAAACCTTTCTTTCTATGTTCACGGAGACCAAACCAAACCAGGTTACAGGTCAGATCTGCGGAGAGGCGACCCCGCTCACAGTCAGAATGTCTGTTTTTCAAGGTATTTTTGAGCTCTAAAACCACCTGTAATTGAATAAATGTCAAGTAGAGCCGTTTAATGTCACACTGTGGAACATTCCAGGCAGAGCATTGACGTATCCATAGAAACGAGCAGGTGACGGACCCTAAAAGAAAAAGTTATGCAGTGCAGCTTTAATATGACAGGTTTGTGGAGCTGATCCCAAACAAATAATGAGAAGGAGAAACATTTGTGGATCAGAAGTTTGGAGAAGCTCCCGTAGAGTTCTACAAACCCCTGCAACATCTGAACATCTGAAATCAAAACATCTTCGAATTCGAGGATCTGAAAACTCGTAATTACGCCAACCGTCCTCCAAATCTGTAATAACAGAGAACTACCAAAAAGGCCTATCATAACGTTTAAAGAGGGAGTATTATGATAATCGGTCTATTTGGAGCTTTCTCCCCGTGTCAGAACGCCGTTTCCTCATCAAAAACCTGCCTGAAGAGGTTCTAGAGTCATCCAGGCATCTTTGAGTAATCTAGTGATCTCTCCTGGGCCCTATTTAAACCCTCCTTACGGTTACCAGTAAGATTCTGTACGAGGCTCCGCCCACGAGCCTACGTCCCCCATGCTCCACACGACAATTCTCCATAAATATACAAAACCATGATACAAAACCGTACACTACGACTTCACAAACCTGATGTGATGCAGGAGTTTCATGTGGTGAGTGCTCCACTGTGTTTTTAAACTCCACACACCTTCAATAGAATCATTTGGATAATTTCAACCCTGGAATTGCCAAACTCTACTGAACTAAAGGTAAAAGGAGCTGTTAAAGGTGCACTGTGTAACTTTTCCAGTGAAGGGCTTGTTTCCATGGATACGTCACTGCTCTGCCCGGAATGTTCCACAGTGTGACATTAAACAGCTCTACATTTATTCAATTACAGGTGGTTTTAAAGCTCAAAAATACCTAGAAAAACAGACATTCTGACTGTGAGCGGGGTCGCCTCTCCAAAGATCTGACCTGTAACTTGGTCTGGTTTGGTTTCCATGAAGATAGAAAGGTTTAATGCCATACTGCGGAACATTCCAGGCAAAGCAATAACGTCTTTTTCTCCATGAAGAAAAGGATTTGAAGGCCCCTCCACCAGTGAAGGTACCCAACGCACCTTTAACTTAAGCTATCACTTAATGACATCACGAGGTGGAACAGAGCGTTTGGAGCTTTGGCGATGTAGACAGACTAATAATAAAGTGTTACTGAAACATGTGAATGAAACAAAACAAAAAAAACACAACTCCAGGTCTGTTTTTGAGGAGGAAACAACATTAGAACACGACTTAAAGCTCACAGGAGTCCATTTTGCGTCATACAGCACCTTTAACATGTATTTTAACAGTCGACGTCACTTTGTTTTTGCTGAAGCTGAAGCTCGTTCTGAACCTACAGTAATGAACCCGTGGGCTGTTCTCTTACGTAACCGTTTCAGAAAGTGTCCGTCAGATGCTTCGCGCGGGCTTCAGGTTGGCGAGGCGGCGGTGATCAAAGCAAACATCTGCATAAAGCCAGAGCAGGAGGTCCAAGAAACACGGGAACATCTGAACGCCACGGAACGAAACGGAACTATAATTAGCCCCGCGAAGGTTCTGAAGCTCTCCGCGGAATCTTTGCTTTTCTTTGTTCCTGATAAAAAGAAAATAAAAACGGTTTCTGGACGTTAGAAGATTATTTTGTGTCTTTATTGTTTTGTTAAAACGACAGTGAAAAGGTTTAAAAAGGCCAAAAAAGAACAAGGAGAAAAAGACGTCAGGATTAAGTACAGGACAAAATGTACTAATACTACTACTACTACTGCTACTAATACTACTACTACTACTACTGCTACTGCTACTACTACTACTACTGCTACTGCTACTACTACTACTACTACTACTGCTACTACTACTGCTACTGCTACTACTACTACTACTACTACTACTACTACTGCTACTGCTACTACTACCGCCACCAACAAATCTACCCTAATATTGTAAATGCAAAATAAAATGTAAACAAAATGAATAATCTGAAATAAATAAGACATAAAATACTCGTCTAAAGATCAAATATTATAAACGTGTCAAAAAAGTTTATTTTGTTTTTATAAACGAGTATTAAACCTCTCTTCTTTCTCTTTCTCTTCTCACAGCTGCTGCGCGACCAAAGATAAAGTTTGAACTGATGAACTTTACAAGAGGCCCCAGAAACATGAGACACCAGCAGTATTTACACTCGTCTACTGAGCAAAGAGAGAGGGAGGAGAGAGGGAGAGAGAGGGAGAGGAGAGAGGGAGAGAGGGGGAGAGAGAGGGAGAGAGGAGAGGAGAGAGGGAGAGAGGGAGAGAGGGAGAGAGAGGGGGAGAGAGAGGGAGAGGAGAGCGGGAGAGAGGAGAGGAGAGAGGGAGAGAGAGGGAGGAGAGAGGGAGAGAGGGAGGGAGGAGAGAGGGAGAGAGGGAGGGAGGAGAGAGGGAGGAGAGGGAGAGGAGAGAGGGAGAGAGGGAGGAGAGAGGGAGAGAGAGGGAGAGAGAGGGAGGAGAGAGGGAGAGAGGGAGAGAGAGGGAGGAGAGAGGGGGAGGGAGAGGGAGAGAGGGAGGGAGGAGAGAGGGAGGAGAGGGAGAGAGGAGAGGAGAGAGAGGGAGGAGAGAGGGAGAGAGGAGAGAGAGGGAGGAGAGAGGGAGAGAGAGGGAGGAGAGAGGGAGAGAGAGGGAGGAGAGAGGGGGAGCGACAGGGAGGGAAGAGAGAGAGGAAAGGAGAGAGGGAGAGAGAGAGCAAGAGAGGAAAAGAGGGAGGAGAGAGGGTGTGAGAGAGCGAGAGAGGGAGGAGAGGAGACAGGGTGAGAGAGGGTGAGAGCGAGAGAGGGAGAGAAGAGAGACAGAGGGAAAAGAGAAGGAGGGAGGGAGATGGAGAAAGAGGAAAGGAGGAAAGAGGAAGGGAGGAGAGGAGAGGAAGAGAGAGGGAGAGAAAAAGGGAGGGAAGAGAGAGGGTGAGAGAGAAAGAGAGAGACAAAGAAAGACAGAGAGACAAAGTGAGAGAAAAATAGAGAGCGAGAGAGAGAGAGAGAGAGAGAGATAGAGAGAGACAGACAGAGGGAAAGAGAGAGACAGAGAGAGAGAGAGCAAGAGGAAGAGAGTTAAAGAGAGAGAGAGGGAGATAAGAGAGCGAGATACAGACGAGGGAGAGAGAAAAACAAACAGAGACAGAGTGAGTGAGATAAATGGAGAGATGAGAGAGTGGAGTGAAAAATGGAGTGTGAGAGAAAGTGGAGAGGAGTGCAGGAGGGCAGGGGGAGCCTCCTCGTCAAACAGATCGGGGGTTTGGAGAGGGTTCGCGGGGAGAGGAGGTGAACTTTGACCTTTCCCATGGGGCCAGGATCACGTTTCGGTCGCCGCGGTGATGCGTTTAAAGCTTCTGTGTAAAAGAAAATATACGCAGACGTTTGTTTAAAAGGTGGAGCACGGACCGATTTTCAATTCAGTTTAGGAAAAGATCAAGTTAGGAAGAAAATAAAAAATGAGTTTAATGTTTGTGATGAGGAAACGACATTTGAACAAATCAGAAAACAGTTTCAGTGGGATTTTTAAGACCGTTTCAGTGAAAATTATATGAAAGTTTTTATTATAAACACTCCACTCAAAGAGATCAGGAGTCGAACCCACAACCTTCGTACTGACAGGATGAGACAGAACAAATCTCCTCCCAACTCCTACAAAAACTGATCTGTTTTAACAAAGAAAACAACGAGAAAAGGAAATTATTTTAACGCGCCAAAGACAAAAACAAGACAAAAAAAATTCTAAAATGATCGAAAATCAGAAACTAATCGAAACTAAACTAAAAGAAAGAAAGAAACTAAACTAAACTTTTGTCCGCTGTTAAATGTTTTTGCTTTGTCTAGAATGTTCCACAGTATGGCATTAAACCTTTCTATCTGCAAACCAGCCCATGTTCCAGGTCAGATCTGCGGAGAGGCGACCCCTGCTCACAGTCACAGAACGCCTTTGTTTTTGTTTTTCTAGGTATTTTTGAGCTGTAAAACCATCTGTGATTGAATAAACGTAAAGTAGAGCTGTTTAATGTCACACTGCGGAACATTCCAGGCAGAGCAACGACGTATCCATAGAAACAAGCAGGTGACGGACCCCCAAACCAAAAAGTTAAAAGTTTGTAAACCACTACTGAAACCTTGATTAGTTTTACTTTAATATAAATCGCAATACAGCGTCACTTTTACTCCCGGTGGTGTTAACGGCTTCTCTGATCGGCGCAATAAAAGGGAACTCCTGCGTTTGTCGTCTTGGCGTGTAATAAAATCCAAAATGTCTGCTGGTGGAAGTGAAGTCTGCCTGATTGAATTTCCGTCTGTATCGGTCCTACGGGAACCACCGCTGCTTTGAAAACGGCCCCCGAAGCGTTGTTATGTACCCAATAGCGAGGCATTTAACAGCACGGCCAGTAATGAACGCGCTAATGTTTTTCTCCGCTTCATAAAAACGCAACGACGCAGATTGGGTAGGGCGATGCTATAAAATGAGGTAAAGCTAGCTACTACCCCCCGATGCTAATAGAAGTCAATGGAGATTTAGCCTTTAGCATAAGTGTCCACTGGGTTTGGCAGTTAAGTCTTTGTCTCCAGTAATTACATTTACGGAAGCGCTCAAGACGATTTAAAGTACTGACAACAAGAGTAAATACAAGGCAGCAGTGAACTCATCATGTTTAAATATATTTATTAGAATCCACGCTAGAGATCAGGAGTTTAAATGTATAAACAGACTCAGCTAACCCGCTAGCTCGTCATTTTGGTTTTAAAATGCGTATGACAGGTTTTTATGATTTCATTTTGACTTAAGCTAGTGAGATAATGCCTGTTGTAAATATAAATTACAGTTTTACACCAGTCAAGAAGCATTTTGCGAAGAAAAGTTGGAAAAATCTGTCAGAGCGTCCCACACTGATGACATCACACTGGGAGAATTCTGTCACAATTTACACAAAAGAAACACATTTTTTTAACACTTAAACGTTTCGACTAAATAAAAGGTGTTTTCTTGTACTTTTATTTGTTAAATCATAATTTCTGTGCACATTAGAGGAACAGTTATGGAATTTCCTCGTGTGATGTCATGATTTAAGACCTACAAATTGACCAAACCGGGAAAAAATAGTGAAATTTCTTCTTAAATCTGAAATAGAATGATCTTAACTATGTTTTGGCAAAATAAAGTCTTCTAATATGTCATATTAACATGTAATATGTTAATCCGCTCTACATGATCCTGCGGTTTTTATTTCACTATTTTGTCCTTAAATCAAGATCTGAACTTTAACAACAAACCAATCAGACGCCTTCTTTCCCCGAGGTCCCTCCCACTAGCGTTAGCAACAGGTTTGATTGACGGTGGGCGTTGCCTTCTACATCCTCGCTCCTGATTGGCTCTGTGGTTGCTATGATACTCATGATCAGAATTCCTAATATGGACCTCAGTTTCAAATTTGCTTCTATGACTGCCAGCCTCGATGAGCTTCATTTGACTGGAGCAGTGGTGGATGAAGTAGTTTTGTTACTTAAGTAAAAGTACAGATATGGAAGTTAAAGTAAAAGTAAAAGTATCACATGAAAGAAATTTACTTAAGTAAAAGTACCTGTTTAAAAAATGTATTTTTAGAGTAAGAAGTACAAGTATTTTATGCAGATTTTAATAAACTCTTGTTCATTTGTCAGTATTAAATGTAGTGGTGTATATTAAAAATTATACAGTTTTTGGTCAATACGAATCCATTTTTTTTTAAATTTTTCATATGATTTTTGTGTATTTCTTTTTGTTTCCTGAAAGCCAAAGCTTGAACTCAAAACCTTTAGACAGGATGTTACTACAAACACGGTAAGAATCACATACTTTTTACTTTTCAGTCTTCCTCAAAAATGTAGAAAAGTGAGTAGAAAGTACAAATACCTGCTCTGTACTGGAGTGAAGCAAAAGTAAAAAAGTACACACTTAAATACAGTACTTTACTTCACTCAGTCCACCAGAACATGCACACACTGCAACAAACAGATAGATATTCATTTCGAGAGATGTTTTGGTTTTGGTGCGTGGAAGATTAGTGACCCAATTTACTCCGAGCAGCTCATTAAAGAAGGAAAACAAACACATATTTTATAATCATTAAAAGTTAAAAGCAACAACTGCCACTTTAACTCTAAAATACTGTTTACTGCTTAAAAACGGCTTAAAAACAGGAGTAAATATCAGGGACGAGACGAGATCACGTCCACGAGAACGAGACAAGACGAGATTTTAACATAATTCCTAATACATACTTTTCATGATTCAGTTTTCAGTTTTGGCCTCACTATTTTTTTCATGCATTTGATTTTGTATTTTTGTTTCAGAACTGTAAAAGATGTAACTCGCCAACACGTAACTCTTTTTCGTCAAATCCAAATGTAAAACTTGGAAAAAAAATCTCTCAAGATCATTTTTCTCTTGTGGCATGAGATCTTGTCCCATTCCTATTAAATATACGTTTAATTTATACTATTTTAACATCTAAATTTGTATTAAAGGTAAGTGCAGATACCGGGGCTAAAGATTACTCCAGCAAAAGTACCACACGAGAAATCTGCTTAAGTAAAAGTATTAAAGTGCCTATTTAAAAATGTATTTGGCAGAGAACACTTAAAGGATGAAACGTACTGATTTTGATAAAGAATTCAGCGGATTTTAAGTGATTCAATTGATTTCTTTATTTTTGTAGCCGTTTTTGTGTTGTTGTTTTTTTGTTTGGTTTGCTCAAATTTGGGACGGAAACTCAAATAAAACGAGCTAAAAATAAGAAACGACTGAAATGAAATGGCTGAGATTTATTTTTAGCCCATTTCATTTGAGTCAACTCCCAATTCTGAGACACGATACTGGATCTACGAGAACGAGACAAGACGAGATTTTGGCATTATCAACTATAAATAAATTGTGCAAATGTAATTTTACTTTATGTAATATTTTTTGTGTCTGCAGCTTCTCAAAAACTGTATCTCGCCACTTTCTTCACTTCACTTTTTATCAATCCAAACGTAAAAACACGGGGAAATAAAATCTTACGAGATCATTTTCAGCGTGTGTCTTACAGCAATTTTGTCTCACGAGATCTCGTCCCGTCCTCATTAAGTACAATTTTTACGTATTACTTTTACTTTTGTACTTCATCACCTTCCACCACTGGTCTTGCCCCTGTACAGATACACGGTATAAGCAGCTCCTGAGGTCAAAATAAATCCTCTGTGAACTGTCTGCGTCTAATTCTGAAAAGTTTTATTGTCCCTGGAATCAGGAAGTGCACCGTTACCATGCTAGTTGATGCTGGCTTTCCCGCTCTGGTCTCTTATAAACTCATCGTGGTGAATATTTAGGATGTTCTGAACGCAAAAGGCAAGTGCGGAAGAACTTTGGACCACTGCAGACCGTTTATTAAATGTGCATTGTGTAACTTTTCGGCTCGTCTCCATGGAGACATTACTGTTTTGCCTCGATTATTGCACAGTAAACGGGAAATAAACTTGGTGGAGACAGGTTAGTGGTCAGATCTACGGAGAAGCAAGCCTGCAGGAGTAAGAATTCATGTTTTTTTAAGGTATTTTTGAGCTGCAAAACACCTCTAATGAATGACCGCAAGAGAGATATGCTTAATGCCCTACTGTGGAACATTTTAGTGAAAGAAATAACATCTCCATGGAGACAAGAAAGTGTAGCGCACCCAGGTACAGTGCTGGAGGAGTGTGTTTCGATACCGTTTCACCGTTTTCATCCTAAACGAATGGGCCGGTGGTATATTTAGATGGTTTTGTCCTTTTGTTGGTTTCAGACGCTCTGTCCCTGGTCTTTTCTATGGAGACGCTGGAGCCGTGGACAGTGGACTCAGAGTGGGAGAGAAATGAGTCATGAGGATCTGAACTACAGCTACAGAACAAGGACAAACCACCAAGAAGAAGCACAGTTTATAACGAAAACAGGCTCAGTGTAAGATAGAAAGAACCGAGAGACTAAACCAGGTCTAAAACAGGACTAAAGCAGAAAGATAACACTACAGACTGAGTAGACGTCACAAGAGCTGACCTAAACCGGGTCTAATCCAGGATTTAACAATGTCTAACCTATAGATATAAACCAGGTCTAACCCAGAACTAACCCAGCACTAAACCAGCATTAAACCAGCACTAAACCAGATCTAAATCAGGACTAAGCCAGGTCTAAACCAGGTCTAAACCAGGACTAAAATAGATCTAAATCAGGACTAAGCTGGGTCTAAACCAGGACTAAACCAGGACTAAACCAGATCTAAATCAAGACTAAGCCGGGTTTAAACCAGGACTAAACCAGGACTAAACCAGGACTAAACTGAATTCCCCCTCTCCCTCTTACAGTCATAAATCTGATCTTCGGTCTTCCTCTTGACGATCGGTGCGACACTCAAATGTGTCCCCGTTCCACAGAGTTTAACCCTGATTCTGACCTACTTTAGTTCCAGTGTCCAAACCACCTGCTCCCGAGTCCAATGGGAAACATTTCGTTAGTGCACTTGACATCTCCACTTCAGTCCAACTTCACACATTCTTTCCCACATGTTTTGTCCAAAATTCTCAGGAAACTCAACCTCCAAGTTCTCAAAGTAGTTTCTCTCCTCCTAAAAAGCCTTTTCACCGGCCCGGATCTTTTCAGACTCGTCTTCCACTTTAGCACACTTTCACAATATGGCCCGTACCGCTCTCTCCGGTCGGGGCTGAGGAGCCGCGCACAGGCTCACTCGCCCCAGACCGCTAACAGAGCGTGAGATTGGCTAATTAACGGCTGCCTGTCGGGCCTGCAAAGACAGCTGGGTAATTTGGGAGAGAGAGGGGGGGGAGAAGGGTGAGGAGAGAGAAAGAGAAGGAGAGGGTGAGGAGAGAGAGAGAGAAGGAGAGGGTGAGGAGAGAGAGAGAGAAGGAGAGGGTGAGGAGAGAGAAAGAGAAGAAGAGGGTGAGGAGAGAGAGAGGGTGAGGAGAGAGAAAGAGAAGAAGAGGGTGAGGAGAGAGAGAGGGTGAGGAGAGAGAAAGAGAAGGAGAGGGTGAGGAGACAGAAAGAGAAGGAGAGGGTGAGGAGACAGAAAGAGAAGAAGAGGGTGAGGAGAGAGAGAGGGTGAGGAGAGAGAAAGAGAAGAAGAGGGTGAGGAGAGAGAGAGGGTGAGGAGAGAGAAAGAGAAGGAGAGGGTGAGGAGACAGAAAGAGAAGGAGAGGGTGAGGAGAGAGAGAGAGAGAGAGAGAGAGAGAGAGAAGGAGAGGGTGAGGAGAGAGAGAGAGAGAGAAGGAGAGGGTGAGGAGAGAGAGAGAGAAGGAGAGGGTGAGAAGGAGAGGGTGAGGAGAGAGAGAGGGTGAGGAGAGAGAGTTGGTGAGGAGAGAGAAAGAGAAGGAGAGGGTGAGGAGAGAGAAAGAGAAGAAGAGGGTAAGGAGGAGGAGAGGGAGGAAGAGAAGAGAGGGTTCGGTTTAGAATCTTCTACCTAAACTCTGTAAAGGTGAACTACAGGCTGGTTTGCAGTAGGGGGCAGTACAGGGGAGGACCTCTGGAGGGACTTCCTTCCACAGGACGGTCCTGATCAGGTCCTGATCAGGTCCTGGAGCGGTTCAGGGGGCGGGGCTAAACACGCCTCTACGCCGTCATTGGAGGAGCAGCAGGACGCCAAAGGGACGAACGCTGGACAAAACGTAAATAATGTGAAACTCTAACTCATTTAAGTGTTGTCTTTGTGTAGGACTAAATCAGATCTAACCCAGGACTAAATCAGGACTAACCCAGGACTAAATCAGGACTAAATGAGATCTCACCCAGGACTAACCCTGTTTTGAGTTCTATCTGAACATGGATCAGTGTTGGTTCTTCTTTACTACTACTACTACTACTACTACTACTACTACTACTACTACTACTACTACTACTACTACTACTACTACTACTACTAGTCTGTCCCTCTCCTCCTCCTCTCCTCTCCTCCCTCACTCCTCCTCTCCTCTCCTCCCTCACTCCTCTCCTCTCCTCTCTTCCTCTCCTCTTCTCTTCTTGTGTCAGTGGGATGTTTTCGTCTTGTGCAGAGGAGTCTGTCAGAGGAGAACAAAGCTGATTTTTCCCTGGAGAAAAGCAGGGAGAGCGTGAGGCGTTCTGAGGGTTGACAAAAGGATTCTAGAGGAGCCTTTGGTGGAGAAGTTTGGATTTTTTCTGTTTAAAATCACACACAGGACTGTGTCACGCTGGAACGCCTCATTTGACAAATCCGAGATGTGTGTGATGAAGAGTATGAGAGTGTGAGGAAGGAAAGGGTTAAAATACAGTGGACGAAAGTGGGAAGAGAAGTCACTCATCTTAAAGACGTTCCATAATAAAAGACGTACCATAATATCCTCCATAAACTACTAAATATCTGCTAAATACTACTAAATGTGTGTCTTATTCTGTATAAAAACTGCTAACTCTGTAGTTTAGTTTCCTGTTTATATAAATGCACAGAGCTAACCCGCTAACCGCTGCGTTTCAAACAGGAAGTGTTCATGGTCGCGCTTCTGGCTCCATCGACTCCAGTTGACGTTATATTGAAAAACTGTGGTCCGCTCTACGTGATCCTGTGGTTTTTATTTCACTATTTTGTCCCTAAATCAAGATCTGAGCTTTAATAACAGACCAATCAGGCGTTAGCAACAGGTTTGATTGACAGCGTTGCTAAGTGTCCTCTACCAGCTAAACCAGCGGGAAAAGGGGCGCTACCTTCAACATCCTCGCTCCTGATTGGCTCTTTGGTTGCTATGATACTTGCGGTTAGATTTCCAAATGGGGTCCTTGGTTGCAGATTAGCCCCTATAACTGCTAGCCTCTGTGAGCTTCATTTGACTGGAGCCTCAGGCCACTTCTTTACACAGTCTATCATCAAGAACTAAATCTATAACTTCTTTCACCCTGGTTAAATAATAGTTTGGTGCTTCAATTCTGTAAAAATCCACTCTGTTTCTCAGTTCTTTATGTTCTGTACTCCTACTCCTACTACTACTACTACTACTACTACTACTATCTTCCCAATACTAACTTCTACCTGTGACTGTTAAGGAATTACACATCTGCTGTTGAAAAAAACAAACCTGTCCAAAACTCGCTCTTACACGTTTTAGTTTTATCTTAATTCTAATCACGTTAATGAAGAGTTTTAGTGAAACGAGCAGTGAAACGAGCAGTCAAACCCGTCGCTTCACACCTGCAGGTTCACGTGAGGTCACCGTGAATCCACCAAACTCACTCCAGCAGCTGCAGGCGAAAAAAAACCCAAACACAATGACACTCCACAGATGCAGTAATGAGGGAGGCGCCAAAGGAACGAGGAAAACAAGCCCAAACCTGAACATACCACCAACTCTCTCACCAAAAGTTTCCGAATTTTTACTAGGAATTTTGACATGTTTCGAGGAAATGGAAAAAAAAATAATGGATACGAGGAATAAGCAAGTGCAAAGAGTTATATCGGTCTAAAAATACACTGTGTTTTTAAAGCTGCACTGTGTAACTTTTCTGGTGGAGGCTTTTCTCCGCTGTTAGATGCTGTTGCTTTGCCTGGAATGTTCCGCAGTATGGCATTAAACCTTTCCATCTTGACGGAGACCAAGCCGGACCAAGTTACAGGTCAGATCTGTGGAGAGGCGAATGTCTGTTTTTCTAGGGATTTTTGAGCTCTAAAACCACCTGTAACTGAATAAATGTAAAGAAGAGCTGTTTAATGTCACACTGCGGAACATTTCAGGCAGAGCAGTGACATATCCATAGAAACAAGCAGGTAAAAAGCAGGTGACAGACCCCTAACCAAAAAGTTACACACTTAGTTACTCACTAGAATCATGCCAAACTCTAGTGAACTAAAGGTAAAAAAAAATATATGTTCATTTTTAAACTACCACTTAATGACATCACAAGGTGGAACAGAGCGTTTGGAGCTTTGGAGATGTAGACAGACTAATAATAAAGTGTTACTCAAACGTGAGTGAAACAAAACAAACCTTTAAAAGAAAATTAAAGGTGTAGAAATGATACGTTTCTTTGTTTGCGATGATTTTGTTGTCGTCGTGGAACAACTACAGATGAAAATTTAACGCGTGTAATAAAATGTAATTGATAAGTTTAAGATACTATAAAAAAGAATAATAGTATTTTAATGAGGACGACAACAGGGCAGTTACCCAGAATGCACCGCTGCACAGGCATGCCACATGTCAAGACTAAACCAGGACTGAACTAGATCCAAACCAGGACTGAACTAGATCCAAACCAGGACTGAACTAGATCCAAACCAGGACTGAACTTGGTCTAAACTAAGATTTAATTGGAACTGAACAATGTTGAAATCAAGGCTAACTGAAAACCTAACCAGGACTAAACCAGGACTAAACTAGGACTAAACTAGGACTAAACAAGTTCAAATCAATAACTCACGCCACATCTTACATGAAGACTAAACCAGGACTAAACTAGATCTAAACCAGGACTGAACCAGGTCTAAACAAAGACTTAAGCAAGACTAAACCAGATCCAAACCAGGACTGAATTTAGTCTAAATTAGAACTAAATAAATACTTAATCTGGATTAAACCATGCTGGAATCACTACATAAAAAAAGACTAAACCAGGACTAAAACAGGACTAAAACAGAACTAAACCAGGACTAACCCAGGACTAACCCAGGACTCAAGCAGGTCTAAACAAATTCATATCAACGCCACATGCCACATCTTACATGAAGACTAAACCAGGACTAAACTAGATCTAAACCAGGAATAAATAAAGACTTAACCAAGACTGAATCAGATCTAAACCAGGACTGAACTTGGTCTAAACCAGGCCTAAATAAAGACCCCATCAAGACTAAACCTAAACCAATATAATTCAAATCAAGAACAGTTCTAAACCAAGACTGAATCAGAACTAAACCTAAACAAGTCTAAACTAAATACAAAACCAGGACTAAACCAGATCTAAACTGGGACTAACCCTGGACTCAACTGGGTCTAAACAAGTTCACGCCACATATCACATCAAGATTAAACCAGGACTTAATCAGGACTAAACCAGGTCTAAACCAGGACTAAATAAAGACTCAATCAGAACTAAACTAAATTAAATAACAGAAACAGGACCAGGGCAGAACTAAACCAGGACTGAAGCAGGTCTAAACAAGCTCAGATCAATACCAGTACCAGAATAAACCACAGTATATGGAAGAGGTTTGGCCGTTACCCAGAATGCACCGCTCCACATTCACGCCACGCCTTTGATGCCTCAGCTGTCCGACCCTATCACGCAATAAACATCTGATGATCCGCTCTTATTTAAACAGTCAAGGTTAAAGAGCTTTTATTCTGAAAGGGTTTGAACTACAGCCAAATGATGAGACGGGCTTTTATTCTGAAAGGGTTTGAACTATAGCCTATTAAAGAGAGGGGCTTTTATTCTGAAAGGGTTTGAACTACAGCCTACTAACGAGAGGGGCTCTTATTCTGAAAGGGTTTGAACTACAGCCTACTAACGAGAGGGGCTCTTATTCTGAAAGGGTTTGAACTACAGCCTACTAACGAGAGGGGCTTTTATTCTGAAAGGGTTTGATCTAAGCCCTGTTATTTCTGAAGCAATGCTGGACTCACGAGGAGTTCAAACGGGGCAATGGATGCAAGAAATAACTTTATGTTTTTCTAGTTCAGTCACTTTGGGGAGTGATGCTAACTGTAGGCACTGCCCTGTCTGAAGCTGTTAATCACATTTTGACACAATCTGACCAGAAAATCAAACTCCTCAACAGGACCATAAACGTTTGGACTGATCACAGGCTCCTGAAAATCTTAAAACTTTTTGGTATTTATTACTAATGTGTGCATTGTGTCACCATGGTAACTCCTGAACATTCCACCATAGACATACATGTAGACCCTTATTTCATCGTAGTGAGTAATTTAGGACGTTCTGAATGCTTAAGGTAAGTGAGGAAGAACTTTGGACCACTGCAAACTGTTTTAAAATGGACTAGTTCTGTTTCACATTTTTAAGGATGGCTCTTTCCTTCCCTTCTCTCTTTCTCCCTCTCTCATTCTTTTTTCCCCCCTCTGTCTCTCCTCTCTCTTTCTCTCTTCTCAGTCTCTCCTCTCTCTCCCTCCGCTCTCTTTCTCTCCCTTCCTCTCTGTCTCTCCTCTCTCTTCCTACCCTCTCTCTCTCTCTCCTCAGTCTCTCCTCTCTCTTCCTACCCTCTCTCTCTTCCTACCCTCTCTCTCTCTTCAGTCTCTTCTCTCTCTTTCTACCCACTCTTTTTCTCTCTCTCCCTCTCTCCTGTTTCCCCCTCTCCTTCTCTTTCTCTCCTCCTCTCTCCCTTCTTTCTCTCCCTCTCTCCTTCTCATTCTCTCTCTCCTTCTCATTCTCTCTCTCCTCTTCCTCCCCCCTTCTTTCTCTCCCTCTCTCCTGTTTCCCCCTCTCCTTCCTCCTCCTCTCTCCCTCTCCCTTCTTTCTCTCCATCTCTCCTGTTTTCCCCTCTCCCTCCTCCTTCTCCCTCTCTCCTTTTCTCTCCTCCTTCTCGCCCCCTCCCTCTCTCGCCCCCTCCCTCGCTCTCTCCCATCTTTCTCTCCATCTCTCCTTTGTTCCCCCTCTCTCCTCTGTTCCCGATCTCCCTCCGTCTCTCCTCTGTTCCCCCTCTCCCTCTTTCTCTCCGTCTCTCCTCTGTTCCCCCTCTCTCCTCTGTTCCCGATCTCCCTCCGTCTCTCCTCTGTTCCCCCTCTCCCTCTTTCTCTCCGTCTCTCCTCTGTTCCCCCTCTCTCCTCTGTTCCCGATCTCCCTCCGTCTCTCCTCTGTTCCCCCTCTCCCTCTTTCTCTCCGTCTCTCCTCTGTTCCCCCTCTCTCCTCTGTTCCCGATCTCCCTCCGTCTCTCCTCTGTTCCCCCTCTCCCTCTTTCCCTCCGTCTCTCCTCTGTTCCCCCTCTCCCTCTTTCTCTCCGTCTCTCTCGTCTGTGGGAGCCTCCTGTAGTGACTCATTAACATCTTATCAGTTCAGAGAGCCAAAGAAAAGCACATGTTACAGAGGGAGGGAGCGAGGGAGCGAGGGAGTGGTGACAGATGGAGGAGAGGAAGAGGAGGAGGAGGGAGAGGAGCTTAAAAAAGGGAGGAGATAATGGAGGACAGTCCAGAGGAGAAGGTAAAGGGAGGAGGAGAAATCTGAGATGTTCTTGGACCAAAAAGACGCGTTTAAAAAGAACAAGGCAATGAATCAGTATTTAAAGTCTGATATTATGTAATGTCCAGGTGTTTTAAAGCTGCACTGTGTAACTTTTTGGTTCTGGGTCCATCACCTGCTTGTTTCTATGGATACGTCACTGCTCTGCCTGGAATGTTCCACAGTGTGACATTAAACAGTTCTACTTTACACTTATTCAATCACAGGTGGTTTTAGAGCTCAAAAATACCTAGAAAAACAAACATTCTGACTGAGCGGGGTTGCCTCTCCACAGATCTGACCTGTAACTTGGTCTGGTTTGGTCTCCATGATGATAGAAAGGTTTAATGCCATACTGTGAAACATTCCAGACAAAGCAATAACATCCTCACGGAGAAAAGCGTTTGACGGACCCTCCACCAGAAAATTATTACAATAAACTAAAGCTACAGTGTGGAACTTTCTGGAGCTGTCAGCTGTAGGTTTCCACGGAGACAGAAAGTTAAAACCACACTTTGGAACATTCTCCATGGAGACAGTTATGTTTTATGTCATACTGTGGATTATTATAGCCAAAGGAACAACATTTCCATGGAAACGAGCAGAAAGAGGCCCTCCTCCAGGCCACATACGAGTCGGGTTTGTGGAGATGCGAGCCCACTCACAGCAAGGACACAGTGCAATAAACTAATGCTGTCATCTGGTCTATTCTTTACCAAAAAAGTTACATACTGTGGCTTTAAAGAGGCCGCACCTGTTTTTTCCATGTAATAAAATCAAATGTGTACTGCCTGCATCTGATTATAAAGCGTTTTTATCGTCTGCGAATCAGGAAGTAACACTGGTGCGCTGTTAGCATGCTAGCTGTTGTTAGCTTTAGAGTTGTCGTCACAAAACTGGTCTCTGAGAGTTGTGAAAAGCTCTTATAAACCCATCGCAGGGGAATAATCAGGATGCTCTGGATGCATAAAAGAAGTGAGGAACTATTGGAGCACTGCAAACTGTTTTTCACGTTTTTAAGACTCTGTAATCGAAAACAACTGGTATTTTTTATTGATTCTGTCCCCAACCAGCCTCAGATCTGTTTCTTTTCCATGGAACTTGTTAAACCCGTGATAAATGCGTCCATAGTTTCCGTCTCTGTTTTGGTTAACGGCCGATCGAAACTGGTCTAACAGGATTTGGCCAAAATCATGAAATAATCTGAACCGTGAAAGGGCAGATTAGAGGGACATTGTCTACTTAGATTTACTTCCTTTACAGATCACACTATTCTACAAGAACCAAACCAGGACTATACCAGGACTAGACCAGGGCTAGACCAGGGCTAGACCAGGGCTAGACCAGGACTACAGCAGGACTAGACCAGAGCTAGACCAGGGCTAGACCAGGACTAGACCAGGACTAGACCAGGACTACAGCAGGACTAGACCAGGGCTAGACCAGGAGTAAACAAGAACTAAATCAGGACTACACAAGAACTAAACTAAGACTAAATAAGAACTAGACCAGAACTAGATCAGGAGTAGACCAGGCGTAAACAAGAACTAAACAAGAACCCAACCAGGACTAGACCAGGACAAAACAAGAACCAAACCAGGACTAAACCTGGACTAAATTAGCACTAAACCAATATATGCCAGTACAACATTCTGAACCAAAGACTAAACCAAGACCTAAACAGGACTACAGCAGGTCTAAACCAAAGTCTGAACAGGACTGGACCAGGACTAAACAAAAAACACATTAAAGCACTAAACCAATTTATGATAGTCTAAAACATTTGGAACTAAACCAAGATTTAAACAGGAATAACCTAGGTCCAGGTCTGAACCAGGTCTGAACCAGGTCTGAACCAGGTCTAAACCAGGTCTAAACCAGGTCTGAACCACTGAACAGAAGAAGAGGACTACAGCTGAATAATAACACAACTTGGGTTAGAAAAACGTCCGATACAGGTCCAGTTTTTCCAGCACATTTTGAGTTTGTGGTTCTTACCGGATTTTGGAGACGACCCGGACACGCTGAGGGCGCACTCCATCTTGGCGGTCTCCCACGGATACACGGTGGTGGCGTCAGAGCGCAGCGCGATGGCGAAGGACGGACCTGGAATCAAATTAAACACGAACAGGGAGATAAAGAGAGATTGTTTTCTAGAATTCAGAGAAAAAACACAACTGTTTGCTATTGTAAAGTTCTTTTCTTCACATTTACAGACGGATGAGCTCCTGACTTTGGGTTGCCAGATTCTACAACAAAAAACAGGGCGAAATGAACCCAAAATGGCTCTCTAAAATACATTATAAGACGGGGGCGCTCTTATACATTTGCCTGTTTCCTGTGAATGTTTTTAATCGGCTTGTCTGTCAATGACCAATAACATCTCCATGGAAACAAGCAGTTTGTGTACCACCCCACCATAGTGGAAAAGTTACACAGTGAACCTTTAAACCAGTGGTGAACAAAAACTAGACAAACGCAGAACCTGCTTTAAAATCAGTTTTTTGGATCTTTTTTTTTTTTTTAATCTACATTTGAGTCTTTCCTTTAACACACAAAACCTGAGCTCTTCTCTCAAACTGAAAACACTCCACCTTGTGATGTCATCATGTGGTAATACAGGAAGTGCTCCACTGTGTTTTTAAACTCCACACACCTTCACTAGAATCATTTGGATCATTTCAACCCTGGAATTGCTGATCTCCACTGAACTAAAGGTAAAACGAGCTGTTGAACTTGAAAACTACCACTTCATGAGATCACAAGGTGGAACAGAGCGTTTGGAGCTTTGGAGATACAGACAGACAGTTTAGGTGAACCGTTTAGGTGAACTGTTTAGGCGAACCGTTTAGTTTAGGTGAACCGTTTAGTTTAGGTGAACAGTTTAGGTGAACCGTTTCGGTGGGCTTCAGTTCCACCACATTTCACCGGCTCCACAGGAACAGCAGTGGGCGAGTCCATCCATCACTGAAGACGACCGGGGACAGTTGTGAGTGTTTAGCCCAGGGGACACTTGAGGCCCTGGAGCCAGAGCACCACCAGCCTTCTGCGTTAGACGTTTTGCATAATATATTCTCACATTTCTGGTTTTAAATATGTGGATGGCATTTTCTAAGTGTTTAGGTGATGAAGGAGCCAATCTGAGGGGTTTTTTCTAGATAAAAGTTTAGATTTCAAAGGGACAGATAATGGACAGAGAAAAATAAACCAGAATAATTTAAATGTAATTAAATAAAGTGTATTTTAATAGTACTAGCAAAAGTAGTAGTAGCAGTAGAAGTCATAGTAGCAGGAGCATTAATAAGTGGTAACTGGTGGTAGTGGTGGTAGTAGTAGTAATTGCAGTAGTAGTATCAGTAGAAGCAGTAGTTGTGATAATAGTAGTAGTAGTAATAGTAGTAGTAGTAGTAATAGTAGTAGCAGTAGCAACTCTAGTGGTAGTAGTACAATTTTTAGAAAACTATTAAGAGTATTTTAATTTTTATTTCAACTTATTTATAATAATTAGGGGTGGGACTTGGTTAGTCCCACCCCTTGGTTAGTCCCACCCCTGGTTATAATCTAATTAATGACTGGGTTTGTAATAAATTTATCTCAATTATTCACATAACAATATTTTCCCCAAAAGCAACATTTATTTTATGTAAATTAATTTTAGTGGACGACTTCATCAAATAATACGCACAGACACTTTTAAACTGAGGCTCTTTTAATGTCTGGAAAAAATAAATTGCATTTCATTTCAAAACATTAGACAAAGGTCCCTGTCCAAAACTGAAGAGACTAAAGTTCAAGTGTCATTTTACTTTCAGTCGTTTCCTTCTGAACGTCGTGTGTTTTCGCGCTCGCTCCGACATGTTTTGCATTTAAATGATTTTGTGGAGTTGAGGCGCGTTTGTGATTTGCAAACTCTTTTCTGCAGTAAACAACGCCTTTGTCAATAGAGGGTATGCAGTCACGTGACAGGAAGTTGTCAATCCGCCATATTGACGGTCTAATCATGACTGACCGCCAGTGCTCTAGTGACAACAAAAAGCCGTCTTTTACTCATACTGACTTCACTAATCACCGAGATAGTAATCAGAAGAAAAGATATGAGGACAAGTTTGCTAATCTGAACATATCGGACCCCTACAGTGTGCCCCAGGTCCTTTTTACAGCCCTAACAGCGGTAGATTCTGTCCCAGACCTTCAGTGGCCAGATATTTACAACTATCTAATAAATTTCCCATCACACTTCACCGGGGAGTATAAATTTATAGTTTTCATATGGCTAATTATTAACCATTAAATGAATAATAAATAAATATATAATAATACAAACATACACTAGAAAAGCACTCAGAGAGCGCAGACCTCCGCCAAGACCCATTTAACGCAATGCTAACGAAATTTTCAAAGTGATCCAGAATCCAGGATTTCTTCTGGATCATCACCAAAATTTAATCATCTGTTGGATTTACCATTAGGAACATTTCCTGAAAATTTCATCAAGATCCGTCCATAACTTTTTGAGTTATCTTGCTAACAAACAAACAAACAAACAAACAAACAAACAAACGCAGGCGAAAACATAATCTCCTTGGCGGAGGTAATGATATGTTAAAACTTTGTGAATAAAGACCAATAAAGTGATAGCTATGTGCAAAAACATACAAAAACACTGCAACATCTGATAGTTACACTGTATTAATAGTAATTAAGTCTTCTTGCTTACAAATGTGAAACCACTCAATGTGATTGACCTACTAGTAAAATTGTAAAGATCAAATCAAACCACACCTGATATGAAGTGTCTGCTACAAAGCCTGGAGTGTTTGGTTGGTTCCCAGGGCTTGTCAGCAGTTTTATGATGGGCTCGTCTAATTGCAGCAATCCACCTACTTCTGCGGTCAGGATCAGACTCAGCAGGAATCCTGTACAGCTGAATGTTTTTATCTTTGTCCCTTGTCTGAGAACACTGATAGGCACAACATTTCTCGGGCATTTTGTGACTTTATGACGCGTAATTTAGAATTGGACAGTGTGTTTACTATGGCGGCCTACAGAGATCTGGACCGCCGGAAGTGGATCAGGGGAAACCTGTGACGTCAACTGCATACACTCTATACTTCCATCGGGTCGTTTCTGAATAGAAATTTACCGTCCGGCAGACCCAGAGCGCATTCATGCTCCACTGTTGTAGCCTGAACTGTGTGCGTCAGTATAATTGTCGTACCATAACACGGTGCGCTGACAAAAGTTCCGCGTTGTTTGGCGTGCAAACTGCGAGAAAATGCTTTCATATTTTTAATGTGTTATTTTCTTTGTAAATAATTAATCGTAATTACAGCGTTAATGTCCCACCGATTATGAAAAATAAAACTGCAGAAACAAATGATTAAAATAAACGGAGCTACGGTTTACCGAGAAAAAGACAGCGTACAGATTTTCCATTGTATATATTGGCACAGATATATTATTGTTTAAGCAGCACTTGAGGTCAAAATAAGTCTGCTGTGTACGGTCTTCATTTAAAGTGTTTTATCGTCCAAAAATCAGAAAGTGTGTGTTAGCATGCTAGTGTAGTAGTTAGTTCTTCTTCTGGTCTCTGAAAGTTGTGAAAAGTATAAATAAAATCATCACTGTGAATAATTGGGATGCTCTGAATGCATAAAGTAAGTGAGGAGTAACTTTGGACTGTATATAAACGGACATCGCTAACCCGCAAGCTGGCGAGTTCCAAATAGGAAGTGAACATGGGACGCGCTTCTGGCTCCATCGACTCTGGCTCCAATTCACTTTCTACTGAGAAACCAACCATCGCCCCTCTCTCTGCAGTTTTGCCATTTTGTCTGTTATTCTGAACTTTAATAAAAGACAAATCAGACGCCTTCTCGGTTGCTCCCACTAATATTAGCCACTGGTTTGGTTGACAACGATTGACTGCAAGCCTCAGTGAGCTTCATTTGACTGCAGTGGGGCCACATGAGAAACAGAAAATATTGTGGAGGGGCCAAAATGCTTAACTCAATTCTGCATAATATTAATTGTTTTTCTTTATAAAAATCAGTAAATCACATTGTTTTGACACGCTGGTGAGACTGGGAAGAGTTTATCTTATGACTAAGCAATGAAAAAATTCCAAATTATTCCAAATAAGCTTAAACGGGCCGGTCAGAGTCGACCAAATGCCCAGGTATGGTCTATGGGATTAACTTTGGACCACTGCAAACTGTTTCAAATGGACTGATTCTGTTTTTCACATTTTTAACACAGTAAAAACCAGATACAGCACCTTTAAAGTAAAACACATGTGCGTATGTCCAGGTAATTCATATTAATGTTATGAAAATGATGGATTATATATGACCTTTTAACATATCGTCAGTGTAAAGTGTCTTTAATGACCCACTGCTAAGATCTGTACTTTTACGCCACCATCCTTCTATTACACAAACGCACGCCGGCTGAATTATTTAAAACATACCACGGAGACTTTTGCAATTTCCATATGTTCTTCCCACATCGGATACTGCGTGGGAGTATGGACACTTAGGGAAAAAAAAAAACGGAAAAAATATGCACAACCCTTCAGGCAAAAAAATGGGAAAAATGGCCCTCTTGGATCTCAGACTTGTGTGGGGTCAAAACGTTCAGCTTTAGCGCTACGAAAAAACAACAAAATGGAAGAACGAGGGATGAGAGACGGAGGAGAGCACGCGTGATTGGCCGAAGGGTTTGGCTTTGATGGCGTTCCCGTAGTGAGACGGAGGACAAGGGAAAAAATACAAAAGAAACATGGAGGAAAGAGGCTGCTCAGAGGCCGACGCTTCCCCAGAGACAAGCACTCGTCTCTGGGTCGACATCCAGCGTTCTCCCCCTGAAGCTGCTCCCGTCCAGGGCTACGGGGCTAAAATAAGAAACAGACCTACAGCCACTGAACGTCAACATTTACTCTGGAACGGCTCTGAAGAACTGTTGGTATTAAACGGTTAGAATTTATATTAAAGAGGACCCGTTTTATTCTTATTTTGTTATTGTTATTGTTGTTTCTCACCATTTACTCATCTAAAGTTGTATTTGGAGTGATCTTTAACCACTTCTTACGATATATTACACACATTTTATCATAAATTACAGTTTTTGTGAAGTTCAAATACAATATTGAGGTTAGAAAACTGTATTTTTACATCCTTCTTAAAGCTACATTGTGTAAGTTTTCTGGTGAAGGGTCCATCAAATGCTTTTCTCCATGGAGATGTTCTAGACCTTTTGGGGGTTAATGGTTTTCCACGGCAAAATGTCTGGAAATGTCTGTCGTTTTCTCCACCAGCTTCATAAATCTGCCCCATCACCAAATCTTCAACCAACAAGGTCCACGAAGGATAAACATTCTTCATGAAGAATTTATCCACAACGATCAAGGGAAGAAAGACGAAAGTTTAAAGGAGAACAACGACGAGCGTTAGAGAAATACTGAGAAAAACTAATGATATGGGCATGAATAAAACAGAAGGAACTTGTTCACTCGGACTGATTCTAGAATTAAAATTAAAAATCGATTTCATGATGTAGATCAGAGGTCTGCAACAGGGAGGTCGTGGAGGTACTGCAGGGGGGTCGCTTTGGATGATTAGACATTTTTTTTTTTTTTTTTTTTTAATATTTCGTCATTTGTGAAGGATGAGGATGAACTGGTTTTCGGTGGGTTCTGTCTGTTCGCTCCTTCATCACGTCTGTTTCTGTCTCTCTTCATTCCCTCGTCTCTCGTTCTCTGACAAACTGAAACACGTTGGCCTGGATTTTATCGTTTCTTCTCGGCGACATGTGAAGAGTTCCGGTACAGCTTCACTTTTACGCACAGCGGAGCGCGAATTGGGAAGAGGTGAGGCGACTTCATCCCCCGGGCGCCTTAACCAGGCTCCGCCCTGCAGCCAGACTCCTCCACCCGCGGAGCGACTGGGAGAGGAGGAGGAGCGACCGGGAGAGGAGGAGCGACCGAGAGAGGAAGAGGAGCGACCGGGAGAGGAGGAGCGACCGAGAGAGGAAGAGGAGCGACCGGGATAGGAGGAGCGACCGAGACAGGAGGAGCGACCGAGAGAGGAAGAGGAGCGACCGGGATAGGAGGAGCGACCGAGACAGGAGGAGGAGCGACCGGGACAGGAGGAGGAGCGACCGGGACAGGAGGAGGAGCGACCGGGATAGGAGGAGCGACCGGGATAGGAGGAGCGACCGAGACAGGAGGAGGAGCGACCGGGACAGGAGGAGGAGCGACCGGGACAGGAGGAGGAGCGACCGGGATAGGAGGAGCGACCGAGACAGGAGGAGGAGCGACCGGGACAGGAGGAGGAGCGACCGGGATAGGAGGAGCGACCGAGACAGGAGGAGGAGCGACCGGGACAGGAGGAGGAGCGACCGAGAGAGGAAGAGGAGCGACCGGGAGAGGAGGAGGAGCGACTGGGACAGGAGGAGGAGCGACCGAGAGAGAGGAAGAGGAGCGACCGGGAGAGGAGGAGGAGGAGCGACCAGGAGAGGAGGAGCGACCGGAAGAGGAGGAGGAGCGACCGGGAGAGGAGGAGGAGAAGCGACCAGGAGAGGAGGAGGAGGAGGAGCGAACGGAAGAGGAGGAGGCAGAGCGAACGGGAGAGGAGGAGGAGCGACTGGGACAGGAGGAGGAGCGACCGAGAGAGGAAGAGGAGCGACCGGGAGAGGAGGAGCGACCAGGAGAGGAGGAGGAGGAGCGACCAGGAGAGGAGGAGCGACCAGAAGAGGAGGAGGAGCGACCGGGAGAGGAGGAGGAGAAGCGACCAGGAGAGGAGGAGGAGGAGGAGCGAATGGAAGAGGAGGAGGCAGAGCGAACGGGAGAGGAGGAGGAGCGACTGGGAGAGGAAGAGGAGGAGCGACCGGGAGAGGAAGAGGAGGAGCGACCGGGAGAGGAAGAGGAGGAGCGACCGGGAGAGGAGGAGGAGGAGCGACCGGGAGAGGAGGAGGAGGAGCAACCGGGAGAGGAGGAGGAATCGTGTCTCTCCTCTTGCTCCTCAGATCAGAACGACCGGAAAAGTTCAGTGTCTCATATCAAACTCTTGTCGTTTCTCGCTGTGGCTCCTCTCGTTTAATCGGATCATTATAAAAGTCACTTTGAGCCCATTTTCCGCGGTGTCGTTGCTCCGTAGATCCGACCTTCTCAGAGTCAAAGTGCAGCTTAAACTTCAGGCCTGAGCTTTGGTCAGACTCAGGTTTATTTCTGTCATGAACGAGTTGAGGCTTAAACTGGAGATGGAGTGAGTTTGAGCTTCAGGATTTCAGGATAAGTTTGGACTTAAGCGACTTCGATGGAAAACCCCCCCGAGTATTAAACGTACAAAAACAGAGTAGCTACAGTCTGTTTATACACAATGCTAGGTTTCTAACATTTCTAACATTCAAACTGCAGAAATGTGTGAATGAAACAAAACAAACCTCGCGGTCTGTTTTTGAGGAGGAAACATTAGAACACGACTTAAACCTCCCAAGAGTCCATTTTGTGCGATCTACGACCTTTAAAGTGTCTATACATTAAACCCACAGCACTTGAACTTTCACTGTAATAATTCTCAACAGCAACAAAAAAAAATGTACTTCAATCGCTGTAACGCGTCTCTGTTGTTTGGAGTCTTATTTCTTATTCTCTCTGTCCACTCCTCTCTCACTCCTCTCTCCTCTGTTCATTTTTTATGTATTTTTTCCCACAATCCCACTCTCCCGTTCAGATCAAAACCGTTAAAGTAGGCCAGTGGCTGCGTATAGGCGTCGCAGCTAAAGCCTGTTTATGTTGTTCCATATTCGGCCGATTGTGACTAAGCTCAAAGTGAGAGTGGGCGGAGCTTGTGCGCGCCGTTACTAATACTACAACGTTTACTTTGTAAGTAATTAATACAGTATTTTTAAAAGTATTTTGTTAAAGCTGCTGCATATTACGTCAAACTGACTCTTTTGAGCTTTAAATCGTGTTCTACTGTCATTTCCTCCTCAAAAACAGACCTGGAGTTGTGTTTTGTTTCATTCACATATTTAAGTAACTCTGTCTACATCTCCAAAATACTCTGTTCCACCTTGTAATGTCATGAAGTGGTAGTTTTCAAGTTAAAACATACTTTTTGCCTTTAGTTCAGTAGAAATTGGCAATTCCAGAGCTGAAATCTTCAAAGTTCACAGTCAAAAAGTCTGTTTTTCTGGGTATTTTTGAGCTATAAAACCACCTGGAATTGCATAAATGTAAAGTAGAGCTGTTTAATGTCACACTGTGGAACATTCCAGACATAGCATTGACATCTCCATGGAAACAAGCGGGCAACCAAAAAGTTACACAGTGCACCTTTCGCATGTAGTCGTGTAATCGTTTGTAAATGATTCAATAAAAGTGAAACAAAAGCTGACCGTTCTCCTGGTAGTGGATCTTGATCTTGTTGGACTCGGCGCTCGTGGCTCTGGTCCAGGTCTGGCCCGGGTTCTGTTTGGTCCACGCTGTGATGTCACACCAGTAAAACCCGCGGTCCGAGAGCTGGACTCCGCCCACACGGAAACGGAACTCTGAGGCTCCGGACTTCAGCAGAACCAACTGATCCCTGAAAGAAAAGAACAAAACTACAGTCAAATGTTTTGTTTCATAAACCAGGACTAAAACCAACTATAAACCAGAACTCAACCAGGTCTAAAGCAGGACTAAACGAGAACTAAAAACAACTGCAAAAACCAGGACTGAAACCAACTGTAAAACAGGACTAAAGCAGGACTACGCCAGGACTAAACCACGTCTAAACCAGGACTAAACCCGGCCTAACCCAGGTCTAAACCCGGCCTAACCCAGGTCTAAACCCGGCCTAACCCAGGTCTAAACCTGGTCTAACCCCGGTCTAACCCAGGTCTAAACCCGGTCTAAATCCGGTCTAACCCAGGTCTAAACCCGGTCTAACCCAGGTCCATACCTGCGTTTTGGGTCCGTCGCTCCTCCATGCTGGACCACACTGTCTGGACTGAGGGTCATGATGGTTTTGACGTTGGCGCCGATGCTGTCCTGTGATTGGATGAGGACGGAAAACCCCGCCTCCCCCAGATTCTCAGTGGTCATCGTGCAGCTCATCTCAAACGTGGCCCCGCCCACCGTTGCCTCGCGGACGGTTTTGGCCACGACGTTCAGGATCGGACCTAGAAAAGAAAAAAATAAATAAATAAATCAGAATTTCAGTATTTTTAAGTATTTTCAACATTTTATTCAAGGTGTTTTTCTTGTTTAGTTTTAGACTCAAAAAACAAATACTTAATAAACACTTAAAGCTGCACTATGTAACTTTTCTTTTCTGGTTGCCAAGAATGCCCGTTCACAGTAAGAATGTTTGTCTTTCAGTGCATTTTTAAACAATAATAACTTCTTCTGTTTTGGCCAATATTTAATCCTATAGAATCGTATTTTCTTTTATTTTTTTCTATAATCTTTCTGTAAATATTCTACTTTTTGTTTATGACCAAAATAAAATCTTTAGAGTCTCATATTTTGGGTCAAAGTCATTTTAAATATTTTGTTCTTTTCAACAAAATTCAAATTCACAAAAGAAATAATTGTTTGGCATTTGGGAAATTCCAGGAAATGGGCTTCTTTGTGTCCCCTTTATTTTGAGCGGCCATGTTGGACCTCCTGACCCCGTTTATCCATCTGAACTGTGCCCGCCCCTGTGCCGCCCCTGTGCCCGCCCCTGTGCCCACCCCGTGCCCGCCCCGTGCCCGCCCCGTGCCGCCCCTGTGCCGCCCCTGTGCCGCCCCTGTGCCGCCCCTGTGCCCGCAGAGGTCAGGGGTCATCACACAAAACTCTGTTCACATCAAACACACGACTGAGTCACAGTTTAACTAAAAACTCTTTTCATTTTGTCTGGAGTTTGGACACAAGAGTCAGAACGAAGAAACAAGTCTAGAACAAACCAGGGCTGGATATTTTTATCTAAAAGATAAAGTAGTGGTTTAGTCCTGATTTAGTCCTGGTTTAGCCCTGGTTAAATCCAGGTTTAATCCAGGTTTAAACCAGGTTAAATCCAGGGTTTGTCCAGGTTCAGTCCAAGTTCAGTTCAGGTTTAGTCCAGGATAAAGCCGGGATAAATCTGGGATAAATCCGCGTTTAGTCCAGGTTTAGTCCAGGTTTAGTCCAGGTTTAGTCCAGGTTTAGTCCAGGTTTAGTCCAGGTTTAGTCCAGGTTTAGTCGGGGATAAATCCGGATTTAGTCCAGGTTAAATCCAGGAGTAGTCCAGGTTCAGTCCAGGTTTAGTCCGGGATAAATCCGGGTTTAGTCCACGTTTGGTCCAGGTTTAACCCAGGTTTAATCGAGGTTTGGTCCAGGTTTAGTCCAGGTTTAACCCACGTTTAATCGAGGTTTAATCGAGGTTTGGTCCAGGTTTAGTCCAGGTTTAGCCCAGGTTTAGCCCAGGTTTAGCCCAGGTTTAACCCAGGTTTAGTCCAGGTTTAGTCCAGGTTTAGTCCAGGTTTAGTCCAGGTTTAGTCCAGGTTAAATTACTGTAATTAAATCAGTTTGATTTAGCACTAGTCGAGTCCTGGTCAAATAATTGTAGTAGAAGTAGTAGTAATCGAAGTAGTAATAGTAATAGTAGCAATAGTAATAGTAGTAATAATAATAGCCATGGTAGTAGTACATGTTATACTAGTAGTACAATAGGAGTATTTGCAGTATCAGCAGTAATATTTGTCGTAGCAGTAATGCCGACAACTACAAGTAAAATCAACAGTAGTAGTAGTAGTAGTAGTAGTAGTAGTAGTAGTAGTAGTAGTACATACGTTTTTGTTCCCATTTGACCGGGAGGGCGGGGCTTGGTTGTTCCGTCGCCTTCACAAATCCTCCCTGAGAGTTCACGGTCCAGGCCGAGACGAGACACGAGTACTGACCCATGTCCACCTCCTGGACAAATGGACACACACACGACTAGCATGCTAACGGCGCACTTCCTGATTACGGGATGACATAAGCACGTTATAATCAGACGGAGCGGTACCTGCGTGCGCACAAATCTGAGCCTGAACGTGTCGGGCTGGACTCGGTGTAAAGTGACGGCGCCGCTGTCCAGACGGTCTGCGTACGTCGCCCCCGGCAACAGGTTCCCTCCCGCGTCCAACGAGCCAATGGGATTCAAGCTCTGAGGGGTACTTCCTGTTCCTAAAAAACATGGAGAAAAAAAATATATAAGTATAAGGTAGTTGCAGTTGTAGTATTAGTAACAGTAGCAAGAGTAGTAGTAGTAGTAGCCTAGTAGTAGTATTAGTTGTAGTAGTAAAGGTAATAGCAGTAGTAGTAGTAGTAGTAATTGTAGTAGTCCTGGTTCAGTCCTGGTTCAGTCCTGGTTCAGTCCTGGTTCAGTCCTGGTTCAGTCCTGGTCTAGTACTGGTCTAGTATTGGTCTAGTACTGGTCTGGTCCTGATCCGTTCCTGATCCAATCCTGGTCTGGTCCTGGTCCTGGTCTTGCCCTGTTCTGTCCTGGTCTGATCCTGGTCTAGTACTGGTCTAGTACTGGTCCTGGTCTGGTCCTGGTCCTGGTCCTGGTCTAGTCCTGTTCCAGTCCTGGTCTGGTCCTGGTCTAGTCCTGGTCTAGTCCTGGTCATGGTCTAGGTCTCGGTCTCGGTCTAGTCCTGGTCCTGGTCCTGGTCAGTTCCTGGTCATAGTCCCAGTCTAGTCCTGGTCCCGGTCTGGTCCTGGTCCTGATCTTGCCCTGGTTCTGTCCTGGTCTGATCCTGGTCTGGTCCTGGTCCCAGTCCCGGTCTATAGTCTGCAGTATTTAATACACTGCGGTAAATTACCGGCGCTGTGTTGCCAGGATACGGCCAGTCTGCCGCCCGCTGGGAGGTTGGTGATGTTGGTCACATGACACGCCAGCTCCATGGGGTCAGAGGTCAACTTTGGGGTCTCGACGGGTTCAAGGGTCAACGTGAAACTGGGCTCTGAAAAATAAACAGTAACATGTTTAATTTAATTAGATAAATAAATGTCATTAAAAATAAAACTTTAAATGAGGGTCATTTGTAAATATGGGTCATTATTTAGGTAATTCAGATCATGTCCAGTGTGTCAGATGCCCTCCCAGTGTGTCAGATGCCCTCCCAGAGTGTCAAATGCCCTCCCTGTGTGTGTCTCAGATGCCCTCCCTGTGTCTTATTCTGTGTAAAGGCTCTAACCCTAGTAGCAGTAGTAGTATTAGTAGTAGTATTAGTAGTAGTATTAGTATTAGTAGTAGTAATAAATAAATAAAATCACATAGGTGTTTAGAACAGGAACAATGTAAAAATGTTTGTTAAAACACGTCTTCCTGCACCTGTCGGCAGCTCTTCAAATGAGCCACATGTTCCCAGAGCCACAACTGTCGTTTTTCATTTGGGTTTTACACTCTGGAAAAACGCTGCTGTGTTCAGGCTCTTAATAGTTTCATCTCCACGGAAACAGGTGGCAGTACCCCATCATCAGAAAAGTTACGCAGTGCATCTTTAAATCAGCTTGAACACGTTGGTGATAATGTTTATTTCAAGAGCGCTTTTTTTTTTTTTCCCCTTCATTTTTTCCCAACACGATTCTGGTTTTAGGATTAAAAATAGAGACGAGGAACAGAGCCACCATCTTCTAAAACAGTCCCAGCCAGGTAAGCATTAAAAATCCTACAAGACAGACTGCACCTGAACGCACCGCTGAACAGGAAATACACTTATCTACCACCTCCCATTTCCACTGGCGTTTCTCATACAAAAGTGCATAGAAAACCCACAGGTGTAAAATATAGGCTCTGGCAAAGTGGTGTGTTTAAGTGACGTCAGGAAAGAAGAGCCTCTGAGTCATGCTTTGTCACCATCTGTCCCTGAACGCATCGTGCCAATGAACAGTTCACACTTCCTGTATAGAAACCGGCGCTACACAAAACGGGGCTGTTTACACGGGAACCGAAACGCAAAGAGACAGCGGATTTGAAATGTCTAAATATAGACGTGTGTGCTCGTGTACGGATCTGAACGTGGGATTAAGGAAGAAAATATGGGAAATTATGCGTACGCGGGCATTCAACCGTCAACCACGTCACAACTATTTAAACAGAAAAACAACAACTCAACGAGAGCTTTTGAAAACACACATTTAATACATTTAATACATTAAACATTAAAGACGTACTGGGGCCGCAGGATAGAAAAGATGTTATGTAACTCTTTTAGGCAAATAGTACTGCAGTAGTATGAGTAGTGGTAGTAGTAGTGGTAAATGTAGTCATAACAGTAGTAGTATAATTATAATTATAGTAATACTATAATACTAATAGTAGTAATAGCAGTCGCAGTAATAGTCGGTAATAGTTAGTAATAGTAGTAGTACTAGTAGCACTATAGTAGTAGTAGCAATAGTAGTCGTAGTACTCATTAGTAATAGCAGTAGTAGTAGTCGTAGTAATAGCAGTAGTAGTACCAGTAGTAGTAGTAGCAGTAGTAGCAGTAGTAGTAGTTGATTAGGTTATAGTCCTTGTCTGGTCTTGTAGTCCTGGTCCAGTCATGGTTGTAGTCCTGGTCCAGTCCTGGTCGTAGTCCTGGTCCAGTCCCGATCGTAGTCCTGGTCATAGTCCTGGTCATAGTCCTGGTCGTAGTCCTGGTCGTAGTCCTGGTCGTAGTCCTGGTCGTAGTCCTGGTCCAGTCCTGGTCGTAGTCCTGGTCCGGTCCTGGTCCAGTCCTGGTCCAGTCCCGGTCGTAGTCCCGGTCGTAGTCCTGGTCGTAGTCCCGGTCGTAGTCCCAGTCCAGTCCCGGTCGTAGTCCTGGTCGTAGTCCTGGTCCAGTCCCGGTCGTAGTCCCGGTCCAGTCCTGGTCGTAGTCCTGGTCCGGTCCTGGTCCAGTCCTGGTCCAGTCCCGGTCGTAGTCCCGGTCGTAGTCCTGGTCGTAGTCCCGGTCGTAGTCCCAGTCCAGTCCCGGTCGTAGTCCTGGTCGTAGTCCTGGTCCAGTCCTGGTCGTAGTCCCGGTCCAGTCCCGGTCCAGTCCTGCTTGTACATGTTCAGTGACAGTGTCTCTGCAGGGTGGGGAATTGAACCCACAGCCCTGCGGCGTCAGCTGGTCCTCAGGGACATTTGTGTGACTCTGGCCTCAGCAAAAACAATAAAACATCAGACAGATGTAAGACACGTGTCAACAAGACTGACATCCGGGTCCATGGGGTCAAATGTGCCAGATGCCCTCCCATTCTCCTATATCCCTTAGTGTTTAAAGGGCCATGTGACACTATCCATCGGCGTATACTAGTCTATGGCCACATTTACATCATGTTTTATCATTCCAAATTAAACAGTTCGGAATTAAAATATTCTCCTTGGAGTTTACATGGAAATAATAAATCCGAATTGAGGTTTACATGGAAAACACGTTAAATCGTCTTTATTTAATTCAACGTCTGGAGGTCGGGAAGAGTTCTGATTGGATTTACGTCGACCGGAAAAAAAACTCACACTTCAGCTGCTACCGGCTTTTTGTCATCTTGGTTTGTCGTTACGCCGCGGACACAAACGTGATCCAAACTTTTTCCGCAGTCGTTCCAATGATAATTAAGCAGCAGCTGGAGAATTCTGTCCTCACGCTTTACGTCTGTCGGCTGAGGAGGAGACGGGAAGAGCGTCGGAGAAGGAGGAAGAAGACAAACTGAGTCAACGGCTGCTCCACCTCAGCCCACTCCCACATCCCGCTCACAAATCCAAAGAGCAGTGGATGAAAGTCCGAAGAGACGACTGGTGGAGCCGGATCAGAAGGACGACCCAACGAGCATGTGCCGAACGACCGGAATTATTTTTAAGAAGAATAAACATTTACATGATCGAGGAATAAATTAATTCGGCTTTAAAATCGGAGTAAACCACCCACTTACTTCGGGATCAAGTTTAATTCCGAATAATCATTTTCTTAGGAAGTTTTTACATGGTCTTTTTAAAGTGGAATTAATTTTTAAATTAAAGCTCTCATGTAAACGCGGCGTATGTACAAGATCACTCTACAGAAATTCAGGAAAGCTTCGTTTTTATCCTGTTAATGGGACTTTTTTAGTATCGATACCTGTGAAAAATGAGGATCTAGTTTCGAGGATATTTCTAAGATGGATTAGTGTCAGATTTTCGATACTTTTGACAACCATTTTCCAGTTACATCGCTGTCACGAACATGCCGGAGCTGTGATTCCGTGGAGCTCCAACAGCCTTATAAATAATAACATCACTGAGCTGTTTTGGTGGATGTTAAATCAGTTTCAAATCGAAGTCGTAACTCCCTGGAGGCCTGTATGTGTCTTAACCCCTCCGCCACTATTCACTTGTCTGTGGTGTAAAACATCAGGGTTTAAAAATGCATTTGTAGTGGCTTAAACGTGGGGGAAAAAGCAGTTTTCATGAATAAAGATGTGAGCAGAGATCTGACTGTGGTGCATATGAATAATGAATACATAATGGTAAATGCATGACAACAATCTCTCACAAGACGCACAACAGACGGCAAGGAGAGTTTATTTGTATACAACAGTCCCTACAGAAAGTAATTCAATGTGCTTTACACAATAAGAAATCAGTGAAATCAGTGAAATCAGTGAAATCAGTCATGCAGAGTCTGGATTTAAGCACAGTCCGAGCAGAGGCCGGTCTCACATCTTCAGGAAGACTATTACAAGTTTTATCTGCAGGAAACTGAAAAGCTGAGGACTAAACCAGGACTAAACCAGGTCTAAAAATTGTCTAAACCAGGACTAAACCAGGTCTAAAAAAAAGGTCTAAATCAAGACTAAACAGGACTACACCAGGTCCACACCAGGTCTAAACCAAGACTAAACTAGGACTATAAGAAGGCTGGGACTAAACCAGGTCTATCAGGAGGCTGAGACTAAACCAAGACTAAACCAGGATTAAACTAGGACTAAAACAGGACTACAGCAGGAGGCCAGTCCCTGAGATCAGAGAGAGTCTATGCCTAAAGCAGGACTAAACCAGGACTAAACCAGTAGTTAACCCGAACTAAACCAGAACTAAACAGGTCTAAACAAAGACTAAACCAGAACTAAACGAGGATTACAGCAGGAGGCCAGTCCCTGAGGTCTGAGAGTCTATGCCTTTACCAGGACTAAACCAGAACTAAACCAGGTCTAAACCAGAACTAAACCAAGACTAAACCTGAACTAAACCAGAACTAAAGCAGAACTATCAAGAGGCCAGTCCCTGAAGTCCTCAGAGTGTGAGATGGTTCATAAAGTCAATATCTGACATTCTGATTCTGACAAGTTTCAGATCAGTTTCAGTAGGACTGGTCCAGACGGGGAATCTGAACCAACTTTCTCTGATGGGACCAGGTGAGGGCCGAGGCGAAGCAAGGTGGAGTTTGGGTGATTTTGTTCAGGAGGCTTTCGAGATGGTTGGGAAGGGCCATGGGTGAAGGCACTTTCTGCTCATCTTTAACCATTTTCACCTTAATAAAGTTCCACAAATCATCAACATTAGAACAACGTAAGAGAAGTTTTAAGGCAGCGTAAGACTGTTGTCATTCTGTATCTCCTCAAACCCCTGCAGGACCAGCCGATGGTTTGGGAATCACAAACGGCTCGAAGACACAGAAATTATCAGACGGAGCAACGTCCACCACACTGACATTTGAAATATTTGCTGCTTTTATAATGAGTAGGTCCAGAGTGCGCCCTCTGCTGGTGGGTGGACTCACTGACATGCTGAGTCAGACCAAAGGTTTCGAGAACAGTGGTCGGGTCTCATTTCTCTTTCCTCGCTTCCTTCTCCTTGGTATGGTTTGGTACGGTTTGGTATGGTTTGGTTTTTATTTGTACAGGGACAGTGCACAATAATACACTAACAAAGACAGAGGTCATAGAAAAACTGCTCGTGCTCATTTCCACCTGTAGTCCCTGAGCAGGTTGGTGGAAAAACTAAAAGTACAGATTCAGTGTATAGAGACAAACTGACCAATAATACATTTAAATAAATACTGTATTACTTAGGGTTAGTGTTGAAATATTATTCTAAAAACAACACCAGACACGCAACCAAATGCCTCTTCCACCCTGAATCAAGACCCAACACACACACACACGCACACACACGCACACACACACACGCACGCACACACACACGCGCGCACGCACATGCATGCACACTCCACATTCTGATAATAATTGAAATCACACTCTTCTGTAATGTGTACAAACTTGTTTAGAGATCAATCACTTCTTTGTCAGATGTTCAAACATTTGAAAACCTGCGCAGGTTCAAATCTCTGTTGGCAGATTATTCCAATGACTCACAGAAACAGAGGAAAAAGACGATTCAGTGATGGCGGTTTTACATTTGGGGACAGTGCACTCTCTTCTGGAGGATGAGCGTGTTACTCGACACGTTTCAGAGCTTTCAGAGAGATGAAATCCTTCAGAGGAGGAGCAGCACCATGAAGAATTTTGAAAAGAAATAACAAATATTTACATATATCATTAGATTTTGAAAATGTAATAAACTGTATTTTGTAAGAATAGGACAGTGGTGATATTGTCGTGGTTTCTTATCATGAAGATTGAAGATATCAGGTTTCAAGGATGTTTTGCACATCTGCAACCAGCTCGTCAAACAGAACAAGAAACGGGACATGATCAAGAGTTAAAACACGTGTGCGAGGCCTCCAGGGTCAGTGACCCTCGTATATGTCTGAAATTTGAGGGAGTTTCTTTTGTGTGATTTTTAAAAGTTAAAACTGAATCTAAGGTGACACCTAAGCAAGTACATTTTTAATTATCTCATCATTTATAAAAATATCGGGGCAATTTGTTAATTTGAGCTACAATTTGCGCTCTTATTTACATTTAACGCCAGACAGGAACTCTGAAGCCAGACTGCCACCTTTCTCATTTCAGTCGTTAGTCTCTTCGCTACTTCACTTGTTTTTTTTCCATGGGTGAATATGACAGTGTCGTCAGCAAACATAATTACCTTGACATCACACACTGAGGGGAGGTCATTTATGTACAGACTAAAAAGCAGAGGCCCAAGGATCGAGCCCTGTGGCACCCCCATTGTGCAGCTTTAGAGAGAGGATAAGGATAAGAGGGTGTGGTTTGCTCTCACATATGGCTGTCTCCCCCTCAGGTACGATGCAAACCAGTCGACTGCAGATCGTGATAATCCAAAATGTCCAGTTTTATTGAGAAGAAAACTGGCTTACAGTGTCAAACGCCTTGAGCAAGTGAAGGAAGACAGCTCCAACTACTCCACCCTGGTCTAGACTTATTTTTATTTTTCTAGGAAGTATCAGCATGCTTTTTCAGTGGAATAATTCCTCCAGAAACCAAGTTGCAAGAGATTTAATAAATCATTTGCATGGAGGTGTTGAGTAGCTGCTCAGCTACATCCTTCTCATAGACCTCAGAGACGGCAGGGAGTGTCCTTATGGGCCGATAATTACTGACCTCAGGCTCATCTCCTGGTTTGTGCACAGGTGTGACATTGGCAGTTTTCAGTGTTGTTGGAAAATTGCCTTCACTGATAGACTGACTCATAGTTTTGGTGAAAACTGGAGTTAAAGTTGTTTTATGTTGCTTTAAAAAGACACTGTCGAGCCCGTGGATCTTTAGCTTTACTGTTATTCAATTTAGTGAAGATGCTTCCACTTTTGCCTCATTAACTGGTTCCAGTCTGAAAGTCGGGACATCACATGGGGGAGACTCAGAAGAGGAACATGATATTGGACGGGGTTGTGCCAGTTTGCAGACTGATGCAGATGATAAAAAAGTCATTAAATAATGTTGCAACGATTAGACTATAACTTTGGACAACACCGTCTACTTTGAGCTGAAGATCATTGCAGTTGCTTTTTTTCTTTCCTGAGAAGTTTGTCCAAACTGTTTGACAATACTTTATAATTTCCTTTTGCCTCTTTTATTAAGTTAAGAAAAAAAAGTCTCTTGATGTCCTTACTTGAGAGATTAGTTTATTTCTAAGATTTCTGTAAATCTGATTATCTGTTGTCAATCTAAATTTAATAGATTTTTTCAGTGCAGCGTCTCTTTTCTTCATTAAATCCCACAGTTCATTGTTAAACTATGGCAAAGAACGCCTTTTTGTTTGCTTCTTTTTGGTCTTTATATTTTTTGATAAAACTGTTTTTAGGGTAGAAATGACATCACTACACATTTTATTTGCTTTATGTCATTTCCCAAAACAGACAGATAGGACTTTGGAATAAAAGTTGCATTCTTTTTTGTTGTCCCTGAGGTCCGAGAGTCTATGCCTAAACCAAGACTAAACCAGATCTAAACCAAGACTAAACCAGAACTAAACCAGGACTAAACCAGATCTAAACCAAGACTAAACCAGAACTAAACCAGAACTAAACCAGGACTGCATCTGCACATCACACAGAGCAAGTGCGTACGTCACAGTGGGTGTGTCACATAGGTCTGAGTAAAAGCTGCACTGTGTAACATTTCTGTATAATCAGTAATCTCCCAATAACATCAGACAATTTACGCACAAGGAAGGACTTTTTCTGACAGTTTAAAGCTGCATTGTGTAACTTTTCTGGTGGAGGGTCCGTCAAATACTTTTCTCCATGGAAATGTTATTACTTTGTCCGGAATGTTTTGCAGTATGGCATTAAACCTTTCTATTTTCATGGAGATCAAACCAGACCAAGTTCCAGGTCAGATCTGTGGAGAGGCGACCCCGCTCACAGTCAAAATGTCTGTTTTTCTAGGTATTTTTGAGCTCTAAAACCACCTGTAACTGAATAAATGTAAAGTAGAGCTGTTTAAAGTCACACGTATCCATAGAAACAAGCAGGTGACCCCCAACCAAAAAGTTACACAGTGCATCTTTAAAGCTTAATTTAACAAAATAAAACTGTTGTCATTTATTTGCATTAGTTTAATCAAAACTATTGTGTAATCTTGACACGTTTTGGCCTTGTTTATGGTTGCTATGGTAACAGTTATGGAGTTACCTCAAAATTAAAAAGGTAGAAAAAAAAAAAAAAACTGGGCAAGACTCAAAGTAAATTCTTAAATATAATGACGTTAATCATGTTTGAGTGTTTGAGCTGACGCCTCGCTGCTCAGGCCAAACCAACACAACCGCAGGCTGTACTTCCTGTTTTGGCCCGGAGCAGTGCATCGTGGGAAGGCCGGACATCAGAGGGATTTGAACCGACAACTCCATAAACAAAGCCACGGGTCACACGGGTCAAGAACTTCGAAAGCACCGGTCACTTAGAGATGAGTTAGAGTTATGTAATACTAATACTGTGGACACTGTCCTGTTCTAGTTTGTTTAAAGCTGCACTATGGAACTTTTCTAGGGTCTGCCCCCTGCTTGTAACCATGGAGATGTAACTGTTTTTACTTACAATGTTCCACAGTACAGCTTTAAACTTAAATATATCTCCATGTCAACAAGCAGGACAAGTGACAGGTCTAGTCCTGATGTACACTAGGTTTAGTTCTGGTCTAGTTCTGGTCTAGTCCTGGGTCTAGCTGGGTCTAGGTCCGAGGTCTGGTCCGGGGTCTAGTCCTGGGGGTCTAGTCCTGTGGGTGTAATCAGGGGTCGGTCTAGTCCTGGGGGTCTAGTCCTGGGGGTCTAGTTCTGGGTCTCTAGTTCTGGGTCTCTAGTTCTGGGTCTCTAGTTCTGGGTCTCTAGTTCTGGGTCTCTAGTTCTGGGTCTCTAGTTCTGGGTCTCTAGTTCTGGGGGTGTAATCAGGGGTCGGCCTAGTCCAGGGTCTAGTCCGGGGTCTGTCTAGTCCGGGGTCTGTCTAGTCCTGGGGGTCTAGTCCTGGGGGTCTAGTCCTGGGGGTCTAGTCCTGGGTCTACTCCTGGGGGTCTAGTCCTGGGGGTGTAATCAGGGGTCGGTCTAGTCCAGGGTCTGGTCCGGGGTCTGTCTAGTCTGGGGTCTGTCTAGTCCTGGGGGTCTAGTCCTGGGGGTCTAGTCCTGGGTCTACTCCTGGGGGTCTAGTCCTGGGGGTGTAATCAGGGGTCGGTCTAGTCCAGGGTCTGTCTAGTCCAGGGTCTAGTCCGGGGTCTGTCTAGTCCAGGGTCTGTCTAGTCCAGGGTCTGTCTAGTCTGTCTAGACGATAAAGGAAGGTATAGGGTCCCCCACCTGCTCGTCGCCATGGGGATGTCATTGCTTTGGCTGAAATGTTCCACAGTACGGCATTAAAGGCGTCTGTCTAGGATTTATTTCATTATGAGTCAAGTGTTTTTATTGCTAGAAAAATACCTTGAAAAAAAACATGTAACTCGGCTTGGTTTTTTGGCGTCGCCTGCTCGTTTCCATGGAAATACATAACTTCAAAGCCATACTGCGGAACATTCATGGCAAATGAATGCTCTCCAGTGATATAATACAAGAAAGGAATACAAAAAACAAACAAACTTGGTATTAAAATGTATTTTCCTTGGCGTTCTGATCCTTGTGAAGCCGCTCCTTTTGGGTTTAACCTGATACGAGAAGCGAACACATGTTTTTGATTTCAGACCGGCGTTTTGATGAATGGGCTCCGATATTATTTTTAACGTAATTTTATATTGAGGAAATTTGTTTTTGAGGGTCACACCCACAATGTCCGCTCTAAAACTTCATCTCCTTCAGTATGGATCTGAGGAAATAACTGCACTTATTAATGCTGGCGACGGGAAAATAATAATAAAACGGGATCCAACTATTTCCTTTTCGCTTTCTGGGACATTTTGTTTTGCTTCTTGAGTCGTAAATCAAAACTGTCGGGCTGTCAAAACTATCAAAAATCAGATACTAAAACATAACAATATAATAACTACATCTTAATTTCCTTTTTATGTTTATTAAGGACGTCACAGTCGCATTAGACGAGCCAGACACAGTTACACACAGAAAAAGAAGAAGAAATATACGCATTTTTACATTTTTGGTTGGAAACGTACAAAAATTTAAATTTAATTAAATTTTTTTAATATGTTGCTGTCAGTTTCCAGTTTTAAATCAGCTGGTTGCCCTTCCGCAGTCTGTTCAATTATCACTAGAGTCCACCTTTAAATGAGCACTATGGAACCTTTCTGGTACAGAGTCCGCCACCTGCCTGTCGCCATGGACACGTTACTGCTTTGGCGTTATAGGTGTCTGTCTACGATTTTTTTTCCATTGCGAGTCAGTGTTTTTATTGCCAGAAAAATGCCTTCCGCAGATCTGACCTGTAACTCCGCGTGGTTTTTTGGCGTCACCTGCTCGTTTCCGTGGAGATGGATAACCTCAAAGCCATACTGCGGAACATTCATGGCAAATTAATATTATCGAGTGAAGTAATATGGTCCTGAAAAACTCTGAATTGAGTGTTTAGAGTTTAGACACTTAAAAAAGAATTTAAGACGATTAAAATTGGTAAAATGTTCAAAGTTAAACACCTGTAAGTGCTATGGCCTGGTGGTGTTACCTGCTCGTCGCTATGGAGATGTCATCGCTTTGATCGGAATGTTCCTTAGTACGGCATTAAACTCATCTCGCTTCCATCTTGCAAACATTTTTGAAAATAACTACAGCCTTGGAAGCTACTGTTTAAGAATGAAACTAACGAGCAGGATGCAAAGTACATTTTATGGCTTCCTACGAGTGTCTTGCCCAACGACACAAGGTTAGACAAACAGGAGGATCTAACATTAAAGCTGCACTGTGTAACTTTTCTGGTGGAGGGTCCGTCAAATGCTTTTCTCTATGGAGATGTTATTGCTTTGTTATTGTCTGGAATGTTCCACAGTATGGAATTAAACCTTTCTAGCTCCATGGAGACCAAACCAGACCCAGTTACAGGTCAGATCTGTGGAGAGGCGACCCCGCTCACAGTCAGAATGTCTGTTTTTCTAGGTATTTTTGAGCTCTAAAACCACCTGTGATTGAATAAATGTAAAGTAGAGCTGTTTAATGTCACACTGCGGAACATTCCAGGCAGAGAAACGACATTTCCATAGAAACAAGCAACCGAAAAGTTACGCAGTGCGCCTTTAAACTCACCCATCACCCACGTGCAGATGACAGTAAAAGCGAAGTTACCGGTCAGATCTGCGGAGAGAGTTTTTATCATCAGGATATCGAGTCTGTTCCTTGGTATTTTTGGTGTTTTTGTGCAGTAAATTTTTGTATTTCGTGACAATCTGAAATTACCGCATCAAATTCCAGAACATTAAAGCAACCCATCGGAGCATTTTCAACGTCATCGTGTCGTTTTGTCGTGTAAAATGTAAAAAAAACAGAGCTGAAACCCCGGTGAGCGCGTGTGGAGAGCGTGGAGAGTGTGGAGTGTGTGGAGTGTGTGGAGTGGAGTGTGGAGGAGACAGGGAGGCTGAGCTGCCGGGGGCTTTGGGGCAGAGCCATGTCACAGCGTCGTCTGAGCTAAGTCCATAAATCAGAGAAGATCCATCTGCTCCAAAGACGGGGGCTGGAGGCTAACGCAGCGAAAGAGACCAATATGTCAGGATGAGATCGTAACATTCGCCCGTTAGAGCTGCGCAAATTTACATATTTTGGTTTAACTTGACGTATAAATGTAAAAAAAAAAAAAAAAAAAAAAAAACAACTCTCATGAGATTTAAGTCGTGTTCTAATGTTCTCTCCTCAAAAACAGACCTGGAGTTGTGTTTTGTTTCATTCACATGTTTGAGGAACTCGTCTGTTTACATCTCCAAAGCTCCAAACGCTCTATTCCACCTCGTGATGTCATCAAGTGGTAGTTTAACAGTTTTAACAGCTGCTTTTCCCTTTATTTCAGTCGAGATTGAGAATTCGAGCGCTGCAATGATCCAAATGATTCTAGTCAAGGTGTGTGGAGTTTAAAAACGCAGTGGAGCATTTCCTGTATCACCACAGTGTAATATGGGCCCTTTAATGCCCCACTGTGGAACATTCCAGACACACGCAGGGTAAGAACATCTGCATTGAAACGAGAAGCAGGTAGTTTTCCCTTCCTCAATCAGAAAAATTACACAGCGCAGCTTTTAGACAAATCCTATATTATGTTACCTTTACCTGCTTGTTTCCATGGAGATGTCACTGCTCTGTCTGGAATGTTCCACAGTGTGACATTAAACAGCTCTACTTTACATTTATTCAATCACAGGAGCTCAAAAATACCTAGAAAAACAGACATTCTGACTGTGAGCGGGGTCGCCTCTCCACAGATCTGACCTGTAACTTGGTCCGGTTTGAAGATAGAAAGGTTTAATGCCATACTGTGAAACATTCCAGACAATAACAAAGCAATAACATCTCCACGGAGGAAAGCATTTGACGGACCCTCCATCAGAAAAGTTACACAGCGCACCTTTAAAAATAAGATGCTACAGTCCACACTTGTTCTTTTTGTTTACTTCATGGATTATTTTCTGTTGCCAGGCGACCAAACCTCCTCTGGTAACTCCCCAAACCCCTTCTCCATTCAAACAAAAGCCGTCACGTAACCTTGCAGAGTCACATGTTTATTTAGGTCTTCATTTATGACGCGAACTTTGACCTTTTCGCGGCATTCCTCCAGGTCGTGCCGCAACTTTATTAAAACCAGGGAGCGCCGAGGTCAAACTGAACCTAAACAATGGGACAGGAAGTGACACGGGAAGTAAACATGTACCACTGTAAATATAGAGAAGGTCAGAGGACAGTATGGAGTCTGGATGTGGAGGAGCACGTTTTACACTCAACCACGAGATTTTACCATCGAGAAAAGACCAAATCTGAACTTTAAACTCATCCAACAAGGCCATGCATTTCAGAACATGTTTGTAGAGCTCTAAACTACAGAATAAGACTTCATGGACACACAGGGAGGGCATCTGACACACACGGAGGGCATCTGACACACACGGACATTTACAACAAGCAGCCTTTTACCTGCTACTGCTTACTGTCGTTGTGTCTATAAGCAAGACACTTCAGCAGGTGTGGTTACAGTAGTGTCTTAACACCAGAGAGTGTGGAGTGAGTGAAGAACGAACTGTAAAGAGTTTTGTGTTTGGGTCTTGAAACGAGTTTCATAAATCCAATAATTCATCAATTAACCAATTCATTAATGTCATTAAATAAAATCAACAAAGAAGAAATGTACAACATGTAAAACTGTGTAAAGTGCAATAATCAGCCAGAACTTTATGACCAGCCCTGGTCCAGTCCTGGTCCAGTCCTGGTCCAGTCCTGGCCAAGTCCTGGTCCAGTCCTGGCCAAGTCCTGGCTCAGTCCTGGCTCAGTCCTGGCCAAGTCCTGGCCAAGTCCTGGCTCAGTCTATCCATCTTTGGTCATAATGCAACCATGGTTTTCAGAACGGTGAACGGTTAGCACCGTTGCCATGGCGATTAACAAAAGAAAACAGAACATTACATCTTTTTAACGGGAGTAAGTCCTTAAAATGTCGCTGAAACCCACAAACATTGTGATCGTTCCATTTCTCATTCAAAACAGTTTTATTTTCGTTACTCACTGATCTGCGCCACCTTCACGTTCACCGTCGGGGACATCTTCTCCGCCGCCAGATGCCACCTGCCCCCTCCGCCCGAGCTCCTGCCCCCCTTGTCCACAAACGCCCTCACTCTGCACGAATACGCCCCCTCGTCGTCCGCGCTGACCCCCCTGACGCCCAGCCGCACCTGCCCTGGGGCCACTCTCTCCAGGCTGGCGTCCGCGCGGTAGTTGGTGCCGTTGGAGACCACCACGCCGTTCATCGCCATGGTGATGAGGTCGCGCCCGTTCAGGAGCCACGTGACCTCCAGGCCAATCTGGGGCTGGTTGTCAACGGCGACGGAGCAGAGGAGGGAGAGGGAGGCGCCCGGTGTGAGGGTGGCGGGCGAGAGCGACGAGGCGGAGACGGTGAGAGACTGACCTGTGGAGAGAGAAAAAGTACATTAAAGACCTGGTTTAGACCGGGTTTAGACCTGGTTTAGGCCTGGTTTAGATCTGGTTTAGCAGTAGTAGTAGTGGCAGTAGTAGCAGTAGTTGTACGTATAACTAGTAGTAGTAGTAGTAGTAGTAGTAGTAGTAATTGTAGTAGTGGTAATAGAAGTACTTTTATTACTACTGTTCTTCTGTCTTGGTGACCTTTTTCCTTTGTAAAGCTCAGACTAATGTCCATTTGATATTACACTTTCTCCTATAGAACAGTATATACACAAAGTACATAAACAGAGTACATACACAGAGTACATATACACTGTATATGTAATACAGTGTACATACACAGTGTACATAATACACAATGTACATATTCTAGTACAGTGTGTGCATTTCCCAACCACGTCTCGCCTTCGCACAAAATTACAATTCACGGTTTGCCCTTAAATCTCACATACTTTGGTCGCCATTGACAACGCCGCCTGCTCCCTCCATGTATGGCGTCTCGGAGCGGACAAAAGACCCCGGCATTTGCTTTTCTCGCACAGTGGGTAAGTCAATATGGAGCTAGCCCGCGCACAATGCACTTTCATTAGGGATTTGCGAGGACAGACACCCGGCCGATGCGAGATAGGGTTGCCAGAGTAACTTTCGCCCAGACAAAAGGATGTGCAAATGTAGGAGTCCTCGGAGGAGCGGCGAGGAGACAGTGGGGTCAGGAGGATACAGGGGTGCTCTTTAAAAACGGGGAGAAACAGCCACTCTCCCATGACCCTGGACAGAGCAGGTCCCATTAGCTCCAGGCTACGGTTTAGTCTGACCCACTTCTAAAGCTGCATTGTGTAACTTTTCTGGAGGAAGGTCCGTTAAAAGCTTTTCTTCATGGAAATGTTAATGCTTTGTCTGGAATGTTTCACAATACGACTTTTTCTAGGTTTTTTCTAGGTATTTTTGAGCTAGAAAACCACCTGTGATTAAATAAATGTAAAGTAGAGCTATTTAATGTCACACTGTGGAACATTCCAGGTAGATCAATGACATCTCCATAGAAACAAGCATAGTGCACCTTTAAATATTAATCAAACGTTTATATTTTCTGGTCCTTGGTCGTCTGAGATGGTCTGACCCTCTTTTATCGCTCCACACAAGGACAGGGACAGTTTAAAGCTCCCTTCAGGGACATTATCTGGGCTTCAGTAACACTGAGCTCTGAGCCTACGGGACAAAACCCAGAGAAAATCCACAATGAACGACCGCGGCTAATGTACGGGTATCTTTATTTCTTGGGGTTAGACCTGATAAGGTTTAATCCTGGTTCAGTCCTGATTTAGTCCTGTTTAGTCCTGGTTAAGTCCTGGTTTAGTCCTGGTTTAGTCCTGGTTTAGTCCTGGTTAAGTCCTGGTTAAGTCCTGGTTTAGTCCTGGTTTAGTCCTAGTTTTGTCCTAGTTTTGACCTTGTTACACCTGAACCTGACCTGGTTTAGCTCTGGTGTAGTCCTGGTTTAGCCCTCATTCAGTTGTGGTTTAGTTCTGATTCAGTCCTAGTTTAGGCCTGGTTTAGGCCTGGTTTAGGCCTGGTTTAGGCCTGGTTTAGGCCTGGTTTAGGCCTGGTTTAGGCCTGGTTTAGGCCTGGTTTAGGCCTGATTCAGTCCTGGTTTAGTCTTGGTTTAGACCTTGTTACACCTGAACTTGACCTGGTTTAGTCCCGCTTTAGTCCTGTTTTACTCACACAGTGACATAAGTCCAGTTGGAATGACTTTACAGCATGTTTTAATGTGTGATGTATTGATCAGATAGGCCCATTGTGTGGCCTTCAGTGTGACAGGAAGTGTGTGTAAAACATCCAAGCCACTACACTCACTCAAACAAACAGTGAAAATGTGAGATTAAACCGTATCAGTTTGAACAACATTTGCTTAAAGGGGGCGTATTCTGTGAAAATTTACTTTTATGAGCCATTACCCACGTTACAACAGTGTTCTCCCGTCATTAAAGCTCCTATAGCACAAAACTGACTCCAGTGACTTTAATTCATGTTCTAATCCTGTTTCCTCCTCAAAAACAGACCTGGAGTTGTGTTTTGTTTCATTCACATGTTTGAGTAACTCTTTATTATTAGTCTGTCTACATCTCCAAAGCTCAAAATGCTCTGTTCCACCTTGTGATGTCATCAAGTGGTAGTTTTCAAGTGGACAGCTCCTTTTACCTTCAGTAGTTCAGTAGAGACTGGAAATGATTCTAGTGAAGGTGTTTGTACTTTAAAAACACAGTGGAGCACTTCCTGTATTAAGGCATGACATCACAAGGTGGAACAGAACCTAGGTTTAGCCCTGGTTCAGTCCTTGGTTTAGTTCTGGCTTAGCTCTGCTTGAGTCTTGCTTTAACCCTGATTTAGTCCTTGGTTTAGTCCTTGGTTTAGCCCTGGTTTAGTCCTGGTTTAGTCCTGGTTTAGTCCTGGTTTAGCCCCAGTTTAGCCCCGGTTTAGCCCCAGTTTAGCCCTGGTTTAGCCCCGGTTTAGCCCCGGTTTAGCTCTGGTTTAGCTCTGTTTTAGTCCTGGTTTAGCTCTGGTTTAGCTCTGGTTTAGCCCCGATTTAGTCCTGGTTTAGTCCCAGTTTAGTCCCGGTTTATTTCTTGGTTAAAACCGTGTCCTAATTTACTCACTTATGGGCGTCACAGTGACCGGTCCCATCTCTTTGGTGCTCTCCACAATCTGAAGCCAGTGCCCGCTGCTCTCGTGTGCCCACTCTGTGCCCGTGCAGCCGTACGTCCCGTCATCTGAGGTCGTTACCTTGGTGATGACCAGCTCAAACATGCCGCCGCGCCCCGGGACCAGTCGTATCCCTCCGTCTGAATACCTGAACGCAGAAATGGCAGATTTTAGTGTCATGGTTTTATTTAATACTCACTTATTCTTAGACCTGGTTTAGTTCTGGTTTAGACCTGGTTTAGACCTGGCTTAGTCCTGGTTTAGACCTGGTTTAGACCTGGTTTAGACCTGGTTTAGACCTGGTTTAGACCTGGTTTAGAAACATGTGTGAAATGAAAACACAACTCCAGGTCTGTTTGTGACGAGGAAAAAACATTAGAACGGCGTCATAGTGACACTTTACAGATGGTGTCATCAACATTCCCTGGAAGTGTGCCAACTGTAGGAACTACTATGTCTGAAGCTCTGTTACTCAAGTTAGACTTTAATCTGAGTCTGACCATAAAAGAACAAACATTTACATGATCGAGGAATAAATTAGTTCGGCTTTAAAATCGGAATAAACCACCCACTTAATTCGGAATTAAGTTTAATTCCGAATAATCCTTTCGGAATTAGTCTGTTTAAAGTGGAATTAATTTTTATTCAGAATTCAATTATTTTTATTCGGATTAAAGCTCTCGTGTTAACGTGGCATGAAATATCAGAAAGGCAAATTCCCAAATCAAACCTGATCATTTCTATTACTGACTCGACCCAAGCCCATGCTGTAGTCCAACAAAAATCTGCAACTGAACAATATTTATTTTAGCTGCCCCCCCATCTGGATTAAATAATATTGGCCTCTAGAATCCTGTGATGTCGTCTGAAACCCAGCAAAAGTTTAACATCAAGATTAATTTTATGGTGAGTTAATAATAAAGTGAGAAAATCAAACTCCTAAACAGGACCATGAACGCTCCGACTGAACACAGGCTCCTGAAAATGTGTTTTTCTTGACTTTTCAGACCATCTTAAACTTATTCCTCTGTGTTTGCTCATGTGTGCATTGTGCCTCCATCGTAACTGCTGAACATTCCACCATAGATATACATGTAGGACACCCCCAGTGCAAAGCATGACCAGGCTCTTTAAATATAATTCCGAGTCTAACGGGTGACACACACTTGAACCTTCAGCCTCACCTGCGTTCGTACGTGCGGCCCGTGGTCACCTCTCCCTGCGGTCCGAACGATAAGATCTCTTCCGTGTCCAGAGTTGCGGATTTGCGGATGGACCAGGTGACGGACAGGTAGGTGGGCTGGGTCAGCTCCCGAGTGACGTTACAGGACAGGACGACGTCTCCGCTCTCAGAGACCACGGGGACGGGAACCGACGGAGAGACTTTTAACGTGTTGGGGATCACTGCAAAACACAATGAAAAGAAGAGATTTATTTAGAAGAGACGTTCATTAAGATGTGCTGGTAAAAGTACTCATACTCGACATTCCTTGGGGATGTGATGCTAACTGGAGGCTCTGTTGTGTCTGAAGCTCTGTTACTCAAGATAAACTTTAATAATCTGATCTATTTTAACACATTCTGACCATAAAAACCTGACTGAACTACAACAGTTGAGCTGATTTGTGCTGTTAAACACGTCTCTCATACCTATAAAATTACCGTCACAAGCTTGTTAGCCAACAGATACTCAAAGGATCAATTAAGATCTCATTTCTGTGGGTTTCGTCTTGGCTCTCTGGTTTTCCCCCATCAACTCAGAACAGCTCAGATCCTCCAGCTAAAGTCCTGACCAAGACTAGACCAAGATCTACCACTGTCAGTGTGAATGGTGAATTAACGGGAAGTACTTTGATTTAAAAGGTCCTGTATTACACAAAACTGACTCTTGTGAGCTTTAAATCGTGTTCTAATGCCGTTTCCTCCTCAAAAACAGACCTGGAGTTGTGTTTTATTCGTCTGTCTACGTCTGCAAAGCTCAAAACGCTCTGTTCCACCTTGTGATGTCATGAAGTGGTAGTTTAAGTGAACAGCTTCCGTAGAGATCGGCGATCCCAGGCCTGAAATGATCCAAATGATTCTAGTGAAGGTGTGTGGAGTTTAAAAACACAGTGGAGCACAAACCTGGGGACAAAGTCTACCAAAACCTCATCAAACGTTTCCGTAGACGTGTCCTGATAATACGACAAAGAGGAACTGGCTGAAAAACAAAGCTGACCACACCCAGAGGAGCTCACAGCTCAGGTAACACACGTTTACCTCCAACATCTGTGTTTGGGGTTTGTGAACACACAAAATACACACAGTCTGACCCCCGCGACAGGTTACAAGCTTTAAGAGCTGGTTATGGTTTTCACTGGTGTTTTTCACGATACTGAAATTACAAACTTGATTCTGATACTAAGGAACAGACCGATCCTGATGCCACAGTGATAAAAACACTCGACTAGACAATAGAATGTGATTTTCAACATTCAATGGTAGTACTTTTTCTATTACCAGCTTTAGTCCAGCTTTAGTCCAGCTTTAGTCCAGCTTTAGTCCAGCTTTAGTCCAGCTTTAGTCCAGCTTTAGTCCCTGGTTCGGTCCATGGCTTAGTCCTGCTTTAGTCCTGCTTTAGTCCTGCTTTAGTCCTGCTTTAGTCCTGCTTTAGTCCCTGGTTTGATCCATGGCTTAGTTCTGGTTTAGTCCCTGGTTCAGTCCCTGGTTCAGTCCCTGTTCGGTCCCTGGTTCAGTCCTGGTTTTGTCCTGGTTCAGTCCCAGCTTTAGTCCTGCTTTAGTAGTGCTTTAGTCTCTGGTTTAGTCCAGCCCTGGTTTAGCCCTGATTTAATCCCTGGTTTAGTCCCTGATTCAGTTCCTGCTTCAGTCCTTGGTTCGGTCCTTGGTTTAGCCCCGGTTTAGCCCCGGTTCAGTCCCTGCTTTAGTCCCTGCTTTAGTCCTGCTTTAGTCCTGCTTTAGTCCTGCTTTAGTCCCTGGTTCAGTCCCTGGTTCAGTACCTGCTTTAGTCCCTGGTTCAGTCCCTGCTTTAGTCCCTGGTTCAGTACCTGGTTTAATTCTTTTTAATGCCGTATTTTGGAACTCAATACTAAAGAACAAACTCGATACTCAAAACTGATTCTGATCCCACGATGAGAAGAAAAAATATTTTTTCTTTAGACAATAGAATGTGATTTTCCACATTAAACGATCATATTTTCTTTTCTACTCCCATGTGGCCTTATATCTGTGTAATCCTCAATGGTCCAGGTCTAAACCAGGTCTAAACCAGGTCTAAACCAGGTCCGTGGGCAATAACATCTACACGAAGAAAAGTGTTTGACGGATCCTCCACCAAAAAAGTTACACAATACAGCTTTAAAATGTGACAGTTTTCATGTTTTTCTTCAAATCAAACTGAAATCGTTTTAAATTGTTTTCCAAAAGTGTAATTCACTTGTATAGTAGTGTAGTAGTAGTAGTAGTAGTAGTAGTAGTAGTAGTAGTAGTAGTAGTAGTAAATAGTATTTGGATGTAGTAGTACCAGTGGAAACAGGAGAGTCTGGACAGTTATGCAAAGTTCAGTGCGTTTTGAGCTTCTATTTACACAGAGGGTTTGACAAAGACGTTATAAGAAAAGAGTTGTGTACGGCTATTTTTAGAGAATTGTGCGTCTAAAATACTGTGTAAAGAAGTGAACTAAGGGAGTGCGACGTCACCAGTAGTGCTCTGTTCCACCTTCTGATGTCATGAAGTGGTAGTTTTCAGTTTTAACAGCTCCTTTTCCCTTTAAATCAGTAGAGTTTGGCAGTCCCAGGGCTGAAATGATCCAAATGATTCTAGTGAAGGTGTGTGGAGTTTAAAAACACAGTGGAGCACTTCCTGTTTCCCTCATGACATCACAATTTGGAACAGAGCGTTTTTTTCAGTTTGAGAGAAGAACTCAGCCTAAATCTGCAGGGTTTGTGTGTTAAACGTGTGAATGAAACAAAACACAACTCCAGGTCTGTTTGAGGAAACCACGTTAGAACAGATCAGAAAACGGCGTAATATGGGCCCTTTAATGCCCCACTGTGGAACATTCCAGACACACGCAGGGCAAGAACATCTGCATTGAAACAAGAAGCAGGTCGTGTAACATTTATCAGAAAAATGACAGCGCAGCTTTAAGATGGTATACTGCAATGACCACTTCTTTTTGTTTACTTCATGGATTATTTTCTGTTGCCAGGCGACCAAATCCACTCTGGTAACACCCCAAACCACTTCTCCATTCACAGTGGAGCCTAACAAAACTGAATATGCTACTTTTTCTTCTTTAAATGCCTTAAAATTATGCTTAAGGTTTAAAAGTGCTTAGAACAGTTATTTCTTCATGTAGTCTGCGCTGAAACGGAGCAAAGGATCATGGTCTATGTAGTTCCCTCGGTTTTCTTTGCTATTCCTGCACCATAAAACCATAATTAATTTACGCAGAGAGACTTGTGTTTTGATATATTTTAATGGTTCATGATATTATTGTGATACGATTTCACGATATTTGGGTTATTGTTGCATCTTAAACGTGTGTGAATGAAACAAAACACAACTCCAGGTCTGTTTGCGATGAGGAAACAACATTAAAACAGAAAATATTGTAATATGAACCCTTTGTCTTTATACTGAGAATGAGGAAAAACTTGATGCGGGTTAAAGCTGCACTGTGTAACTTTCAATCAGTCTAATCCAATCCAATTTATTTCTACAGCTCATTTTATAAACACGGCAGTTTTCAAAGTGCTGCACAGGCAAATTATTAAATTAAAAGAGTAAATCATAAATAAAAACAACAAATAAAGTGTTAAAATGCAATAAAGCTAAAATTTATTTTAAAAATGAATAAAATCAATTAAAAAATAAATAAATAAAAGACACATGGTGTTAAAAGCAAAAAATAAAAATAAAAAAATAAAATGCTTGCTCGCCTGCTTGTCTGAAATATTCCACAGTACGGCATTAAACGCACACATCTTGCATTCATTCACTTAAAGTTGTTTTTATTGCCTCGAAAAAGGCGCATTCTTACTGCGAGTGTGGTCACCTCTCCATAGATCTGGCCCGTAAGGCGTCACGTGCTTGTTTTTATAGAAATAGACAAAACCATATTGTGGGACATTCCAGGCAAAGCAATAACATCTCCATGGAGACGAGCAGCGAGCAGTAAAGTTAGCTCTGTTGTCTTTTATTTATTGTTTTTATCCATTTTATTCTTTTAGTACGGCCTTTATTTATTGATTTTATTATTTTTATTCATTCATTTATTATTATTCTTTTATCTACCGTTTCTGTTCGTTCTTTTTGTTTGAAACGTAATTCTGGAAACTTTGGATAAAATGTGCTGTACAAATAAAGTTGGACTGGATTGGAAAGTTACACAATGCAGCTTTAAGGCGCAGGTTCAGTTGTGATTGAATTTTTTTTTTTTTTAAATCTGCAAAAGCTCCAGCGACACAGAATTCCTTCAGACAGTTTCACAATTGAATAAAAAGGAGACGGCGCCTATTTATAGACACAACTGTACTTCAGCCATGCCAATTTAAACAGCGGATTACCACGGCGACGGAACGACAGCTTCAGTACGATCAGTTCAGCTTCATTTAAAAATAACAACGATTCTGAGCGAGGGATGGGAGATAAGAGCAGATCTTCTTTGCGACGGCGAAGGCGAGGGCGGAGTTTACGCGGGATATTATCTTTTTTTTCATTTTTTTGTGCAGGAATCCATTGAAACTCGTTTTCAAATCATTAAAGGAGGAAGTGAGTCGCCTGACAAGTCCAGACTGAAACATCTCTGTCATTTTTATACATTTACAACCACAGACGGTTTAAAAGAAGTGGACTAGGTGTTCCAGTCAAATGAAGCTCACTGCGGCTTGCAGTTACAGGAGCGAATTTGATTTGAGTTCCATTTTAGGGATAGGAATTGATTTAGAGAGAAAATACTGAAAAAAAATAATAAAACGGCAGGTTTATACGGACATTTTAAGACCAAAATGACGAGTTTGACATCAGCAGTTACAGAGAAATGGGGGACGTTTTTTTCAATAGAAAGTGAACTGGAGCCAGAGTCAATGGAGCCGGAAGCGCACCCATGCTCACTTCCTGTTTGGAACACGGCGGCTAGCGGGTTAGCTATGTCCATTTATATAAACAGTCTATGGGTGTTTCTCAATTCCCCGGATCGTTTCTCCAGTATGGAAGATGATTTCATCAGATTTTGAATTTTAAAAGTCACTGAATTTCTCACTTTGAATTTTTTAACTCTGAAAAAAACATGTTTGAATTATTTTTATTCTGAATTTTAGTTGCTGAAATGTGTTTAAAATTAAATATAAAAAAAAAAAAATCACCTTTTAAATATTCAGCGCAGATATTTTCAAGCCTCAAATTAAACAGTCAAAATTCAGAGTGTAAAATTCAGAGTAAAGATCCAAGACGCCAAGGCAGAACCAATCGATCCTGTGTGATCTGATCGAACTTAGTAACAAACAGGAAATGGAGCAGTGAAGCGATCTGATTGGTCAGAATTCGCCTCATCAAAACCTCATGTCTTTTATTTGTTAAGTGTAAATCCCGCCCACAGATGAGAACCATTAGGAAACAGCCCTGTCCTCCTCACTCACACAGGATCAACTGCTTCTGCCTTGGCGTCTTGGATCTTTGCTGTGGAAATTTTCACTCTGAATTTTGACTGTTGAATTTGAGGACTTGAAAATATCTGTGCTGAATATTTAAAAGGTGAAATTTTGAAAAATATTAATAAAAATAATACTCTTGTATCCTCTCCTCCCCTCACTCTCTCTCCATCTTTCACAGTCTCCCTCTCCCACTCTCCTTTCTATCTCTTTGTGCCCTCCCTCTCTCCCCCTCTTTCTCTCCCCCTCTCCCTCTCTTTTTCTCTCCCTCTCTCCCCCTCCCTCTCTTCTTCTCTCCAGCTCCCTCCCTCCCCATCCCTCTCTCCCTCGTTCTCCCTCTCCCCCTCTCCTCTCCTCCTCCTCCCTCGTTCTCTGCGGGTGGACTCATTATCCCGGGGCTGATGGGAAAACACAGGAGGTTAATCGGAAAAGAACAAAATCCTAATAATGAGAAAAGTGCAGCGATGGAGAGAGTTCAGCGGAGGTGAAGAAACTGCCACTGGTACATTAAAATTACACAATACTAGTACTACGCAGTACACAAATACTACTGCATACTACAGTCAGACTAATACTACACAGTACACAAATACTACTACATACTACAGTCAGACTAATATTACAGAGTACACAAATACTACTACATACTACAGTCAGACTAATACTACACAGTACACAAATACTACTACATACTACAGTCAGACTAATACTACGCAGTACACAAATACTACTGCATACTACAGTCAGACTAATACTACGCAGTACACAAATAAGATAAGATATGCCTTTATTAGTCCCACAGTGGGGAAATTCCAGTGTTGCAACGCACAGTTCAAGAACAGCAGGAAAATACTACTACATACTACAATCACTTGCAGTAATACTACATAATACAATCATATACTAATACTACTACACAGTACAATAACACCAAGTACAATCATATACGGAAAATGCAACATAATTCACTAATTAAGAAAAATGAAAGAATAGAAGGTATATTTTAAAGAGGCCAAACTGCTACTGCTGCTACTGCTGCTATTGCTACTACTACTTCTACTACTACTGCTACTACTGCTACATACATACATACATACTTGTACTTGTATTGTGATTAACACATGTTCTAAATCAGAATATTTGAGTTTGTGAGTTTAGCGCTGGATTCATCACCTCAGACAGAGCTGCGTTCACACCCACACCCACGGACACACACAGACGCACACATACACACACACAGACACACACACACACAGACATGTGTGAAACTATTTATATCTCATGTGTAAAGCAAATACACACTGAGCTGAGAGCAGCTTTACAAACGCACACATCACAGGGTCCTACAGACAAATAACACACACATGCACACAGACACACACGCACACACAGATGTAAAGAGTCCAGACTGATGTCACTCAGAGTCTGGGCTCCGTCTCAAGTCAGATTCAGTCTAGAAAGGACCGATATATCGAACCGATATTTACCCTGTTTATGTTATGGCTCTGCGTCTTGAATCTCCAGCAGCGGCCGATATTTTGTTTAGTCAAACATCCTGCCGACATTTATTTACACACTTCAGTGCAACAAAACCCCACTCCTCTGTTTTCTTCTACAGTCTGGAGAAAAACAAAACTGTGGACGAGTTTGTCATAAATTCAAATACAGAATTTGGTGAAAATAATCAAAATCGGACAAAAAATATCGGCAGAGTTTATCGGCCATCGATTTCTCTGGATTCTAAGTAATCAATATCAACATCTGTATCGTCCAATCAGATCTGTTTAAGAGAGAGACAGAGAGAAAGAGAAAGAAAGGAGATAAACACAGAGAGAGAGATTTACCGAGAAAGAGAAAGAGAGAGAAAGGAAGGAGATACAAAGAGAGAGATACGGAGAGAGAGATGGAGAGAGAGAGAAAGAAAGAAAGAAGAGAGAAAGAAGGAGAGAGACAGAGATACATACAGAGAGAGAACAAAGAAAGAAGAGAGAAAGAGAGCGAGAGGAAGTTAGAGACAGAGAGATATACACTGAGAGAGACAGAGAGCAAGAAAAAAAAGAAAGAAGAGAGAAAGAGGGAGAAAGAAAGAGAAAGTCAGAGACAGAGAGACAGAGATACAACCAGATTTAACCAGAAAGAGAAAAAAAAAAAAAAAAAAAGGAGATACAGAGAGCGAGAGAGAGAGAAAGTCAGAGACAGAGAGAGATACACAGAGAAAGACAGAGCACGAGAGAAAAAAGAAGAGAAAAAGAGGGAGACAGAGAGAGAAAGTCAGATAAAGAGACAGAGATACACAGAGAGAAACAGAGAGAGAGAGAAGAAAGAAAGAAGAAAAAGAGGGAGAGAGACAGAGAGAGAAAGATATGGCAGAAAGAAAAAAGACAGAGACACACATAGAGAGATGGATGGAGGGAAAGAGCTACAGAGGAGAGAGAGAGTAATTTAGTGGTTGGGGTCTGAGCGCGCTCAGACTTGTGCTCAGGGCTCCAGTGGGAACCTGTTATGTAACCACCTCCTCCTCCTCCTCTTCCTCTTCCTCCTTCTCTCCGACCATTCTCTCTCTCCTCTTTTTTCTTTCATTTAATTGATGGAGCAAAACGTGCCTTATTTGCTCGGCCTTTGAAACGCGCCACTCGCAGCAGCTACGAGATCTGACATCCCCACCGGAACGCACACAGACACGGAAAACTCCACTTTAAAAGACAAAATAACGACATTTAAAGGTCCAATGTCACATAAACCGACCACTGTGAACTTCAAGACACGTTATAACGCCGTTTTACGCTCTGTTCCACCTTGTGATGTCATAAAGTGGTAGTTTTAACAGTTTGCAGGTCCTTTTTAGCTTTAGTTCAGTAGAGATTTGCAATTTCAGGGCTGAAAATGAACCAAATGATTCTAGTGAAGGTGTGAGGAGTTTAAAAACCCAGTGGAGCACTTCCTTTATTATCAGTCTGTCTACATTTCCAAAGCTCCAAACGCTCTGTTCCACCTTGTGATGTCATGACGCGACAGTTTTTTTACCTTTTGTTTAGCTGAAAACCACGTGATGTGATGAGGAAACGACATTAGAACATCCAGTAGATCAGAAAATAGTGCAATCTGGGCCCTTCGAGTTTCCAGAATGAGGCGGTTTGGACAGAGTTTAGGGAAAATATTGGAATTGCAGATTTTTATGGGAAAATGCAAATGGGTATTGAGTTCACAGCGCACATTTTAAACCCCCCAGACGTGCGAACATCTGAGAGAAGAAGAAGAAATCTGAACTGCCAAACTAATATAAGAATCCCATGTATTTCAGAACAGGACTGTAGAGCTCTTTACACAGAATAAGACACAGGGAGGGCATCTGACGCATCTGTTTTCTGATCTAAGTGATAATTATTGTCGTTTCCTCGTCACAGACACCTAGAGTTGTGTTATGTTTCATTCACACGTTCAAACACACAAACCCGGCAGATTTTGTTCTTTTTGTGAGTTCTTCTCTTAAAACCAAAAAAAACCCACTCTGTTCCACCTTGTGATGTCATCATGTGGTGATACAGGAAGTGCTCCACCGTGTTTTTAAACTCCTCACACCTTCACTAGAATCATTTGGATCATTTTCAGCTCTGGAATTGCCAAACTCGACTGAACTAAAGGTAAAAAAAAAGCTGTTAAAACTGTTGAAAACTACAACTTCATGACATCACGAGGTGGAACAGAGCATTTTCTTCAGTTTTTCAGTTTTGTAACGCGGACTTCTTTTATTACCTCGTTTTAGATCAATATTGTGATTTAAAACGTCAAAATTATACCAAAATGACTCGCAGATGTCAGAGATTATAACTATAGCGTCCACATAAGCATTATACGTCTTCTTTACGCCACAAAATCCCTCCGTTTTTCCCGTTTTCCATAAAAGTATAAATTAAAAATGACCCACTGAGACACTTCAAAGCTGCAGCTATCATCCAATTTTAAAATCGTCACGGCTTTTGTGCAGCGTTCACCTAAGTTTCCTCTTAAAATAGTTTGAACAAAGAGGAAATGAAGATGTCTCGTGTTTCTGACGTCCCACTGAGCAGCGGATAATACAAAAGTGTGTGTGCAGATTCAAAAAACAGAACTGACCCCTTCTGCTTTGTTTAAATGACGGAACGACATTTAAAACGTAAGTAAAACGGCCCACGTTAGCGTCACGTTTATTCTAATGAAGTTGTATTTGTCACCGTATTTACAGTTCAAACTCCATTTCAGCGTTAAGGAAAAAACTCGAGACTCAAAATAAAAACAATCCTAATTTAGACAAAAGAATGTGATTTTCAACATTAAATGGCAGTACTTTATTATTATTTTTTTAAATTACACAGTAGTCCTGGTTTGATCCTGGTTTGGTCCTGGTTTGGTCCTGGTTTCGTCCCTGGTTTCGTCCCTGGTTTCGTCCCTGGTTTCGTCCCTGGTTTCGTCCTTGATTTAGTCCTTGATTTAGTCCTTGATTTAGTCCTTGATTTTGTCCCTGGTTTAGCCCCTGGTTTAGCCCCTGGTTTAGCCCCTGGTTTAGCCCCAGGTTTAGCCCCAGGTTTAGTCCAGTTTTAGTCCAGTTTTAGTCCAGTTTTAGTCCAGGTTTAGTCCTGGTTTAGTCCTGGTTTAGTCCTGGTTTAGTCCTGGTTTAGTCCTGGTTTAGTCCTGTTTTAGTCCTGTTTTAGTCCTGGTTTAGTCCAGGTTTAGTCCAGGTTGTATTTTGAAAAACACATATTTCTTGGGGTTGAACTATAGTCGTGAAAAGGTTTGCAAACGGTCCATATTTCAACACAATTCGTCCACATTTGTCAAGAGCAGAATGTCCCCTTAAGGCTACCGTACTGAAAAATGTCCACCTGCAAAACAGAACTAATACATTTCAAACTGAGAAATAGTGTCATCAGAGACTACTAATCGATCCTAAAACTACAGTAACAACAATTAGCATGCTGAAACGCACTTCCTGACAGCTGTTTATACAATATATCTGTACTGGGACAAGACAAAAATTGCTCAAATAAATGCGGGAAAAAAAAACATGTATAGGGTTTTTAAAGCTACATTGTGTAACTTTTCTGGTGGAGCGTCCGTCTTATCTTCATGGAGACCAAACCAAACCAAGTTACAGGTCAGATCTGTGGAGAGGCGACCCCGCTCATAGTCAGAATGTCTGTTTTTCTAGGTGTTTTTGAGCTCTAAAACCATCTGTGATTGAATAAATGTAAAGTAGAGCTGTTTAATGTCACATTGTGGAACATTCGAAGCAGAGCAAAGACATATCCATAGAAACAAGCAGGTGACAGACCCCCCCCCCCAATCGAAAAGTTCCACAGTGCAGCTTTAGTACCCCATTGCTTCTTACCTATGAGCTCCACTTGTGCTTCGTAGTTCCCTTTAATCTCCGAGTCGGTGCTGGGAGTTTGGCAGTTGTAAAATCCCGAATCCGTTTGTTTCACGTCGGAGATTCTGAGCTCCACTTCGTTGTCTTTGAGTCTCTGCATCGAGATCTCTCCGGACGCCACTCTTCGGGAGAGCGAGGGATGGGAGTAACTGATGTCAAACGTGGAAATGATCTTGATCTGGGCGGGATTTTGGGGCCTCTTCATCACCCACTCGAAATCCTGAACGAGAGCAAAAGAAAATTATTAAAGAGGAAATTGAAATGTTTTTCTCATTCTGATTTGGTTTGGTGGATTGTAAATGTGGTAAATACTAGTCCATCTCAATTAGAATATCATGAAAAAGTTTAAATATTTTTGTCTTTCATTTCAGAAAAGCAAACCCAGATATTATACAGACTCACGGAACAGAGTGAAAGTGAGTTTATTTCGTGAATTTTTATGATTGTGGCTTACAGATAATGAAAAAACGAAATCCTGTGACTTAGAATATTACATAAGATCAATATTTATCGTAGTTTTATATCAGTTAAGTGGCAGTTTGTGTAGAAAATCTGAGAATAAAAGTACAAAAATACAGGAAGTAGCGCTGAGTTCACGAACAGAATCTCAACACAGAAACACAGACAATTTACGCACAAAGAAGGGCTTTTGCTGACACTTTAACCCTTCATTTAACTAAATAAAAAAGTGTAGTCATTTATTTGATTTGAGTCTAATCAGAACTGTTGTGTCATTTAGACATTTCTCTCTACATCTACAAAGCTCAAAACGCTCTGTTCCACCTCGTGATGTCATGAAGTGCTAGTTTTCAACAGTTTTAACAGCTCCTTTTACCTTTAGTTCAGTAGAGATCGGCAATTCCAGGACTGAAATGATCCAAATGATTCTAGTGAAGGTGTGTGGAGTTTAAAAACACAGTGGAGCACTTCCTGTTTTACCACATGACATCACAAGGTGGAATACAGCCTAGGTTTAGCCCTTGGTTTAGTCCTTGGTTTAGTCCTTGATTTTGTCCTTGGTTTAGTCCTAGTTTAGTCCCTGGTTCAGTCCTGGTTTAGTCCCTGGTTTAGTCCCTGGTTTAGTCCTGGTTTAGCTCTTGGTTTAATCCATGTGTGAATGAAACAAAACACATCTCCAGGTCTGTTTGTGAAGGAAACGACATCAGAACCCGGATCAGAAAACGGTGTAATTTGGGCCCTTTAGGTTTCTTCTTTCTTCTTTCTTCTTTCGTTCCGTTTCCAGGCTGTGGATAAACTCTGGCATTTCTCTCATCGTTCACTTTAAAGAGGTTTGTGGTTTAACACGTCTCCACTCGTCCCACCAGCTCCAGTTTCTCCACATCACCGCTTCAGTTTTCACAACAAACAAAAGCAAAAGCACTCGGCACGTGTTCAGGTTATTATCAGCTGTTACGGATGATTTATTCTTTAAAATATTTCGTTAAGTTTTATAGATCGCAATGACTAAAATGGAAAATACTTCGTTTGGAATTAAAGGCCCTGTACCGCAGAACGTGTAAAGACGTGGACTGAGGGAGTGTGACGTCAACCGCGGCGTTCAGCTTCAGTCAAATGAAGCTCACCGAGGATAGGGCACAACAACAACTAGCATGGTAAAACGCACTTCCTGATTACCAGAAAATAAAATGCTTTACAAACAGATGCAGACAGCAAGACAAAAATTGCTCAAATACATGCGGGGAAAAAAACATGTACACGGATTGGATTTGTCTGGAATGTTCCACAGTATGGCATTAAACCTTTCTATCTTCATGGAGACCAAACCAGACCAAGTTCCAGGTCAGATCTGTGGAGAGGCAACCCGCTCACAGTCAGAATGTCTGTTTTTCTAGGGATTTTTGAGCTATAAAACCACCTGTAATTGAATAACTGTAAAGTAGAGCTGTTTAATGTCACACTGTGGAACATTTCAGGCAGAGCAGTGACGTCTCCATGGAAACAAGCAGGTGAAGTTCCACCATGCACCTTTAAACCTCATTAGCAGTTATAGGAACAAATTTGGAGTTTGATATTTGTGATTAAGACTGCGAGTATCATAGCAACGAAAGAGCCAATCAGGAGCGAGGCTGTTGAAGGTAACGCCTTTTGCTGCTTAGCAACGCTGTCAATCAAACCTGTTGCCAAGGTTAGTGGGAGTGACCTCGGGGAAAGAAGGCGTCTGATTGGTCTGTTATAAATAGGGGCGGGACGAGATACAATTCTCACAAAACAAGACGAAACACGAGATTTGATCTACGAGAACGAGACAAAACGAGATTTGGACATTGTTGATAAAAAATAAATTGTGCAATCCACTTCCAAATTTTGGCCTCACCATTTTTGATTTACTTTATTTCATATTTTTTGCTGTCACTGTAGCAGCACTTTTTTGGGACTACAGCTTCTCAAAAAATGTAACTCACCTGTATTTCATTTTGTTTTCCAATCCAACCGTAAAAACATGGGGAAAAAATCTCACAAGATCATTTTCAGCGCGTGCGCACAATCTCGTGGCACAAGATCTTGTCCCGTCCCTGGATATTATCGTTCATATTTTGATTTATGAACAAAAGAGTGAAATAAAAACCCCAGGATCATGTAGCGCAGGTTAATACAAACATTTAAGAGCAGCAGTTACAGAGAGAGTCGATGGAGCTGGAAGCACACCCATGCTCACTTCCTGTTTGGACTGCGACGGCTAGCTAGCAAGCTAGCTTTATCCATTTATACAGTACAAACTATGGCAGACCTGGGCATTGTCCAGCTCCCGGGTCAAATACGGCTCTTTGGTCGACTCTGATTGGCCCGTTTAAGCTTATTTGAAATGACAAAATAAACATATTTTATCATTTTACTTCATGCCTGGACAAAAGCTGCATCGCTTTTATTTTAGAGGTGTTTTTAGGTGTGTTTTTGTAAGGTAATCTCACTTTTTCATCGCTTAGTCAGAACATAAACTCTTCCCAGTCTTATCAGCGCGTCAGAACAATGAGATTTACTGCTTTTTATGAAGAAATACAACTAATATTATGCAGAATTGAGTTAAGCATTTTGGCCCCTCCACAATATTTTCTGTTTCTCATGTGGCCCCGTGGAAAAAATAATTGCTCACCCCTGATCTATGGCCTTACCTAAAAACATTTAATTTCTCAGATGAGTCATTTGAGCAGCCATCACTCGGTTTATTGAGTTCTTATTGACGCTGTCGCCACAGGAGGAGGAGGGCCAGGGCTAACCTCCAACAACAGTTACACACTTTATATTTCAACAAACATCATGTGACTGTGACTCACAACACTCACGCACACACGCACACACGCACGCACACACTCCTCTATGAACCAGCGGATCTGTTCTAATGTTGTTTCCTCATCACAAACACACCTGGAGTTGTGTTTTGTTTCATTCACACACGTTTAACACACAAACCCTGCACATTTAGGCTGAGTTCTCCTCGGGAAGTGCTCCACTGTGTTTTTAAACTCCACACACCTTCACTAGAATCATCTGGATCATTTCACACCTGGAATTGCCGATCTCTACTGAACAAAACATAAAAAATCCAAATCTAAATCCACTTTATTTCTACAGCACATTTTACAAACAAAGCAGTTTCCAAAGTGCTGCACAGAAATCAGAAAATTAAAGGTAAAACTGCTAAAAATTTGATCATACCAGTCCTAAAAACAAATAAAAACAAAACCATAAAAATTATAAAATAGAAATAAATAAGTCAAATAAATAAAATAAAAGACACAGAGGACCACACGACTCACGCGGTGTTAAAAGCCACAGAATAAAAGTGGGTTTTGAGACGAGACTTAAAACATGGACGTGGGGGAAAAACTACCACTTCATGACATCACAAGGTGGAACAGAGCGTTTGGAGCTTTGGAGATGTAGACAGACGAATAGTAAAGAGTTCCTCAAACATGTGAATGAAACAAAACACAACTCCAGGTCTGTTTTTGAGGAGGAAACAGCGTTAGAATATGATTTAAAGCTCACAGGGATCAGTTTGTTGTAATACAGGACCTTGAATTCATTAATGTTGCCCAATTTGGTCCATTTTATCTGTGTTTTTATCTTCCTTTGGGTTCATTCTGGCTAAATACGCAGGGTTTGTGTGTTAAACATGTGTGAATGAAACAAAACACAACTCCAGGTCTGTTTGTGACGAAGAAACGATATTAGAACATCAGAAAATGGCGTAATATTAATATGGGAGAGTCACGAGAGATTACAAAAATCTGTTCTAATGAGTCACAAAGTAAAGTCGTCCATTACCAAAGCGATAAAGGAAACGGGCTGCCGTCTCTTCATGTGATTCAAATGTGAACATGTCTAGACTTGCCCTTCAACTCTGAACATTTTATTTTAATCAAGATTTATTGGACTTTAGTTTTGCTCACACATTTAAAACTTGCCAAATAGACTACAAAATTAACAAAATATAGAACCATTTTTTCTCTATAAATGTTTTTTTTCCCTCTATAAATGTAAAGGTGCATTGTGTAACTCTTCTGATGGTGTTTAAACCTTTCTATCATCATGGAGACCAAACCAGATCAAGTTCCAGGTCAGATCTGTGGAGAGGCGACCCCGCTCACAGTCAGAACACCTGTTTTTCTAGGGATTTTTGAGCTCTAAAACTAAAAATGTAATTGAATAAATGTTTAATGTCACACTGTGGAACATTCCAGGCAGAGCAATGGCGTATCCATAGAAACAAGCAGGTGAAAAGTCACATAGTGATTTTGTCCCATGAATTTGAGCCAAAATAAGTCTTGCCCCAGTACAAATATGTGCTATAAGCAGCTCTTGAGGTCAAAATAAATCCACTGTGAACTGCCTGCATCTAATTATAAAGTGTTTTACAGTCCTATAAATCAGGAAGTGCACCGTTAGCATGCTAGTTGTTGTCAGTTGTACCGCTCTGGTCTCTGAAAGTTATGAAAAGCTCTTATAAAGTCATCACGGTGAATAATTAGGACGTGAGGAAGAACTTTGGAGCTCTGCAAACTGTTTTAAAGGAACCAATTCTGTTTTTTACGTTTTTAAGACAAAAAAATCACGTACAGAGACTTAACAGCATCTTCTCACGTTAAGGTGAGGTCAGATCTGTGAGGAGGCAAGCCCGCTGTGAGAAATAATGCATGTTTTTTCAAAGTACGACTGAGCAATAAAAATAATCAAAATAAATGTTAGATAGACGAGTTTAATGCCGTGCTCTGGAACATTACAGGCAAAGCAAAAGCATCTCCATGGAGACAAGCAGGTGGCGTACCTTTTATCAGAAAAGTTCCATAGCACACCTTTCATAATTTTAATACATCTTCTTTTCATTTAAATTTTAAAGGTGGAACTTTTTGGTTGAGGGTCCATCACCTGCTGTTTTCCATGGAGATGTCGTTGCTCTGCCTGGAATGTTCCACAGTGTGACATTAAACAGCTCTACTTTACATTTATTCAATTACATTTGGTTTTATAGCTCAAAAATACCTAGAAAAACAAACATTCTGACTGTGAGCGGGGTCGCCTCTCCACAGATCTGACCTGTAACTTGGTCTGGTGGAACATTCCAGACAAAGCAATAACATCTAACAGCGGAGAAAAGCATCTTGACGGATCCTCCACCAGAAAAGTTACACACTGCAGCTTTAAAAACCCAAATGACACAGAATCTGGTTAAATCTGGCTGAATCTGGTTTTTACCTGTTCGTCTGGGCCCCCGTAGTCGGTGACGTCACAGCGGATGGAGATGGGCTGCCCCTCCACTCGTATCAAAGGACCAGGAGGAACTGACACTATCCTACTGAGGACGCCACCTACAGGAAGAGAAAACAATTACAACTATTTGGTATAATCAGTAAAAGTGCGTGTTACAGGTTTTTATGATTCTAGAATTTTGACTTAATCTGGTGGATAATGCCTGTAGTAAATAGTAAATGACAGTTTTACACAAATCAAGAAGCGGTTTGTGGAGAAAAGTTGAAAAATCCGTTGAAAACTACAGGAGTCGCACACTGATGACATCACACTGTCACAATTTACACGAAAGTTTAACACGTTTTTTCAGATACTTAAACGATTATTCAAACAAAATAAAGGTGTTTTTTTATTTTTTTTTTATCTGTTAAATAATATCTGTGACATTAGAGGAGTTTGGGCCCAATATACTTCATGGTTGCTAGGTAACAGTTATGGATTTCTAACCAGGAAGTAAAATGTGAAACCTCAAAAAAACGGCTAAACTGGGAATTTTTTTTCACAATTTTAGTAAAATCTTAAATATAATGATCTTCAAATCAAATATGGACTAGTAGCAGCAGTAGTAGTAGTAGTAGTAGTAGTAGTAGCTGCTGCTGTAGTAGTTTATTGGTGTACAGAGTCCAAAATGTATTACAAAATATGTCCATATATTACAATCACTACCCAGTACCACCTGATATTAGATTAGAATTACTGTAGTTGTACCATCTGCTGTAGTAGCAGTAGTAGTAGCAGTAGCAGTAGTAGTAGCAGTAGCAGTAGCAGTAGTAGTAGCAGTGGCAGTAGCAGTGGCAGTAGCAGTAGTAGTAGTAGTAGTTAGTTGTAGTAGCCTGTGCCTAATTTTGACTCAATAAACTCTGTAGTTTTGAGCGGCCGTACTGAATTCAAACACATTCTGAATTCAAACATTTTAAATTCAAACACATTCTGAATTCAAACACATTCTGAATTCAAACACATTCTGAATTCAAACACATTCTGAATTCAAATACATTTTGAATTCAAACACATTCTGGATTCAAACACATTTTAGACAGAAACCAACCAGACTTCTTTCATTTATTCTTGTGTCTTCATTTCAGAATAAAACCCTGAGTCTTCTTCAAACTGCTTCCTCGCACATTCAAAACGAGTTCACGTTGTTAAAAAGAGTTTGACCCAATTAGCGTCTGAGCTTTAAGTGTTTTGGAGAGAGAAGCCGAGGAGCCGCTCACAAAAGACAAAGTGAAATGTCAAACCGGCGAAGGATCAGGCTAAAGGTATGTCAGAAATCCCTAAAAATACTCCTCATTTACTCACTTAATTTGGACTACCACAACTGCATTACCACGAGCACTACTGCAGGTATCGAAAATCAGATACTCAAAGTAATATCAAAACTAGATCCTCATTTTTCACAGGTTTCGATACTAGAAAGTCCAAGTTACAGGTCAGATCTGTGGAGAGGCGACCCCGCTCACAGTCAGAATGTCTGTTTTTCTAGGGATTTTTGACCTCTAAAACCACCTGTAACTGAATAAATGTAAAGTAGAGCTGTTTAATGTCACACTGTGGAACATTCTAGGCAGAACAATGACGTATCCATGGAAACAAGCTGGTGACGGACCCCCAACCAAAACGTTACATAGCGAAGTAGCTGATTAACCTCCGAGATGTCACTAAACTCTTAATATTTGAATTTTTTACGGGAAAAATTAATGGAAAATTTACTTCTGTTTAGATGGATGTGATTGACAGGTGGATTAGCCAATCAGGGACAAGCATGGTCGGTATCAAAACAAAAATGGAATAAAACATCACAGAGGACGGAAAAACATGGAAGATTTCTACAGAATGAATTATTTTAATTATCTGGCAACTCAAACAGTGATTTTTAATACACTGCGCAGCCCTAATTTCTCTCTCTCTTTCTTATATAATCCTTTCTTTCACCTTTCACCTTTGCCTCCATAACTTACTTGAGTGATCCGTGGTCTGTGCATTCCTGTTATCTCCCAAACAACACTATCGGAGTTGGATCTCTGACAGCACCCTTGGGTCCTGTCTCAGAATCCTGTCGCCCTCTTCACTTGTTGTGGCTTGTCTTTCCAGTGACGCAGCGCAACTTTCTATCTCCCCGGAACGTTTTTTTCCTCTTTGCCCACGACTTTGTTTGTTTTGCAAGAAGTGAAGACAGTATCAGCTCCTGGTATCTGTGCTAAACCTGATTTGGAGGTTTAGACCTGGTTTAGATCTGGTTTAGTCCAGCTTTAGTCTTAATCCTGTTTTAGCCCTTATATAGTCCTGTGGGTAATTGTGGCTTAGTTCTGGCTTAGTTCTGGCTTAGTTCTGGCTTAGTTCTGGCTTAGTTCTGGCTTAGTTCTGGCTTAGTTCTGGCTTAGTTCTGGCTTAGTCCAGGCTTAGTCCAGGCTTAGTCCAGGCTTAGTCCAGGTTTCGTCCAGGTTTCGTCCAGGTTTCGTCCAGGTTTCGTCCAGGTTTCGTCCAAGTTGAGTCCAAGTTGAGTCCAAGTTGAGTCCAAGTTGAGTCCAAGTTGAGTCCAGGTTTCGTCCTGGTTAAGACCTTGTTTAGCACTATTAATCTACCTTATGCCCTAGTTTTACATTTTTATTATATCTGAGTTTCAGTATAGTCCTGGCTTAGACCTGGTAAAGACCTGGTTTAGGCCCAGTTAAGACCTGGTTTAGACCTGGTAAAGACCTGGTTTAGACCTGGTAAAGACTTGGTTTAGACCTGGTAAAGACTTGGTTTAGACCTGGTAAAGACCTGGTTTAGACCTGGTAAAAACCTGGTTTAGACCTGGTAAAAACCTGGTTTAGACTTGGTAAAGACCTGGTTTAGACTTGGTAAAGTCCTGGTTTAGACTTGGTAAAGTCCTGGTTTAGACCTGGTTTAGTCTCGGTTTAGTTCCTGGTTTAGTCCCTGGTTTAGTCCCCCGGTTTAGTCCCCGGTTTAGAACCCATTAACCTGTGGGATTTTTCCAGAACAATTTCCTTCATTAAATCTGTGTTAGCCTCTTGAAGCTAATATTAGCATTAGCCTCTCCTGTGTGTGTCTGTGTGTGTGTCTGTGTGCGTGCGTGTGTGTGTGTGTGTGTCATTAGCTTAGCGATTAGCCTTTAGCGGCAGAGGCTAACATCTGGTTTGGATTCATTTGGTCTGAGGGAGTGTTTCAGGTGAAGCTGGAGACATTCCTGAAGCAGAGGAGAGCGTGTACAGACACACACACACCAGAGCGAGAGGAAGAACAGGGACGCAAGGAAACAAGTGTGGAAAGTTTGAAAAAATCTGAAAGTTCAAATTTAAGTCATATAATATATTTAAAGCTGCATTGTGTAACTTTTCTGGTGGAGGAGCCGTCAAATGCTTTTTTTTCATGGAGATGTTATGGATTTGTCTGGAATGTTTCACAGTATGGCATTAAACCTTTCTATTAAATTTATATTCATGAAGGCCAAACCAGACCAAGTTACAGGTCAGATCTGTGGAGAGGCGACCCCGCTCACAGTCAGAATGTCTGTTTTTCTAGGGATTTTTGAGCTCTAAAACCACCTGTGATTGAATAAATGTAAAGTAGAGCTGTTTAAAGTCACACTGTGGAACATTCCAGGCAGAGCAATGACGTATCCATAGAAACAAGCAGGTGATGGACCCCCAAATAAAAAGTTACATAGTGCACCTTTAAACTGATTTATTAATAGCAATAAAAAACAAAGTTAATAAGTACTGTCACACTGTGGAACATTCTCAACAAAGCAGTAACATCTCCATGGAGACAAGTCTGGACAGTCCAGTTGTAGTCTGGTTTTAGTCTAGTTTTAGTCTAGGTTTGGTCCCAGTTTTGAATAAATATTAGATTAATGTGTTTAATGCCATACTGTGGAATATTCCAGGCAAAGCAATAGCATCTCCATTATATAACCAGAAAAGTTACATAGTGCACCTTTAATGTTTTGAATTGTTGTATCTCTAAATCATAAGTGCTAGTCCTGGTTTAGTCCCGGTTTAGTCCCGGTTTAGTCCCGGTTTAGTCCCGGTTTAGTCCCGGTTTAGTCCCGGTTTAGTCCCGGTTTAATCCTGGTTTAGTCCTGGTTTAGTCTTGGTTTAGTCCCAATATTGGCACTGGTATGGTAGTTCTGTTTTGATCTGGTTTCACTTCAGTTTTATTCAGATTTTAGTCTGGTGTCAGTCTGGTTTAGTCTGGGTTTGTTCCTGGTTTTGGTCAAGTTTTAAGTCTAGTTTTAGCCCACTGTAGGTCTGGTTTCAGTCCCTGTTTGGTCCTTATTTTGGTCAGTTGGTTGGTATTATGCCCGAGTTAAAGTGTATTTACTCACTTATCCAATACCAAACTAGGACTAAACCAGGACTAAACCAGGACTAGAACAGGACTACATTTAGACTTTTAGATATTTAGGCCCTGGTTTCGTTCCTGGTTTTGTCCTGGTTTCGTCTTGATTCAGTCATGGCTAAATCCATGGTTTAGTCCTGGTTCAGTCCCAGGTTCAGTCCAGGTTCAGTCCTGGTTCAATCCCAGTTCAGTCCCTGTTTTAGTCCCTGGTTTAGTCCTGGTTCAGTCCCACGTTCAGTCCCTGGTTTCGTCCCTGGTTTAGTCCCTGGTTCAGTCCCTGTTTTAGTCCCAGGTTCAGTCCAGCTTCAGTCCCTGGTTTAGTCCCTGGTTAGCATTAGCATTAGCATCCTGAAGCTAACTTTCTCGGTTCATTTCCTGGTCTTTGGTCTTTATTTACGGTTCCTTCTTGGGGCTTTGGGCAGGACTTTTCTCACTGGACAAACACTCGTACGTTCTGTGTTTACCTTTAGCATGAAAGCGATGCTAACGTTAGCGTCCGTGTGGGTGCGACCAAACGGACCCAAACGCGACGGCCCAAACAAAAGCATCAATACATTTAAAAACACTCCATATTGTTTAGTATGATTCCACATACTCCTTTATTAGGCTATTTTAAGAGACCTGCCCAAGTAGTTTCGCACATGAGCTGTTGCCATAGTAACAATACTTCCCCGGACAATCGGATTATCACCGTTTGGTCTTTATATTTCACCACGGGACCACGGCATGTTTTTATTTTAGAATAACTTCATGGAAAAGTTGTCTTTTTTAATTGTTATCCTGATTTAAAGTCCTGGTTTAGGCCTGGATTAGTCTTGGTTTTAAGTCTTGGTTTAGTCCTGGTTTTGTCCCTCTGGGTTAGTCCTGCTAAAGTGTTGGTTTTGTCCCAGCTTAGTCCCAGTTTTGTTCTAGTTTAGTCCTAGTTTAGTCCCTCTTGGTTACTTCTGGTTAAGTCTTGGTTTAGTCCTAGTTTAGTTCTAGTTTAGTCCTAGTTTAGTCCTGGTTGAGTCCTGGTTGAGTCCTGCTCTAGCTGTCGATATAGCCTGAACCAGAACTAAACCAGGACCAAACCAGGACTAAGCTAAGACTAAACTAAGACTAAACCAGGACTAAACTAAGACTAAACCAGGACTAAACTAAGACTAAACCAAGACTAAACCAGGACTAAACTCAGACTAATCCAGGACTAATCTCAGGACTAAATCTGGACTACACTACAGCACTAAACGGGTCTTAACCATGACATGACATGACTGGCTCAAAATAGGGACTAATCCAGGACTAAACCTGGACTAAACCAGGACTAATCCAGGACTAAACCAGGACTAAACCAGGACTAAACCAGGACTAAACCGTCTCACTTACTGCCTTTTATATTTAGCTGATTTCTTTCCTCATTAACACTAAAAATAAGCCTGTTTTTTAATTAAAACTGCTCCTTAAACTCTTAAAACGATGCAGATGTTGGGAGGACTTGACTGATGTTTTGACTCGGGGCAAATGATTCAAGATCTTTAAAAACCGAGTCACGCGTTTATTTTAATTTATTCAAACCTGATTTCTACGACTCCGTGTGATTTGTGGGAAATGCCTGATGCGTGTGGTTGATTATTTTAAATTAAATTAATCTTTTTGACAATTTAGCCCGAGGAAAAGCAGCAGCAGCAGCAGCAGCAGCAGCAGCAGCAGCACCCAAGGGACCCGCTCAGAGTCACCCTGAAACACTGGGCTTCCCAAAGTCTGGACCAAGGACTGACTATAGACCCGATAAACCTGGTCTGAAGGTTAGATACACTGGTTTAGTCCCGGTTTAGCCCTTGTTCAGTCCTGGTTCAGTCCTGGTTCAGTCCTGGTTCAGTCCTGGTTCAGTCCTGGTTCAGTCCTGGTTCAGTCCTGGTTCAGTCCCGGTTTAGTCCTGGTTCAGTCCCGGTTTAGCCCTTGTTTAGTCCTAGTTTAGTCCCAGTTTAGCCCTTGTTTAGTCCTGGTTCAGTCCTGGTTCAGTCCTGGTTCAGTCCTGGTTCAGTCCTGGTTCAGTCCTGGTTCAGTCCTGGTTCAGTCCCGGTTTAGCCCTTGTTTAGTCCTAGTTTAGTCCCAGTTTAGCCCTTGTTTAGTCCTTGTTTAGTCCTGGTTCAGTCCTGGTTCAGTCCTGGTTCAGTCCTGGTTCAGTCCTGGTTCAGTCCTGGTTCAGTCCCGGTTTAGCCCTTGTTTAGTCCTAGTTTAGTCCCAGTTTAGCCCTTGTTTAGTCCTTGTTTAGTCCTGGTTCAGTCCTGGTTCAGTCCTGGTTCAGTCCTGGTTCAGTCCCGGTTTAGCCCTTGTTTAGTCCTAGTTTAGTCCCAGTTTAGCCCTTGTTTAGTCCTAGTTTAGTCCCAGTTTAGCCCTTGTTTAGTCCTGGTTTAGTCCTGGTTCAGTCCACTATGGGGGACATTTGCTCATCTTACACTGCACTAATTTAAGCTTCACAGGGGAGCTCCAGATCACATTTAGGCCGGCCAAGTCTGGACTCTGGTCTTGGCCACTCGGGGCTCGGACTTGGACTCGTTTGGCCCCAGATCCTTCAGAAAACACCGGACAAATGACCAAGAAACTGGACTGTCCCTGAGCAGAGACGGGCTTTAAAACGACGAGTCGTGGAAATAATGAAAGTTGAGCGTCCGAGCGGAGCCGCCTGTCAAAAACACTCATTTCAACCAAGTCATCACAGTCACAAGTGTCAACCGCGTCACATCAAACACTAACAAGGCTTCAATTAACGTAAATGACCTAAAATCACTTTACAATAGAGTACAAGCACGTCCCCTCCCACTTAAAGTCATAAACACAACACAATATACGTCATTTATTATATATATAATGTAATATGTAATACTGCAATATGGTTTAGTCTGGTTTAGCCCTGGTTTAGCTCTGGTTTAGCCCTGGTTTAGCCCTGGTTTAGCTCTGGTTTAGCTCTGGTTTAGTCCTGTTTTAGTCCTGTTTTAGTCCTTGGTTTAGCCCTGGTTTAGTCCTGGTTTAGTCCCTGGTTTAGCCCTGGTTTAGTCCTGGTTTAGTCCAGTCATCACAGTCACAAGTGTCAACCGCGTCACATCAAACACTAACGAAATTTCAATTAACATAAATGACCTAAAATCACTTTACAATAGAATAAAAACCTCCCCCTTTATTAAAGTCATAAACACAACACAATATATGTACTCATTGTATTTCATATATATAAATACAGATAAAGATATAAATATATAGATCCAGTAGTCCGGGTTTAAGTTGTATCGAAGTAGTTTCAGGATTGTTCTGTAACAAGGTAATCCAAGGGCGTATGGGTAATTATCAACTATGTCTCACTATTCACCCTCCGCCGTGCAAAACTCCCATTGGAAACCTCCCATTTTAACACTTCAGAGAATATGACGTGAGAAATATCGAATCTTTTCGTTCATTATCGCAATATTTTTTATTGTAAAGTGTTTGTTTTATAATTCGTCTGATCTCGTGACCTCATCAAACTGACTGACAGATCGACATGCGCGGAGTTCGTCTCAAGTTGGGCACAGAATTTTATACAGAGGGCAGTAGAAAAGTTTAAATTTAACTAAAAATAAAGCGTTGAAATGAAAATGAATTATGCCGAAATAACCTGCTCGAAAACACCTATTTGTAGATGTAAAAAAGTATTAGATTAATTTAAGACGAATTTACGTAAACGCGAAAATGTAAAGTCGCTAAATCTTCAACGTTGTTCGGAAGGAGATGACAGTGGAGTTTTAACACACGTACTTACCCAGCAATGAAATCCCAAAGAGTAGACCAAAGAAGACGGTCCCGGGGTTCATTTTTGGACAGTTCCTTGGCATCGTTCTCCGGGTTTGAGTCGCTGTATTTCCCCCACAGCGAAGGGGAGAACCGCGTCCCGACTCCCGTGCGCTTCACCTCCCCGGGAGAAGTGCCTCCTCTCCGGGCAGCGTTTGGCACCACACGCCGCGCAACCAACCTCCAACCAGCCGCCACCAGCCTCCGCGAACGCGCTCCAGTCGGTGTGTGGCAAAGATTCGGCTCTTCTGCGATTAAAAAAAAAAAAAACCCTCCACAACTCAACGATCCGAGACGGCGGGGAACAGGGGTAGTCCGCGGGGGAAGGTATCCGAGAGAAAGCGCGCACAAGCCGGATTGAAAGTAGTGGAAGGACCGGGAATGTCAAGCGGAGAGAGAGCGGCCGCCGGAAGTAAGGTGACCGATTCTGAACGAGTCTGAAGGAGGGAGAGCCGTGGAGGGAGGTCCCAGGCGAGGCGAGCAGAAAAAAAAAAAAAGATGAATGTGTTTTATTTCAGTTCAGGTTTTACGCGCAGCTGTCGTGACATTTGCGCAAAGTTCAACAGCGCAGCGCCAAATCTTCTGCGTTTAACACACGTGAATTTAAATCTTCATTACGCAGCTTTTCCAAACATCTGCTGATTTTATTTTCAGACAATGTCCCAAACTATAAATCCACATTATGGAACTTTAGCCTAAATCTGTACATTATTTTACATTATTTTATTAGCGATAACCAATTTGAATTCTTTTATCGACTTTTATGTTTAGTAACATATTTTTATAATTTAATATAACTTCAAATTAACTCTTGAGTCATTTTTGGAGTTACTTTGTACTTTTACTTGAGTATTATTTTATAAGTAGGGTTTTATTGACATTTAAAGATCTTAAATTACGTAAAACTGACTCTTGTGAGGTTTAAATCGTGTTCTAATGTTGTTTCCTCCTCAAAAACAAAAACAGACCTGGAGTTGTGTTTTGAGGAACTCTTTATTATTAGTCTGTCTACATCTCCAAAGCTCAAAACGCTCTGTTCCACCTTGTGATGTCATCAAGTGGGAGTTTTCAGTTTTAACAGCTCCTTTTCCCTTTAGTTCAGTAGAGATCGGCAATTCCAGGGCTGAAATGATCCAAATGATTCTAGTGAAGGTGTGTGGAGTTTAAAAACACAGTGGAGCACTTCCTGTATCACCACATGATGACATCACAAGGTGGAACAGAGTGGGTTTTTTTCTGTTTGAGAGAAGAACTCAGCCTAAATCTGCAGAGTTTGTGTTAAACATGTGAATGAAACAAAAACACAACTCCAGGTGTTTGTGAGGAGCATAAATCAGTGTAAAATGGGCCCTTTAAACTATTATGACATTGAGGGTTCATTTGAGGAGTTTTGGGGGTCCCTCACAGCAGGGGCCCCTGACCTGCTCTGCTCTCTTCTCTTCTTTTCTCTTCTCTTCTGTTTTGTTACTTTATTTGCGTCTCTGAACTGGTCCATTCAGTTTCTTGTCATGTTAATGTGTGACCCTGGAAACACTTTCACTTTTAAATATAGAGAACTAAACCAGAACTAAACCAGGTCTAAACCAGGACTAAACCAGGTCTAAACCAGGTCTAAACCAGGTCTAAACCAGGTCTAAACCAGGACTAAACCAGGTCTAAACCAGGACTAAACCAGGTCTAAACCAGGTCTAAACCAGAACTAAACCAGGTCTAAACCAGGACTAAACCAGGTCTAAACCAGGACTAAACCAGGTCTAAACCAGGTCTAAACCAGGTCTAAACCAGGTCTAAACCAGGACTAAACCAGGTCTAAACCAGGACTAAACCAGGTCTAAACCAGGTCTAAACCAGAACTAAACCAGGTCTAAACCAGGTCTAAACCAGGACTAAACCAGGACTAAACATTTTAACAGCATCTTTGAATTAAATCACTCACATATTTAAACAAAATGACAAACCAAAGACGTGGTGGATGTGGTGGACGTGGGGGGTGTTCAGTACTTGGGGGGTCTCATGTTTACATACACACACAGGGGAGGGGTCAAAGGTCACGACCCACAGACGCTCCAGGTCTTTTCACCCCGGGGTCAAAGGTTAAACTCCAGCAGAAGTTACATTCAGGCTCCTGTTTATAGAGTCGGCTGTTTACTGTTTACAAATACTGACAGATAAAAGTACTGCATGTTTTAATCAGATGAAATACTAGCAGTACGAGTAATAGTAGTAGTAGTAGTACAACAGTAGTAGTAGTAGTAATAGTAGTCGTAGTTGTTGTAGTAGTAGTAGTTAATGTAGTTCTTGTATTATTATTATTAGTAAGAGTAGTAGCAGTTGTAGTAGTGACAAAGTATGTTGCAGTAGTTGCAGTAGTAATAGTAGTAATAGTAGTAATAGTAGTAGTAGTAGTAGTAGTAGTTGTTGTAGTAATAGTAGTAGTATCTGTATTTGTAGGACCATTAAGAAGTTGTCAGTTACTTTCTTTAATCTTCTTTAAATGACAAATTCGTCATTTTAAACAAATAAAATTAACACAATTCTGTAAATATTTGAAATGAATCATTCATTTAAAATAAAATATTAAATTCTGGTGACATGTTTTTGGGTTACTTAAAAAAATTATCGCGGTCAGATCAAGAAATCAAGTTTGTTTCTTGATTCATTTAGTAAAATCGTGCAGTTCCCGCTGATTCTGTGAAAGAGTCTTTTATTTTAGCCAACGGGATCTAGAGGCAGGAATAGACAAACGGCGCCATCTGCTGGACAAAGTGTGTTTTACAAAAGTATTTTGCTCTTTTTACGTCAGTTTAAATCTGCACAATTAAAGACGTGCGTGAACTTTAAGGTTTTTTTTTCTTATTTATTCATTTATTTATTGCAATAAAAGATGTGATTGAATAAATGCAGATAAACAAGTTTAATGCCACACTGCGGAACATCACTGACTGTGGTGCATTCGGGGCAAAGCAAAACCATCTTCATAGAGACAAAGACTCCAGAAAAGTTACTACTACTTATACAACTACAACTACTACTACAACTACTGCTACTACTGCTACTACTACTACTACGTCTCAATAGTAACTCTTACTTGAGTACTTCTACTTGAGTACTTGAGTAGAGGGTCCATGTTGTTTTTTTCCCCGAAATGTTCCGCAGTATGGCATTTAATTTAATCTCCATGGAAACAAGCAGCTCAGGTCTACAGGCCAAAAGCCAAAAACACACCTGTAACTGAATAAATACAAGATCTGTTTGTTTAATGTAAAAACTCCCAGGCAAAGCAAGAAGATCGCCATGGAGACGAGCAGGCGTGGACCCTGCGCCACAAAAGTTACACAGTGCAGCTTTACGTACACCATTAGCCTGTTCCAGTTGTTTTTTTTGTTATCTTGTGCAAAAGTGTTCAGGAAACCGCAGGGGCCCATTTTTAAAAACCACAGACAAAAACAAGAGACACACAACCACCAGAGATCAGAGAAAAAAATCAAAAACGCACAAAAACTCAAGTTCTATTCCAAAAAAAAGAAAAAAAGTTTACATTTTTAAACTTTAAGCAATAAATATGTGTATGTACATGCAGGTGTGTGGACCCGTTTGACAAAAATAAAAATCACTTTGGAGTCTATCATTAACATTCTCTGGGGGGGTGATGCTAACTAGAGGCACTGCTCTGTCTGAAGCTCTGTTAGACTTTAATCTGACTTTTATTTTAACACAATCTGACCAGAAAGAACCGATTTATCTGAACTCCGACAGGTGATCTGATCTGTGCCGTTAAACACGTCCCTCAAACATAACGTTACAGTCACAAGCTAGCGTTAGCGTTAGCATTAGCCAACAGTTCAAACTCCTGAACTGAACCACGAACGCTCTGAAACACCCTGAAAATGTGCTCTTTAAATCTTTAAATCACTTTTGTGTTTTTTCTTGAGTTTTCAGACCATTTTAACATCATAGAGGGAAATGTAGAGCACCCCCAGAACACATGGAGAGCCTGTGATCATATCGACAAAATATAAAATCTAAAAAAAAAAAAAAAAAAAAAAAAAAAAAAAAAAAAAATTCATCCATTTTAAAAGTTTTAGTAAAAGTTTAGGTCATGAAAAGACAATAAACATTTTATTTACAATTAATGTAAACCAGGACTAAACCAGGTCTAAACCAGATCTAAGCCACACCTGATGCTCCACAGGTTCACTCTGTCACTGTTATAAAACGTGATCAAACTGGACCTTTATTTTTATAGATTTCTATTTCAGACTCAGGTCTGGTTTTTGGCTCCTCAGATCTTCAGATCTTTTGGATCTTCAGATCTTTTGGATCTTCTAAGTCCGGGGGCCTTTCTTCCTGGGCTGAGGCAGAGGAGGAGGAATCTCTTCGTCATTGACACTCGGGATCTGGAGAAAAACAGAGAGGATTAAAACCGCAAGCAGCGTTGAACGGCCCTCGTGGTCACTCCTGATGGTCCGCTGCCCTGACGCTCCTCGTCTGTGGAGTATTGAGTCTGTCCTCTCCTGGGTCCTGGCAGAGGTTGTAGTAGTAGTAGTAGTAGTAGTAGTAGTAGTAGTAGTAGTAGTAGTAGCAGTAGCAGTAGTAATAGTAGTAGTAGTAATAGTAGCAGTAGCAGTAGTAGTAGTAATAGTAATAGTAGTAATAGTAGTAGTAGTAGTAGTAGTAGTAGTAGTAGTTCCTCACCTGAGTCTGTCCTGTCTCTGGTTGTCTCCTGGGTCCTGGCAGAGGTTGTCCTGTGAAGGGGTCAGGGGGTCTGGGTCGGTTCTGTCGGGCTCGGGGGGGTCTGGGTCCTGTGTGTCCGGCGGATGTGGGTCCGTGGGTCGCGGTGTTCGGCCGTGGCGAGGGGGAGGGGTGCTGTGAGGGGGCGGGGCCGTGCGAGTGGGCGGGGCCTCTTTGGTTGGTATAGTGATGGTGCTGATGGTTAGAGTTGGACCACTGGAGACGCAGTTCTTGTTCTTCTGAAGGTATCACAAAAGAAAACATTTGATTTATTGATACTTTGCACTGACGTCACACTGGGGGTGTTCTACATGTATATCTATGGTGGAATCTTTAGGAGTTACCATGGTGACACAATGAACACATTTGCAAACAGTGTCAAAAAAGTTTTAAGAGTCTGAAAACTCAAGAAAAAATACAAAATGAATTTTCAGGAGCCTGTGTTCAGTCCGAGTGTTCATGGTCCTGTTTAGGAGTTTGAGTTTCAACAAAAAGATGAGAGCGACGAACTGAAAAACTGTTGGCTAATGCTAATGCTAATGCTAATGCTAGCTAGCTTGTGACTGTGATGTTATTAGAGAGGGGCTTGTTTAACAGCACAGATAAGCTCATCTGTTGTAGTTCCAGCTAAACTGGTCAGATTGTGTTAAAATAAAACTCAGATTAAAGCCTTTTAACAAAACCTCAGACAGAGCAGAGCCTACAGTTAGCGTCACGCCCCAGGGAATGTCTGTTTTGTGTCATTTGTGTGATTTTCTTTGTTTTATTGTTATTTTAATCTTTACCTTTGATGTGCATCCTCTTCCTCCTGTTGATGGAGCAGCAGACGATGGTGGCGATGATCAGGACCAGCACCAGCCCTGTCAAAACATACGTGTATACATTATAACACCGGCCCTGTCAAAACATATGTGTATACATTATCTATAACACCGGCCCTGTCAAAACGTACGTGTATACATTATCTATAACACCGGCCCTGTCAAAACGTACGTGTATACATTATCTATAACACCAGCCCTGTCAAAACGTACGTGTATACATTATCTATAACACCGGCCCTGTCAAAACGTACGTGTATACATTATCTATAACACCGGCCCTGTCAAAACGTACGTGTATACATTATCTATAACACCGGCCCTGTCAAAACGTACGTGTATACATTATCTATAACACCGGCCCTGTCAAAACGTACGTGTATACATTATGTTATTACATCTATAACACCAGCCCTTAAAAACTTGCATGTATATATTAATTATGTTAAGAATAATAATAATGCATCAGTTTGAGTGGTTGTACAGTTGTAGGGAGTATTATCTGTTACATAAGGGTGAGTGGTTGTACAGTTGTAGGGAGTATTATCTGTTACATAAGGGTGAGTGGTTGTACAGTTGTAGGGAGTATTATCTGTTGTATTTAATTCCATTCAGATCCTCTTACAGTTTACACCGCACAGATCAGATATTTTTGTTCCCTTTGATTCGCGCGTCAACTTCTGTCTCGTCGTTTAAAAATGCTCTGGTGCAATATTTACACAACCCGCGTAATTGTTTTTGATCATCTATTTTTGTGATGTGTGTGTGGTTGTGTTGATTATGTTGTTTAGTTTTAAAAAGTTGTTCGCTCTGGTCTGTGAAAGTTGTGAAAAGCTTTTATAAACTCATCATGGTGAATAATTAGGATGTTCTGAACGCAAAAGGGAAGTGAGGAAGAACTTTGGACCACTGCAAACTGTTTCAAATGAACTTGTTCTGTTTTTTAACACAGTAAAAATCAGGTACAGCGCCTTTAACTCATGATTTTACCCATAATGCCTCTGGTCTTACCTCCTCCTCCGGCCAGAATCCCAACCATGAGCCAAAAGGGAAGTCCGAACAACGAAACTTCTTCGTCTGGAGCTGGAGAGGCTGGTAATGGAGGGTTCGGTAATGGAGGGTTCGGTAAAGGAGGAGAAACTGTTAATGTTAGCAAACGTCATGTGAATTTGGATGTATTTGACGTTTCGTGTCATTTTTCCTTACTGTTTTTGAAGCATTCGGTTTTAGTCGGATCGCTGGTTTCAGAGCTCACAGGATTTGAAACTTTGCACGTAAACAAGTTGGACCCCAGCTGTTTGGCAGTTCGAACTAGAATTGCTGCTTCTTCCTTTTCGATGATTTTTCCACCTTCAAGCCACTGGTATTTAACATTCCTCGTCTATAAGAAAAATAAAGGCATAAAATGATAAAGAAAATAAATATTAAAGGGCCTGTAGAGGCAAAGATGTTTCACTAAAGTTCGAATCCTTTTTAAGGGTTTTAAGGGTTTCCCCAACACAAACCTCCATAAACCACAGGGCCAAATATTGTGCTGAAGTTTCTTTATTGGCCCCGATGATCATTAATCCTCATGACATAACACAATTCCACAATTGGCATGGTAAGAAACGGCATACCTCTCAACCTAGCAGCAGGCACCGGAACATAAAGCCCACAGCGCCACCTTCTGGCTGGGAGAGAAGGTACATTTTGGCTCCTACAGGGCCCATATTACGCAGTTTTCTGATCTCTGTCCTAATGTCGTTTCCTCATCACATTAGAACAGAAATTTTGTTCTAATATAGAACCTTAAAATACATATTGGTTTGCTCTAAAGTTTCTGTCAGATGCCCTCCCTCCTGGTGTAGTCTCATAATTATGGATTAGTAAGAAAATAAACGTGTCAAACTTTCTTGAAGTACTAAAACGTACTGGTGCAGTTCATGTATCTAATAACATTCATTTAATCTACATTTAAAGCCGCACTATGTAACTTTTCACCTGTTCATCTCCATGGAGATGTTACTGCTTTGACTTGAATGTTCCACAGTATGGCATTAAACATTTATTCCATTACACCAGCTAAATCAGTTCTTTATGGTCAGATTATGTTAAAAAAAAGCTCAGATTAAAGTCTAACTTGAGTGACAGAGCTTCAGACAGAGCAGTGCCTACAGTTAGCATCAGATACAGTCACATGTGGTTCTTACCTGAGGAACAGAGCAGGTGAACTGGACTTTATTCACTTTATCGTCACATTTGACCTTCACTGTGGGCTTCGGCACGCTCTCTAAAACAAAACAACAAAACATCACAAACCAGAAAAGTTACACAGTGCACCTTTAACAACTTCTGCCCATTCAAAAGAGAAAATATTTTGGTTTCAATTGCTAATCGCTATGGCAACGGGGCTAAATTTCGATCACTCTGAAATCCATAAATTAAAAAGCTGCACTATGTATGTTTTTTTGGTTGGGGGGATCCGCCACCTGCTTTTCACCTGCTTGTTTCTATGGATACGTCACTGCTCTGCCTGGAATGTTCCACAGTGTGACTTTAAACAGCTCTACTTTACATTTATTCAATTACAGGTGGTTTTAAAGCTCAAAAATACCTAGAAAAACAGGTATTCTGACTGTGAGCGGGGTCGCCTCTCCACAGATCTGACCTGTAACTTGGTCTGGTTTGATCTCCATGGAGATAGAAAGGTTTAATGCCATACTGTGGAACATTCCAGACAAAGCAACAACATCTCCATGGAGAAATGCGTTATAATGAATAAATGTGAAATAAATCCACATATAGAATTAAGACCCACACGTGTCATAAACGAACAAAGAAAAATACTTTAACTTTTCAGTCCAGATCGGAAATGTAGTGGAGTAAAAGTAAAAAGTACATACAAAAACTACTAAACCAGGACTAAAGCAGGACCGAACCAGGACTTAACTAGGACTAAACCAGGATGAAACCAGATCTAAAATGTAGTGGAGTAAAAGTAAAAAGTATTCACAGGAAAATGGACTGAAGGGAAGTACAGATACATAAAAATGCTACTAAACCAGGACTAAACCAGGACTTAACTAGTCTAGGACTAAACCAGGACTTAACTAGTCTAGGACTAAACCAGGACTAAACCAGGACTTAACTAGTCTAGGACTAAACCAGGACTAAACCAGGACTAAACCAGGACTGAACCAAGACTGAACCAGGACTAAACCAGGACTAAACCAGGACTAAACCAGGTCTGAACCAGGACTAAAACAGGACTAAAGCAGGACTAAACCAGGTCTGAACCAGGACTAAAACAGGACTAAAGCAGGACTAAACCAGGTCTGAACCAGGACTAAAACAGGACTAAAGCAGGGATAAGGCAGAACTAAACCAGGATGAAACCAGATCTAAAATGTAGTGGAGTAAAAGTAAAAAGTATCCGCAGTAAACAGACTTAAGTGAAGTACAGATACATAAAAATGTGATTTAAATATTGTACTTTTACTTTTGTACTTGTTTGTACCTTCCACACATAAGACCAGTGTTTTCTTGTTGGTCTTTCCATCTGTGTTGACGGTCTCGGCTGTGTACGTCCCGTCGTCAGATTGGGCCACTTTGGGCAGGATGAGCGCCCCCTGCTGTGTGACTGAATAAGTATTTGTGCTGGATTTACTGTCGTATCTTTTTGAATTCCCAAACATCCATCTGATTCTGTTCTCTTTGGGCACAGGCAGAGGGAGATGGTATTTTTGGCCGACGGCTGCGTAGTGTGTGCAGGGATCTGGAAAAAATATATCAAAAGAAGAATTAAAATGACTAAACTAGGACTAAACCAGGTCTAAAACGGATCGAAACCAGCCCCAGTCTTATAAGTTTCCATTTAAAGGCATAGACAAAGTAAGTGTTAAAAATAATGTAATTTTTCCTGTATCTGCTGAAGTCAAACTGAAAGTGTCTCTGTGCTTTGTCTCGTCTCTCATTGTGAGTTTTAGAGGCGTCAAAACCACAGGAAGAAAATGCACTTTTGAGCTCAATGCCCTGCACCTACAGCTCACCACAAAACTCCGACTCTGCAGCTCAAAATGCAACAAGAGACTATTTCAAATCAACAGTACGACCCGAGCGAGCGGGGAAAAAGAAGATCTGAGTGACATTTTTTCTGACAATGTTCAGAAGAATTGACAAAAAGACTTAAATCTGAACTGATAAAATAATACAAGACTGCAGCTTTTATACAGAATAAGACACGGGGAGGGCATCTGACACACAGGGTTAGCAGCTTTTACACAGAATAAAACAGGATTTATTTTGTTGTTTGCTAATTAACAGTTTTAACTTTAAATCTTGGCTCGTGACGCGTTGTTCGAGTGGAGGGTCTGCAGCTGCTTGTTTCCACGGAGACGATGGTTTGCCTGGAATGTTCCGCAGTATGGCATTATTAAACAGATCTATCTCCACGGTGTCAAGTCTAGTCCGGTTGAAGCCACTAGGCCCACTAAGCTACAGGTCAGGTCACACCCACGGAGAGGCGAGCATTTCAAGGTGTTTCTGAGCAGTGAATACATCTGCGATTGAATAAATGCACGAAAAAGAGAGATTCAATGCCATAACGTGGAATATTCCAGAAAAAGCAAAAACATCGCCATGGAGACAAGCAAGAAGAATTGTGCTCATGGATTAGAACAATTAAAGGGTTCATATGATGAGATTTCCTGATCTGTTCTAATGTCGTTTCCTCGTCACAAACACCTGGAGTTGTGTTTTGTTTCATTCACACGTTTAACACAAACCTGCAGATTTAGCACGAGTTCTTCTCTCAAACCAAAAAGACACTCTTTTCCACCTTGTGATGTCATCATGTGGTGATACAGGAAGTGCTCCACTGTGTTTTTAAACTCCACACACCTTCACTAGAATCATTTGGATCATTTCAGCTCTGGAATTTCCAAACTCGAATAAACTAAAGTCGGTTGTTTTGACCCCTGCAGTGACCAGGAGGTCACTGCAGGGGTCTTTGGTGTTGTGTGTCTCTGGTGTTGTGTGTCTCTGGTCTGTGTCTCTATTGTATGGGCGTTGTGCGTCTCCGCTGTACGAGTCGGCTCAGCGGAGCGTGCAGCTGCAGCACAGACCTGAGCTCTGACTCAGGCCTCATGAAAACGATGTTTGAGTTGAATTCTTCTTAAAAGGGCTGAGCAAAGAAACATTAAATCGATTCATCACATTTGATTTCCTCTTCACTTTCTTGTAAACGGCTGATTTTGCTGCTCTGAAATCAGCCACGTCAAACTAAATACAGTGAAAATTCAGATCACGTCTTTCAATCAAAACGAGCTGTTTCTTTCATAATTATCTGTAGTTTGCAGAACATTTTTAGTGAAGACAATTCAACAATTTCACTTTGACCCAGTCCTCTTTTTTAGCAGCAGTTTTGTTTTAATTGATGTCAGATCTCCTTTTGAGTCACACTTTTCTTCAACCGGACGCTTAAATTTGATGTTATTTTGAATATCAGACAGAGGTGAAGGAAATAAGTGAAGGAAGAGGAGACATGATGACCTCAAAGCTGACCTGATTGTCTAACAGATAACAGACAGACAGTTTTGGTAAAACACAAACTTCAAACTTCATGCCTCAGGATCTGGCCCGGGCACTTCTGTATCTGGTGCATAATTAAAGGCTGTGATTAAAGTTTTGGGGGGAGTTTAGTGGCACTTTAAGGCTGGATGTGCCCTGGAAACAGTTGTTCTAATGCTGGTATCTGTAATAATGCAGAAGAGTCAGCAAGTGATTCAGAAAGAGAATAAACAGGGCGGGGGCCATGACACTGCCCTGAGGAAAACCATGTTACACTCATAACGGGGAAGAAAATGTGAAGCCAATTCTTATTTATTGCGATTGCGTAAGTCACAAGTCCAGTCAAACATTTCTCTCAGATACAAAAAAACAGAAGTTTGATCACAAGTGTGAGTCAAGTGGCCCTGAGGTTAACGTAATCTGACCCAAACTGACGCTAAGCCACTTCCTTTTAGTTTTAATTTCTGTGAGTCCACCACCCGCTCAGGTCCAGAGTGTAGGCGCAAACCCAAACTCATGCTCAAATATAAGATATGACTAGTACTCACTACTACAATTTTTACTCAAAAAAAAGAAACTATTACTTCAAAATATTCCCAAAGAAGAGGTAAAAGTATTAAAGGTACTATAAAGTTTAGAGCTTTAAATCATGTTCTATAATGTGGTTTCCTCCTCAAAAACAGACCTGGAGTTGTGTTTGTTTCATTCACATGTTTGAGGAACTCTTTATTATTAGTCTGTCTACATCTCCAAAGCTCAAAATGCTCTGTTCCACCTTGTGATGTCATCAAGTTGTAGTTTTCACATTCACAGCTCCTTTTTACCTTTAGTTCAGTGGAGATCGGCAATGATCCAAATGATTCAAGAGAAGGAATTACTGAAGGATGGAATTTAAAAACAGAGTGGAGCACTTCCTGTATTACCATGTGACATCACAAGGTGGAACAGAGCGTTTTGATGTTTGGAGATGTAGACAGACTAATAATAAAGAGTTCCTCAAACGTGTGAATGAAACAAACACAACTCCAGGTCTGTTTTTGACGAGGAAACGACACTAGAACAGAGATCAGAGAAAATGATCCCTTTAAATATTAAGTTATAAAAACAATAAAACTGAAATAAAAAAAAGGCAGTGGTCGATTCAGAAGAGTCAGGAAACAGTTCGACGTTTCAAACCACAACTTCCTCAGCTTCTTTTTTTATCAGGGTCTAATTTTACACCGTGCGTCTCAAAGTGCAGCAGCTCCGGTGATTTTAAGGAAACATTTGCCAACAGCTGGATCCATGTATGAGGCGTTTGCTCTTTTTGACTTTCACAGACATTTGAGCTTTCAGTTTTCATTTCAAAAATTAAAATTCTACTGACACTTTGCAGCTGGTGTCATTAACATTCCCCGGGGGGTGCGAAGCTAACTGCAAGCACTGCTCTGTCTGAAGCGCTGTTGCTCACTTTAGACTTATTCTGAGTTTTGTTTTAACACAATCTGAGCAGAAAGAGCTGATTTAGTTGGAACTATTTGCCCGGGACAGTCCCAGTTTTGAGCCCTGTGTCCCCTGTCCCAGCAGATTTATCCAAAACCAGTGATTTGTCCCAGTTTTATACAAGAAATGTCCCAGGGGTCCCTATTTTTGACCAGTTTGACACCGGCCAACAGTAAAAAGAGGCATAAACTGTCATTTGTTTAGGTAAACTAGAGAAAAGCTCCTTAAACATGACCAAAACACAAAGAAAATGTGACTACACTGACTCACATGTCATGAATGGTCCTTAATTACGCTCTCGTTTCACAGTTTTATTATTACCAACCACCAAAAAAACAGGGATGTTCCAGTTTTTTATTTTATATTTGAAATTCTGGTCACTCGACTCTCACGTTTTTGTTGAAAATCTAACTCCTAAACAGAAACATGAACGCCTGGACTGATCAGAGGTTGTTTAAATCCATATTGTATTTTTTATTGAGTTTTAAGACAATCTTAAAATGTTTTTGCTAATGTGTGCATTGTGTCTCCGTGGTAACCGTTGAGTCACATTAACATTAGCATATTTTATGTATTTTTATTTATTTATTTTTTGTTGTAAGCATTAACAGTGTCCTAACATTAAATATACAAGAAATGAATGAAAAGGAGCACTGATGGTTACTTTAAAACTTATTTATATTAGCGTTAGCATTTAAACATTAGCATTAGCACTTTAGCATTAGCACTTTAGCATTAGCACTTTAGCATTAGCACTTTAGCATTAGCACTTTAGCTAAACCGTTCAACACCAAACTGACACGAGAAGAGGCCAAGGACACACACTGGCCTTCTGAGATTGGTAGAGGTCTTTAGGAAGTCCACACACTCTACCTGCTTTTTAAATTTAATGCCATACTGTGGAACATTTCAGGCAAACGGTAAAGCAAACCCACCACATATATCCTTTCATTTATTCATCTTTTCACTATATAACCCTATATAACACTTGAAGTCACTATCTGAAGTGACTTTTTCACTTTCCTTCTTTATAAACCGCCGTTGCACAGACACACTGAGCCTGTGGTGCGTCTGTGGTCAGAAATTCAGAATTCGTGATTTAATTTGTGTATTTTCAGTCGGTGTTTCTCAGGTTTGTCTCAGCGTCACTCACATGTGGCTTTAGAATATTAATACCACAAGTATTTGTATTAATATTCCAAGGAGTTTCATTGCTTAGATTTGTAATTTATTTTTTAAATGACCTGTTCTAATAGTAGTAGTAGTAGTAGTAGTAGTAGTATTAGTATTTTAATTACACAAAAGTACCAGATGAACGCAGTATAATAAAGTCAGAGTGTGTTTAATATCTGTGTGTGGAAATGAAACGTGTAAGAAGAGTTTTGTTTTGTTCGGTTTGGTTCTCAGCTGAGCCGTTGTTTCTGGAGAACAGAGTTTAGCGCGACACAAGAGCGGCTCTGTGGTTTTCACCTGACAGGAAGTGTGACCTGAAAACAACAAATACTCAAATGTGAAGACTTTTTCCATTTACAACACTCATTTCTCTACAACAGGTAGAGGTGCACTGTGCAACTTTTCTGGTGGAGGGCCTGCCACCTGCTTGTCTCCATGGATACGCCATTGCTCTGCCTGGAATGTTCCACAGTGCGACATTAAACAGCTCTACTTTACATTTATTCAATTACAGGTGCTTTTACAGCTCAAAAATACCTAGAAAAACAGGGATACTGACTGTGAGTGGGGTCGCCTCTCCACAGATCTGACCTGTAACTCCATGAAGATAGAAAGATTTAAAGCCCCTCCACCAGAAAAGTTACACAATGCACCTTTAAAATCTTGTGAAAAACATAAAAACAGTTCATTTTAACCAGTTTGCAGTGGTCCAAAGTTATTCTTTAAGAGACCGGAGCGGAGTTTTGCCACCACAGTGTATATAGCTGACAACAACTAGCATGCTAACACTCACTTCCTGATTCTCGGACAATAAAACGCTTCATAACTGGATGCAGACAGCACACAGAGGACTTATTTTGACGTCAAGAGCTGCTTTTACCATGTATCTGTACTGGGGCAAGAACGATTAGTTTAATGTCATGTCTCCGTGACGATAGAAAGGTTTAATGCCATACTGTGAAACATTCCAGACAAAGCAATAGCATCTCCATGGAAAAAAGCATCTGACGGACATTTTACTCAGAATCTTGTCTATTTTTTTTATGTTTATTACTTCTTAAATATTAAACACACAGAAAACAGAAGAATATATAAAGTAAGATAAATGGAATTATTTAGTAAAGAAAAAACTGTACGCTACATTACAGGTCAGATCTTTCGAGATAAGAATTTTAAAAATGTGTTAGTAAATAAAAAAAAGTCAAAAACAATGAATGCAAAAATATGAAGATATGGAATTATTTAGTAAAGAAAAAATAAATAACTGAACTAAACTAAATAAACAACTGTACAAAATGTTTATATTTGTATATGTATTTGTATATGTATATATTTTATTACCAAAACCTCATTAGCCACATTTTGCTTTGTGGAAAAAAATATTTAGTAAAGTTATTTATTTTGAATGAGAGGGTGAGTCCAAACTGGGTCTTCCCCGGGGCCCCGAACAATTCTAGATTCTATTCTAGATCTAAAATGATCCAAATGATTCTAATAAAGGTGTATGGAGTTTAAAAACTTCTTATATTACCATGACATCACAAGGTGGGACAGTGTGTTTTTTTCAGTTAGATAGAATAACTCTAAATCTGCAGGTTTGTGTGTTAAACATGTGAATGAAACAAACAACTCCAGGTGTTTGTGACGAGGAAACGACATTAGAACAGATCAGAAAAAAGTGTTAATGAGAATAAAATGTGCAATCGTCCAAAAAAGTGCTATACAAATCTGATCCATTTTTTTATGCTTAAAGTTTATGTTATAGATTTCTCATGCTAATGCTAATGCTAATGTCTTAAACCTCTTCTCTGGGCTCAGATTACAAACTGTTAGTGACTTTTATTCATCAGATTGACGCTGTTGTGGAATTTTCTAAGCTGCAAAGAATAAAAACTGGAAGTTCGTCTTGAATCAAAGAGTCTAATTTATTGAAGCAATTGTGCGCACAATCGCACCCTCACTATCCCTGTCAGAGGCATCTGTACCTCACGGCTCACCACAACAAAGCACACAGAGTATTTATACCCTCGGAGGGGCCCCAGAGTATTTATACCCTCGGAGGGGCCCCAGGGCACAAGAATGATGCAGATACAGAAGTTAAGACATAACACGTCTACAAAGTCAGGTCAGCCCGAGGCTGGGCCATTAACATGTGAAATAAAGTGAGAAAACAAGATGAAAGATACTGCAGAGATACAGATACAGCAGTGAGAGGCCCTCAGAGGCCCTCAGAGGCCCTAAGAGGCCCCTCAGAGGCCCCTCAGAGGCCCCTCAGAGGCCCTCAGAGGCCCTCAGAGGCCCCTCAGAGGCCCTAAGAGACCCTAAGAGGCCCTAAGAGGCCCCTCAGAGGCCCTAAGAGACCCTAAGAGGCCCTAAGAGGCCCCTCAGAGGCCCTAAGAGACCCTAAGAGGCCCCTCAGAGGCCCTAAGAGGCCCCTCAGAGGCCCCTCAGAGGCCCTAAGAGACCCTAAGAGGCCCTAAGAGGCCCCTCAGAGGCCCTAAGAGACCCTAAGAGGCCCCTCAGAGGCCCTAAGAGGCCCCTCAGAGGCCCTAAGAGACCCTAAGAGGCCCCTCAGAGGCCCTAAGAGACCCTAAGAGGCCCTAAGAGGCCCCTCAGAGGCCCTCAGAGGCCCTAAGAGACCCTAAGAGGCCCTAAGAGACCCTAAGAGGCCCCTCAGAGGCCCTAAGAGACCCTAAGAGGCCCTCAGAGGCCCCTCAGAGGCCCTCAGAGGCCCCTCAGAGGCCCTAAGAGACCCTAAGAGGCCCTCAGAGGCCCTCAGAGGCCCTAAGAGGCCCTCAGAGGCCCTCAGAGGCCTTCTACACAACATAACTTAAGGCGTAGATTGATTAAAGAGGTCATACGTGGTCATACGTGGCGAGGTTTTCTGTTGTAGCTCAAGAGTCGTCAAAAGACGCCACTTCATTAGAAATCACAAGGCCAACTTATACACGGCCTGTATAATTGACTATGTGAATAATAACTGTAAAGATTTCCATTCCAACACAAAACCAAAACTTTATAGAAAAGATGAAATGAAATCTTTCTCCGCCTTTATGTGCTGATACAACAGAAGCGGTTAGAACTTCCTGGAACAGAGTTTATTCCTGTCAGAACTGTTACATCACAACCACAACCTGAACGAGAGCCAAAACTAAACAGAATTACAACATTTAAACATGTTTAAAGCTGCACTGTGTAACTTTTCTGGTGGAGGGTTCGTCAAACGCTTTTTTCCATGGAGATGTTATTACATATTTATTTTAATTCATTTTTAAAAATCATTTTTAGCTTAATGCATTTTAACACTTTTTATTTATTGTTTTTATTTATGATTTACTGTGTTTGGAAACTTTCATGTTTATAAAATGTGCTGTATAATCACCTAAAACCACCTGTAATGTAGAGCTGTTTAATGTCACACTGTGGAACATTCCAGGCAGAGCAATGACATCAAAGTGACACAGTGCTCTTTTAAAGGAGTACAGTAGAATTCCTTAGTTGTAACTATTTGCTAATGTTAAGTCCAAAATGAAATCTTCTGTATTTTTTATACAGAACCAAAAATGATCGTCCAACCAAAAAGTTACACAGTGCACCTTTAAGTTTAAATAAGATTTAAAATAGTCTGAAAAGTCAAGAAAAAATACAAAATTGATTTAAAGGAGCCTGTGATCAGTGCGAGCGTTCATGGTCCTGTTTAGAAGTTTGATTTTTCAGTAAAAAGATGAGCACGACTCACTGGCTAATGTACAGAAGATTATTTGTTTCATCAGATTTTGAATTTTAAACGCCGTTGGATTTCTCACTTTGAATTTTTTAACTCTGAAAAAACATGTCTAAATTATTTTTATTCTGAATGTCAGTTGATAAAAATTATACGTGCACATTTTCAAAGTGTTTAAAATTCAATTTAAAAAAAATAATAATAATCACCTTTTAAATATTCTGCACAAATATTTTCAAGTCCTCAAATTCAACAGTCAAAATTCAGAGTGGAAAATTCACAACATGACAAGGCAGAAGCAATCGATCCAGAGTGATCCGATCTAACTTAGCAACAAACAGGAAATGGGGCAGTGAAGCGATCTGATTGGTCAGAATTCACCTCATCAAAATCTCATCTCTTTTATTTGTTAAAGAGCCACTAAACACCAAAACCACTTTTTTTTTACTGATTAACTGTGTGAATGGGTCTAAAATAGAAGTTTACACCTGTCTCTGGCCTTATTTTGGCATTTTAGTGCATATTTGTTAAAAATCGGACTTTTGGGTCCAAAGCTGTGTCTGTACCGGACTCTGTAGAATCAAATATGGCAGGGGTGGGCAATTATTTTTCCCCAGGGGCCAAATGAGAAGCAAAAAATATTGTGGAGGGCCGGGCCAAAAGTTTGAAGTCTACTGTGGTTATTAATTTTATTTCTACGTTGAAATCAATAAATGGCAGTGTTTACAAAAGCTGGTAAGAGTCTGTGCTATTATGAGGTAATGAGAGAGTGAGGTTATTTTACAAAAACTTAATTTATTCCAAACAATGGTAAACGTGAAACTTTTGTAAGTCTTTTTCAGTCACAATTTTTGTCCAACTGCCAAACTGTACAGAAAAAAGTCAAAGTTAACATGTTTTAGAGGTTTTTACTTGTTCAGTGAGAGAAATCGAGCCTCTGTTGAGCTTTAAGAGGATTCAGAGTAAAAGCTCTGCGGTTTTAGTCCACGCATTATGTCAAATTTTGGAAAGTAGATTTTATTTTCATAATTCCAAGCAACCTTTCGCCGTATTTAGCCCGCGGGCCTTAAAACGCCCGGGTCTGAACTACGGCCACGACATTTGAATTTCCGGGTTGGACAAACGGGCGCCAATGAGTCAGATGCACGTTATTTATTTATAAATAGCCCCTCTTAGCCCCGCCTACACCTCGCGGCGCTCCGTGGCTAAACTGGCGTCGCCGTCACTCTCCATTGGCAGTAGCTAATGCTTGCGCTCACTGACCAGCGCCCTCACCTGGCTGTCACTCACAGGTCAAGCCCCGCCCCACATCGTCACGCCGCCCGCGCTCCCCGACCCGCCGAGTACCGCGCACTTTGTTGGATTTTTCTACTTTTGACAGAGGCTGTTTCCCATTGGCTGTTCTCATCTGTGGGCGGGGCTTGAGAACAGCCAATGGGAAACAGCCTCCATCCTCCTCACTCACTCTGGATCGATTGCTTCTGCCTTCTGACTCTTGAATTTGAGTCTTGAATATTTAAAAGGTGAAATTTTTATTTTGAATTTAAAACATATTAAAAAAGTACACTTAATATTTCAGCAACTACAATTCTGAATAAAAATAATCCAAACTTTTTTTTTCAGAGTGAGAAATTCAGCAATATTTAAAATTCATAATCTAATAAAACAAATGATCTTCCACATTAATGTTAACGCATTAATGTGAGTGCAGTTTTACGTGTGACAGACTCAGCCCTTTCTGGTCAGATTGTGTTAAAATAAAACGTCTAAATAAAAGTCTAACGTGACAAACTGAGCTTCACATGTCCAGAGAACGTTGACTTCAGCTGTGAAGTGTGAACACTTCTCATTAAACTCATACCAATAAAAGAAAACGGTTTTATTTAGTGAAATGAAGGTTTAAAGTGTCAGAAAAAGTCCTTCCTTGTGCGTAAATTTCTGTATTTTTCAACTTTTTTGTCACTTAACTGGTGTAAAATTATAATAAATATTCACCACAGGAACTATCCACCGAACCAAGGAGGAAATAGAAAAATATATGAATTAATCTGTTAAAAAAGCGCTTTTCATTTTATTTGAACACAGAAAATCAAAGCAAGTCTGTGATATCTGCCCTTAATTTCAAGAATTTCAAGAAATTTGTCATTTTTTTCAGTAAATTTTCACATTTTAAACAATTTTCCTCAATCGCACAGACGTTTAACTGATTAAATAAAAATCTATGAGTGGAGGGTCCGCCACCTTTTTATCTCCATGGAAATATTATTACTTGGTCTAGAATGTTCCACAGTATAGATTAAACCAGAATGAGAAGCAGGTTACAGCTCTACGCCACATTACAGGTCAGATCTGTGGAGAGGCGCCCCAATTCACAGAAGGAATTATTGTATTTTTGAGCAACAGAAACGCCCGTGACGAATAAACACTCGATGTGCGTGTTTAATGTCAATAACATCGCCATGGAGACGAGCACAAAAGTTGTCTCCACGGAGATAGAAAAGTGTAATGCCATACTGTGAAACATTCCAGGGAGAGCAATATCTCCATGGAGACAAGTGGGTGACAGATCCTCCACTAGAAAAGGTACACAGTGCAGCTTTAAATAAGATAAAAAATAAATTATACAGCCTAAAGGTCTAAACCAGGTCTAAACTAGAACTAAACCAAGACTAAACCAGGCCTAAACCAGGTCTAAATTAGGACTAAACCAAGCCTAAACTAGGACTAAACCAGGTCTAAACTAGGACTAAACCAAGAATAAACCAGGCCTAAACCAGGTCTAAATTAGGACTAAACCAAGACTAAACTAGGACTAAACCAGGTCTAAATTAGGACTAAACCAAGCCTAAACTAGGACTAAACCAGGTCTAAACTAGGACTAAACCAAGAATAAACCAGGCCTAAACCAGGTCTAAATTAGGACTAAACCAAGACTAAACTAGGACTAAACCAATGCAGAAAAGTTGCGCAGTGCAGCTTTAAGTTAAAACTAGGCGGTGTTACTGTTTTAATTTTAAAATATCGTTCGGAAATAAAAAAGTCAAAATCAATGAATGCAAAAATGTGCTGAGGAAATGATCAGGAAACCAAACAAAGGATAAAACAATAAAAGTATAGCAGTAATATTTTGTTTGTTTGAAGTACTACTGTCTGACTGAAATGAGTATATGGAAAATATGTAGGATTTAAAGGTAAAAAACTATAAAAATACACAGAACAGCAGTAATCAGATGTAATTACAGTCCCTGACAAAAGTCTTGTCGCTTATCCATTTTGTAGAAACAAAAGCTTATAACCTGACTTTAAATTAATCGATTGGTTTTAGAAATGTCTCATATGAAAGCTAAAACCCTCCCAAATTATGCTCAATATACTAAAATAAATTTGCTTCACTGAAGAAAGATTGATCATTTAATGAACACAGAAAGGTCAGATTTTGGCAAGACAAAAGTCTTGTCGCCTACAGAAAATTGAACAAATAATTTACTTCAAATACAAAAATATGTTGCATAACGTCAGTGAATTAAGTAGTGGTGCTGTGAGATCCATATTTAATATCTTGTATGACTTCCATGAGCTTGAAGGACTGCATCCATGCGGTTCGACAATGATTCATACAATTTGTTGATGAAATCATCAGGAATAGCAAAGAAAGCAGTCTTACATGCCTCCCAGAGTTCATCAAGATTCTTTGGTTTTGCCTTCCATGCTTCCTCTTTCATTCTACCCCAGACATGCTCAATGATGTTCATGTCTGGTGACTGGGCTGGCCAGTCCTGGAGCACCTTGAGCTTCTTCGCCTTGAGGAACTTTGATGTAGAGATAGAAGTATGCGATGGAGCACCATCCTGCTGCAAAATTTGACCCCTTTTATGGTTGGGAATGTAAGAGGTAGCTAATACTTCTTGATATTTTAGGCTATTGATATTGCCTTCCACCCTGCAAATGTCTCGCACACCCCCATACTGGATGTAACCATAGACCATGATTTTCCCGCCACCAAACTTAACTGTTTTCTGGGTGAATCTTGGATCCATGCGGGCTCCAGTAGGTCTCCTGCAATATTTGCGGCGGCTGTGATGTAATTCAACCGAGGATTCATCTGAGAAATCCACCTTCTGCCACTTTTCCAGTGTCCATCCTTTTAGCAGGCTGTGGGCCTTGGCAAATGCCACACGGTTTTTTAATTGCCTTTTGTTTAGTGCTGGTTTCTGTGCACTGATTCGACCATGGAGGCCATTTCGAGACAGAATTCTACAAGCTGTTCTGGTTGACACAGGGACTTGAGGTGACCAGGCCTGGTGGAGCTCTGCTGCAGTGGAAAAGGGGCTGGCCTTGGATTTTCGAATCAACAAACGGTCCTCCCGAGCAGTTGTCTTGTGGGGTCTGCCGGACCTGGGCTTGTCAAAAACATCTCCAGTCTTTTCAGATCTTTTTCTTATTCTTTGTACTTGACGCTGAGACACATTGAAGGTGTCAGCCACCTCAGCAGTGGATCTGGTCTTCAGCCTCTTGATAATTAACGCTTTGGTCTCAGGGTGGATCTTAGGCATGTTGTCAGAGGTCAAGTTGCAGTTGATGTGAAGGTCTGGTGTGCTGGGGTTCTTTTTATACACACCCACTAATTGATTGATCAGTAACTGATCATAGGTGAGGCTGTAATCTAGGATTGAGTGCATCATATGACAAGGCGACAAGACTTTTGTCTTGCCAAAATCTGACCTTTCTGTGTTCATTAAATGATCAATCTTTCTTCAGTGAAGCAAATTTATTTTAGTATATTGAGCATAATTTGGGAGGGTTTTAGCTTTCATATGAGACATTTCTAAAACCAATCGATTAATTTAAAGTCAGGTTATAAGCTTTTGTTTCTACAAAATGGATAAGCGACAAGACTTTTGTCAGGGACTGTACATTTGTACAAGCAGAGTTATGCGTAGGAAATTACAACGTACCTAAAAAATACAACTAAAATCTGCATTTCAGGCCATCAAAGTACAGAGAGGAGGAGTAGTCGTCGTAGTAATATAACTGATAGTAGTATTTTGTATCTGCAGAAGTGAAAATGAGTAATAAACCAAAGTACACAGAGTTGCAGTACTAGTATTAGTAGTAGTAATATTATGCATATTTTGTATGTGTAGAAGAATATTCTACAGTTAAGATCTGTATAATTTTAGTTGAGAAGTACATATTCAGAGCAAAGTACATAAAGTAGTAGTAGTTGTAGCAGTAGTATAAATACTAGTATATGTAGTACCTGTAGAGGTGTAGATGAGACAGGTCCCCACAGTAATAACCCAGAGAGCAGCTTTACCCATCCTCCTCTTCTTCTTCTTCTCCTCCGTCTGAACACAAACACATCTGGCCCTGGTTTAGACTCAGCGCTGACGCTCTGAAAGGAAATGATGCAAAATCTATTTAGGACAAGAGCCGCCTTTCAGTCTGTTAAAGCTGCACTGTGGAACTTTTCTGCTGGAGGCTCTGCTCGTTTCCATGGTGAGCTTGTTGCTTAGCCTGGAATATTCCACACTAGGGCATTAAACTCATCTATTACATGTATTCAGTTACAGCTGTTTTACTGCTCAAAAAAACCCTGCATGGTCTTCTGCTTGTCTCCATGGAGACAGAAAAGTCTCATGCCAAACTGTGTGTCAAGTCTTTAATTAAGGAACGCAGGTCCAACATGAAAAACCCGGAAACAGACACAAGGCTCAACTCAGGAGCAGCAGCAGGTTGAAAACCTTTAAAGTAAACAAATATGTGGAATAATGAAATTACATTTTACATTTATGTCCATATTTTAATCTATTTGCATTTTTATTCATCTATTTTAACTATAATATTTATTAATATAAATTTTACATATTTACTTAGGTAAATTTTTAAATAATGGAACATTTTAACAAATATTTTAACTTTCAATATAACTTATTTTTTCTACAATTTTAAATGACCATGTATGAACCAAATTTAATATATATATATATATATATATTTTTTTTTATCATATTTTAATGAATTAACAAATAGCTTTTAATTGCCAAATAATATATACTTTTTAAATTAGTGCTCCTTTAACTTAAAGTTAACACCCACAATAAATTGGAATATATTTAAACGATCAACTGCCAATTTGATTAAATTATTCATTTCGTTTCACATTTTCAGAACTTAAATTAAATTACTATTTCCTGAATTTATCAATTTACTGTTACCTTAAATTTTAACATTTCATAAAATAAATCAGCCAATTGCATTTCCAATCTAACTAAGGCTTCTCATTCTGCTTTTAATTCTACTTAAATTAAACAGAATGTTCACTTGAACAGATTATTTTACACTATTGTGTCCTTAGGGTCTTAACTATATTTAAAACTCATTTTGCAGGTAAATTTCCTCACCAGCGTCTCTGTGTTTCCTCTTTGCTCCTGGGTTTGGTTTGTGCCGGTGCACCTGAGCCTAATTAAACGAGTGCAGCGACACTACGGCTCACCTGGATTTTTAGTGCCCTCTACTGGCCAGAGTAGGAATAAGAGAAGAGGGGAAGGAGAGGAGAGGTGACGGTTATGAGCAGAGGGGCTGGGCTTTTTTTTGACTTGACACTGTGAAACATTCCAAGGAGAGCAATATCTCCATGGAGACAAGTGGGTGACAGATCCTCCACTAGAAAAGGTACATAGTGCAGCTTTAAACTAGAAAAGCACTCAGAGAGCGCAGACCTCCGCCAAGCAGCTCAGTTTTCAAAGTGATCCAGAATCCAGGATTTCTTCTGGATCATCACCAAAATTTAATCATCTGTTGGATTTACCATTAGGAACATTTCCTGAAAATTTCATCAAGATCCGTCCATAACTTTTTGAGTTATCTTGCTAACAAACAAACTAACAAACAAACAAACAAACAGACAGACTCAGGCGAAAACATAACCTCCTTGGCGGAGGTAACAAGGACTAAACCAGGTCTAAACCAGGCCTAAACTAGGATTAAACCAGGTCTAAACTAGGACTAAACCAAGACTAAACTAGGACTAAACCAGGTCTAAACAAAGACTAAACCAGGTCTAAACCAGGTCTAAACCAGGTCTAAACCAGGTCTAAACCAGGTCTAGCAGCAGTAGAGTCTTAATATTCTGTTGAACATTACAGAGTTGTTTTTAAATTAATTTTAAATAGAGGAACATGTTTTACAATGATTTCAGATCTGCTTTTTCCTTCCACTTTTGTTTCTTGATTCTCTGATTTTGGGTTTCGATCATCTGCAGCAAAACAGGTTCCTCACAGACTTCAGAGCCCAGACTCTGCGTCTCTGAAGTCTGGTCTTCACATCACGAACCTGAACTGAGCGTTAAACATGTTCTAATCCTGTTTCCTCCTCAAAAACAGACCTGGAGTTGTGTTTGTTTCATTCACATGTTTGAGTAACTCTTTATCAGTCTGTCTACATCTGCAAAGCTCCAAACGCTCTGTTCCACCTTGTGATGTCATGAAGAGGAAGGTGACAGCTCCTTTTACCTTTAGTTCAGCAGAGATTGGCAATTCCAGATCTTAAATTATCCAAATTATTATTATTATAGTGTTTTCAGTTTGAGAGAAGAACTAATTAACTAAATCTTCAGAGTTTGTGTGTTTAAAACGTGTGTGAATGAAACAAAACACAACTCCAGATGTGTTTGTGACGAGGAAACGACATCAGAATCGTGTCGTCTTAAAACTTGTCCCTGAGTTTAATGATGGACGCCCAGATCTTTCTCCTCACAGTTTGTGTTTGGTCTGATTCTGTGTGAATAATTACACTGCTGAGATGATCCAAAAGGGGGCAGCACAGTGTATGACATGTCTGACGGCTCTCCACAAAGAAACCATCAAAAGAAGTTGTGCAAATATTCACTTGTGATCACTGAAATGTTGCACAGTGCGGCTTTAAAGGGTCTATTTTACACTGTTCTCTGATCTCTGTTCTAATGTTGTTTCCTCCTCAAAAACAGACCTGGAGTTGTGTTTGTTTCATTCACATGTTTGAGGAACTCTTTATTATTAGTCTGTCTACATCTCCAAAGCTCCAAACGCTCTGTTCCACCTTGTGATGTCATCAATTTAACACCTACTTTTTTCTCTTTAGTTCAGTAGAGTTTGGCAATTCCACGGCTGAAAAGATCCAAATGATTTAGTCCCACTTTTGTCCCACTTTTGTCCCGCTTTAGTCCTTGTTTAGTCTCGGTTTAGTCCCGGTTTAGTCCCAGTTTAGTCCCAGTTTAGTCCCGGTTTAGTCCCGCTTTAGACCTGGTTTAGTCCTGGTTTAGTCCTAGTTTAGCCCTGCTTTAGTCCCACTTTAGTCCTGGTTTAGTCCCGGTTTAGTACCAGTTTAGTCCCGGTTTAGTCTCGCTTTTGTCCCGCTTTAGTCCCAGTTTAGTCCTGGTCTACTCCTAGCCTAGTCCCAGTTTAGTCCTGGTCTAGTCCTGGTCTAGTCCTGGTCTAGTCCTGGTTTAGTCCTGGTTTAGTTTTAAGAACAGGATTCTGTTCACATTCAAACATGTCCAGAAGAATTGACACAAAGACTGAAATCTGAACTGACAAATGAACACAAGACTCACATTTCAGAACAGGTTTGTAAAGATCTAATCACCACGGAGACACTGGGAGGGCATCTGACACACAGGGAGGGCATCTGGAACACTGGGAGGGCATCTGACACACAGGGAGGGCATCTGGAACACTGGGAGGGCATCTGACGCACAGGGAGGGCATCTGGCACACTGGGAGGGCATCTGACGCACAGGAGATTTTGTTGTTTGTCGAGGAAAGTGTCGATTAGTCTTGCAGCTTAAGTTTCTGTCTGTTGTTTTAGGGGACACAGGGAGAACATGCAAACTCCACACAGAAAGACCAATTCAGAATTAAAATTTTGTGTAAAATTTATATATACAATAAATATTTAAACTGTTTAATTCCAGTTTTCGATTATCTGTTGGAGTCAGAAAATTAAAGCAACTCTGTAACTTTCTGATCCCACAGAAACAGAATCTTAAAACCGTATTTTGGAACATTACGCATGGACAGATACATTTTAGGCCAAATTTTGTGGAATATTATAGCCAAAGAAAGAACATTTCCATAGAAACAAGCAGAAGGTGGCCCCCTTCCAAGCCAAATATGGGTCAGGTTTGTGGAGATGCGAGCCGGCTCAGACTGAGGACGCACGTTTTTCAGTGTAATAATCACAACCAAAATGGAAAAAAAACCCCACAAGCTTTTATTCTATTTTGTGGGATAAAAAGTATAAAAAGTTACACCGTGGGCCTTTAAAAAAATACAAATTACATCATAAATCCTACTAAACCGACCGATAATTTCGTAAACAAGAAAAAAGGCGTTAAAATCTACTAATTTACCGAAAACACAACAGCCCAAAACCAAACTCAAAGTGCACAGTTCACTTCAGTTCCACTTTCTTTTTTTCTTTCTTTCCTTTTTCGAGCGCAGCAGCGGCAGAAGCACGCACCGACCTCGACACCGACGCCATGGCGCGACCTCTCGACGGGTCTCGGAAGCACAATGCATTCTGGGAAGTCCCTGAGTCTTTTTATAGCGAGATGACGCGCGCCGCAGTGAAGAGACGACAACATCTGACGGACAATGGGCTCCTTAAATTACACGAGCGGCGCTTTGAATAGAAAATAAAAGCGTGATGTGAAATGCGAACGGGTTATAAAAGTAGTGTTCGGCATACTGATACTGAGGGGAGATGCTAGCTGTAGGCACTGCTCTGTCTCAAGCTCTGTTACTCAAGTTAGATTTTAAAGGTCGTATATGACGCAAAATGGACTTTTTGAGGTTTAAGTCACGTTCTAATGTTGTTTCCTGTTTTGTTTCATTCACATGTTTGAGTAACTCTTTATTATTAGTCTGTCTACATCTCCAAACACTCTGTTCCACCTTGTGATGTCATGGAGTGGTAGTTTTCAACAGTTTTAACAGCTCTTTTTCCCTTTAGTTCAGTCGAGTTTGGCAGTTCCAGGGCTGAAATTATCCAAATGATTCTCGTGAAGGTGTGTGGAGTTTTACATTCGTTCATTTCTAACGTAGGATCGCATAGTTGGTCTAAATCTGCTCTAGAAAATGCGTTTGGAGCAATAAAAATGAAAACAATAATAACTTTGGCATAAAACCTGACAGAACCAAGATTCCGAGTGTATTTTGTACAGGTCCGCACGCCCTACTGGCACAGCAAAAATGGCACTGATATCACTTGGAGTTTTCCCACAATTTCACTTTTTAAACGTTCACTTTCTGGATCACCACATGACATCACGAGGTGGAACAGTGGTTTCAGTTTGAGATCTCAGAGCTCAGCCTGAATCTGCAGTTTGGTTTGTGCATTAAACATGTGCGAATGAAACAAAAGCACGACTCCGGGTCTGTTTGTGACGAGGAAACGACATTTTAAGCCCCGCACCTGTCTCTCCACGTGGACCCGTAGACCCCAAACATGGACGAGATTAAATCCACGACACAATCGAACGTAGGCCCGCTCCTTACTCGAGTTGGCAAAACCACAACCGCAACCGCCAAATGTCCCGTTAAAACGCGAGAGCTTAAAGAGCGCGTCATCTGTCGGAGAGCAGCAAAGAGACAGACGTGAAAATAGAAGGTGTGAACATCGGACAAAGTTTAAAATAGTAAAAACAGTTGTTGATTCGACTGTGGGAACGTAAAATAGGGTTTAGATCAACAATGAGGAGTAAAGCGTGCAGGATTCCCATGGCTGCTGCGCACCTGGGGGGTGTTCTACATGTGTCTCTAATGGTGGAATGTGCAGGAGTTGCCATGGTGACGTGATGCTCACATTAGCACATTAACACGCGGGAAAAACGTTAAAGTTTATCTAAAAGTCGAGAAAAAACAGCACAAATCAGCTCAAAACAAAGCTCAGATTGAAGTCTAAGAAAGCCTCAGACAGAGCAGAGCCTACAGTTAGCGTCACACCCTCAGGAAATGTTGATGACGTCAGGTCCAAAGCATCAAAATGGCTGGAATAATTATGTCAAGGTAGAATTGTACATTTTCTTTTTTTCTATTTTTGCTGAATTCTAACCCAGAATTAAACCAGGTCTAAAACAGGAGCAAAAATATAAATGGTTTAAATTATTTCAAAATCAAAATCACACAATTATACAAATATATATGAAAAATAAAAATATAGAAATATACTAAATATACTAAATATCTCGGCTATACAGTAAACTAAAGGTCATTAGTGCATCATTTGGTTAAACTTGAATTTAAACAAGAGGAGAGGCAGAGAGGAAGAGGAGAGGAGAGGAAGACAGGAGGAGAGGAGAGGAAGACAGGAGGAGAGGAGAGGAAGACAGGAGGAGAGGAGAGGAAGACAGGAGGAGAGGAGAGGAAGACAGGAGGAGAGGAGAGGAAGACAGGAGGAGAGGGGAGGAGAGACATTCATAAATTCAGAAAAACTGTCCCCCCCCCCCCCCCCCCCCCTCTCCTCTCTCTTTCTCTCCCTCCCTCCTTTTCGCTCACTCTCTCTCTTCCTCTCTCTTCCTCCCTCTCGCTCCCTCTCTGTTTTCGTCCAATAGAATCATTTCATTTTTTCCTCCTGGCTCGGAGCAGCAGTGGAGCGATAGATCCTTAAATGGAGAGAAAACTGGGTCGTGTTTCGGTTCAGAAAACAGATTACAGGATTAAAGAACCAGAATCACAAATCAAACACAAAAACCCACGGAAATACGCACGAAATATCAGACTGTTACACAACTCTAGTCATACTTTCACTGGCATCGCGCTGGGGGGGTTCTACATGTGTCTCTGTTGATATTTTGCAGTGGATGTCGTCAGCGTTCCCTGGAGGTTTGACGTGAACTAAAGTTGCTCTTTAAATCCATTTTGTGTTTTTTCTTACCCCCAGTGTGACGTCTGGTCAGATTGTGTTAAAATAAAACTCTTCAGACAGAGCAGTGCCTACAGTTAGCATCACCCCTAAATATCAGTGTTTACCATAATGTGATGTGTCATAAGGCTTTAAAATGAGACTTTTTGGGGTTTTTGCCTCTTCCAGCACCTACTTTTTTTATGTAGTGTGCTTTTTTGTTGTGAGAAAAATAAAATAAAATAAAATAAAATAAAATAAAATAAAATAAAATAAAATAAAATAAATGTAAACACAGCTCTAGTTACACAGACTAAACGCTCTGGCTACTTTTCCCACTGTGATGTCACACTGTGGAACGCTCCAGGCAAAGCGATAACATCTCCATGGAGACAAGCATGTGACGGACCCTCAACTAAAAAAGTTACATAATGCACCTTTAATTAATATTCGCACAAATCTCCCTTCAGACAGTAAAGAATGAAGTCATCGTTAGTGAACAGTTTGGTTGGGGGTTCGTCACCTGTTTGTTTCTATGGAGACGTCACTGCTCTGCCCCATGATCGTCTCTGTGAAGGTGTTTACTTTGACTGAAATGTTCCAAAATTTGGCATTAAAAAAAGGACTAAACCAGGACTAAATCAGGACTAAAACAGGGCTAAACCAGGACTAAACCAGGGACTAAACTAGGACTAAACCAGGACTAAACCAGGACTAAACCAGGATTACATGGCAATACAAAACTACTTCCATTTAAAGTTGAAAATCACATTTGATTGTCTCGATAAAGATGTTTTTTATTTTCATCATCAGAATCAGGATGGAAATGGAGTTTGATATTTGAGTATCGTGAAAACACTTCACAGATTTATTCTGTGTAAACCCTGAAGTTTAGACCTCGACAAACCTGTTCTGAAATACTCTGGACTCTTGAATTAGTTTAAAGTTCAGTTTTCAGTGTTTTCTCAGACAGTAAAAGTTAAACGTTAAATGTTTCTGTAGTGGAGAAGTGTTCCAGCTCACCGCCTGTTTACAGGAAAATCTCCGGTGAATTCGAGGCCAAAGACCAGAGTTATTTTTACTTTTCCAACTGGAGCGATTTGACTTTTAGACGAAATACTCCACACTGAAAACTTACAAGTACAAGTAACAGTTCCAGATGTAGTAGTAGTAGTAGTAGTAGTACTATGAGTGGTAGTATAATCCAGGTTCAGTATCTTGTCTCCTGTATTGTCTCCACGGTGATTAAAAGTGCAGTATTTTTAGAATACATTTGGCGTATTTATTTATAGACGGGATCAGCTGTTGTAGGTTTGTGCCCGGATAACCAAAACAATAGACACACACGCAGAGTATTAACGACCAGAGCCGTGTACTATTACTGCAGTACTTCAGACCTACTGCAGTACTCCAGACCTACTGACACACACGCAGAGTGTTAACGACCAGAGCCGTGTACTATTACTGCAGTACTCCAGACCTACTGCAGTACTCCAGACCTACTGCAGTACTCCAGACCTACTGCAGTACTTCAGACCTACTGCAGTACTCCAGACCTACTGCAGTACTCCAGACCTACTGCAGTACTTCAGACCTACTGCAGTACTCCAGACCTACTGACACACACGCAGAGTGTTAACGACCAGAGCCGTGTACTATTACTGCAGTACTCCAGACCTACTGCAGTACTCCAGACCTACTGCAGTACTCCAGACCTACTGCAGTACTTCAGACCTACTGCAGTACTTTAGACCTACTGCAGTACTCCAGACCTACTGCAGTACTTCAGACCTACTGCAGTACTTCAGACCTACTGCAGTACTTCAGACCTACTGCATTACTCCAGACCTACTGACACACATGCAGAGTATTACAGACCAGAGCCGTGTACTGTTACTGCAGTACTTCATACCTGCTGCAGTACTCCAGACCTACTGCAGTACTCCAGAGCTACTGCAGTACTCCAGAGCTACTGCAGTACTCCAGACCTACTGCAGTACTGTAATGTTATGGGACGTGTTTCAAGCACAAATCATTTCTCCTGTTGGAGTCAGTTTTTTATGGTCAGACTGGGTTGAAATAAAACTCAAAAGCTTAAAGCTCCGACAGAGCGTGGAGTTTACGCCAAAGTCTGTGGAGCCAATCAGGGAGCACGATACTCTCCAGTGACAGAGTGACCAATCAGGGAGCACGATACTCTCCAGTGACAGAGTGACCAATCAGGGAGCACGATACTCTCCAGTGACAGAGTGACCAATCAGGGAGCACGATACTCTCCAGTGACTTAGTGCCGCCATTATCCAGAAGAAGGAGAATATATCACCTCCGCTGACGGTTTATGTCATAAATACCCTAAAATACACTAAAGCCACTCTGGGATTTAGTATCTGGTAAGTATTTTTCTCGTGGTCGTCCACGGTGTCCAGGACGTCCAGGACGCACGCTGGGGGCGTCTGAACTCAAATGCAAAGGCTCCAACTAGGGGTTGTGTGAATGCAACTTAACAGAGCTTCAGACAGAGCTGTGTCTTCAGTTAGCATCAGACCCCCAGGGAATGTTGATGACATCAGCCAGTTAAACCGAACATCTGCAAGTTTATTTAGAATTTTTCACCAGTGGCACTGGCAGATGTGAAACCTGTTCCCTCCTCCCCTCACCTGACCCCTCCCCTCACCTGACCCCTCCTCCTCACCTAGCCCCTCCCCCTCCTCACCTAGCCCCTCCCCCTCCTCACCTAGCCCCTCCTCCTCATTTTCCACTGCAGATTTCACACTCTGAATTCAAACTGTCGAATAGAAATGACTTTAAATCTCTATTAAATGTAATGCCGAATATTTTCTACACTCAATGTTTCATTGTTTAAATAAGGATTCTTCCCTCTCTCCTTCCTTCTCTTTCTCTCTCTCCTCCTCTCTCCTCCCTCTCCTCCTCTCTCTTCTCATCTCCTCCCTCCTCTGTCCCTCTCTCCTCCTCTGTCCCTCTCTCCTCCCTCCTCTGTCCCTCTCTCCTCTCCTCCTCCTCTCTTCTCTCTCTTCATTCGCTCACATCCCCAAAGAAGAGCTGCATTTCTGACATTTCTAAACTTAAACTCGTCCCGTCCACATCAGAAGGTAAGATCATTTACTTTTATAATTTACAAGAACAATAATTATCTAAGGCAACTGTTACGTTTACTGACGAGAGAGCAGCTTTAGAATAAATCTACAAACTTTTGTAGAAGATTTGTAGATGAAAAACATTGTGGATTATTTTGTTTTTAAATCATGTTAAATCAAGTCAGTGTAAAATGCATTCATTACCAAATAAGGAACAGGAACTAAGCCAGGGCCAAAGACAGACTAATCCAGGACTTAACCAGGACTAAACGGGGTCCAACAAGGTCTACAAATCAACAGATCTAAGACAGGTTTAATACAGAGCAAAACCAGATCCAAACTAAACCAGGACTAAGACAGATCTAAACTAGGTCTAACCCAGGACTAAAAACGACTCAACAAAGTAAAAACAAGTATCTAAAAAATTCATGAATGAACCAGAACTGAACCAGGTCTAAACAAGGAGCAAACCAGAGGAAAACCGGGACTAAACCGGGACTTAAACAAGTCTAAACCAGGACTAAACCAGGACTAAACCAGACTAAACGAGAACTAACCCAGGACTAAACAAAACCAGGGGCAAACTACAACTGAACTAAGACTAAGACAGAACTAAACCTGGACTAAACCAGGTCTAACTCAAGATTAGATTAAGACTAAACCTGGACTAGACTCGGACTACACAAGAACTAGACAAGGACTAAACCAGGTCTAAACTAGGACAACACAAGAACTAGACAACGACCAAAACCGGGACTAATCAAGGATAAACCTGGAGCAAACCAGGACTAAACCCTGACCAAAACAGAACTAAACCAGGACTAAACAAAGTCTAAAACAGGTCTAAACCAGGACTAGACAAGGACTAAACCAGGACTAAAGGACAAACCAGGGGCAAACCAGGACTAAACCCTGACCAAAACAGAACTAAACCAGGACTAAACAAAGTCTAAGCAGGTCTAAACCAGGGGCAAACCAGGACTAAACCCTGACCAAAACAGGTCTAGACCAGAATAAAACAAAGTCTAAAACAGAACTAAACCAGGACTAACCTAGGTCTAAACCAGGACTTAGCAAGGACAAAATGAGGTGCAAACCAGGAGTAAACCCTGACCAAAACAGGTCTAAACCGGGACTAAACTAGGTGCAAAACAGAACTAAACCAGGCCTAAACTAGGTCTAAACCAGGTCTAAAGTGTTGTGCATTCAGATGGTGTAGAGTTCCTAAGTGTGGGAATGTAAACTCGTCCCGGAGGAGTAAATAACAGTTTCAGTGGAGCGGAGCACATGATAACGCCATGGGACCAAGAGGTTTTTCCACTGAGCCCCGAGCTCCACGACTTCCTTTAGGAGAGACTCAAAACGGCACAGAGTCAACAGGCCAAGGGTTAAACTGAAATACTTGACTCTGAGGACTTTAAAATCCCAAATCTACAGACAGATTTTTGGGATGACCACGAGGAGGTTAAAGGGAAGGGCATCTGGGACAATTATCAGGTTTAATATAAGATCAGAAGGATTAGAGGGAGGGGCTTTAAGACAGGCAAGATGGAGGATAAAAACAGGACTAAACCAGGTCTAAACCAGGACTAAACAAGGACAAAACTAGGTCTAAGTCTGGACTAAACCAGGACTTAACCAGGACTCAACCAGGCCTAAACCAGGACTAAACTGGATTTTTGTAAAAGGTTATAACTGTGACATACCTTACATACTTTTAACCATTTAGACTAAGCCAGGACTCAACCAGGACTTAACCAGGACTCAACCAGGACTTAACAAGGACTTAACAAGAACTAACTGAAACAAAACCAGGACTAACTTGATTATGTTAAAAATCCGACATTAAAATTCAAGGTTGGATATGACCTTTCACCTTTGGGACTAAATTAGGACTACACTGGACCCTAAACCAGGACTAAACCAGAACTCAACCAGGACTAAACCAGAACTCAAACAGCACTAAAGAAGACTAAACCAGAAATTAACAGGACTAAACCAGAACTTAACCAGGACTCAAGCAGGACTAAATAGGGACTTAACAGGGCTAAACCAGAACTCAACCAAGATTAAACCAGGACTCAAGCAGGACTAAACAGGGACTTAACAGGGCTAAACCAGAACTCAACCAAGATCAAACCAGGACTAAACAAGACTAAACCAGAAATTAACAGGACTAAACCAGAACTCAACCAAGACTTAACCAGGACTCAAGCAGGACTAAACAGGGACTTAAAAGGGCTAGACCAGAACTCAACAAGGATTAAACCAGGACTAAACCAGGACTAAACCAGAACTAAACCAGGACTAAACCAGGACACTTTCAGAACAATGTATACTGATTTTGTGTGTAATTTAAAGGTCTGTTTATTGCAGACAAAGTGTTATAAAATTATATCTCTGGTCTCACTCACCACGAGACTAAAAATAGAACCAAACTGAGAAAACAAACCAGGTCCTGCCTTCATGAACTCTGTGAAATTACGGCAAGGGTGAAATGTCCCGTGAACGTCCGGTCATGGCGTATTTACTACAAGGAAATCATTTAAATTCCTGAATTCCTGAGATGTGACCATTGACTCTGTGGACATATCTAACCCGTTCCAAACAGGAAGTGAGCATGGGCGCGCTTCTGGCTCCATCGACTCGACAAGAATAAATAAAAATCAGGTACAGGCTCTTTAATTTAATGGTCCTATATTACACAAAATGGTTTCTTGTGAGCTTTAAGTCATGTTATGACGTTATCAGAAAATAGAGTGATATGGACCCTTTAAACTCAGTTATTTTCAAAGGTGACTGTCATCGCCTGTTGACCCTGGTTCTCCCTGGTTCTCCCTGGTTCTCTCTGGTTCTCCCTGGCCCTCCCTGGTTCTCCCTGGTTCTCTTTGGTTGTCCCTGGTTGTCCCTGGTTGTTCCTGGTTGTCCCTGGTTCTCCCTGGCCCTCCCTGGTTCTCCCTGGTTCTCTCTGGTTCTCTCTGGTTGTCCCTGGTTGTCCCTGGTTGTCCCTGGTTCTCCCTGGTTCTCCCTGGCCCTCCCTGGTTGTCCCTGGTTCTCCCTGGTTCTCTCTGGTTGTCCCTGGTTGTCCCTGGTTCTCCCTGGTTCTCTCTGGTTGTCCCTGGTTGTCCCTGGTTTTCCCTGGTTCTCCCTGGCCCTCCCTGGTTCTCCCTGGTTCTCCCTGGCTCTCTCTGGCCCTCCCTGGCCCTCCCTGGTTCTCTCTGGCCCTCCCTGGTTCTCTCTGGCCCTCCCTGGCCCTCCCTGGTTCTCCCTGGCTCTCCCTGGCTCTCCCTGGCTCTCCCTGGCCCTCCCTGGCCCTCCCTGGTTCTCCCTGGCTCTCCCTGGCTCTCCCTGGCCCTCCCTGGTTCTCCCTGGTTCTCTCTGGTTGTCCCTGGTTGTCCCTGGTTGTCCCTGGCTCTCCCTGGCCCTCCCTGGCTCTCTCTGGCTCTCCCTGGCCCTCCCTGGTTCTCCCTGGCTCTCCCTGGCTCTCCCTGGCCCTCCCTGGCCCTCCCTGGTTCTCCCTGGTTCTCCCTGGTTCTCTCTGGTTGTCCCTGGTTGTCCCTGGTTGTCCCTGGCTCTCCCTGGCCCTCCCTGGCTCTCTCTGGCTCTCCCTGGCTCTCCCAGGCCCTCCCTGGCTCTCCCTGGTTCTCCCTGGCTCCCCCTGGCTCTCCGGCCTCTCCTCTTCGTACGTGCTGTTCCTCAGTGTTGACAGGTGCTGATAAACTTGTAGCTATGGCCGGCATCTGGTCCTTTCCACTCGTCATCTCATCTTGGCTACAGCGGCTTCTACAAACAGAACCACCACACAAAGGCACACGGAAGGGCATCTGGGACAATTATCAGGTTTAACATAAGATCAGGAAGATTTCAGGGAGGGACCTTAAGACAGGAGAGGAAAAAAGGAGAGAGGGGTCAAGATGGAGGACTAAACCAGGACTAAAGTAGGACTAGACCAGGACTAGACCAAGAACTAAACAAGGTCTAAGTCAGGACTAAACCAAGTGTAAGTCTAGACTAAACCAAGTCTAAACCAGGAACTAAAACAGGACCAGACCAAGAATAAACAAGGACTAAAGCAAGGACTAAACCAGATCTAAACCAGGACTAAACTATCCCTAAATCTTGACTTAATCCAGGTCTAAACCAGGACTAAACCATAAACTAAACTGGGGCTAAACCAGGACTGAAAATGGACTATAGCAGGACCAGACCAAGCCTAAACTAGATCTAAACCAGGACTAAAATAGGCCTAAATCTTGGCTTAAACCAGGTCTAAACCAGGACGATACCAAACCTGGACTAACCCAAACGATTCTCCGTATTCTGTGATAAGAGCGGCTCGAAAAAAACGTAGGAATGTATAGCTCGGGGTGACTATAATCCAGACCACATCCCTCTGACCTTTTTACATCGTGCCAAAACAAAGTTACACATACCAGCAGTGACATATAGAGGGCGCTAACATGCTCACGTTTTAATAGCTCATCTTTAACATGTCAACAGGCCTTACTTATCTTGTATTTTCCACAGATATCCTTACCTTACCCTATCCAGCTGTCCTCGGGCACCTCTCAGCCAATCACAGCGCTGCTTCCGACCCAACGGACCAATCAGAGCGTCCGGAGATAGCCTGTGGGGATTAGGCACAGTGGTAAGTGTTGACAACTGAAACAAGCTGTCGGATATTAACAGGAGCGGCCACCATCTTGTTCAGGGCAGTTAAATTTGGCAAAGAAATGCAAAGTATGTGCACCACAGACCTATAGACTCCAGTAACAGCAGCGCTAAGCTAAAAGATAAGACGCTAAGAGGGTAAAAGAGATGGACGGGGTTTAAAAGTGGCAAATACAGAGACAATTTTGTATTATTTTGTCTTTAAAGGTCCAATATCACACAAAATGGACTTTTGTGAGTTTTAAACTGTGTTATAATGTTGTTTAATCCTCAAAAACAGACCTGGAGTTGTGTTTTGTTTCATTCACATGTTTGAGTAACTCTTCATTATTAGTCTGTCTACATCTCCAAAGCTCCAAACGCTCTGTTCCACCTTGTGATGTCATCAAGTGGTAGTTTTCAACAGTTTTAACAGCTCCTTTTCCCTTTAGTTCAGTAGAGACTGGCAGTTCCAGGTCTGAAAATTACCCAAATGATTCTAGTGAAGGTGTGTGGAGTTTAAAAACACAGTAAAGCACTTCCTGTATCACCACATGATGACATCACAAGGTGGAACAGAATGTTTTCACTGTAAATATGCAGTTTGTGTGTAAAATACATTATACCATAGATCAGAAAATAATGTAATATGGGCCCTTTAAATGTTAGTTAATGTTGCATTGTGTAACTTTTCTGGAGATAGAAAGTTTAAACCAATTCTCCATGGGGATAGATATGTTTAATGCCATACTGAGGAATATTACAGCCAAAGGAACATCATCATCCCTCCTCCAGGCCAAATAAGAGTCAGGTTTGTGAAGATGCGAGTCCGTTCACAGTAACAAAGTGTTTTTTTGTGCAATAAACACCAACAAAATTTGCCTATTTTTTGACTAAAAAGTTACATACTGGCACACAAAGGTACACAACCCACATTTTTATCTTTATATCTTATCTTAATGTTATTCCTTTGCCTAGAATGTTCCGCAGTATGGCATTAAACAGATTCCGACAGAGCAGCACTGGATTTGGCGAGTCTGGCGGTGGTGGTGAGTTATGTAGGGCACTGCCTCTCGACACAGTGGATGTTCTCAAAACTTTAAAGGCTGAAGTGCTGACCTGAAAACTTATGACCTGGCAACCCATTTGAGAAATATTTCTGGTCACGCTTCAAGTCTGGACAAATTTAACTCGTGTAAGTCAGAGCGTCCAAAGTGATGCTGGTGGTAGAAAAGTATAAACGCCACTGTTAAAGGGCCCATATTACTGCGTTTTCTGTTCGAATGTCTGTAGGTTTGTAGAACTTCCGGTTAATGTTTTTCTGTGTCTAAATGTCTGGAAATGTCTGTCGTTTTCTCCACCAGCTTCATAAATCTGCCCCATCACCAAATCTTCAACCAACAAGGTCCACGAAGGATAAACATTCTTCATGAAGAATTTATCCACAACGATCAAGGGAAGAAAGATGAAAGCTTAAAGGAGAACAACGACGAGGATTAGAGAAATACTGAGAAAAACTAATGTTATGGTCCTAGAGATGTCAAACATTCGACCTGCACAAATCGCTCTATGATAATATCGACATCTTGAAATCGATTTTTAATTTTAATTGTAGAATCAGTCCGAGTGAACAAGTTCCTTCTGTTTTATTCATGACCCTAACATTAGTTTTTCTCAGTATTTCTCTAACGCTCGTCGTTGTTCTCCTTTAAGCTTTCGTCTTTCTTCCCTTGATCGTTGTGGATAAATTCTTCATGAAGAATGTTTATCCTTTGTGGACCTTGTTGGTTGAAGATTTGGTGACATTTTGCCACAGAAAAACCATTAACCGGAAGTTTCGCAAACCGACAGCGCGGGACTTCTGGCCGTTGTGTAAAAGGTCTGTAGGTCTTTTAAGCAGCCTTTGGTATCATCAGTTATATAGTTTTCACAGATGTTCTCTTTTATATTGTGATAAAAAAAGAAAAAGAAGATGTGGGTCTGGGCACTGTTGAATCTCCCAGAGTTCAGATGGGCGTGATTGACAGGTGGATTAGCCAATCGGGGACATCAAAACAAAACAAATATGCCTGCGTATGAGGGAAAAAAAAGACAAAAACCTCTCAAGGGACTGAAAAACATGGCAGAATAAATAAACTCTGTCCATCTGAGGTGAGAGAAGTTTGATTTTGTACGATATAATGGGTTTGTTTGGGTCTGGCTCGAGGCACGACGGACGGATTTTGGACCAAACGGATTTAACTCTGTATAAAAAAATAAAGGAAATAATTCTGGTATTTTTCTTCTATAAAAATCTAAAAATATGTGCACTTTTTTCCAGGAATCAGGAGATATCTGAAGACCGTAGATCAGGTCCTCCTCAAGTTCTCCTCACGACCTAAATCCAAGTCTTGAGTCCGGACCAGAGCCCAGTCCAGAGGCCAGACCTGAGCCCGTTGCCATGGAGAGGGTGCAGCACATGACCAAGTCTGCGATCCGGAGAGCGTCTCAGATTGAGGTGAACCCACAGGCCAAGAGGAACCTCCAGGAGCTGTTTGTCAACTTCACTCTGATCCTCATCTGCCTCCTGCTCATCTACATCATCGTCCTCCTCAGCAGCTGAAGCACAGGCTAATGCTACGAGCTAATGCTACGAGCTAATGCTACACGCTAATGCTACACGCTAATGCTACAGGCTAATCATATGCTAATCCTTGAAACTGAGTAAAGATGGTGATATTTAGATGGTTCGTGAGCTGCAAAACACTTAAACTTAAATTAGCTTTGACCTTGACTCATGTTTAATGAGAAAAATGTTGGTGCGTACGCATTTTTTGATTACCGTTTAAAACTTTGATTTTTACTGTGGAAGAGCAGCCAAATGAAGGACTAGCACCCACAGACTGTATATATAAGTGGACATAGCTAACCAACTAATCGCTGCGTTCCAAACAGGAAGTGAGCATGGGCGCACTTCCGGCTCCATCGACTCTGGCTCCCATTGACTTCACACTGAAAAACTGTGGCCCCTCTTCCTGTACCTGCTGCAGCGAGTCTCGTCATTTTGGTCTTAAAATGTTTGTATTAACCCGCGCTACGTGATCCTGGGGTTTTTATTTTGATATTTTGTCCGTAAATCAAGATATGAACATTAATAACAGACAAATCTGGCGCCTGCTGCTTTCCCTGAGGTTGTTCTCGCTAGCGTTAGCAACCAGTTTGATTGGCAGTGTTGCTAAGCGCCTGGGGAGGGGCGTTACCTTCAACAGCCTCGCTCCTGATTGGCTCTTTGGTTACTTTAATACTCGCAGTCGGAATTCCAAATATGAAACCCTGCTCCAAATTCGCCAATATAACTGCAGACCTCGGTGAGCTTCATTTGACTGGAGCTGAACGCTGTGGGTGACGTCACACTCACTCAGTCCACTTCTTTATACAGTCTGTTTTGGTCTTGGTAATCGAATATTAAATGTCTATATTTATATAATTTCAGGTGCTTCTTAAGAATCAACACCAAAATGACAGAAAGTCGAAAACTGAAGGTGCAAGAAACACAAATGTTTAAATAATGTGATAATGTCAACGTAAACCAGCTGATAGTGAGTGACATACATACTTACACAAATGCATCCTGGGAAAAGTAGTGTTATAACGCTCTATTGCTAATGCTAACACAATAATATTAGAATCACAGAGACTTCAGAGGTCCATTTCTCACCCGCCTCGTATTAATCTGTCTTCAGTGAGCTAAATATAGATCCAGAGTGAGATAAAACCAAACACGTGGACAGAAGTGTAATTTATAAATCCAGAGTGAGATAAAACCAAACACGTGGACAGAAGTGTAATTTATAAATCCAGAGTGAGATAAAACCAAACACAAGTGTAATTACACCGAGTCCTGTTGTTACTCACGGCTGTAACACAAACCCCGTTTCAACAGGAGCAGAGGAAGCAGCTCTTCTTCTGTGTTTTAAAAAAGACTTCAGCTCCTTCAGTGTCAATGCAGAGTGACCATTATTCACTGAACCAGGACTAAACCAGGACTGAACCAGGACTGAACCAGGACTAAACCAGGACTGAACCAGGACTAAACCAGGCCTACACCAAGACTTAACCAGGACTTAACCAGGACTGAACCAGGACTAAACCAGGCCTACACCAAGACTTAACCAGGACTGAACCAGGACTAAACCAGGCCTACACCAAGACTTAACCAGGACTTAACCAGGCCTACACCAAGACTTAACCAGGACTTAACCAGGACTGAACCAGGACTAAACCAGGCCTACACCAAGACTTAACCAGGACTTAACCAGGATTAAACCAGGCCTACACCAGGACTGAACCAGGACTAAACCAGGCCTACACCAAGACTCAACCAGGACTTAACCAGGACTGAACCAGGACTAAACCAGGCCTACACCAAGACTCAACCAGGACTTAACCAGGACTAAGCCAGGTCTAAATCAGGTTTAAATCAGGTCTGAACCAGGACTAAACCAGGTCTAAACAAGAACTAAACCAGGACTAAACAAGGACTAAACCAGGAATAAACCAGGTCTAAACCAGGACTAAACCAGGACTAAATCTAAACTGGAGGTCTCAAATTTGAGTCAAACTTTTTAAAGCTACAGTATGTAACTTTCTGGAGGTGGAAATGAACCTGCTTGATTCCATGGAAACAGGAAGATAAAACCACACTTCGGAACATTTTGCCTAAAGATAAATACATTTTATGCCATAATGTGGAATCGCACAGGCAGAGAACAACATCTCCATGGAAACAGGCCAAAAGAGAGTCAGGTTTGTGGAGATGCGAGCTTGTTCAGCGTAAGGGCACCTGTTTTTCTAAATCTTTCAGCGTTATAAAAACATCCATCATGAAAAAACAGGCTTGTATTTTTTTAGTCTATTGTTTGGCAGAAAAGTTTCATACTGTGGCTTTAAAGGTGTAACTTTTCTGGTAGAGTCGGCCACTTACCTATCTCCATGGAGACAAGCAGGTGACCGGTTATATCTGTGGAAAGGCGACCCCTGTTCGCCTTTACAAGTAAAAACAACATCCTATGAATAAATGCTAAATAGATAAAATTAAAGCCATACTGTGAAACATTGCAGGCAAAGTGATAACGTCTTCATGGAAACGAGCAGGTGGCAAACTCTCCACCAGAAAGGTTACATAGGGCAGTTTTAAATAGTTGTGTTAAGACTACAGGACGTAAAAACACAGAATTAAACAAACTATTTAAAGCTGCACTATGCAACTTTTCAGGTAGAGGGTCTGCCAACTATTTGTCTCCATGGTGATGCTGATGTTTAACCCGGAATGTTCCTCAGTATATCAGAAAAGCTTATGGAAACTATGGAAGATAATTTGTTTTTAGTAGTTGAAATTTTAAGAATTCAGAATAAAAATTTCACCTTTTAAATATTCAGCACAAATATTTTCAAGCCTTAAATTCAACAGTCAAAAGTGTAAAATTCGTCATGTTTGGATCAGTTTCTGTGAATTTTCCACTGATTAATTGACTGATTTAATTGATTATTCTGACATTATTCCACATATTTAACATATTTAACATTTTTAACATATTTAACATTTTTAACACGCACAGAACGAAAAGTTGGAGGCTGAAGTTTGAGTTTATTATTCCCCTCCTTTATTCCTTTGTCATAGCGCCATCTTGAGACCAGTTCATTCATAAATACAGAAAGAGGAAACAAAAAAGTACTACAGCCCAAACTAAGACATAATTCACGTAACTGCCCAGAGTTAAATATTTAAATTTCTTTTTAAAATGGAAGAGAGCGGCGCACAATTTTAGATCTTCTGTACAATTGTTCCACAGGTCCGCCCCTTTAACAGAGACAAAATTTCATAATGTTTGTTTTTATTTTCTTTTTGATAAACATAACCGCACCTCTGAGCTCATTTTGGTTATTTCTGATTTTGAATCTATTATGTGATGATTTTGACACGTGCTGCGAATTTTACACTCTGAATTTTGTGAATTTTGACTGTTGAATTCGAGGGCTTGAAAATATTTGTGCTGAATATTTAAAAGGCAAATTTTGACATTGAATTAAACACTTTGGAAACGCGCACTTATAATTTCATCAACTGCCATTCGGAATAAAAATAACTCAAACAAGTTAAAAATTCAAAGTGTGAAATTCGACGGCATTTCAAATTCAAAATCTACCTTTAAAACCTGCATTCTCGTCACCTCTCCGCAGATCTGACCTGTAACTTGGCCTCGTGGCATCGCCGGCTTGTTTCGGTGGAAATAGATGTGTTGCTGTAGAAAATTTCCATGGAAACAAGCAGCTGCCAGACTCTCCAACAGTAAAGTTACAGAGTGCACCTTTAAGCTTTAATTATCTCTAAATTAATATACGCATTAAATAAGTCCTTAACTGTTAAATAATCCTTTGAATATTATTAAAACCAGTGTTAAAGCACCAGTTAAAAATATAGAATGTATTATAAAAATCACTCTTACTCCAGTGTTAAAATCGACATGACAAATCCTGTTGTGTGGCGCCCTCTAGTGGTGGATATTAAGATTGCCAATAGATGTACAGGCCTAAAAAGTGCAATATTTTTACATTTTCATACTAAAACGTCAGCTTTTTTGCCCCATTTACATATTGTACAGCTGGCAGACCGTAAAAATTGACGAATATTTTGTGAATTGCTTAAAATCCTGGAAACATTTTTAAAAATTAACTAAAAAAAAAACCCATACAGTATACCTAAATGTACTTTTTGTTTGCGATTTCACTTTTGCATGGTTTGAGTTCTCTGCATCGTTGTCTGGAAATTATACTGTGTAGTAAAGAAATGTGTAAATGGATAAATGCACTGAAAACTTATCGTATTTTAGTATTAAATTATAAACGTCACAAAACATGAAGACGATCTGATGTTTCTTTGGTTACGTCTGTATACGATTGCACCATTTGTTGTTTAAATTGTAAGTCTAAATGTCCTTAAATAAACTGCATGTCTATAAATATAATGTCTTTGAGTTCATTGTTTTGTGTTAAGAAGTTGACAGTAAAATGGTAGTAAAATAATATTGTCAACATGCTTTTTTTTAGAATCCAGAGAAACCAAAGGCCGATAAACTCTGACGATATTTTTAGGTCAATATGTGGGGCCAATATCGATATCGGTTTAACTTTAATTAATATTTAAAGAGCCGATATTGCCGTTTTCTGATCTGTTCTAAAGTCATTTCCTTGACACAAACAGACCTGGAGTTGCTGAGTTCTTCTCTCAAACTGAAAAAAAAAAAAAACACTGTTCCACCTTGTGATGTCATCATGTGGTGATACAGGAAGTGCTCCACTGTGTTTTTAAACTCCACACACCTTCACTAGAATCAGTTGGATCATTTCGGCCCTGGAATTTCCAATCTTTACTGAACTAAAAGGTAAAAAGGAGCTGTTAAAACTGTTGTAAACTACCACTTCATGACATCACGAGGTGGAACAGAGCGTTTGGAGCTTTGGAGATGTAGACGGATTAATAATAAAGAGTTCCTCAAACGACTCCAGGTCTGTTTTTGAGGAGGAAACATTAGAACATGATTTAAAGCTCACAAAAACATGGCCAAAAAGAGATCAGAAAACTCAAGAAGTTCTCAGTTCTTTCTGGGCAGTTTGATTAAAGTCTAACAGAGCTTCAGACAGAGCAGTGCCTCCAGCTGGCATCATAACCCCAGGGAATGTTGATGACATCAGCTGCAAAGTATTAACAGATAATACGAAATGCCTTATGTTGTCGTCATGAATCAAACAGAGACGAGCCAAATGTCACAATTATAATTTTACTGTTTCATACCATACAACAGAACTCATATAAATATAAATAAATATTGTTATAATTGGTTTATATAACTTCAAAATTGACAAAGAGACACATTTTACAGGACACGTATAGCCCTGATCGACAAACGGCCACCATGAACATTAAATTAAATTAAAAAAATCTAAATTGGATAAAAACGTGGAGTTTTATGGCACCACAGTCGTTTATATCTGTGTAAACGTGTTCATGCAACAGTCAGTGAAATGAGAAGTGCTGGAATGTTTTTGACGATTAAAACCTCACAAAGTCCTTTAAAGGTCCCAGTTTTACACTTTGAGTTTTAAAAAGTCACGTTCTAAAGTCGTTTCCTCGACACAAACACCTGGAGTTGTGTTTTGTTTCATTCACACAAGTTAGACGCACAAAAAACCTTCTCACAAACTGAAAACACTCTGTTCTTCTGTTCCTTGTGATGTACAAACACCAAACCAGGTCCAAACCAGGTCCAAACCAGGTCCAAACCAGGTCCAAACCAGGTCCAAACCAGGTCTAATCCAGGTCTGTACTTAAAGCTGCATTGTGTAACTTTTCTAGTGGAGGGTCCGTCAGATGCTTTTCTCCATGGATGTTACTGCTTTGTCTGGAATGTTCCGCAGTATGGTATTAAACCTTTCTATCTCCATGGAGACCAAACCAGATCAAGTTCCAGGTCAGATCTGTGGAGAGGCGACCCCGCTCACAGTCAGAATGTCTGTTTTTCTAAGTATTTTTGAGCTTTAAAACCACCTGTGATTGAATAAATGTAAAGTAGAGCTGTTTAAAGTCACACTGTGGAACATTCCAGGCAGAGCAGCATCGCCTTTGACCTTTGAAATTACAGCTATTGTTTTTAGCCTCATTCGAACTGCTTCACTCCTCGGTGCATCAGCAGATTTTAACCTCAAAAAGAAAAGAAAATATACAAAAAGCAACAACACAGGTTATTCTAGAATACTGAAGAGTAAAGCAGTTTAATTGAGGCTAAAACGGCAGCTGTTCACTTCAAAACTACCACTTGATGACATCGCGAGGTGGAACAGAGCGTTTGGAGCTTTGGAGATGTGGACAGACTAATAATAAAGAGTTCCTCAAACATGTGAATGAAACAAACACAACTCCAGGTCTGTTTGTGAGGAGGAAACGACATTAAAACACGACTTAAACCTCACAATTAATTAATTTTTGTGTAAAACAGGACCTTTAATCTTTCAATTTGGGACAATTTTATGAAATATTTAAATTTTTGGTTAAATGAGTGAAAACTGTAAAAAAAACAAGTGAAAAAGTACAAATTAAGAAAAATATGACGAATAAACGTTGTAAATTAAAGTATGTATTGCAAGTAGCCAAGTCATCAGCCCAAATGTTAGATCTTTATGTACATTTAAGAACAACAGTAGAGTTTTATCTGTTTTCGCCATAGACAGGAAGAGAATGAGCAGTGGTGCAGTGGCTTAAGCATTCGCCCATTCACCAGGTGGTACCCGGTTTGATTACCATATACTTTGGTTTTGGTTCTGTATTGTAGACCAACCACTGAGGAAAAAAAAAGTAAAATAAAGTAGAGAAAAGCTTTAGGAAGATGATGTCATATAGTGTTGCAGTAGGTTAAGCATTCGCCCATTAACCAGATGGTATCCAGTTCGATTAATATATACTTTAGTTGTATTTTCGTGCAACAGACTTAAACCCAATTGTAGAATAATCCCTGACAAAAATATTAAAATAATTTAGAGAAAAGCTTCAGGAAGATAATGTAAAGGTCATTAAAGTGCACACGACAGGTTTTATGATTCTCAAATTTGGACATAATCTGGTGGGATAACAGAAGTTGTAAAAATAAATTATAGTTTTAAGCCATTTGTGAAGAAAAGCTGAAAAATCCGTTGAAAATTGGAAGTAGAGAGTCCCACACTGATGACATCACACTGGAGGGAATTCTGTCCAAAAGCTCGAGACAATTTACACAAAACAAACACATTTTCCTAAATGATTATATAAACAAAAGGTTTAGGTGTTTTCTTATTTTTCTTGTTTTTATTTGTCAAATAATAATTTGTGTGACATTTTTGGTTGTGTTTTGGTTGCTAGGTAACAGTTATGCAAATCTCTAGTGTGATGTCATGATTTCCAACCAGGAAGTAAAATATGAAACCTAAAAAATGGCCAAACTGAGCATTTTTTTTTAGAATTTCTTTAGTAAAATTTCAAATATAATTGTCTTAACTGTATTTTAGTAAAATGAGTAGCTCAACCTGTGATGGGCCCTTTAACCAGAGGGTTGCCAGTTCACTTATTTTCAAGCTATTTTTGTATTCTGAAGACATTTTAATTTTTAATACTGACGAACCACTGATAAAAAGCATAATTTGTGTAAAGAAAATTTACCGGGAGAAAATAGTGGCGGGTGGTGTAGTGGGTTAAGCATTTGCCCATTAACCAGAAGGTGTACCCATTCAAAAATGTGTTAGCATGTGGCTAGTGATGCTGAAGAAAAGTTATAATAAACGTCTAAACGTGTCAAACATTTAAATTAAACACGCAGATAGAGTGGTTAGTGCTTCTGCCCCACAACAAGGAGGTCTCTGGTTCAATTCCTGGGTGCAGAGACAGAGACCCAGAGACACTGAAGAACGGGTCAAATGCAGCGGTCACTTATTCTTTTTCCCGTCTATGGCTCTAGCCCCTTTATCTCCACTCATTTAAGATCAGTTTAACAGACGTGTACAGGAAAACACCGACAGACAGATCAAGCCACTTTGAATGTGCAAGTTTAAATTATAATATTTTTCACATTTTATGGACAAAAACACTGAAATTGTCCCTTTTTCTATTGCAAATCTGCCCTTTGACAAGCTGTACCTGAAAAACATGTAAGTAAGACAGTTTAAAAGACTAAAAATGAACATGTAAAGGTTAAAGTTAAACCTGCATTGTCCATTTAATATTATAACATGACAAAAAGGTGTTATTGTTTGTTCACAGTGTGCACGGAGAAACAGATCCTTCAAAATAAAAGCCCGTATTTACAACCCATACCATCTCAGACATTCTATAGCTGTAGCTCTAGCTTTATTTTGAAATCGGGGTTAAAATAAAACTCAGAAAATGTGCAAATTTAAAAAGATTAGGGTAGAGTTCTCCTTTTCAAAGCGTGATACAGGCACCATTGTCATAAGTACTCAAAGTAAATGAAGTAGCAGTAGTAGTAGTAGTAGAAGTAGTGGATACTTTGAAGTAGAATTTTGAATAAAAATAATAAAGAGTGTAAAAGTGTGCTCATTGAGTGTACTGTACATAGTTTCTTGGACAGAGGTCTTGATGGAAAAACTGTCTCGCAGAAATAATCATCGGTACAGTTAAATATTTCAACATTTAATAAAGTAAAATAGATTTAATTTCATTTTAAAGGCGCGACACATGACACAAAACTGACTCTTCTGAGCTTTAAGTCGTGTTCTAATGTCGTTCCCTCCTCACAAACAGACCTGGAGTTGTGTTTTGTTTGAGGAACTCTTTGTTATCAGTCTGTCTACATCTCCAAAGCTCCAAACACTGTTCCACCTTGTGATGTCATGAAGCTCCTTTTACCTTTAGACAGTGGTAGAAGCTAATGAAGTAAAAGTAGTAAAGTACTGCACTCAAGTATACATGTTAGGTATCTGTACTTTAAGTGGATACTTTTTTGCTTTTACTCCACTACATTTGAGAGCAAATATCTGTACTTTATACTCCACTACAGTTTTGCAAAAGTAAAAAAAGTATTTCTCCAGGTGTTTGTGACGAGGAAACGACATTAGAACATCAGAAAATGTTAAAGCTTCACTATGTAACTTTTCTGGTGAATTGTCCGCTTGATGCTGGTACTGATGACGTTGCTTGCCCAGAATGCTCCACAGTATGGCATTAAACTTTTCTATCTCCATGGAGACAAGCACCACCAGGCACAGGGCACGTACAGGTCAGATCTGTGGAGAGGCGTCCCCGCTCACAGTCAGAATGTGTGCGTTTCCATGGTATTTTTGGCATTTGACGTACTGTATTTTGGCATTGGCAATAAAAAAAAACCCGTAATTGTATAAATGCAAGATATGTTTAATGCCCAGTGCGGGACATTCCAGGCAAAGCAGTAGCATCTCCATGGAAACCAGCAGGAGACGGGCACTACAACAGAAAAATTCCACAGCGCATCTTTAAATAACAAAAACATATTAACTTGTATTGTCTTGGTTATTAGAGATGGTCGCCCAGTAGTAAAAAAAAAACAAAACATTGCAGCTCAGTTTCCAATACTGGTCCTGCATTCTGTTTTTGTGTCTTTGAGCAAGACACTTCACCCAAATTTAGTGGGAATAGAACGTAATCGTGGCATGAATTAAAAATTAAAGGTTCTGTATTACGCAAAACTGAGCTTTAAATCATGTTCTAATGTTGTTTCCTCCTCAAAAACAGACCTGGAGTTGTGTTTGTTTCATTCACATGTTTGAGGAACTCTTTATTATTAGTCTGTCTACATCTCCAAAGCTCCAAACGCTCTGTTCCACCTTGTGATGTCATCAAGTGGTAGTTTTTAAGTGAACAGCTCCTTTTCCCTTTAGTTCAGCAGAGATTCGCAACTCCAGAACTGAAATAATCCAAAACTCCAGGTCTGTTTGTGATGAGCGATCAGAAAACAGCGCAACATGAGACCTTTAAATTAAATTAAATTAGTAAATCGTATTTTTTTCAAAACTTAAATCTTATTTTTCCGAATTATTTTGTTAAAACGTTACAAAATCAGTACGAAACCAATATTATTTTAGCTGTCCACTGTCTTTGTAACTAATATTACGCCTTTTGATTAGGAACGTGAATCGTTTTACACCACCGTCACACACAAAGGAGCAGAAAAGTGTCTTGCTCGTGGACACAACACCAGCAGTAGGAATCAAACCGCCAACTTTGATTTCAGTGGGCTCCTTCCAATCTCCAACAGACTCACAGTGATACAAAATTAGACATTAGACGACAGAACCTTGGCTAAATTTTGGACCAAAAAAAAAAAAGATAATTATTTCTGCGAGAGCGAAATCTATGGAAGACAAGCCTCGAAATATTAAATAAATGTTTTTAATTTTGTTTAAAAATCAACCTTAAACTTATCTTACTGAGACCATGCATTTTGTACAACTTTGAAATAGTAAAATAAACTGTTTAATAATATATATGTGTGAATGTTTGGTTCAGTGATTCTGTTTTTACATGCACTAGGGTCTACCAAAAACACGCACAAGTTTAGCTTAAAGACACACTACGTCACTTTTCTGCTGCAAGGTGCGCTATATAACTACTTGTTTCCGTGGAGATGTCGTAGCTTTGCCTGGAATTTTCTACGGATTTCCAGAGTTAATGCCACACGGCCAAGGTACAGGTCAGATCTAAGGAGAGGAGGCCGTGCTAACAGTAACACAACGCATTTTTCAAGGTATTTATTTAATGCGAGATCGTTTGAATTTTCTTAAATTTTGTCTTAATTTGGTGGGATAATACCTGCTGTAAAAGTAAATTATAGTTTTACGCAAATCAAGAAGCAATTTGGGAACAAAAGTGGAAAAATATGTTGAAAATTACACGAAGTAGAGAGTCATTATTATTACAAATCATTATTTCTGTGCATGTTTGAGGAGTTTTGTCGCAGGGTACAAGACGGTTGGTAGTACTAATGGAATTTCCTGGCGTGATGTCATGATTTACAACCAGGAAGTAAAATTTTAAACCTAAAAAACTGCCAAATTTCGAAAAAGATTTGTAAAATTTTGAATATAGAGACTCTGACTGTGTGGTCCAACCCGTGTCATAGCCGCTTTAATGGCACACTGCGGAACATTCCAGGCAAAGCAGTGAGTAACGTCTCCATGGTAACAAGCAGGTGACTCGAAAAGTTGCTTAGTGCAGCTTTAAAATGTTGTTTAAAGCTAAATCTGTGCATGTTTGAGTAGCTTGGCATTGACCGTAGAAAAACAGTTATAAATACTCCAATAGTAAAAATCCGAAGGAGCGCTTGGTTCACACACAGGAACACGCACAAACGCACAAACACGCACACAAACGCACGCGCACACACACACACCCACGCACACACACACACGCACACACACACACGCACACACACAGGAGGAGCCAGGGCGGTGAATCAAGCGCTCCTTCTAGACATTTTGAAAACAAGTGTAGACATCGAGTTTCTGTACATTTCCAGCGCAGAGGGTCAGGGGTCAGAGGTCAGAGGTCAGAGGGCGGAGTCAGGGCGCTCTGCTGGTGTCACACATGAGGTAAATCTCTACCGCTGCTGCTTTTACGCAGAATTAAGAACTGGACGGATGAACTAAACTGGATTTTGTAAGCCAATGTAAAATTAAAATAAAAATAAAAATAAAATAAAATAAAAATACTGTCTCTTTTTTAATTAAAAAAAAAAAAGTCCTTGGTATTTTAGATAGCCCTAAATATTTAATGAAGTAAACAGGACTGATCAGAGTTTCTGCAAATTGTGTGTAGACAATTATATTAGATTTAGAAACTGAAAATAAAAATAATATATATACAGTATATACATATTTTTTTATTCAGATAATAATTACTAATGATAATTTTAGAGACTCTTAATAATTTGATGAACAAAACAGGATTTTCTGGGCAAAACTTGAGTAAAACTGGCTAATGACTGTAATTTTATGTATGAGACTTTTTTAAACGGCACAAATCTATGGAGTTACTTTTGTCTCATAAATATTCATAAACGCACAGAGGGAGATCTACAAATAGTCACTGGTTTGTACACGTGTTTTGATTTGATTTGATTAGATTTCTTTTATCAAAACACATGTACAAACCAAAGAGTATTTGTAGATCATCATCATCCTCTGTGCGTTTATGAATATTTATGAGACAAAAGTAACTCCATACAAATCAGACCACCTGCTGTAGTTCCAGATACGTCAGTTCTTTCTGCTCAGATTAGAGTCTAACTTGAGTAACAGAGCTTCAGACAGAGCAGTGCCTTCAGTTAGCATCACATCTCCAGGGAATCAGCTGTAAAGTATCAATTAAGGCGTATTAAATGTATTAAAGAGTGTATTAAAGAGAGTTCCCTTAAAATAATCATATTCGTATCCATCCGTAGCCATAGACCAGCGGGTTCTGACGCGTGAATTTAAAGTAAACTAAATAAACACACATGTACATATCCCCATGCCCGTCCCCCTCTGCTCCTCTGCGCTGTGGATTTTTTGACTGTTTTCTGATATTTTTTGCGGTCGTGTCAAAAGGTGAAGTAGGCGGAGTCGAGCTGGTTCGGACCGGTCTGAACCGGTTCCAGGGCCACGAGCTCGGACTTCACGCTGTTAGCATCGTTAGCTTCAGGAAGGCTAAAAGAAAAACAAAAACAGAGTAAATTAAAATATAAAGTAAATTCAGAATAATTGTCATGTATTAAAGGTCCTATATCACACAAAATGGATTATTGTGAGTTTTAAGTCATGTTATAATGTTTCCTCCTCAAAAACAGACCTAGAGTTGTGTTTTGTTTGAGTAACACTTTATTATTAGTCTGTCTACATCTCCAAAGCTCCAAACGCTCTGTTCCACCTTGTGATGTCATGCAGTGGTCGTTTTCAACACTTTTAACAGCTCCTTTTCCCTTTAGTTCAGTCGAGTTTGACAATTCCAGAGCTGAAATGATCCAAATGATTCTAGTGAAGGTGTGTGGAGTTTAAAAACACAGTGGAGCACTTTATCTTGTATTACCACATGACATCACAAGGTGGAACAGAGTGTTTTTTTTTTTCTCAGTTTGAGAGAAGAACTCAGTCTAAATGTGCAGGGTTTGTGTGTTAAACATGTGAATAAAACAAAACACAACTCCAGGTCTGTTTGAGGAAACGACATTAGAACGGAGATTACAAAATAGTGTCATATGGGCCTTTAAAATGTTCGAAAATTAAAGTTCATTTATAAAATTTTCAGATTTTGGTAAGATTCAGGCTAATCCCACAATGCAGTGCGGTTAAAGTACAGTTTCACATGCATCTGTTTAAATAACACAACAAAAACAAACAGGAGTGAAATGAGGAGTGAGGATGAGACGAAACAGGGACCAGCAAACAGGTGACGCCATCTACTGTGCCAAACTCTAGAACTCTCAGAAAGTCCTGGTTTAGTCCTGGTTTAGTCCTGGTTTAGACCTGGTTTAGACCTGGTTTAGACCTGGTCTAGTCCTTGTTTAGTCCTGCTTTAGACCTGGTTTAGTCCTGGTTTAGACCTGGTTTAGAACTGGTCTAGTCCTTGTTTAGTCCTGCTTTAGACCTGGTTTAGTCCTGGTTTAGTCCTGGTTCCTCCTCACCTCTTGCAGTGGTCCTGGGGCAGATGGACGCTGAGTGCGGTTGGATGAGAGTGGGCGGAGACAGGAAATGGCGTGACGTTGATGGAGAGAGGACGGCGCTTCCTGATTCGCGGCAGGGACCAGCGCACTTCCTGTCCCGCCTGCGCGCTACAGAAGGTGAGAGCTGATTGGCTAGAGAGGCTGAGGCGCTGCTCTGATTGGACGACGGAGTTTAGCTACACACATACAGTAAAGACGGGCCCTTTTTACACGTCTGACTCCCAAATGTGATGATGGAATTTTGTGATTTAAAGAGACACAGTGAGCGGCAAGCAGGAATTTAAAAATTAAAAACGGAGTTAAAGTGAAATTCTTGTGCTCTGCAGGTGCCATGCGACGTACTGATCTCAAAAACACGGTCTTTAACACCGTAAGAAATGTACAAGAGAAAACTTAAATATTTATATAATATTCTATTATGTCATTATAGATAAACAGGTAGATAGATAAACAGATAGATAGACAGAGAGACAGATAGATAAACAGATAGATAGACAGAGAGACAGATAGATAAACAGATAGATAGACAGAGAGACAGATAGATAAACAGATAGATAGACAGAGAGACAGATAGATAAACAGATAGATAGACAGAGAGACAGATAGATAAACAGATAGATAGACAGAGAGACAGATAGATAAACAGATAGACAGATAGACAGATAGATAGATAGACAGATAGACAGATAGATAGATAGATAGATAGATAGATAGATAGATAGATAGATAGATAGACCCTGTAGATCACACTGTGGTTTGAAATCTACAAAAGTTAAATTCACAAATGTTGAACCTGATCATTTCTATGAGTAAAACTCACTGAATTACAACACAAACCTGTATTTGAACTTTATTTCATCTGTATTAAATATTATTGGTCTGGACCAGGCATGTCCAGAACCACACGTTCTGAAAACCCTCCCTGATAAAGCCATGATAAAAACGTGTGTCCTACTGAAGATCTAAGGATGAGTAAAGGTCAAAGGTTATAAATAAACACATTTGAATTATTCACTGTATTAAACACTGGTCTGTGGTCCTCCATCCGCCCTCAGCCTTCGTCTATATTTTATACTGTCAAGGTTTGTCCACTAACTCAAGAAAATACAGTTTATCGAGCAGTTTTTGTGAAAGAGGGAGTGAAGGGCTGGGTATGAAAAATATGGTGGCAGTAATGGTGCTTTAGAAATGAGAATAAAGTGAAAAATGTACAGGCATGAAGATGAAATGATGCACTGGACCTGAACAAACCAAAGTCACACTGAGGAGTACGAGTTACACAATCTGCAGAGGTGGAAACACTTTAAGGCCGTCTGGGAGATTCTGTTCAAGTCTCTGTACCTGATTTTTTCTGTATTAAAAACATGAAAAACAGAACCAGTTCAATTTACAGTGGTCCAGAGTTATTCCCCCTCCCAGACTGCCTCATACAGAGAGTGTGTGTGCGTGTGTGTGTTTGTGTGAGTGTGTGAGTGTGTGTGCATTACGTGCCTTTGTGTACTGTTGGCCTCCGTTCACTTTGATCAGAGGGTTGATCACTCCGACGTTGGCGCTCGCATTAAACACTTTCCCAAACCCTGTTTCTCTGTTCACCAACTCCAGCTGGTAGAACTTTTTATCGTCCTGGAAACACAAAAAAATATATTTATGCATCTTAAAAATGCAAATATTTTCACGTTTTTCTAATTCTGACTCTGTTTGGTGGGATGCTACCCCTGTGGTTAATATTTATCATAGTTTTACACCAGTTAAGTGGCAGGAAAAAATAGCTGAAAATAAAAGTAGAGAAAAAAAAAAGGGAAGTAGCGCTGAGTCTTAAAACAGAATCCCTCTGTTTATGTCAACAACAAAAAGAAACTCCATCCTCAATGCCAAGACAATTTACACACCAGGAAGGACTTTTTCTGACACTTTAAAGCTTCATTTAACCAAATAAAGCTGTTGTTATTTATTTGTCATAATTATTGTGTAATTTTGGGCCTTTTTTACATTATGGTTGCTAGGTAACAGTCACCTCTACATATGCCATGTCTGCTCCTATGTCCAACCAGGAAGTCAAATTATAACCATCAAAATAAAAAATAAACAAGAAAAAAACTGGATTACTACTAAGATTTTCAGTAAAAACGTAAAAATAATAATGTTACCCATGTTTTAGTGAAATGTGCAGTCTAACCCATGACTATTGTGTTTGTTTTGTATTTTGAACGCACCACCAGTTTCTTGACCAGCGCCTCTCGCTCCGTCACCATCTCTCTGAGCTCTGCGATCACGTGGAGATCTTCAGGTCTGCTCTCTCTGTTCCTCAGCTTCTCCTCTGTCCCCTCCAAACTAAAGAAACACCACGGAACATTATAAACACCGCTGACACTACGGTACGATGAGCCTTTCCTCTGGTTTATTACACACAGTATCTGTAGAGCAGAGATCTTGTCTTTGAGCAGTTCTTGGGCCTTGTTGAAGTCGGCTAACATGCACTGCGCCTCCCGGTGGTGGGCGGCGCTTATCTCACCCAGGTCACGCTCGTGTCTCTTCGTCAGGTCCTGCTCATGAGCTCTGAGAAGAAACATACAGCACAACTTCACAAATTAAGAAACTCACACATGCACAGTCAAATCAAACTGTTTTTATCTTTATTATCTTAAGCAGCTCCCTGATGTTTCGCTCAGATCTGAAGCAGAGGCTGAACTGCTGAAGAGTGTGAGCAAAAGAGCCGCGCTACAGGAGCATGAACACTGATCCATGTTCAGATCCGTGTCTGTTGTTTTCTCTGTATAAACTATAGACATTTTGATAAAGAACTTCAGTCTTTTATCACACGATCACCTGGACGCTGGAGGAGGATTATGGAGAACCTCACACGCTCTCGTTTGGCTGCATCTTTACCACACCCGCTCCACACTGGACACTTACTACACCACATTTGTGATTTACACTTTCACCAGGACTGAGGATCATGTGTGAGGAACTGACACTGGTCCATTGGTCCAACTGTCATTTGTTTAAAAAAAGTGAATGAATCATATTTTGGAGGTTTTAAGTAAAAAACCACCTTAGAACATGTGGTTCTCTACTTTTCTCTGCACAAAAACATGCGTGTACATGTGACTTTACTGTAGTTCCTGATCTGGTGGTTTCTCACTGATACTTTGCAGTGACATCATGCTAGAGGTGTTCTACGTGTATCTGTAATGGTGGAAAGTTTAGGCGTTACCGTGGTGACACAATGCACACTGTGAAAAAAGTTTTATGACTGTCTGAAAACTCAAAAAAACAACAGCCACAAAATAGATTTAAACAACACACTTCCAGGAGCCTGTGATCAATACAACAGTAAATGGAAGTGCAGTTTTATGTGAGGGTTTTGTTTAACAGCACAAATCAGCTCACCTGTTGTACTTAAGTCGGTTCTTTCTGGTCAAATAAAGCACAGATTAAAGTTTAATAAAGCTTCAGACAGAGCAGTGCCAACAGTTAGCATCACACCCCCAGCTGCAAAGTATCAACAGTTTTACCTGATGTGGTGATTTTCAGATTCTCTTCTCTACTGATAACACTGGAGTTTAACTCACAAATTAATCAACCTGATCACTGGTTCTTTTATTTTTTATAGTTTCTTATAGGTTTACCTGATCTGGTGGTTTCACTGTTATAGTTTTGTGTATTTGTACCTGATCTGGTGGTTTGGTTCTTTTATTTTTTACCTGATCTGGAGGTTTATTAAACTTTTATCTAATCTGGTGGTCTGGTTCTTATAGTTTCTTATATTTGTACCTGATCTGGTGGTTTCTTACACTTTTGCTTATCGAGCAGGTCAAACATGGAACACGGTGCAGCTCATATACGAGAGCAGCACTCAGCATTTTCTAAAGTTTTAAAACAGTGGCTGTTCAGTGGTCAAATGTGTCACCATGTTTAACCAAACTACATTTTTTATATTGAAGGGTTGTTGGTTTAACTCTTTAACTCTGAAATGATTTGTACGTACAGGGAGTGTACACTGTTACTATGTGCTGTCCCTTTACAAATATTTAAAAAAAAGAAAAAATAAAAATAAAAGAAATTGTTGGTCTTTTATAGTTTAACATTTTTACCTGATCTTGTGGTTTGGTTCTTATATTTTTTTAACTGATTTGTTTTTGTTTTTTTTATAATTTTACCTAATCTGGTGGTTGTTTTCTTGTAGTTTCTTGTATTTTTACCTGCTCCGGTGGTTTATTTCTATACTTTTACCTGCTCCGGTGGTTTATTTCTATACTTTAACCTGCTCCGGTGGTTTATTTCTATACTTTTACCTGCTCTGGTGGTTTATTTCTATACTTTTACCTGCTCCGGTGGTTTATTTCTATACTTTAACCTGCTCTGGTGGTTTGTCTCTTGTACTTTTTCATAGTTTTACCTGATTTGGTGGTTTATTTCTATACTTTTACCTGCTCTGGTGGTTTATTTCTATACTTTTACCTGCTCTGGTGGTTTATTTCTATACTTTTACCTGCTCTGGTGGTTTGTCTCTTGTACTTTTCATAGTTTTACCTGATTTGGTGGTTTATTTCTATACTTTTACCTGCTCTGGTGGTTTATTTCTATACTTTTACCTGCTCTGGTGGTTTATTTCTATACTTTTACCTGCTCTGGTGGTTTGTCTCTTGTACTTTTCATAGTTTTACCTGATTTGGTGGTTTATTTCTATACTTTTACCTGCTCTGGTGGTTTGTCTCTTGTACTTTTCATAGTTTTACCTGATTTGGTGGTTTATTTCTATACTTTTACCTGCTCTGGTGGTTTGTCTCTTGTACTTTTCATAGTTTTACCTGATTATGGTGGTTTATTTCTATGCTTTTACCTGCTCTGGTGGTTTGTCTCTTGTACTTTTTCATAGTTTTACCTGATTTGGTGGTTTATTTCTATACTTTTACCTGCTCTGGTGGTTTGTCTCTTAAACTTTCTCATACTTGTACCTGATTTGGTGGTTGGCTTCGCTCCGCACCCTGAGCACCTCTTTGCCCTTGTGCTCCAGCTCTCGTGTCAGAGTATCGATGGTCTCGTTCAGGGAGTGGATCTCGTGGTCCAGGTCTGTGATGCGGTTGCTACGGGAACACACCTCAGACTGAAGCTCGGAGATGCGCATCAGCAGCTCCTGCTCCTACCGCACAAGAAAACATTACAACTATGCAAAAAAAACTGAGTGAGTTCAAAACATATAGTATTTTTTTCTTATGTATTTCTCTGGAAAAACTGTAGTTAGGTTAAGTTCTGATGATTCTTTAATTTTGACTTCATTTGGTGAGCCAATACCTGTTGTAAATATAAATTATAGTTTTACACCAATCAAGAAGTAATTTGCCAAGAAACATTGAAAAATATGGAGAGTTCTATCACACACAATTTACACAAGAAACAACTTTTTCCTGATCCTCAAGAAAATAAAGGTGTTTTATTATCATTTCATTTGTCAAATCACAATTTCTGCGTACATTAGATACGTTTTGGCCCAGTGTTGCAGGGTAATCCAGCCCAATCCAACTTTATTTCTAATGCACTTTAAAAACAACACAGATGACCAAAGGGCAGGACACAGCAATAATTATAAAAGGTAATCAAATAGACACAGATTACAAAAAACATAAACACATAAAAAATCAATATTAATCACAGTGAAAGACTAAAGTGAACAGGTGAGTTTTAAGAGCTGATTTAAACACCAGAAGTGACTCAGCCCTAATCTGCAGCTTCACCTCGATCCGTCGCTGTGTGGATGTAACAGACACACGTGAGGAACGACTCTGGACTTTTTACTTTTAAAGAACGACTCAAACTGGATTCATAGCGGGTTTGTGGACTGGGGTCATTATTTGCAGAGGATAAATTTTAATGGATAATACGGATGAGAAGCTGCAGTTTAAATTTACAACTTTACGAGACGTGAGGAATAATATTTTTGCTGTTTCCCGAGTTTGTACCTTGCGTCTCTGCTTCCATGACAATAAAACGCTCTGTTACTGCGGTGATGTTTTGTGGTTAAATAAGACAGAGCAGCTCAGGGTCACGCAGCGATGACACGAAGTCGGGTCAAATTCTCCTGTAGCGTGCGACAGCCTTTAGTTGGTTTGAGATTTTAAACGTTTTTTGCAAATATTGTTTCTAAAAAATAACTGAGCTAAAACTAGCCCAGGTTCTGCCCCCTGTGGAGCGACAGTGTCACAATCAGAGTCATTAGAGGAGTAAAGAGGCCACACAGCAGCAGCAGCAGCTTAAGTGGGTCAAAGTAACTCATGAAGACTTAGAAGAACAGAACAGAAAATATTAAAGGATTTCACATGACGTTATGATGAAAAACAGACTTAAGGCCCTGCAGAATGACTTTAGTTAATATGGGTTTGGATAAAAATAACAGGACAGTGTATTTTGTCGTAAAGTCAGGGGGCAGTGACCAGCTGCAAAGTTCAGTCTCGGCTATAATACTGTTGTTGTGTCCTTAGGCAAAACACTTCACATACAACTGCCTGTTTACGAGTGCGGCGTGTGAGTGATTCGTGGTGGTTGATGCAAATTGAGTGAGACTGTTACTGTTACACTGTCAAATATATTAAGTAGGAGAATAATTATCTAATCCAAAAAAACAACAGTTATAGAGGGGGTATTGCAGGGGCATTGTGTAACTTCTCTGGTGGAGGGTCTGTCACCTGCTTGTTTCTATGGATACATCATTGCTCTGCCTGGAATGTTCCACAGTGTGACATTAAACAGCTCTACTTTACATTTATTCAATTACAGGTGGTTTTAGAGCTCAAAAATACCTAGAAAAACAGACATTCTGACTGTGAGCGGGGTCGCCTCTCCACAGATCTGACCTGTAACTTGGTCTGTGAAACATTCCAGACAAAGCACTAACATCTCCATGGAGAAAAACATTTGACGGAGCCTCCACCAGAAAAGTTACACTCTGCAGCATTAACTGTAGCACATAACACTCACCATGATCACCATGTTCCTTTGATTGTTTTGAAAATTAATATTTTAAAGTTTCACTTTTTGATGCTCTGAGTCCCCTCTACCTTTGCTCTCTATGCTAAGTCACTGCCCCTTCAGAGCGGTATGACAACACAATCAGCGTGCGTCCCGCTAAAGAAACTCCTGCACATCACATCAGGTTTGTGAAGTCGCCGTGTTCAGTTTTGCATCATGTTTTTGTGTATTTATGGAGAATCGTCCTGTGGGACCATGGGGGACGGAGGCTTGTGGACTGGTATTCCAAAAAAAAAAAAATAAATAAAAGTCTGAATGCTCAGGGCTAATCAGCTTTGTGAAAAATAATGAGCACAAGACCTAGAAAGTTTCTGAAACATTATAAACTGCGACGTTATTAAAGCGTTTTTGTGCTTTTTGGACTCAATTCAACTGCGTCATGGATTGTAGTTAGCGTGTAGCTCGTTAGCCTTTTGTAAATTTACTCACAGAATCAAAACGGTGATGCGGACTTGGACAAATATAACCGCTAACTGTAGGGAGGGTTTGAATAGGGCCCAGGAGAGATCGCTATATTACTCAAACATGCGTGGATGACATCTACAACCACTTCAGGGATGTTTTTGGTGAGGAACAATGCTAGAACATGGTGGATTTTACATAATGCCCCCTCTTTACCCCGGTGAGATGCGTCACCTGCTGTCTGCTGTGCTCGATGGCCTTCTCCAGGTCTCGTTTGGCCGCCGTGTTTTCTTTGAGGTGAATCTGTTTTAAATGCTCGATGGCCGTCGCGTGGATGTGGTTCAGCTCTGCGCGAAGAGACGCTACAGAAGAAGAAGAAGAAAAGTGAGCATCAGGGCCACTGACAGGGGAGATGGACAGGTGAAATACAGGGACTTATTACACTGACGATGATGGTGAAGCAGTGGAGATGAAGAGGCTGGTGGTTCTGCTGCTGCGGTGGAGATGGAACAGTGGACGGGGGGGGTAATGAAGAGGAGAAAAAGTGCATTTACATTAAAGGTGCAATATGTGACTTTTCTGTCGCCTGCTTGTCTCCGTGGAGATGTTATTGCTTTGCCTGGAATGTTCCACAGTATGGGATTTAATTGATCTATCTTGCTTTTAATGAATTACAGGTGAAAAACAGTGAAAAGACTCCCCTCTCCACAGATCTGCTCTCTGGTATCACCTGCTGACTCCATGGATAAGTTGTAGCCTTTAAATAAGTTTAATGCCGTAGTTTTAATACTGTGGAACATTTCAGGCAAAGCAATAACATCATCTCCATGGAAACAAGCAGGTGACAGACACTCCACATGTGACAGGAGAGGTTCAGTGAAGTTGAAAACATTAAATTCAGGCTCTAGTTTCACTAATGGAGCTCAACAGTGTCCGCCCACCCCCCAGTTCCAAAAGTACATTTCTCATTCATTTTTCCCCAAAGACTTTCCAAAAAATCAACAAAAATTCAAAGTCTGAACGCTGAGGGCTAATCAGCTGCTTTATGTGGTGACTAATGAGCACGAGACCTGTCATTTTATTTAAGATCTGTTGCTTTAATTTATAAAGTAATAAAAATATAATGAAGCTGACTTAAAATTAGGTAGCACACGTTGAACTCTTAATATTTCCATTTTTTGAAAAGTCTATGGGAAAAATGGATGGAAAATGTTCTTCTGGAAATGGAGCAGGACTGTGCAGCTTCATACAAATGTACTGTGGTTTTATACCAGGTTTCGACCGGGCTCAGACCAGGTTTAGTGCTGGTTTAGACCCGGTTTAGACCCGGTTTAGACCTGGCTTAGTCTTTAATATTTGAAGTCTGTATATAAGTCGTAATCATTAGTCTGACCCAGTTTGGCCTTGCCCTCGTCCTCCAGCTCAAAGCGAAGTGTCTGGAGCTCCTGGTCTGACTGTTGTCTCAGGATGTCCAGGGTGCGTCTGTGAGCCTCCTTCAGAGCGTGGACCTCCTCCCTCTGCTCCTGCTTCAGACGCTCCTCCAACGCCTGACGCAAACACGAAACAGACTGAACAGCAGATCCAGCGCCTCCACCACAAAAGTTTCACACTTTAAGATATGAATTGTTTTTAGTATCTTTAAAATAATGATGTTAACTCTGTTTTAGCGGGTCATATGTACTTTCATGGTCAATATGTTAGAACATTTGTGTTTTTTACCCTGATCTGGTGCTGTCTGGCCTCCTCCATCGTACTGAGGGCGCAGCAGTGAGCCTCCTGTAAACGATGTTCTCTCCTCTGGTGCTCCCTCTGCATCTCTGCGGGAACAAACACACACTTCTACTTTGTCTCTAACAAAATAAGAAATACGTCTGTAATTAAGGTTCAAACTTAATGCTTAAAAGTGCTGTACATGTACATTAAAAAAACAGAACTAGTTCATTTTAAACAGTTTGCAGTGCTCCAAACTTCTTCCTCACTTCCCTTCTGCATTCAGAGCGTCCTAATTATTCACCACCAAGAGTTTTTAAGAGCGTTTCACAACTTTCAGAGACCAGAGTGGAGTTCTAGCATGTTAACCGCACACTTCCTGATTTTCAGACAATAAAACGCTTTATAATTAGATGCAAACAGTTCACAGTCGACTTATTCTGGCCTCAAGAGCTGCTTATACAATATATCTGTACTGTTGTTTAGATCTTTTCCAAGACCTGATTTAGTCCTGGTTTAGACTCTGGTCAGTTTTGAAGGTTTTATTATTGTATTTTGAGCTGGTTAAGTTTTGGTCCTGGTTTAATCCTTAATATTTTAGTAAGAATAGAAAGAATAGACTGTGGAATGTGACTTACCTTTGAGCTGCTGTGTGAGGAGCTCCCTCTCCTGGCTGAACTGAGATTGCAGCTGTTGTAGCGCGGCCTGAGACTGAGACAGCTGAAGCTCCAGAGACTGTTTCAACAACGAGATCTGGAAGAAAAAAACTATTTAGACCTGGTTTAGTCCTGTTTAGGTCTGGTTTAGGTCCTGGTTTAGTCCTGGTTTAAGTCCTGGTTTAGCTTCTGGTTTAGTCCTGGTTAAGACCTTGTTTAATGAACTTAATCTGCATTTCAAAATAAAAATTACAGCTCTAATCTGAAATCAAACAGTACAGTAGCACAAAAACTGTAAACATTTCCTTTAGTACCCACTTTTAAAAAGACACAGAAAACGACGTGGCCTTGGAGTGAACGCACCCCCTGCCTACCCATAATCCCTCTGGGCCCCTCTCTCCCGGTTGGGTCCGCGCTGGGAGCCACTGCGGCACATTTGATTGACAGCTGAATTAAACTCAGTCTGTCCGAAACAAAACGGCTCGAGTCTTTCACTCAAACCCCCTCCAGCACACTTCAGAGTAACATCTGCGCCGACAGCCACGATTTCAATAAAATAAATGAGTTTTTGAATGTAGCTTTGGACTTTATCGACAATTTTAATTACAGAACATTGTCACCACATAATTACTTTAATAGTCTGTGCCGCTGCTGAGAACATTTATAAAGTAAAAACTGTTTTGTTTTAGCTTTTATTGATGTTTTTTCTCTTAGTCCAGTTGAAATAATCGTCTAAGTGAAAATCTACATATTTGAATTATAATGTTCTGTTTTAAAGAAGGCTTGGACCAGTTTAATCCTGGTTTAGTCCTGGTTTAGTCCTGGTTCAGACCTGGTTTAGTCCTGGTTTAGACCTGGGTTGAGACCTGGTTTAGTCCTGATTTAGTTCTGGTTTAGTCCTGGTTTAGTCCTGGTTCAGTCCTGGTTTAGTCCTGGGTTCAGACTTGGTTTAGTCCTGTTTAGTCCTGGTTTAGTCCTGGTTCAGTCCTGGTTTAGTTCTAGTTCAGACCTGGTTTAGTCCTGTTTAGTCCTGGTTTAGTCCTTTTTATTATCACTATATTGTATTTTTATTACATACTATATTGACTCAGTTGCCATGGTAATACTACAGCCAGTGAGGGTTAAAATGTGAATAATAAAAACATTTTGTACGAGAACTCACTTGTGGTAAACGTCTGTAATTTCAATAATCTTAATTACAGTTTGACGTTATAATAATCTTAAATTAAATCCATTTAATCCGGTGCGTTTTGCCTGGTCCGTCAGGAGGAATTACAGATACGACACTGGCCACGGGGACGTGTTAAAAACAGATCTGTGCCTTTCTGTGATTTGACAGAAAAATGTTACGTACCTGCTCGTGTCAGACATTTTGTTGTTGTCAAAAATATCGAAAATCAGATAATAATTGATACTAGATTCTCATTTATCGCAGGTATCGATATTAAAAAAGCCCCACTGACAGGACAGATTGCATCGCATCAGGTTTGTGAAGTTGTAGTGCACAGTTTTGTATCATGTTTTTGTATTTTTGTTGTGTGACTGTAACGAGGGTTTGAATAGGGCTCAGGAGAGATCACTAGATTACTCAAACATGCATGGATGACTCTAGAACCTCTTTAGACATGTTTTTGATGAGAAAAAAACGTTATAACATGGGAGAAAGCGCCAAAAAGTCGATTTTGCGTAACAGGCATTGAGTTATAATGAAGTTACAGCGACATTTATTCACAGATTAACCGTTTTTGGTGACCAGATTTCTTTTTCAGACATTTAAAAACCTAATTACAGGGTTATCTGATTACTGTAGCGATGTGTTTTTGACTGGCCTTGGTTTTGTCCGCACTGAGCCGTTCACTGTTTTATATTTCATGGATATACAGTTATTTACAAGCTCCCGTTTCAAAATAAAGATGAAACACGGTCTGCGATTCAAACAGTGACCTCTACCAGACCAGGGGACAGGGTCAGGACCGGTCCAATCCATTATTCATGGTCTGTATGACCTCAGTAAATATGAGATGTCTTCAAAATAAAATGAACATTATCTAATTTACCACAGTGCTTTGTGTGTAATTATAAAATATAAAATTAACTAACTTAATAACTTACTTAACTTAATAACTATTATTATTATTATTATTATTAGTCGTCAAATTCTTTCGTACCACCTTAAATTCTGATTCAATCCTGTTCCAGCCTTGGTCTAGTCCTGGTTCAGTAATGGTGTTAGTCTTGCTTTAGTCCTACTTTAGTCCAGCTTTAGTCCTTCGTTTAGCCCAGGTTTAGTCTCTGGTTTAGCCCTTGGTCTAGTTTTGCTTAAGTCCTGGTTTAGTTCTTGGTCTAGTCCTGTTTAAATCCTGGTTTACTTCTTGGTCTAGTCCTGTTCAATCCTGCTCTAGTCATGCTTCACTCCTGCTTTATTCCTGGTTTAATTCTTGGTATTGTCCTGGAATAGTCACTGGTTTAAACCTGGTCTAGTCCTGGTCTAGTCCTGGTCTAGTCCTGGTCTAGTCCTGGTCTAGTCCTGGTCTAGTCCTGGTCTAGTCTTGTCTTACTCCAGGTTTAGTCCTGGTTCAGTCCTGCTGTTTAGTCCTTGGACTAATCTTGCTTAAGTACTGGTTTGGTATAGGTTCAGTCAGTGGTTTAGTCCTGGTTTAGTCCTGGTTTAGTCCATCTTTAGTCCTGGTCTAGTCCTGGTCTAGTCCTGGTCTAGTCCTGGTCTAGTCCTGGTCTAGTCCTGGTCTAGACCTGCTTTAATCCTGGTGTAGTCCTGGTGTAGTCCTCCTTTAGTCCTGGTCTAGTCCTGGTCCAGTCCTGGTCTAGTCCTCCTTTAGTCCTGGCCCAGTCCTGGCCCAGTCCTGGCCTAATCCTGGTCTAGTCCTCCTTTAGTCCTGGTCCAGTCCTCCTTTAGTCCTGGTCCAGCCCTGGTCCGGTCCTGGTACCTGCTCGAGCAGATCCTCGACTTTGCGTTGCCATGACTCCCGCGCCGCCATCAGCTCCAGTTCTTTCTGCTGTGAGAGTTGGTTCAGGGCCGCCTGTTTATCCGCCTCATACTCTTCATTCAGTTCATCTTTGAGCAGACGCACCTCCTCCCTGACAACAAAACACTCATTATTCAAGTTTTTATTTAAAAGCTGCACCGTAGTTTGCCTGGAATGTTCCACAATAAACCTTTAACTGTATACATTTTTCATTTAATTAAATTATATTACACTTTATGTAATGTCGTTTCCTCATCACAAACAGACCTGGAGTTGTGTTTTGTTTCATTCACATGTTTAACACACAAACCTGCAGATTTAGGCTGAGTTCTTCTCTCAAACTGAAAAACACTGTTCCACCTTGTGATGTCATCAAGTGGTAATACGGGAAGTGCTCCGCTGTGTTTTTAAACTCCACACACCTTCACTACCTTCACATTTGGATCATTTCAGTCCTGGAATTGCCAAACTCGACCGAACTAAAGGTAAAAGGAGCTACTGGAACTTGAAAACTACCACTTGATGACATCACAAGGTGAAACAGAGCGTTTGGAGCTTTGGAGATGTAGACAGACTAATAATAAAGAGTTCCTCAAACATGTGAATGAAACAAAACACAGCTCCAGCTCTGTTTTTGAGGAGGAAACAACATTAGAACATTAAACGCTCACGAGAGTCTGTTTTGTGTAATACAGGACCTTTAAAATCTAATTTGAGACAGAGCAGTGCCTACAGTTAGCATTACCCCTCAGTATCAGTGTAATATAGGACATTTAAACGTGTTTTTATTGCTCATAAATCACTTATTTTAATGTGAGTGGGGTCAGCGTGGACACCAGCTTGTCTCTGTGGATTTAGACACGTTTAATGCCATACTGTGGGACATTTCAGACAAAGCAATAACATTTCCATAGAGACAAGAAGCACACTTTTATTCTTGCTTCATAGTATATTACTGTTTTGCAATCTTATAATTATTTAAAATCTCAAATCTAAATATTTATTAGTGAAATATGGCAGAGTTTTTAGCAACATAAAAAACTGACGTATAAAGACATTTTTTTTTAGAACGAAAAGGCCCAAAATCATCATGTTTTTGTTCTAATTAGACACATAAGTAGATTTCTTCCTTTAGCAAAAAATAAAACAAAATAAAATAGTATTGTACAGAGTATTTTTTATTGACCTGAGTGCGTCTCTCCACTTCTGGTCCAGATCGTCGGCCATTTTGTCCATCTTCTGTTTCTCCTCCGTTCTGATGGACATGACTCTGGCCTCGTGCTGCTGCTTCTGTGTCTCAATCTCCTCCTGAAATACACAAATAAATGAACAATACGACTACGAATATATGAAAACAACTTTAACTTTAGTTTGATTTTTTCAAAACTTTTTATAACTTGTGCAGTGAATCGGTGCTTGAAGGTCCTGCATCACACAGACAGACTCTCGTGAGCTTCATGTTCTAATGTTTCCTCCTCGAAAACAGACCTGGAGCTGTGTTTTGCTTAAATAAGTCGTAACACAAGTATAAAACTATAAAGGAAAAGACTATTGTGTTTTATTAGTATTTTGCATTAGTCAGTTGGTTTAGTTACAGAAAAATATAGAAGAAATGTGGAAAAAGGATTAAAAACAGGCATATATTAAGGGTACACTTGTCAGACACCTGCTTGTCTCCATGGAGATCATTTTGCTTTAGTGAGAATGCTCCACAGTATGGCATTATATGTATTTATCTGTGTGTAGACAGGGGACACATGCTTACAGCTGCAGGTCAGATCTGTGGAGATGTGACAGCGACAAATGAATGTTTTGGGGGTGTTTTTGAGCAATAAAAACACCTGTAATTTAAGAAATGCAAAATATGAAGTTTAATGCCATACTGTGGAACATTCCAAGCCCGTTACATAGTGCACCTTTAAAAAGACTGGTGAAGTTGCAGTAACATAATAATAATAATAATAAAAATGAATCTAAACTCGACACTTGGAGGTTTAGATACATTTTTATTTTGTGAAGGTGTATTTTGGGGCATTATGTGAAGTCGGTTAAAACTGCTGCATTAAGTGACGTTGCGGTGCCAAACTCAAGAAGAACGTGACATTAAAATCCACAGACTCGATCTTACCAACAGGTAGGACATTTTCTGTTTAAATCTCTTTTTCTGCATTTGAAAAAAAACAAAGGAGCGATGAAGAATGCAACAATGAGTTATTAATGAACACAAAATAATGATGGACAAAGCAACAACAAAAACACGGGAAAATATGAGAAATACTAAATAACCCAAAGAGCACGACAGGTCAGACTAAAATAAAAATATATTACAGTAAGGAGAGTATAGTCAGAACCCCAGTGTGGATAATACTGCATAACACACAAGTAGTTCCAGCAACAGCCACATCACTGCTCTATATCACTGCTCTGAGGCCGTCGCCATGACATCACCATAGCAACGGGTAAACAAATGCTCCAGTGCTGTGGGTAGAAGGCAGAGAACTACAATAAAACCTGAAGCTGAACACAAGATGGCGTCGTGTTGTTTTCAGTGGCCTGGGGTCATTGGCTCATGGGCACAAAAATAATTTTCTCTTCCGCATTTACTTCCTCAATCCGGACCAATCAGAGCGCGGCGTGGAGCGTTTGGACCAATCAGAGCGCGGCGTGGAGCGTTTGGACCAATCAGAGCGCGGTGTGAAGCGTTTGGACCAATCAGAGCGCGGCGTGGAGCGTTTGGACCAATCAGAGCAGAGCGCGGCGTGGAGCGTTTGGACCAATCAGAGCACGGCGTGGAGCGTTTGGACCAATCAGAGTGAGCACGGCTCAGAGCGGGGCGAGGCTAAGCTAACTTTTAGGCGCTTTGAGGGTTTTTAGATGTTTTAAGAAGTTTATATTGTGAAAATAGAAAAGAATCCTACAAAATCCGACCTTCGTGAAAGCCGGATGCCCTGTCAGCCGAACACAGGCAGTTTGAATTCCCAAAATGCACTGCGCTCTGTGGGAGAATTCTTTCAGGGTCCAAGCTCCCGGGAGCTGCAGTACCTGGAGCGGCTTATCCAGTTTTGATTCTATATCCGTGTTAGAATGTAGTAAGCTTCAATTAAAACACTGAAATAATTAATATGTTGAACATTTACGGACAGGGAACAGACTTTTCACATTCACAGGCGACTCATTTCAGTTTGTAGCTGTGGTATGAGCGAATTATAAAACTCGGAGCCGTGCGTTCTGCAGTTTTAACGCAGGTACACCACGACGCGCAGCGATTATACTTAAGATTTAACAAAGAAGTAGGCTTTTTTTTCTCATTTCTAATTTTGGTGACGTTTTTTATTTTATTTTACTTCCTGGTTGAACACGGGCAGGAGATGTGACCTACAAAAAAGTAATTGCATAACTGTTTCCTAGCAACCAAAATGTAAACAAGCGTCAAAACGTGTCTAAATTACACAATAGTTCTGATCAAACTAATACAAATAAAAGACAACAGCTTTATTTTGTGTATTTTTGAAGGTTTAAAGTGTCAGAAAAAGTCCTTCCTTGTGTGTAAACCGTCTCTGAGTTTTCTGTGACATATTTTCACACATATTTTTACTTTTTCCACAAACTGCCACTGAACTGACGTAAAACTATGATAAATATTGACCACAGGAAATATCACCCAAACAAGTCAAAATGAAAACCTCATATGCACTTTCAGCTTAAATTTGGAGGATTATTTTACATTTTTAAAACATTTCTGAAACCAAAACAGGATTGAAAAACACCAGATGTTTTTTGGAGCATCTCAGAGCTAAATATAGTTTGATACCAACAACAACAACAACAACAACAACAACAACAGTCTAATTGTCGTCATTAGCACAGTTGGGAGATGCTAATTTCCTGCTTTAGCTTCCTCGTGTAATCTTCAATGTCAGAGTTAGCAGGATGTACTGAGAATTAAAGACGCACTATGTAACTTTCAGGAGAGGGATATGCCGCCTGCTTGTCTCCGTAAATACTGTACGTTGTTGCTTTGCTGGGAATGTTTCACAATATGACATTAAAGACTTTTTTGAGCCTTCTCCCACGCCATAGAAGAGGTTTCACATGTCACCCGGGTCACAGTTTTGCCGTTTGTTTACAGTCCAGCTCCATTTCCCAGTCTGTTCCGGTCTTTCTTTTGCTCCCTCCCTGTTTTTCCTACAGCTGCCACTCATTCCCTAATAATCCCAGGGCATCTCTATATAAACTCTGTTCATTCAGTTTTTGTTAGATTGTCAAAAAAAAGACACTCCAGCTCTGCATCTAAAACTCTGAACCTGAAATCTATTGTTTGCAATTTGTGTAATTCTGCATTATTCCCTGTTTGAAGTACCTGGACTTCTCTGTGGTTCTGCTGGGGGAGCGGCACCAGGAAAAGGGACATTTGACGGATGGACAAACTGATCCGTAAACCTGGACATGTGATCGGCTGTGAGCTGGAGACATTTGTCCCAGTGAGGGACAGATAATACTCCCTACAACTGTACAACAACTCACCCACTGCACCAGACTATAGAGGGACAGAGGAGATAATACTCCCTACAACTGCCTTATGCCCTGTCAATCAGCAGAGTATTTACACTGTTGTTCTTGTCTCTTGTTTACAGCTGTGATTTTATAGTTTATTTTATATTTTATTACTTATTTTTCTATTTTATTTTGACTTGTACATATACATTTATTTTTATAATTATGTCTCATTTGACTCCTGTCTCTGTCTCTTTTTGCTGCACCATCTATTTTTGTTACTCTCTGTTATTATATTATATTGTGATGTTTGAGCGACTGTGTCCAAATAATTTCCCTTGTGGATCAATAAAGTTTGTCTAAGTCTAAGTCTGTTTCTGAGTTTATTCCTGCGTTTTGGAGGATATTTTAGTTAAATCATTTATTCCTTTGTTGTTTATCAGCCTGATTTATCATATTAAGCATTACCTGTAGAACGACACTTTCTGTTGAACTGAACTAAGACTTTTGCGTTTTACTGCGTTCTTTGTGTTGCATTTGAGTCCAAGTTGCCCATGTGACAGTCCATGCATGTTTGAGTAATCTAGCGATCTCTCCTCAGCCCTGTTCAAACCCTCCTTGTGGTTAGCAGTACGAGTCTGTACAAGGCCCCGCCCACAAACCTACGTCCCGCATTTTCCCACACGCCGCTTTTCCATAAATGTACTATACACGTACAAAAGCAGTATATAAAATAAGCTTAATGCTACACTGTGGAACATTCCTGACAAAGTTACATAGTGCACCTTTAAATTTATGGTCAAATTGTGATTTTGACAGGGTGAACAGATTTTTAAAATTCAAAACTGGGACACACCCGGGTTGAGATGTTTGGTACAAATAAAATCATGAAAAGAGCGAGAAACATTGTGGATTCTCGTGTCAGTCATGATCTGAGGAACTTCTGACGCTGCATTTTTTTTAAATTTATTATCATTTGCAAACACGGTTTTGTGTATTTTGGCTAAACAAATGATAATTTATGCTCCTCTTTATTGTCGGAAAGAATCTGATTAGTCAAAAATTTTAATAGTCCTGGTTTAGTCCTGAGGTAGTCCTGGTTTAGTCTTAGTTTTGTTCTGGTTTAGATCAAATTGGTCAAAAATACAGACAGCTGGGACGCTTCTTGTATAAAACTGGGACAAATCATTGGTTTTGTATAAATCTGCTGGGACAGGGGACACAGGGCTCAAAACTGGGACTGTCCTGGGGAAACAGGGACGTCTGGTCACCCTAAATTTTGATTTGTGATTAATTTTGCAGCCCTTCTATTAACTGAATATGGATTTCCCAAACCAAGTGGCAAACCTAACCACATTTACAACAGAAAAAAGATCCCAACTGCATCTCTATGTAAAACTGTTCAACCCAAACTAATGAGTATTAATTTATGACTTTGCCAGAGGAGAGAGAAAAGCCAACTTTTACTCAAGTAAGAATACTGCTACACACTGCAAACTTCTCTGATCTGGACAAGATTTTAAAACTTATATCAGGTTATTCATCTTGTTTTTAGATTTATTATAACGACTTACTAATTCTGAGACGGCTTAATTCTAGTCTAGAGGGAGTTTATTTTAAGATAACTTGCTGCATGGACAGATAATTTCACTACTTTTAAGTCATTTTCTGATAGATTTAAGTGTTTAGATCTTAAATTTTGGCCAAGCTTTTCTGCAGTGCACTGTACAATATTTGACTCAAGTAGGAGTTAAAGCGTACAGTCCGAAAACTACTCTTCAATAAGTTACTCAAGTAAATGTAATGAGTACTGCCCTCCTCTGGACTCTGCGTCATAAACAAACGGATCTTCTCACCTGTAGGTCAGTGAGGAGGTTGCTCGTCTCTCGGACTCTGGCTCTTGTCGCGTCCAGCTCGATTCTCAGTTTTTCTTGAGTTTCTTTTAAACAAGAAATCTGAGTTTGAGCCGAGTTTAGGTTCTGCTCGCCCTCACGCACCATCTCCTGCAGATGAGACACCTGTGGGACGCAGCAAAGGGTAAAATGTTAATAAAACATAATATGGCACAAGTTTTATCCTGTATCATTAATTAAAGTATTGTACTGAAGTAGTAGTAGTTAGTGCTAGTAATAAGAAGGTCATTTATTAGTAACACACTTTAGATTTAAACAAGCTGCATTGTGTAACTTTTCTGGTGGAGGGTCCGTCAAATGCTTTTCTGCGTGATGTTATTGTTTCGTCTGGAATGTTCCGCAGTATGGCATTAAACCTTTCTATCTTCATGGAGACCAAACCAGACCAAGTTCCAGGTCAGATCACAGTCAGAATGTCTGTTTTTCTGGGTATTTATGAGGTGAAAAACCACCTGGTATAGTTGTTTAATGTAACACTGTGGAACATTCCAGGCAGAGCAATGACGTCTCCGTAGAAACAAGCAGGTGACAGACCCCAAACCAAACCAAAAAGTTACACAGTTCACCTTTAAAGGAGTAGAGTAGAAATCCTTAGTCGTATAAGTAGTAAACTATTTGCTATGGTAAGTCCAGAACGAAATCTTTGAACCAAACATGATCGTCCAATCAGATTTGTTTATTTCAGTGACGCGTGTGAATCGAAGCATCTCATTGGTCACTCATCATTCCGAACAAAATCAAACTCCTCTCCCCTTGGATGAACAGAGTTTAGCGTTTCTCTCGCTGATTCTACAGAAATCCTCCGTGTTTTTCAGTCCTCTGTCATATTTTTTCCTTTCTTTTGTCCTCGTAAGCAGACATATTTGTTTTGATCCGGACAGACCTCGCATGTCTCTGATTGGCTAATCCACCTGTCAATCACATCCCTCTGGAAATGCAATGTGTAGAAACATTTCGTTTAATTACAGACGAATTATTGGTTTAGTTTGGGTTTCGTAGACTACCAGCATTTCCCGCTTAAAGTTCATTTTGTTTTCACCCTGGTTTTGTCTCAGATCTTCAAATTAAAACACTTCTTCTATGTTTATACATATATATTTATATAACAGTATGTGTATGTAAATGTCCCTGGTACCTCCTGATTGGCCATGTTGAGTTTAGCTGACAGCTCCTCCTTCAGATTATCCAGCTGCTGTTGAAGTCTGTCTCTCTGCTCCTCCAAAGATAAACGCTTAATCTCAAACTCCTGACTCATTTTCTGCAAAACAAAACACAAAAATACATTATACAGTCAAGTATTGTAAAAAATAAAATCCATTAGACATACGAGCTCTCCATCAAGACTCCTGACAGTTGGAGAGATAACAGAAGTACAAATGTAGTCCTCAAAAGTAGTCCTGCTCTCCAAATTTAGTCCTGGTTTAGCCCTGGTTTAGCCCTGATTTGATCCTGGTATAGTCCTGATTTAGTTCTTGTTTAGACCTGGTTTAACCCTGATCTAGACCTGGTTTAGTCCTAACTCAGACCTAGCTTAGCCCTGCTTTAGTCCTGAGGTGATCCTGGTGTAGTCCTGGTTTGGCCTTGGTTTAGTCCTGATTTGATCCTGGTTTAGTCCTGATTTTCAGCTCTTTGGGGGTGGTTCTGATCTGCAATGGTCATTATCTATCAAAGATGCTTTAGACTGGAGATAGTCCTTGTTTAGACCTGGTTTAGCTCTGGTTTAGACCTGGTTTAGTCCCGATTTCAGCTTTTGTAGGGTCATTCTGATCTGCAGTGGTCAGCATCTGTCAAAAGTCTTGGTTAGTTTAGTCTTGGTTTAGTTCGGGTTTGGTCTTGTTTTAGTCCTGCATTAGTCCTGCATTAGTCCAGCTTTAGTCCTGGGTTAGTCCTGGTTTTGAAAGACGTGTCAATACAAAATAAAGGTCTATAGATTTGCATATTAAATAAATAATAACAAGCAAAAATAAACCATAACACGTGTCCATGTGTTCGCCCTTATATCTTTAAACATGACTGGGGTTTGCAGTGGAATAAGCGCTGTCCTCTCTCTGGAAATCCGGCAGTGAAAAGCTTAAGTTGCATTAGTAAATCCTGTTTGTTGTGCATGAGTCAGATCTGAGTAACGTGCAGCTCGGACACGTGAGTCGCCATGACGATTAAAAAAAACAAAACAGTTTCTTTAAAAGCAAAAGGGTCAAAAAGGAACATATTTTTCTGTTTAACTTAAAAGCTAAACCGTGTACAGTGGAGACAAGACCAGGACTAGACCAAGACTAGACCAAGACTAGACCAAGACTAGACCAAGACTAGACCAAGACTAGACCTGGACTAGGCAAGGACTAAACCAAAACCAAACCAGGACTAGACAAAGACTAAACCAGGAATAGTCAAGGACTAGATCAGGACTAGACCAGGACTAGACCAGGACTAGACCAGGACTAGACCAGGACTAGACCAGGACTAAGCAAAGACTAAACTAGTACTAGACCAGGACTAAACCAGGAATAGTCAAGGACTAAAGCAGAATTAGACCAGAACTAGACCAGGACTAAACCAAGACTAAACCATGACTAGACCAAGACAAAACTAAGACTAGCAGGTACTAAACCAGAACTATAACAGGACTAAACTGGGGATTAAATCAGAACCAGACCAGGACTAAACCAGACTGGGAGGTATTAAACCAGGACTACACCAGGACTAGACTGGGACTAAACCAGGACTAAACTAAAACTAGTAGGTGCTAAACTAGGACTATAAAAGAGAGAGCGACAGATACTAAACCAAGGACTAAACCAAGACTTGGTCAGGACTAAACCAGGACTAAACCAAGACCAGACCAGGACTAAAGCAAGACCAGACCAGGACTAAAGCAAGACCAGACCAGGACTAAACCAGACTTAATCCCTGTGACATTGGTAATACCTAATTGGAGCAGTAATACATGTAATTTCACACTGGATCTTTCTTATTTAACTCTAGTGAATTCTCCAGTGCTTTATGTAAGAGCTGACGTTTTCTCATGACCTCTTTTTCTTCTACAAGCTTCAAAGTGGAACAAGACCTGAATACGAAACACCACAGGACGAAGACAGAGAAGAAGACACGAATACTCAAATTAACCTTCGCCAATTAATTACAGCCAAATCATTTGGAGATAAGGAACATTAGGCACAACAAATGGGGACATTGTGGTTTCCTCTTCACTCCAGACACGCACTAAATGAACACAGGGACCGCACAGAAAAAAAGAGAAAAAACCTACTGTAATTCTAATCAGTGATGGCTTTAAAGGTGCACTGTGGAACTTTTTGCTTGCTTGTTTCTATGGAGATGCCTGGAATGTCCCACAGAGTTACATTAAACAGCTCTACTTTACATTTATTCAGTTACAGGTGGTTTTAGAGCTCAAAAATCTCTAGAAAAACAAACATTCTGACTGTGAGAGGGGTCACCTCTCCAGAGATCTGACCTGTAACGTGGTCTGGTTTGGTGTCCATGGTGACAGAAAGGTTTAATGCCATACTGTGAAACATTCCAGACAAAGCAATAACATCCCCACGGAGAAAAGCATTCGACGGGGCCTCCACCAGAAAAGTTACACTATGCACCTTTAAGTCCTTTCAACTGACAACAATCATGACTTTGAGGGTGGGCTTGACACTTTGCAGCTAACTGTGCTAACTGTAGGCACTGCTCTGTCTGAGGTTTGTTAGACATTAATATGAGGTTTGTTTTAACACAATCTGACCATAAAGAACTGACTTGGCTTCAACTCCAACAGGTGAAATGATTCGTGCTGCTGAACGAGTCTCTCTCAAATAACATCACAGACACAAGCTAGCTAGTGTTAGCGTTAGCCAACAGTTTTTCAGTGAGTCGCTCTCACCTTTTTGTGGTAAATCAAACGCACCAGCTGATCACACACTCCTGAAAATGTGCTCTTTAAATCCATTTTGTATTTATTCTTTTGTTTTGCAGACGCGTGCATTGTGTCACCACGGTAACTACGGAAACATTCCGTCATAGAAATTCATGCAGAACACCCCCAGCATGACGTCAGAGCAAAGTAGGGATTTTAGAATATTGTGACGCCACTTGAACACAGGATTTTGAGAGAACGTTAACGTGTAGAACAGTGTAACTTTCTCCAGACCTTGATGAGCAGCTGTTTCTCCTCCTCCTTCTCTTGTTGTGCGTCCTCTCTCAGTCTGCGGTGCTTCTCCTCCAAGTCCTCTAGCGCCCTCACCTGGGCATCTTTAAACCTGCGCGTCTCCTCCTCAAAGTGAGCTCTGAGCCTCGTCAGCTCCTTCTCATGGCCCTGGTGCTCCTCACGGAGAGACTGAGAAAACAAAAAGAGATTTACTTTAAGCATGAAGGTCACAGCAGAAATGAAGGTTTTTCTGTTTATTCAAAGCTGTAATCAGTGGAGGATCCAGTGTTTTCACCATGCTCCTGTACACGGTCCCTGTCAAATAAACTAAATAAACAAAACTAAAATGAAGCTCATCGAGGCTGCAGTTACAGGAGTGAATTTGGAGTTCCATATTTGGAAAAGGAATTGATTTATGGACAAAATAGTGAAATAAAAACACCAGGATCAAAATGAGGAGTCTGACAGCAGCAGTTACAGAGAGACGGATGACGTTTTTTCAATACAAAGTGAAAAGGAGCCGACGGAGCTCATTTCCTGTTTGGAACGTGGCGGCCAGCGGGTTAGCCACGTCCATTTATAAACAGTCCATTTATGTGTCCCACCAAACAAAAAGACAAGAAAAAGACATGGAGAGAAAGAAAAGAAACGACAGCAGTATGACACAAACAAGGAAAAGTTATAAAAATGCTGATGAAAATTAAGTACTGAGTATAAAAGTACTTAAGTATAAAAAAACATTACAACCGACTTAAAAGATTGATGAACCGACTTAGAAGATACCACCCAAGTTTATTCGATTTTTTTATCAGCAGATGTGAAACTTGTCCTCTCTCCTCTCACCTGACTCCTCCCCTCCTCTCTCACCTGACTCCTCCCCTCCTCCCTCACCTGACTCCTCCCCTCACCTGTGCTCTCTGTTCTGAACTGGCACACTATCAGACAGCAGTAACGTAGACAGCATCTAGTGGTGAAGTGTGAGAATACAGTAGCGTCTGGGTCGACCAGTCTAATTCCAGATGGTATCTTTAATCCCACATACAAACGTATAAACACTTCTGACCTGTTCCAGCTTGTGCACTTGTTGCTTGTGCTGCTCGCTGGCGGCCTGGGTCTGGTTGAGCAGAGCTTCTCTCTCTCCCTCCAGACTCCGGATCTTCTCCTTCAGGCGGCTCTGCTCCTGGTCCAGGTTTCGGATCGTGGCTTCGTGGGACATTTGTGTGGCCTGGAGAGACCCGATCTGACCTGAACAGAGGGAAAACACACAAATAGACCTGATGTAGTAGATACATACTGCTATTGTGTCCTTAGGCAACACATGTCATCCTTATTAAAGGAGCAAAGTGTAACTTCTTTAGTAGAGGGTCCACCTCCTGCTTGTTTCCATGGGAGAAGTCCAGAAATGTTCCACAATATGGTATTAAATTAGTCTATTTTGCATTTATTCCATTACAGGTGTTTTATTGCTTAAAAATACCACGAAAAACAGGCATTCTTATGATACACTAAGATGCCTCTCCACAGATCTGACCTGTATCTAGGCCTAGTTTAATTTCTGCACATTTTCAGGGAGATAGCAGAGTTTAAAGAGCCACTAAACACCAAAACCACTTTTTTTACTGATTAACTATGTGAATGGGTCTAAAATGAAGTGTGAACCTGTCTCTGGCCTTATTTTGGCATTTTAGTGCATATTTGTTAAAAATTTGACTTTTAGGTCCAAAGCTGTGTCTGTGCCGGCCTCTTTAGGATAAACTATTAGGAACAACCGCCCCACACCATCACCCCACCTGCGCAAAGCAATAACAACTCCATGGAGACAAGCAGTTGGCAGACACTCCACAAGAAAAGTTGCGCAGTGCACCTTTAACAATATGAAAACGGTCAAGCAAAAGTAGTGATGGTAGCAGTGGCATTACTAGTTCTATTAGGAGTAACAGTAGTAGTAGCAACAGTAGTATTAGTAGTAGTAGTTTGCTTTTTAGTAGTACTAGTTCTACGTTCTGGAACCTGGACAAAAGGGCCTCAAACCTCCGCCCTAACTCTCCAAAAATTCACGTATCATTCAAGACAAAATGCATCACTTCTTTTACCTGAGATAAGAGTTCAGTCATTTAGTCGTTAAGTCGTTCAAGTCCAATGCAATAATTCTGAATCCCTTTTTTTTTTAACTCGTAAACAGCCGTATTTGTTTTGATGTGAATGGAGCGTGCCTCTCTCTGATTGGTTAATCCACCTGTCAATCACTCGCTCTGAAATCGGGGAGACAGGACACAGCTCCAGATCCACACGTCTTTGTAACATCTGTATTTGTCACAGCACGGGGGTTTTCACTCGCCAGGCAGTAGTAGTAGTAGTAGTAGTAGTAGTAGTAGTAATAGTAGTAGTAGTATTAGTACCTGCTTTGTGTAGTATTTCTGTAGCCTGCTGTTGTACTCTCTCTCTGCTCACTTCCAGTTCGTATTCTGTGTCTTTGAGCTGCATTACCCAGATCTCTCCGTCCTGAATCGCCTCCTCCAGCTGTTTGTGAAGATTCTGACAAAACAAAATAATTACAAATACAAAAGTTTAAACGTCGCCCACGGATACGAAACTCTTTCAGATCGAACATTATGCATTCCTCCAATTTAGCAAACGTCTCCTCGGGGCTGCACTTCTGTCTTTGTCTTGCGCGAGGATTTATTCACTCTATTAATCCCACTTTGCATTTTAAGTTGGTGTCTGTGAAGTAAGAGCTTTTTACGCTATGAGCAAAGTAAGACTCATAATGAAGAAATAGTTTAGAAGGCCCATTTACGCTATTTTCTGATCTATGTTATGATATACACACCTGGACCCGTCTTCACTAGAATCATTTGGATCATTTCAGCCCTGGAACTGCCGATCTCTACTGAACTAAAGGGAAAAGGAGCTGTTCACTTGAAAACTTTGGAGATGTAGACAAACTCATAATAAACTCAAACATGTGAATGAAACAAACAACTCCACGATGATACCGATATTGGCAGATACTGGTACCGATATGCCAGCCATCCCTAATCCATAAATCATTTGCAAACTTGTTCTAAGCATTTCTGCAGTGAAATCACACTCATTACACGTGCATTCTTATATTAACATGTTAGAAAAGGTCCGTAGCTACTGTCTGTCTGTTTATTAACGGATGGTACAGAATATGGAGCTCACGAGGTCGTTTGTCTGGAGCTAATGAAGATTAGAGCCGGTTTAATGCCACGACGTATCACCTTGATGCTGCCCTCTGCGCTGGTGAGTGAAGTCTGCAGACGGATGGTTTTATCTCTGTTTTCTCTAGCCTCATTTAAGTAGGAGTAGTAGTAGCAGTAGTAGTAGTACCTTGATGGTGCCCTCTGCATTGGCGAGTGAGGTCTGTAGACGGTTGGTTTTGTCTCGGTTTTCTCGTGCCTCCTCTTGGGCTTTCTGAAGTTCACTCCTCAGTTTGGACAGAGACCTCTGCAGAGCCGCCTCCTGAGCCTGGAACTCTTTACGCAGCTCCACCTGAAAACACAACAGGCACGTTTAGAATTAACTTTTAACTAACAATCTGTACTTTACAGCTGATGTCATCAACATTCCCTGGGGGTATGATGCTAACTGTAGGCACTGCTCTGTCTTTAATTTGAGTTTCATTTTAACTCAATCTGGCCATAAAGAACTGGCTTAGCTGGAACTACAAGAGGTGAGCAGATTTGTGCTTTTAACAGTGCATTGTGTAACTTTTCTGGTGGAGGGTCCAACACCTGCTTGTTTCTATGGAGATGTCACTGCTCTGCCTGGAATGTTCCACAGTGTGACATTAAACAGCTCTACTTTACATTTATTAAATTACAGGTGGTTTTATAATTCAAAAATACCTAGAAAAACAAGAATTCTGACTGTGAGACACTCAAAGACACTTTACAGAACGTTCTTCATTCACTCCACACTCGGTGGTGTTAAACTACTATTGCAGTCACAGCTGCCCTGGGGCAGACTGACAAAAGTGAGGCTGCCAATCTGAGTCATCGGCCCCTCCGACCACCACCATCACTCACACACACACACCACTTTCATACTAGGCAATGTGGGTGGAGGACACGACAACAGTTTTTGCGACTGGCGCCCTCCTGTGGCACCTGGTGTTTCCAGTGTCTCCCATCCGAATCCTGACCAGGACCAGCCCAGACCAGGACCAGCTCTGACCAGGACCAGCCCAGACCAGACCAGGAGCAGCCCAGACCAGGACCAGGACCAGTCCTGACCAGGACCAGCCCAGACCAGGACCAGCCCAGACCAGGACCAGGACCAGACCTGACCAGGACCAGCGCAGACCAGGACCAGCCCAGACCAGGACCAGACCTGACCAGGACCAGCCCAGACTAGGACCAGGCCTGACCAGGACCAGCCCAGACCAGGACCAGCCCTGACCAGGACCAGCCCAGACCAGGACCAGCCCTGACCAGGACCAGCCCTGACCAGGACCAGTCCAGACCAGGACCAGCCTAGACCAGGACCAGCCCTGACCAGGACCAGTCCAGCCCAGGACCAGCCCAGACCAGGACCAGCCCAGACCAGGACCAGCCCAGACCAGGACCAGCCCAGACCAGGACCAGTCCAGACCAGGACCAGCCCAGACCAGGACCTGCCCAGACCAGGACCAGCCCAGACCAGGACCGGTCCTGCTGAGCGTCTGAGATCTGACAGGATGAAGCTTTGACAAGCCGTTATGGTCTTTTGCTCACTTACATAACTCCACGCTGGTGTAATATCTCTGTGTGTCTGAGATACAAATCCAAGTGTATTTTTGGAGTTGCAAAAAGAGATAAGCTGTGGACAGACCCGGGCACAGATCCAGGCTCAGATCCAAACGTACAGTACAGAAGATGGGCCACTCTCCCATTTTCAACTTTAACACTAAAATCACTAGACAAGAACTGCAACTTACAGTTCTACCAGTGATATGTACTGTAGAGCTCATACTACTACTACTACTACTACTGCTACTGCTACTGCTACTGCTACTACTACTACTACTGCTACTTCTTAGGTTAGGTTGCTTTATTTGTACCTGTAGGTAAAATTGTTTTGCAGATTTGAGAGGCTGGTCCCACATTTCACATTTCATCTACACTCTACACAATAAAAACACATTTACAAATAAAGTGTTACAGAGCTCCAGTGCAGAATGGTTTTGTTCCATAAATAATTCATTCATCACGCTTGGCTAAAAATCACAATAAATATTAAATATATTAAAAACACAGTTTTCCAAGACAAGGTACTAAAATCGATAGATAAATAAATTACAATTTATTCATAAGAACAACAGCAGCTGGAACGAAGCTTCTTTTATTTTAAATGATTCATTCTAGATCTTGGGACTAAAGGGAAGCAGCTGAAACTCTTGAGTTTAGAGGATGCTGCACGTCTTTTAGAATATTTTAGAATCCTCTGGGACATCCACTGTGACTGTCCTGAGTCCAGAGAGTCCAGGCGGCTCTGAGGACGGACCATCACCTCACCTCCATTTAACCACCTGATCCAGGGAGTTCTTGTTTTTAGCAGATGCTCCAAACCATGAAACCAGTGAAAAAGTTCAAACTGATTCCATAAACGTTTTATAGAACAGTGTCATCATGGTTCGATGGACAATTTCCTCAGACAGTGAAGGCGCTGGTGGACTCTTTCACACACAGCAGTACAGTCGTCAAAGCTCAATTTAGAATCAATGAGTGTTTCAGGATCCTTACAGGAGTCGACACACTCAGCTGAAGGCCCCTTTATAAATGTGACATCATTCTGAGGAGCACTTTTCCATATCCTTCGTTTTGGATACATTTAGGTGTAGATGTGACTCTTCACACCATTTTACAAAGTCCTCAACCAATGGCCGATGTTGGTTTTCATCATCCTCATGCTTTATTACTGTTCTGTTCTGTTCTGTAAAAGTCTAAAGTCTAAACGTCTCTGACACTTGTGGATTTTTCAGGTTTTAATTCACTGTCAGTTACCTGGACAAAATGGCAGGCAGGTCTTGTTGGATGCATTATTACGTACTACTATAACTACTAACTATTTCTTAGCAATACTGCGATAGCTACTACTACCAGCACTACAATAAAAAATGTTAATCGTGGCCAGCACTTGCAGGGAGGTTCTGGGTTCAACTCCCAGGCCTCTTCTGTGTGCACTCTGTTTTTCCCCCATGTTTGAGTGAGTTTCTTTGTGAGTCGGTGAACAAATATGGTAAGAAAAATCCATCTTGTCGTTCAAGGTTACCGGTTTCTCCATAAACTGTATAAAGAAATGGACTAAAGGAGCGTGATGTCAACCACAGCGTTCGGCTCCAGTCAAATGAAGCTCACTGAGTCTAGCTGAGTTTCACAGTTGGAGAAGAAACTGATTTACGGACAAAATAGTGGAATAAAAACCCCAGGATCATGTAGAGTTGGTTAATACGGCTCACAGCAGCATTTTTAGAGAGAGGGGCATATAGATGGACTTATTTTATATGTGTACACAGTCTATGGGTTTCTTACAATAAAATAAACAATAACATAACAATAAAACCTTCCAGCTAAGGATCTGGATCTGGCTCCCACTGCTCCTGACAGGTTTCCCCAGCAGCACTGGTTGAAGGATGGGTCAAACACCCTCATGAAGGTAGTAGTATACCTTACATTCATCAATACAGATTAAAACTATACTGGTATTCACAAATACAGGCTAATAAAACCAGCAGGAGCACTGACCTCGGTCCTCTTCCAGGCCAGCAGGTTCTCTGTGGTGAGTTGGTGCGTTCTTCTCATTGCCTCCAGCTCCCTCTCGTAGTACTCCTGAGCTTTGCCCAGTTTAGCCTCGTATTCCTCCACCAAACGGACCTTATCTTTGGACAGCTCCTCCACCCGTTCCATCAACGAATCCACCTGGAAATAACACGACGTTTATAATTTAGTTTTACTGGTGTCTCCATGGATGTGTTACAGTTTTGCATTTAAAGCTTCTATCTTGCTCTCTCCTCAAAAGCAGACCTGGAGTTGTGTTTTGTTTCATTCACACATGTTTATTATTAGTCTGTCTGCATCTGCAAAGCTCAAAACGCTCTGTTCCACCTTGTGATGTCATGTAGTGGTAGTTTTGTTCAGTAGAGATCGGAAATTGAAATTATCTAGATGATTCTAGTGAAGGTGTATGGAGTTTTAAAAACACGGTGAGGGCGTTTTCTGTTTGAGAGAAGAACTCGGGCTAAATTTGCAGTTTGGTTTGTGTGTTAAACGTGCATGAATGAAACAAAACACAACTCCAGGTGTGTTTGTGATGAGGAAACAACATTAGAACATAAATCAGAGAATAGCATCTGTGTGTTTTCATTGAGAAGAAATTAAAATGTGGAAATAAAGAGGATGACATGCAAAAAGCTCCTGCACTGTCGATAGCGTTCCAATAAAGATCCATGCATTACCGTCTATCCTGTCTGTTAAAGGTGCAGTGTGTAACTTTTCTCGTAGAGGGTCCGGAGACAAGGCCAAGTTACAGATCAGATCAATGGAGAGTTGACCCTGCTTACAGTAAGAACACGTGTCTTTCGAGGCATTTTTGAGCAATTCACCACCAACCGTACTGAAATAAATCTGTTTAATGCCATACTGAGGTACATTCCAGGTAAAGCAGTAATATTTCTATGGAGACAAGCAGGCAGTGCCAAAAAGTTACACAGTGCACCTTTAAAAAACAGACTAGCTTAACACTGCCTGGTTTGGGAGAGCTGGAATTCCATTATACGGGGGAAATAAACTGCAGAGATGTAAAGCGGTGATGTCATAGGTCAAAGGTCGCCCACGTTGAGTCCCACCTCCTGTCTGTGCAGCTCGGCCAGTCTCTCCTGGTCTTCGGAGGAGGACGCGCTCTGGTCCTGGTGTTTGTTGATGAGTTCCTCCACTTCCTGTCGGTGTGCAGCCCTCAGGTCCTCTAGCGCCCTCCTCTTGTCAGCCTCGAACTGCGCCTGGGCCTGGCTGAAGGAGCGAAGCTTCTCCTCAAAATCACGACGCATCTCCTCCACCTGAAAGCACCACCAGATACGCCACTGAGCCCCGTGAGGCGTTCAAGGTCTGCTGCAAAGTCTGTCTGACATGTCCGCTAACTAATTAAGGGGACAAGGACTAGTAATATCAACTTTTGTGAGCTTTTAACCATGTCATAACCATAGTCTGTACATGGAAGTGAATTAAGGGAGTGTGACATCAACCATAGCGTTCAGCTCCAGTCAAATGAAGCTCATTGAGGCTATCAGTTATAGGGGCGAATTTGGAGCTGAGTTCTATATTCGGGAGCGACTTCAAGGAAAGAAGGCACCCGATTGGTCAGTTATTAATGTTCATATCTTGATTTACAGACAGAATAGTGAACTAAAAACCCCAGGATTATGCAGAGCGGGATAATACAAACATTTTAAGACCAAAATAACAATCTGACAGCCGCAGTTACAGAGAGAGGAGCGTAGATTTTTCAGTATGGAGTTGATGGAGCCAAATCACACCCTGCTCACTTCCTGTTTGGAACGTAGGGGCTAGCGGGTTAGCTATGTCCACTTATATATACAGTCTGTGGTTATAACGGTGTTCTATCATCATTCATTTACTGACATTTTGATTGATTCAAGCATGTTTGGCTTCAATTCTCAGACATTTGCCATTTTCACCTACCCCCTATCTCCACCCACTGTTCTGTATTTACTTACTGGCGTTTATTAAAAAACTCTGGGTCATAAAATCATACAAAAAAACATAATTTCTCTTCTTTAGCAGCTTTGATTTGTTCTCTAATACTTTGAAAAGTGAAGTTCAGTTACATTATCTTCACATTTTCAAAGTACAATCGGGAGAAACAGATTTGGTCAAAACAGAACTTAAGTTAATGAAACAAAATGATGGAAATTAAGCGTGTGTTTGTGTCATGTGATAAAACATGGATAATGGCATGAAAACTACATAAATCTGGAGTCCTAATTCTAAGAGTTAGCATGGGCTGTTTCTGTCATCAGGCTCAGAGTCAGAGTCAAACGCATTGGTCTAAAGCTAAAAGAGAAACCGAAGCATATCATTTATTCATGTCCTGCCCGTTCTGGTGTTTCTCTCTGTCCCGGTGTGTGTCTCTGTCCCGGTGTGTGTCTCTGTCCCGGTGTGTGTCTCTGTCCCGGTGTGTGTCTCTGTCCTGGCCTCTCGCACTCACCTCTCTGCTCATAGACACCACTCTCTGTGTGTGCTGTGCTTCGGTGCAGAGCTGGGAGTCCTCCATTCGCTGCCGGTACATCTCAAACTCCGCCAGAGCCTGAACGCAACAGCACAGCACGTTAGCATAGCACTTTAGCTTAGCACGTTAGCATAAAGCCACTAGTAGTTAACATGTTAGTATAATAAGATCTGGAAGATGAACACAAGGTGGCGTCGTGCTGTTTAAAGTGGGGTGTTATTAGCGCCAAATGCCATAAAAGTTTTTTTCTTCCGTATTACTTTCTGAATACTGGCCTAGCGCCGCCCACTGTGTGACCAATCAGAGCGAGAGCTGCTAAAGCGGAGCTAGCGCGGGTTCAGAGCAGGGCTAGGCTAACTCTTACAAAGCTAACTTTTAGGCGCTTTGATGATTTAACAATTCAAAAAAGTTCATATTGTAAAAATACAGAAGAATCCTACAAAGTCGTCTCTTTGGAAAGCTGTGGATGTCCGTTCAAAACATGGGCAGTTTGAATTCACAAAAAACACACTGTTCTATGGTCAGAGGTCAGAGGTCAGGTACAGTAACCCTAACCCTAACCCTTTTTAAAGGTGTGATTCGAAAGAGCATGTGACATGTACAAGGAGAAAGTGGTACCAATAAAACCTGACCTGGCCAATGAGATCAATGAATGGAGTTCAAAATGTAGGATTTGTAGGATTTTCACATTTTTAAATCCTCAAAGTGCCTAGAAGCTTTGTAAGAGTTAGCCTAGCCCCGCTCTGAGCCCGCGCTAGCAGCTCTCGCTCTGATTAGTCCAAGCGCTCCACGCCATGCTCCGATTGGTTCAAACACTCCACGCCGTGCTCTCATTGGTCCAAACACTCCACGCCGTGCTCGTTACAGACGTCACACGATAGGAGGAGCTCACCCGGATTGAGGAAGTAAATGCGGAAGAGAAAAGTATTTTAAAGTTCTATGTCCCCAGCCCTAGTTGGTGTCTTTGTTTTGGTTTGCTGCTCAGTCACTGGTCCAATCTCCGGCCCAGACCTCACAAATAACACAGTGCAAACCATAAAATCATTCAAATTATAGAGATGATAGAGACAAGATGGTGAATACAATGGAATGGAGCATGCTAACAGCGCATTTCCTGACTGATAATTAAAAAGCTTTAGAGTTAAAACGGACTTATTATGACCTTTAAGAGCTGCTTATACAATCTGCTAAGGAAAGACCAGCCGAATTATTCACAGAGATTAATTTATAAGCACTTTTCACAACTTTCAGAGTCCAGAGCGGAGTTACCATGACGCTAATGCTAAAAACAACAATTAGCATGCTAACACTGCACACAACAGTCTCATTTCTCATTTCGAAGAGCTGCTTTTACAATATATCTGTACTGGGGCTAAACATTTGACTTTATTAGAGTGGTTTGTACCTGTCTCTTCATGTGCTCGTGCAGTTCCACAGATTCCTCTAGACTGGCCAGCCTCCTCCTCAGGTCCGCCTCGTCCGCCATCTTGCTCTTGTACTGCATGATCTTATCCCGCGTCTCCGTCACGATGTGCTGCACCTAAACCACACAGACACACATAAAGTACCAGTGACTAAAGTAAATACTAAGTAAGAAATGTAGTTGAAATTAGAGAAAAGAAATTATTGGCCAACTAAAAATATGCCCTGCCGATTGATTAGTCGCCTACAAACCAAAACCCAGGTCCTCAAAATACTACAACTGAAAAAAATAAATAAAAATGACAGTTATAATAGCGTACTTACTAGAGTAAACTTATGTAAAATTAACATTATCTGATTTATGAAGATCAGGGTTGAAAAGAATACTCCATTGTGTACAAAGATCCAATACTTGTAAATGTAAACACAATTTTAAAACACTTCACAATGTAAAAAGTAAATAATAAAAAAATGCATGTGGAAAGGTGTATTTATGTAAAAATGCAGATTACACACAGGATTCATTCATAAATAGTCACAGGCCAAATATGGGACACTTAAATTCACTGTATGTACCTGATTTTTACCGTCTTAAAACATGAAAAACAGAGCTAGTTCATTTTAAACAGTTTGCAGTGGTCCAAAGTTATTCCTCACTTACTTTATGCATTTTCACAGAATAGAGTTTTGCCCTGATGTTAAAGCTGAAAACAACACACACTTCCTGATTATGTAACAACAAAACAGTTTAAAATTAGATGCAGACAGCGCACAGGAAACATATTTTGAGCTCAAGAGCTGCTGCGGCAACACAAAAGGGAAAAATGAGTACAAGACCTTTAAAGGACCAATATTACTATTACTATTCCTATTACTACTATTTTATGATCTGTTCTGATGTAGTTTCTCCTTTAGCGTCATATAGGGCCTTTAAGTTTAGTAAACTCCAGTTTGAAGCCAAAGGAATAATGTTATTTTAAGTTGAAGTGTGGCGCAGGCTTTTACACGGAGCTTTCAGACACCACTCTCTGTTATGGACGGGACTATTTTCAGACACAGCGGCCCATGTAATATTTACGATCCAGTGTATACAGCAATGAAAAGAGCTGCGGCCTCAGATGTGTCATGGTTAGTTTTGTAGGGTGAATTTATAATAATGCTTTTTCAGTTCTTTTAATAGCTCAGATCTGAGTTTCTGGTTGAAATCTGAACTGCTAAACTAATCCAAGAATCCAGAACATTCAGAACATGTTGGTAGAGGACTAATCTACAGAGTCAGCAGAATAAGACCCCATGGAGACACAGGGAGGGCATCTGACACACAGGGAGGGCATCTGACACACAGGGAGGGCATCTGATACAAAGGGAGGGCATCTTCCGCCTAAAATCTTACACAAAAGAGTTGTTTGATAAGACGCAGATTATAACAGAATATGAGCTGTAAAACTGTTACTTTTGTTTCCTTTCACTGAGTGTGTCCAAACTTTTGAGTTTTTTGAGTTTAAGATCCCACTCGCGATGGAAAAAGCAACTGTGGAAGCACAAACCCGCCTTCAGTGAGGCCCTGGTCAGAAACCTGCGGGGGCAGAACGGCACTCGGGCCCATTTAACTGAGTCCAGGACCCAGGCGAGTTCTTCTGGACGTCCCTCTGTGCTGCAGAGGCTCAGAACCTGGACCACAAAGAAACTAGAACTCCACAGGAGGGAGAGGAGAGGAGATCAACAAGACCCCAGACCAGGAATCAGACCAGGAATCAGACCAGGAATCAGACCAGGAATCAGACCAGGAATCAGACCAGGAATCAGACCAGGAATCAGTAGGTCTGATCAGTAAATGGTAAACGGTCACATTTTTATACAACGCTTTTCCACCTTCAAGGAACTCAAAATGCTTTACAACAAGGAACCCCTTCACATACACATTTACACACCAATGTACACAGACACTGGAGGAAAAATGGGTTAAGTGTCTTGCCCAAGGACACAATGACAGCATTCATCTGTGGGAGCTGAAATCACACCGCCAACCTGTGGGTCAGTGGATCTGACCACTCAACCAATGATGTTTATGTCAAGAGCGGGATTCGAACCACCAACCATCGGATCAGTGGACAAACGCTCTACTGTCGCCCGTACGGTCTGTCCAGGTTTAGTCTTAGGTTAGACATGGTTTAGGCCGAGTTTAGTCCTGGGCTAGACCTGGTTTAGGCCGAGTTAGTCCTGGGCTAGACCTGGTTTAAGCCGGGTTTAGTCCTGAGCTAGACTGGGATCTTATTCATTGTGAAAGAAAATGCAGTTTTTTCAAGATGGATTCAATAAAAAATAAAAAAAAAATACAACATGTGCAGGTGTTTGTTGTTGGTAGAAAATGTAAAAACAATAAATGTAAATAGAAAAACTCAAAATGCACTGGAGAGAGATCTGTATAATACCATATTGGGGAACATTCCAGGCTGCCTGATTTGTGACACTGTACAAGTGGTTTGACCAAAACACATTAAAAATCATTATATTTTAAGAAAAGATTTTAGTACTACTGTTATTTTTACTAGAAATAGACAGACCTGTTGTCCGACATCTGTGTATCTGACCCAAACTGCACTCACAACACTACACCTGCAGGGGGAGCTCATGCAAAAACTACTATTTATGCAGAAAAAGGATTAGGAAACAATGTAGTAAAAAGCAGATTAAACTCATAAGACTTAGACAAACTTTACTGATCCACAAGGGAAATTATAAGGACATAATTCCCAAATCTTTAGCCAATTCACTCCGTACTTTTCCTTTCTGCTGTTGTCCCACAGAAATCTTTATAATCTAAATAAAATTAGAATATCATGAAAAAGTCCCATATTTTTGTTCCTCATTTCAGAGTCAAAGCCACACATTCTCCAGACTCATGGCACACAGAGTGAAGCTGAACTTTTTCACGATACTGTAATGTTTTGAGATGTTTTGACATGAATATTGCGTACCTCATCTTCGTGGGCCTCTTTGAGCGATTCGATCTCCTCCTCGTGCTCGTCGTTCTTGGTGTTGAGCGCATAAATGACCTGCGAATAAATAAAAGCGTAATGAGAAGAGGAAGTGCAGCCACCGTGGAATTATCAATACAAAACAGATCGATACAGGGAGGCCAAAAGGACAGATTTACGGCCAAGAGAGTCGAATCCATCTGAGACGGTTTAAATAAGGAGGAGACTTTATTTATTATAAAGACATGGACATTATAAAGTGTCCATTCGAAATATATACAATGAACAGCAAAAATGTTAAGGTATTGTTCAGGGCTAAATCCTCATGGTTTAGTCTAGATTTAGTCCTCATTTAATCCTGGTTTAGTCCTGGTTTATTTCAGGTGTAGTCCTACTTCAGTCCTGGTTTAGTCCTGGTATAGTCCTTCCTCAATCTTGGTTTAGCCCTGGTTTAGTCCTGATTGAGTCCTCCAAATCAAGTCCCAGTGTAGACTTTATTTAGTCTCCATTTAGTGTAGATTTAGTCTAGATTTAGTCCTGATTTAATCCTGATTTAATCCTGATTTAGTCCTTGTTTAGTCCTCCTAGTTTAGTCCCTGGTTTAGTACCGGTTTAGTCCCAGTTCAGTCCTGGTTTAGTCATTTATTAGTCCTGGTTTAGTCCTGGTTTAGCCCTGGTTTAGTCATCCCTCGGTCCTGGTTTAGTCCCTGGTTTAGTCCTGGTTTAGTCCTGGTTTAGTCCTGGTTTAGTCCTGGTTTAGTCCTGGTTTAGTCCTGGTTTAGTCCTTTTGCTTGATCTGTTTCACACAGAGCTGATTAAAGGGATCTAAAAACAGACCCTCACAGCTCAGTGCACACGCAGCATCACGAAACATAAGACAGCAGTTTATTCTCACTTACACACAAGACACAGAGCTAGTCCTGGTTTAGTCCTGGTTTAGCCCTGGTTTAGCCCTGGTTTAGCCCTGGTTTAGCCCTGGTTTAGCCCTGGTTTAGCCCTGGTTTAGTCGTGGTTTAGTCCTTTTTAGTCATCCTGCTTTTGTCCTGCTATAGTCCTGATTTAATTCTGGTTTAATCCTAGTTTAGTCCTGGTTCAGTTCTACTATAGTCCTGCAATAGTCCTGTTTAATCCCTGTAGTTTAATCCTGATTTAGTTTTATTTTTAAATACAGTATTGCTAAATTCCTGGTTAAAATCTGCTTTAAACTGAGGTCTCTGATTTTCAAACAGTGAAAGGAGGTTTTTAAATCTACTTCATAAGACTGAAAGATTAACAGCAATTGAACTGAAATTTCAATGACGATTCAAAATGTAAATCTTGGGCTCTAATTGAAATTTGTAGATGTCTTGTTTAAGGTGCACTACGGAACTTTTCTGGTGGAGGGTCCGTGAGATATTGCTTCCCTCACAGTAAGAATGCCTGTTTTTGAGCAATGAAAACACTAAACGGTAGCTAGAGAAGTTTAATAATGCCATATTGTGGAACATTCTAATATAATAACATAAGCACATGCCCTCTCCAGGTGGAAAAGTTGCACAGTGCAGCTTTAAGTTTTAAAAAGGTCAGGCCAACACAAATAAAAACTCTTACAAACCCTCTGGCAACAGCTCGGCTCAGCATTTCCACACAAAAACAGACTTTTTCTGCACTCACTTTTGCACACGATTCAATACAGAAAACATAAAAAAGTGTGAGCTGGAATTTCCCAAACTGCAGACAGGATGTTTTGACACATCACAGCGTGGGTTCAAAGGTCATGAGCGAATGTTCGTTGGAGACGTGAAGGAAAGTTGACAGAAACACGGAGCAGAGACGCAGAGGCAGGAGGCAACGCCAGAACAGACTGTGGTTTAAAAACAGGGAATTCTGGGTAGGGAACATCACATGGCCAGGGGGATTTAGGTAGGATTTTGGTTTTTGCTGATCTGAACAAATAGTGGACAATAAATCAGGGCAAAGATTTGGTTTAGTCCTGGTTTAGGTCTAGTTTAGTCCTGTTTTTTGTCCTTGTTTAGTCCTCATTTTATCATTGTCCTTAATAATAGTTAGCTAGTTTAGTCCCACTTTAGTCCTGGTTTAGTCCTGGTCTAGCCCTATTTTAATCCTGCTGTAGTCTTAGTTTAGTCCTTGGTTTAATCCTGGTCTAGCTCTAGTTTAGTCCTGCCTTAGTCCTGATTAGTCTTTCCATAGACCTGATTAAGTCCTGGTTTAGTCCCTGGTTTAGTCCTTGGTTTAGTCCTTGGTTTAGTCCTTTGGTCTAGTTTTATCTTGGTTTTTCTTGGTCTAGTTTTGGTTTAGTCCCTGGTTTAGTACCTGGGTTAGTCCTGGTCTAGTCCTGGTCTAGCCCTGGTTAGGCCTGCTTCAGTCCTGGCCTAGTATTGGTCTAGTCCTGATTTAGTCCTTGGCTTAGTCCTGCTTGAGTCCTAGTCTAGTCTTGGTCTAGTCCTGGTGTAGTCCTGCTTCAGTCCTGGTCTAATCCTGGTCTAGTCCTGGTCTAGTCCTGGTCTAGTCCTGGTCTAGTCCTGGTTAAGTTCTACTTTAGTCCTGGTCTAGTCCTGGTTAAGTTCTACTTTAGTCCTGGTGTAGTCCTGGTGTAGTTGGTGTAGTCCTGCTTCAGTCCTGGTGTAGTCCTGGTGTAGACCTGGTGTAGACCTGGTGTAGTCCTGCTTCAGTCCTGGTCTAGTCCTTGTTTAGTTCTACTTTAGTCCTGGTGTAGTCCTGGTGTAGACCTGGTGTAGACCTGGTGTAGACCTGGTGTAGACCTGGTGTAGACATGGTGTAGTCTTGCTTCAGTCCTGGTCTAGTCCTTGTTTAATTCTAGTTTAGTCCTGGTTAAGTTCTACTTTAGTCCTGGTGTAGTCCTGGTGTAGTCCTGGTTTAGTCCTGGTGTAGACCTGGTGTAGACCTGGTGTAGTCCTGCTTCAGTCCTGGTCTAGTCCTTGTTTAGTTCTAGTTTAGTCCTGCTTCAGTCCTGGTCTATTCCTGGTCTAGTCCTGGTCTAGTCCTGGTCTAGTCCTGGTCTAGTCCTGGTCTAGTCCTACTTCAGTCCTGGTCCAGTCCTGGTCCAGTCCTGGTGTAGTCCTGCTTCAGTCCTGCTTCAGTCCTGGTCTAGTCCTGGTCTAAACCCATATTGAATGCTTTCCTTTTAAATTAAACATGATTATTCTAATGCCGTCACTGCGGTCTTCTTCTCTCTTTCATCTCACGGCGTGTTTTTGTTCTTGGCTCCGCCCCCTCCTTCTCCGCGCCTCATTTATATTCGTACCACGCGTCACATCAATAAAACACACTTTTCTCAGAAAGTACACAAAGAAAACCTCCATGATGAGCCATGAAAAGATGTCAGATACCAGATTATGTCATCACTGTTATGGAGGCTACAGTCACAACAGTGAAGTGATACTGGTGACGGATAAAAAGACTGAAATGTTCCTCAATATGGCATTAAAGGGCACATATTACACTGTTTTATGATCTGTATTCTAAGTTTCCTCGTCACAAACAGGCCTGGAGTTGTGTTTTGTTTCATTCGCACATGTTTAACACACAAACCTGCAGATTTAGGCTGAGTTCTCAGTTCTGAAACTGAAAACACTCTGTTCCACCTTGTGATGTCATGTGGTAATACAGGAAGTGCTCCACTGTGTTTTCAATTATAGGGTTAACCAGTTGAGTTTTAGGACTACACTAGGACTGAACCAGGACTAAATGAGGACTAAACCAGGACTAAATGAGGACTAAACCAGGACCAAATAAGGACTAAACCAGGACTAAATGAGGACTAAACCAGGACCAAATCAAGACAAAACCAGGACCAAACAAGGACTAAACCAGGACTAAATGAGGACTAAACCAGGACCAAATCAAGACAAAACCAGGACCAAACAAGGACTAAACCAGGACTAAATGAGGACTAAACCAGGACCAAATCAGGACAAAACCAGGACCAAACAAGGCTTAAACCAGGACTAAACCAGGACTAAATGAGGACTAAACCAGGACCAAATCAGGACTAAACCAGGACCAAACAAGGACTAAACCAGGACTAAATGAGGACTAAATGAGGACTAAACCAGGTCTAAACCAGGACCAAATCAGGACTAAACCAGGACCAAACAAGAACTAAACCAGGACTAAACTAGGGATTGACAAGGGATTAAATCAGGATTAAACTAGGACTATGGCAGGACTAAATCAGAACTAAACCAGGACTGAGGTAGGACTAAGACTGGGCTAGACCAAGTACTAAATTTGGACTAATCCAGGCTAAACTTTAGCTAGACCAGGACTAGAGCAGGACTAGAGCAGGACTAGAGCAGGACTAGAGCAGGATATGGAGGGGGTAGATTTCACTTTCTCCGGCTCTTATTGCATCAGATCTACACGTGTGGAAGGCTCGACATCATTATTGGAAACGACATTGTGACCAGAGAAAGCCACAGTGGAGGACTGTATTTAATTAATGTAACTGTAAAGATTCTTAAGGTAATTTGAACGAGTCAAACAAACAAATCTACAGAGTCTCGTGAGCGTGACTGACAGGCGGGTCAGCCAATCAGAGAACAAACTAAAGGAATGAGAAAAAAATAAAACAGAAAACTGAGAACAGAAAAGAGGAGAGGAGAGGGACTGACACATAACCTAATGACATCATAAGGTGGAACAGAGCGTCTTTATCTGAGAGGGAGAACACAGGATTACTCCAACTTAAAGAGGGAGTATTAAACTTGTAACTGTAACATCACATATTTAGATCACCATGTTCCTTTTATTGTTTTAAAAATGCAATATTCACCAAAAACAACGTATTAACATGTTTTATAAGTTTCAGTTTAGTTTACTTCTATGTATTTATGGAGAATTGTCGTGTGGGACCATGGGTGACGTAGGCTTGGGGGCGGAGCCTTGTACAGACCCGTACAGCTCACTGTAAGGAGGGTTTGAATAGTGCGGGAGAGATCACAAAATGACTCAAACATGCACAGATGACATAAAACCTCTTCAGGCAAGTTAATAATGTTAGAACATGGGAGAAAGCATAATACCCCCTCTTTAAATAAGCGAAACACAAGAAACATAATAAAGTCTAAAAGTTCAGTTTATCATGATTCAGGACTTTTATATTTTCACTGTGGACTGAATCATCACTAGGGACCAAAACCAAGCCCTGAAATAAACCTCATTAACACCCCTTTATCTCTCTTCATAATCAAGCCATTCTCCACGTTAAAGCTGCACTAAGTCACTTTTCTGGCGGAGAATCTGTCCCCTGTATTTCCACTGCATTTTTGCCACATAGACAAATTCCTATGGCGAGTCGCAAATCACACGAGCAAGCAGCATTTTTTTTCTCCTTTTGTACCAAAACGACGCTGCCGAATCCGACGTGTATCAACGATTAAGAAAATAAAACTGGAGAAGGAAGTGCGTACGCCACAGTGAGCGGCGACGTCTTGAATACAGGAGAATAAAGATCACGCAAACATGAATCACTCTGAATTAGGATGGGCAAAAGAATCAAAAATCAGATACTAGTCAATACTAAAACCTTTCCTGAATGTGTTTAAAATGATCTGGAGCTGGACCAGAACAAGTATAAGAGCACAGAGACTAGTATACGCACATAGACCTGGTTTAGACCTGGTTTAGACCTGGTTTAGACCTGGTTTAGACCTGGACCACTGAGGGATTACACAGATATAAGGCCTGATGGGAATAGAAAAGAAAATACTACCATTTAATGTGGAAAATCACATTCTATTGTCTAAAGAAAGACTGTTTTTATTATCATTGTGGTATCAGAATCTGTACTGAGTATCAAGTCTATTCTTTAGTAAGAAAACGAGTTTGAAATTTTAGCCTAAATACAACTTTCGAGTGGGTACATGAGAAACAAAAACAACAAAAACAACAAAAACATGATTAAAAGCTCTTAAAAGTTGATTTTGCATAATAGTTCCCCTTTAAAGGTCCCATATTAACATAAAACTGACTCTTGTGAGCTTTAAGTCCTGTTATAATGTTGTTTCCTCCTCAAAAACAGACTTGAAGTTGTGTTTTGTTTCATTCAAGCAGTAGTTTTTAAGTGAACAGCTCCTTTTAACTTTAGTTGTGTGTTAAACATGTGTCAATGAAACAAAACACAACTCCAGGTCTGTTTGTGATGAGGAAATGACATTAGAACATCAGAAAATAGCGTAAAATGTCTCCTCTAAAGCCTCACTATTCTTCAGTCTTTTTTTCCCAGCATGCTTTGCTACCGGGTTGACAAGTCTGGATATATTCATCAAACAGGCCCAGAGGCAGAGTTTTAGCCTTGAGCAAAACTCAAACCCAGGGACCATCGAACAGAGTGACGAGGACAGAAGCCCCTCCGAGCTGGAGAAAACACAGCAGAGAGTTACAGAAGATTCAAATTAAGATGGAGCCTCGAGGAATGTACAACGACAACTTCAAACAACAACAATATGCAGTTCTATTAATGAAAGCTTATCTCGCAATCTGGTTTGAGCCGCACACTTCACAACACGGTAGAATTCATACAGTTTAACCTAAGCTGGAGCTGGAGACAGGTGGAGTTGTTTAAAGCAGCTTAAAGGGCACATTTTACACTATTTTCTGATTTATGTTCTGTCGTTTCCTCGTCACAAACACCTGGAGTTGTGTTTTGTTTCATTCACACTTTTAACGCACAAACCTCAGCTTCACTAGAATCATTTGGATCATTTCAGTCCTGGATTTGCCGATCTCGACTGAACTAAAGGTAAAAGGAGCTGTTCAAAACTACAACTTCATGACATCACAACAACAACAATCATTATATAAATTAGTGTTGTCATAATAGCGCAATTTCAAACTTGATTTCGATACTAAGGAACAGACTCGATACTCAATACTGATTCTGATACCATGATGATAATAAAAAAACGTTTTCTTTAGACAGTGGTCCATGGGCGTATTTAAGTCTCTGTGCTCTTCTTATTCTTGTTCTGCTCCTGATCGTTCTAAAGACATTCAGGAAAGCTTCTGCTCTGTGCTGCTGTGAATGTGACCTATATTCCCGTCTATAATACATCTTCTCTTTAGCTCAGACTCCGGAGCTGTTCCTGGTGGATTTCCTGGACTCACAGTTAATGCATCTGGAGCTGATCCAAGCGCACTCACTTAAACGTGCAGTGGAACATGACTCTATTGATTAGTGTGGTTTTCAAAACATGGAGTCTTTACTCATCAGCCAACAGCTTCTACTGTCAGGACATACGAGTTACACTGAACACGGGGCAGTTCGAGATCTGTCAGAGTAATATTAGTTATGTAGTCGATTAACTGGCGGATGGAGTCTTAGTCGACCAAAATGTGCATTAGCCTGTGATGTTTGCGGTCACATTTGTCCTGTTATTTTATTTACCACTTCATTTCATTTTCCCAATTTGCCAAACACAACTCAATAACTGGAAATAACCCTGGGCTCTTGTTTTGTTAAATTATCACACAATAAATAGTTCATGTAAACTAGTGATGTGATGTTCCGTATCGAGGCTTCGAAGCGTGTGCCGAGTAGGGGACGGGGCGTTTCCATGATGCACGTATCGAGGCTCGCTTCATTTAGAGGAGGAGCTGAAAATGATGACGGCCGAAGCCTCGCTGCCCGGCTGTACCACGTGACTGATTCAGGAAGTGGTTCGGATTTTGCTGCGAGTTTTGACAGCGATATAAACCCCTCAGGCTCCATTCAAAATGTGGGTGTTTGATGGAGAGTTGCGGTCAGTGAGAGTTTGGAGACAGTTTGGACAGAGTTAGAGATAGTGTCCTGTTTTCCAAAGCAGGAGAAATATTGTCCAAAAAAAAAAAAAAAAAAAAAAAAAAAGAAATCGCCTAAGATCTGCCAGTGAAGAAACTGTTGTTTTTAAATAGAAACTAATGATGAGTCCCATAAACCATAATCACTGGCCATACCTCAGCATTACAAAAGCACAATCATTGTCCAAACCCCAACCCCAAAGACCCTCACCTCACTGTAAATGATCTTTTCCATTTTCATCATTTCCAAATAATAATTTTCCATATCACCAGTATATATGCACACAGTATACTGCCATCACTACAATATACATGTTTTGCATACTTCTTTATTTTGCTGACAGCTTTATTCACAGGCTTTCTGCAAAATGCCACACACTTCAAATTCACACCAACTGATATTTTTGTGTCCAGTAGAGGTCCTACTAGAGCAAATGAAGCTTCAAAAAGCTTTGCGCTGGAGTGAACCAACTGGATGAAAGGCTTCAGTGCTTCATGAAGCTTCATCTGCCCATCACTAATGTAAACATGTTTTGTTTGCCAACTCTTTTCAGTTAAACAGTTTCAGATTTGCCAAACTCACCTGGTCCTCCACATGGTCCAGACAAAGACGGGGCGTGGCCAGTGTCGGCCATTTTTATAACCTTTGGTCGGGGTCACGGGTCAGACCATGTGGAGGAGGGGGTGAGATGTTTGGAGTCAGTTGTGTTTTTCTGCATTTCTGTGTTTGTGTTTTGATTTAAGTTCACTTTAACTTCACTTGTGTTTATTTTTTCATGTTAAATTAATCCGTGATGAGACTGAAACCTGTAAAAGTGTGAGTACAAGAGCAGGTCTGATGTCACACACCTGTACACTTTACACACACAGACTCACCTGTGGGCGGAGCTAACACACACACAGACTCACCTGTGGGCGGAGCTAACACACACACAGACTCACCTGTGGGCGAAGCTAACACACACACACACAGACTCACCTGTGGGCGAAGCTAACACACACACACACACAGACTCACCTGTGGGCGGAGCTAACACACACACACACACACACACACACTGACTCACCTGTGGGCGGAGCTAACACACACACACACACACACACACTGACTCACCTGTGGGCGAAGCTAACACACACACACACACTGACTCACCTGTGGGCGGAGCTAACACACACACACACACACACACACTGACTCACCTGTGGGCGAAGCTAACACACACACACACTGACTCACCTGTGGGCGGAGCTAACACACACACGGACTCACCTGTGGGCGGAGCTATCCCACAGATCAGGTGAGACTTCAGTGTACTCGTGTGCAGGTGGTCGCTGTGTTTAAGTTATTTATTTTCAGTTTTAACCAAGCTGGCAGTTTATTTGTATTTTTTTTTTTATTCTTTTAATTTTAATTCTCTGGTAAGACACTTTTAGTTGTAAGTCTGCCTCCTGCTTTGATTATTATTTTATTTAAATGAAGATTTCTATGGAACAACAACAGAAAGCAGAAGTGAGTGTTTGGTATTTCTATGTAAAAAAGCACATTAAATGACTTGACTCTGTCTTTATATAAATACATACAATAGTAGTGTGTGTGAGCTCCCCCTGCAGGTGTAGTCTTGTGAGTGCAGTTTAGGTCAGAGTTTTAAGAGGTTTTTTTTTAGACGATCGGCAGCACGTCTTTAGTCCAAGAAGAGTGGCAGTGTGACGTCACTCAGTGTTTGGCTCCAGTCAAATGAAGCTCAAGAGGCTAGCAGTTATAGGGGCCATTGTTTTATGGACAAAATACCAAAATAAAATAAGCATCATGTAGAGCGGGTTAATATGAACATTTTAAGACCAAAATGACAAGCCTCACTGCCGCAGTTACAGTTTTTCAATGTAAAGTCAATTGGAGCCGATGGAGCTGGAAGTGCCCCCATGCTCACTTCCTGTTTGGAACGTGGCAGTTAGCGGGTTAGCTAATGTCCCTTTATATAAAGTCTATATCATACTTTTTAATCAATTGTGTCTACTGGGACGGTCTATTTCTGCACATGTTCGAATCCTCTGGACTTATTGAGGACACAGGAGCCGTCTCTCTCTGGATTCATGATTATAACAGCGAGAAGTTCAAAACAAAAGGATTTCTCATCTGCTCTTTAAATAGCTCTGTCCTAGTTTCCACCTCTCAAACGGACTGCTGCATTGGCACAACACAGCCACGAAAACCTGGTTCAGTGTTCTGCAGAAATGAACAAGGATCAAAGCAAACTATAATAATTACGAATAATTTTGCATTTTACTGCTGAGCTTTAAGGAAGACTTTTAGCTTTTAAAGACGCCGTACCTGATTTTTACTGAGTTAAAAATGTGAAAATCAGAATGAGTTCATTTGAAGCAGTTTGCAGTGGTCCAAAGTTCTGCCTCACTTGCTTTATGCATTCAGAAGATCCTCACCGTGATGAGTTTAGAAGAGCTTTTCACAACTTTCAGAGACCAGAGCAGCATTTTGCACTTGATTATAAGACAATAAAACTCAGCAGCAGCAGACTTTTTTGACTTTAACATATCTGGAAAGGGGCTGGACACATTTTTGTTTAAAGAAATTCTATATTACGCAAAACTGACTCCTGTGGGCTTTAAGTCATGTTATAATGTGTTCTGTTCCACCTTGTGATGTCATGAAGTGGTAGTTTTCAAGTGAACAGCTCCTTTTACCTTTAGTTCAGTAGAGTTTGGCAATTCCATCCATCCATTTTCTTCCGCTTATCCAGGGCAATTCCAAAGCTGAAATTATCCAAATGATTCTAAGGTGTGTGGAGATTAAAAACACAATGGAGCACTTCCTGTATTACCACATGACATCACAAAGTGGAACAGAGTGTTTTCTGTTTGAGAGAACTCCTCAGCCTAAATCTAAATCCACTTAATTTCTACAGCTCATTTTACAAACAAAGCAGTTTCCAAAATGCTGTACAGAAATCAGAAAATGAAAACAACAAAAAGGTAAATTGCTAAAAAATGTATCATATCAGTCCCAAAACAATAAAATGAGTAAAAAGCAAAACCATAAAAATCATAAAATAGCAGTAAATAAGCCAAATAAATAAAAGAATATATGAAGGGTTTGTGTGTTAAACAAGTGTGAAAGAAACAAAACACAACTCCAGGTCTGTTTGCGATGAGGAAACGACATTAGAACAGATCTGAAAATAGCTTAACATGGGCCCTTTAAATACATGGGGAAAAAATGAGTACAATTCGCTAAATATGCTAAATATAATAACGAAAAATACGCTTTAAATATTTCCATGCCAAAACGACACAATGATGTCCGCTCAGGGCTAAAATCACCAAAGAAAGCAGCCAAAAGTGCAGGAAAAACTCTGAAAATGTTAAAAAGAAGTTTGCAAATCCATTTCCACACCAGGGATTTCAAAATGCAGGACTTTTTTATTACACCAGAGCTGGCCACTAAAAAAGCAGGAAGGGAGCAGAGTAATTGGATACAGGCTCCGTGTAGCGACACCAAAGAATCTTTTTCTACAACTCTGACCAAAAACCCAACTCTCCGTGAACGTCCGGGCGAGTCTTTTATTCATGTTTGACAATCTATAAAACACTGAAAGCCTGAAAACGTGAATCGACTTAGAAAAAAACGCTATAATGTTGTTGACAATATGTACTACCTGCTTAAAGGTTCACTGTGGAGGGTCTTGTTTTTGCTTTGCCTGAAATGTTCCATAGTAGGGCATTAAAGGGCCCATATTACGCTATTTTCTGACGTTCTAATGTCGTTTCCTCATCGCAAACAGACCTAGAGTTGTGTTTTGTTTCATTCACACTTGTTTAATGCACAAACCCTTCATATATTCTTTCATTTATTTGGCTTATTTACTGCTATTTTATGATTTTTATGGTTTTGCTTTTATTTGATTTTTACTCGTTTTATTGTTTTGGAACTGGTATTATCAATTTTTTAGCAAATTTACCTTTTTGTTGTCTTAATTTTCTGATTTCTGTGCAGCACGTTGGAAACTGCTTTGTTTGTAAAATGTGCTGTAGAAATTAAGTGGATTTGGATTTAGGCTGAGGAGTTCTCTCAAACCGAAAACACTCTGTTCCATTTTGTGATGTCATGTGGTGATACAGGAAGTGCTCCATTTGTGTTTTTAAACTCCACACACATTAGAATCATTTGGATAATTTCAGCTTTGGAATTGCCCCGGATAAGCGGAAGAAAATGGATGGATGGAATTGCCAAACTCTACTGAACTAAAGGTAAAAGGAGCTGTTCACTTGAAAACTACCACTTGATGACATCACAAGGTGGACTAGAGCGTTTGGAGCTTTGGAGATGTATGAATGAATGAATGAATGAATGAATGCCTTTATTGTCAATTCCTTCACATGTACAGGACATACAAAGCAATCGAAATTGGACCTATCGGCCCGACCGAACATTACAGCAAACAAGAAGACAATATGACATGGGGACGACGACACGGACCAGACCGGACCGGGCGACAGGTAGCAGATAGGAATAAACAATGCAGCATAACATGAGGGTCGAGGGAGGAGAAAAAAAAAAGAGAACCGCCCCCAGACCCCCAGACCCCCAGACCCTCAGACCCCCAGACCATGCTCGGGGCATAGTATGGAGTGAGAGCACAAATAAAAAACACCTCCGAGCATCAGCAACATAGTCAAAACACAGAACAAACATTTCACAGGATGAGCAACAGGGTTGGGGAGGGGTGTGGAGGAAGTCCAACGTAGGCGAGCAGCATCCGGATCCTGCAGCCCTGTTGGCGCTGATGCAACAGACCCGCCCACCTGGTCGGGGGTACGAAGCTGCGAGGGGTTGGGGAGGGGCCAGGCTCCCTCCGCTGTAATCTCAGGGCGATTTGACACCAGCCCGGCCTTGGTCAGGACCAGCACAGCTTGGGGAGGCCAAAAGATAAGATTGGGTTGTTTTGGTTTAGAGCAGCAGCTGCGTCAAATTTTCAACAACAGTGCTCTGTTTGTCCATTGGTCTCAAGGTCTTCTCATCTCTCTATGCAAAGCGTCAATCTTCTCCATGATGGTTTCTGTATTGCGAATAAGAGCCAAAGTTCCATCCAGTCTGCGGTCCATGACTGCTAACCTCTCCGAGATGTTTCCAAAGTGCGGTACGAGGCCGCCAAACCTTCCATAATACGGCTCAAAGTCACAGTTTGAGTAGTGGCAGCTTTGCCCATCATTTCAATCAATCCGGGCAGCCAAGTGGGGCTTTGAACAGCTGCCTCGGTACTCCGTTTTTTCTTGAAAGACAGGGCCACGCCTAATCCAATCAGCAAAAGTCCTGTAATCATGGTTCCGAATAAGTATAAATCCTCTATGTCCTCTACGGAAAGCGCTGACAGACACACAACTCGCCACTTGTCCCAACCGTCCATCGTGTATCCGGCAGCGTAGGTTCCCGCAGGGCACGCAGGTTCGCCCGATCCTGCTTGTCTTGTTGAAAAAATAGTGTCAATTGCGTTCAGAGACCAACTTATCAAAGCCATAGTAAATTTGGTTTTGGAGAGCAGAGCGGAGAGAGTCACTCAAGGAAAAAAAAAGACTAGACACTAGATCAGACAAGACAAAGAGCAGAGCAGGGAAAAATAAGGGGCAGGAGAGGAGAGAAAATGCGTCCACCCTCACCAAGAGCCAAACGACAGACTGTAGACAGACTAACAATAAAGAGTTCCTCAAACATGTGAATGAAACAAACACAACTCCAGGTCTGTTTTTGAGGAGGAAACATTAAAAGATGACTTAAATCTCACATGGGTCCGTTTCATGTAATTTGGGCCCTTTAAGCTTGTCTATCTCCATGGAGACCAAACAGTGATGACGGACCCAGAGGCGCAAGATACAAACTCAGGATATAGCAAAAATAATTATTCCTCACCTCTCGAAAAGTGATAAATTTAAACTGCAGCGTCTCATCCACATTATGCACAGAATTTGTCCTCTGCAAATAATGACCCCAGTCCACAAACCCGCTCTGTGAATCCAGTTTTTCTGCGTTTTTTAAAAGTAAAAAGTCCAGAGTCGTTCCTCACGTGTGTCTGTTACATCCACACAGCGACGGATCGAGGTGAAGCTGCAGATTAGTGACAGTGACTCTACTTCCTGTGAACTTTATCTCCAATTTATGTTTTAAAAATCATGTATCTGAAGTTTTGCACCACATTTCACAAATAATAATAACACATTTTTGACTTGTATCTAAACTCTGATCTTTGAACACTTAAGAGTCTCAAATCGAGTGGTTTTACTCTAGACAGGAAACAGCAGACGTGATCGCGCTCGCAGGTTTCTATCTTGTGGTCCGCAGACGTTTCCCACTGAAGTCTTTGTGATCGCAGATTTAAAATCTCATCAGATTCTCCTCGTGTCTGTGGTGTGCGCTTTTTGTTGCACGTTTAAAAACCGTTTAAGACAGAAAAATCCAGTAGTGTGTGGCGGCCTTTAGAGGAAGAACGCGCGGTTTTCAAGTATTTTTTTTTACCAGTACACCCTATATTGTGGAACATTCCAGGTGAAGGAATGACAGCTCATTAGGGACGGTACAAGATCTCCTGCCACAAGATCTCGTGAGACAAAACTGCCTCAAGATCGTGCACACAAGAGAAAAATGATCTGAGATGAGATTTTTTTCCATGTGTTTACAGTAAGATTGGACAAAAAGGGTCACGTGTTGGTCAGTTATATCTCTTAGAGTTCTGAAAAGCAGCACTAGAATGGAAACAAAAATATGAAATGAAATAAATAACAAAACTGTGAGGCCAAAACTGGAGACTGAACCGTGAAATGAATATATTAGGAATTATATTAAAATCTTGGCTCGTTCTTGTGGATCCAATCTCGTATCTCGACTCGTCTCGTGGAGATTTTGTCTCGTCCCGTCCCTGCAGCTCATACTTGGTACATAAAGTACAGAGAAACTGCCTTTGTTGCACACTCACATAATCCAAGGACTTGGATGAAAAGCTCAGTGACAATAGACGTACAGAAACAGAAGCATTGTGAATATCTGTGGTTAAAGCGCCTGTACCTGCTTTTCCCATGTATTTGAGACACAGATTTATCGAATAAACAGCTCTTGAGGTCAAAATAATTCTGCTGTGTGCTGTTTGTATCTAATTATAAAGCATCTGATTGTAAATTAATCAGGTGGTGGTGAATAATTTGCTCTGAATGCTCCACTGCGACCTGTTTCAAATGGACTAGTTCTGTTTTTCATGTTTTAAAAGTGTAAAAATCAGGTAGAAGAGCGGAGACTTTAATCAATACAGATAATCAGACCTGCTGTAATATTTCCAAACTGGATCTTCAAGCAGCTATCGTCTTTATCATGTCATTTTAGCCCAGTCTTCATTATAAAACCATGAACGTCAGACAAAATGCACCTTCTCCTCGAGCTACTACAGAGAAAAAAGGTCTGAATGCTTTAATCAAGTCTTATGTCGTTTCTTTCTATAGCGACAAAACCATGAATGAACAGCTCCCGCTCTTTTCTCCTCCGTAATTATAGCGACACATCGAGGACGATTCAAAGCCAGATGGTTTCATAGATACTCCCTGACGTGTACGCCGCAGATACTTCAAGACTGCAGTAGAAGAAGCAGCAGTAGTAGTTGTATCAGTAGCAGTAGTAATAGTAGTAGTAGTAGTAGTAGTTGCAGTAGTAGCAGTAGTAGTAGTAGCAGTAGTAGCAGTAGTAGTAGTAGTAGTAGTAGTAGTAGTAGTAGTAGTAGTAGTAGTAGTAGTAGTATTTTGCCACCTTTAGTTTGTGTTTGCAGTAAAGATTACATAACTACAACAAACTTGGTCTTTGAGGTGTGGAGACTTTTATTTAAAAAAGGAAAAATTATCGATTAATCAGTATTGACATTTATAGATCAGACACTTAAACTACCACTTCATGACATCACAAGGTGGTAGAACAGCTCCTTTTACCTTTAGTTCAGTAGAGATCGGCAATTCCAGGACTGAAATGATCCAAATGATTCTAGTGAAGGAGTGTGGAGTTTAAAAACACAGTGGAGCTAGTTTCCCTGTTAAAATGGGCCTGTGCAGAGTGAATGAACTCCACTTGTCTTTGTTGGTGAGTTTGGTTTGGCGTTTGGTGTTTGGACGTGAGGCTCTTACTCAGATCTCCGTCTGCTACACAACAGTTTACACACAGCCCACACAGAGGAGCTCCAGTCCATCCATCTGATGCTCTTTTGCTCCGTCCAAGTGTCTTTGACCAGATTAGTCCTGCTTTAGTCCTGCTTTAGTCCTGCTTTAGTCCTGCTTTAGTCCTGCTTTAGTCCTGCTTTAGTCTTAGGACCTTTCTGAGTTCAGGTTTCAGTCTAGTTTTGTCCTGACTTATACCAGTTTAGACCAGATTTAGTACTGGGGAAGTCCTAGTTTAAGTCCTAGTTCAGTGCTGATTTTGATCTGGTTTTGTCCTGTTTTAGATCCCAGTTTTGTCCTAATTTTGGTCTAATATAGTACTAGTCCTGGTTTAAATCCAGCTTTAGACTTAGATTAGGCCATTATGTAGTTCCATTTTAGTCCAAACTGAATACAGATGAAATCCTGGTTTGAAAAGTCCAGGTTTAGTCCTGGTTTAGTACTGGTTTAGTCTAATATAGTACTGATGAAGTACTAGTTTAAGTCCTTCTTTAAGTCCAGGTTTAGTCTTGGTTTATTTTTCACTTAGTTCTGGTTTAGTTCTGCTTGGTTTTGGTTCTGGTTTAGTCGTAGTCCTGATTTTGATTTAGTATAGTACTGGTGAAGTCCTAATTTAAGTATTAGTTTATAGTCTTGGTTTAGTTCTAGTTTAGTCCTGGTTTAGTCCAGGTTTCAGTCCTAGTTTTGTTTCTGTTTGGATCCTACCTTCAGTCCTGGTTCCTGGTTTAGTCCTGGTTTGGCCATGGTTCAGTCCTGGTTTAGTGCGTTTAGTGTTAGTTTAGACCTGGTTTAGACCTGGTTTAGTCCTGCTTTAGTCCTGGTTTAGACCTAGTTCAGACATGTTCCATATCTGGTTTGCCTCTAGTTCAGTTTTGGCCTGATTTAGAATAGTTTAGCGTCTCATTTTTGTGACTTTGCAAAACCTCCTTTAGTCCTGGTTTAGTCCTAATTAAGTCGTACAGTTTTAGTCCTGGTCTAGTCTAGTTTGAATCTGGTTTTAGTCCTGGTTTAGACCCAGACGTGGACATGATGTTGACGTCTAGATTAAAGTTTAGGGCAGATAAGAAGATTACTAAAATGTCCTACGTATGTCCCACCATTGAACTAAACACTGCTTAACTCACAATATCTGAGGAATTACATGTAATTTATTAGATTTTATTAGGCAACTGTTTTGTTTTCCAACACAAACACTTGATATTTGTTCTGTGGTGATTTTAGCATTAGACAGAGGGAATAGAACTGTACTGTTTGTTTTGAAAATGTCCCTGTGTACAGTAAAGCCATCACAATATAAGGATTATTATGTGTTTACTTACAGTTTTTACAATTTACAATTCATCTTTTACAGTCTTTTCACAAATGTGTTTTAGAAGAATTGGTTCAGTCCTGGTTTAGATCCTTGACTGGTTCCTTAGTACTGGTTTAGTCCTGGTTTATTCCTAGTTTAGTCCTTGTCTCGTTTTAGCATAGTCCTGCTTTAGTCTGGGCTCAGTTCTGGTTTAGTCCTGGTTTAATCCTGATTTAGACCGTATTCAGTCCTGGTTTAGTCCCGATTTAGTCCTGGTCTCATCCTGCTTTAGACCTGGTTTAGTCCTGCTTTTAAGTCCTGGTTTAGTTCTGGTTTTGCACTGGCCATGATCCCAGTTTAGTCCTGATGATTTTTGCACAAATTCAAGAAACATGTAGACAGAAAGAAATATACAAAATGAATAGAGTGTAGTGGAAATTTGAATCACAATTTACGCATTTTGGTGTGATATTTTCAGTGTATAAATCAAAATAAAATGAATAAAAGTACCACAGAGCAGTAGTGTCTCTGCACACCTGTTTGCGCTCAGAATCTGCTCGTATTTCACGTCTTTCTCTCGTGTTGTTTTCGCACACCGAGCGCATCTGCTCACAGTCCACTGCCACGGGATTAACGCTCCACCATCATCCCCCTGTAAAGCTTTAACACATGCACACACCGCCACGCAGCGCTACAACTACTGCCCCGTGCACGCGAACACACCTGCCCAAAAGCCCCCTGCGCACCACGTGACCCCCGCATCTGCCCCCCTCGTTACCTTGGTCAGCTGCGCGATCTTCTTGCTCATTTTCAGATGCAGGTCCTGCGTGTATTCCAACGCCAGGCTGCCGTCGTAAAACATGTTTGTGGAGCTTGGAGACTGGACGTATTTGCTGGTCGAGGTGGGGGTACAACTGCTGCTGCTGCTGCTGCTACTATAAGGAGGTTGCCATCCGGACCCCGACGCCATTTTCACGCCCCTTCAAAAACAACAAAATTAATGAGAGAAAAATGCGCTCCTCTAAGCGCCAAAAGCGTCCATTGTTGTGTTGTCCAGTGTTTGGTTCAGCGGAGAGAGGGACAGAGGGAGAGAGGGAGGAAAGCGCAGGGGATGAGCACTCGGAGCGTGCGTCAGTCAGTCGTAATCGGGAGCGCGCACCCCGATGAAATGATGAGAGAGGAGAGGCGGGGACGCGCGCCAGATGCTCATCGGTGGACGATCACAAGGGTTGCCAAGTCAGAGCCACTGTTTCAAGCGAAAAATCAGCGAATCCAAATGGTTTCTGTGCACAATATAAGGATTAATATACGTTTACTTAATGGTGTTTTTTTTTTTTTTTTTGGTTTAGAGCCTTTATTGGTTCCTTAGTCTTGGTTTAGTGCTGCTTTAGTCCTGGTTTAGTCTTGCTTTAGTCCTGGTTTGGACCCGTTTAGTCCTGTTTTAGTCCTGCTGTAGTCATGGTTTAGTCCTGCTTTAATCTTGTTTTAGTCCTGCTTTAGTCTTGTTTTAATCCTGGTTTATTCCTAGTGTAGTCCTGGTTTAGTCATGGTTTAGTCCTAGTGTAGTCTTGTTTTAGTCCTGGTTTAGTCCTGGCTTAGTCCTAGTGTAGTCTTGTTTTAGTCCTGTTTTAGTCCTGGTTTAGTCCTGTTTTAGTCCTGTTTTAGTCCTGTTTTAGTCCTGTTTTAGTCCTAGTGTAGTCTTGGTTTAGTCCTGGTTTAGTCCTGTTTTAGTCCTGTTTTAGTCCTGTTTTAGTCCTAGGGTAGTCTTGGTTTAGTCCTGGTTTAGTCTTGTTTTAGTCCTGTTTTAGTCCTGGCTTAGTCCTAGTGTAGTCTTGTTTTAGTCCTGGTTTAGTCCAGTTTTAGTCCAGTTTTAGTCCTAGTGCAGTCTTGCTTTAGTCCTGTTTTAGTCCTGGTTTAGTCCTGTTTTAGTCCTGTTTTAGTCCTAGTGTAGTCTTGGTTTAGTCCTGTTTTAGTCCTGGTTTAGTCCTGTTTTAGTCCTGTTTTAGTCCTGTTTTAGTCCTAGTGTAGTCTTGGTTTAGTCCTGGTTTAGTCCTGTTTTAGTCCTGTTTTAGTCCTGTTTTAGTCCTAGGGTAGTCTTGGTTTAGTCCTGGTTTAGTCTTGTTTTAGTCCTGTTTTAGTCCTGGCTTAGTCCTAGTGTAGTCTTGTTTTAGTCCTGGTTTAGTCCAGTTTTAGTCCAGTTTTAGTCCTAGTGCAGTCTTGCTTTAGTCCTGTTTTAGTCCTGGTTTAGTCCTGTTTTAGTCCTGTTTTAGTCCTAGTGTAGTCTTGGTTTAGTCCTGGTTTAGTCCTGGTTTAGTCTTGTTTTAGTCCTGTTTTAGTCCTAGTGTAGTCTTGGTTTAGTCCTGGTTTAGTCCTGTTTTAGTCCTGTTTTAGTCCTGTTTTAGTCCTGTTTTAGTCCTGTTTTAGTCCTGTTTTAGTCCTAGGGTAGTCTTGGTTTAGTCCTGGTTTAGTCTTGTTTTAGTCCTGTTTTAGTCCTGGCTTAGTCCTAGTGTAGTCTTGTTTTAGTCCTGGTTTAGTCCAGTTTTAGTCCAGTTTTAGTCCTAGTGCAGTCTTGCTTTAGTCCTGTTTTAGTCCTGGTTTAGTCCTGTTTTAGTCCTGTTTTAGTCCTAGTGTAGTCTTGGTTTAGTCCTGGTTTAGTCCTGGTTTAGTCTTGTTTTAGTCTTGTTTTAGTCCTGTTTTAGTCCTGGCTTAGTCCTAGTGTAGTCTTGTTTTAGTCCTGGTTTAGTCCAGTTTTAGTCCAGTTTTAGTCCTAGTGCAGTCTTGCTTTAGTCCTGGTTTAGTCCTGGTTTAGGTCCTTTATTTATTCCGGTTTGAGTCCTAGTTTAGTGCTGGTTTTGTCCTGGCTAGTCCAGATTTGTTTTTTGTTTTTTTTTTCTTCTTTACAAATTCAGTTCACATAAGATGCTCACTGATGTATGATCAGAAGGGTTGCCAGGCCAGAGTCACTGTTTCACGCAAAAATAAGCGCGTAACAGCCGTGTGAAATCGGTAAGACAGACGGTACTGGCGTAACGGGGAGAGAGACGAGCTGGAGCCTGTGCGCGCAGCTTCCGTTAAACTACAGGACCCGAACACCTGCGATGGAGCTGGATTTTCATTCTTATTTCTGTCAATGAATGAATAATGTAAAACAAGCTCATTTACAGCCGTGTTTTTGAATGAAAGGTCTCCAATTTGGGTTGAACATCGTATTTTTCTTGTCAAAGAAGGATCTGATTTGATCTCAGTTCAATTCATATGCGTTACAGAATGTACAGAAGTCGCCAACTCTGTATTACCAAGCAGTTTTAACTTTATTTATGCCGAAATAGGTTACGAACACGTTCTTGTTACGTAAGTCTACAGGTAACACTGTCCCTACATACGTGTCCTTTTATAACACAATGGAAGATAATGAGTTATGTAATCTAATTCGGAATATATGGGGCCCTAATGGATTCTGGGTATATGACTGCACCATTCTGATAAGATTACATGAAACTGCTTCATTCATAAGTGCAGGTGTGTTCGTCCCTCGTTTGTAGAGTCTGAGTCAGGAGGAGTGTGGAGCAGAGCTGTGGACTGGCGCGCAAAAATCCATAGTATTACCTCATCCTTTTGACGACATTCATAAATACTGAACGGCCCTGCGCTTGTAATGCGCACAGGTGACCACAAGGTGACGCCATTCATCAACATAATCCCCAAGTTGAACGTTAACCCTCCTTATACTAGAATTATTCCAACTGTTGGGGAAGAATTCGCCTCAAGATATGAAAAAGTGTCATTTACATCCAGTTATTTCTCGCACCACGAAAGAGATCCGGTCTGGCCCTGGTTTAGGATTTTGTCCGTTCTAATTTGCCATGAATTCGTGAGTTTTTTGTCCTGTTCTGAAGTGGTTTCATTCTCATTTTAAATAAATAAACAATATCTGTTCAAGCTGGTTTAATTATTGCGTTGGCTATTTTATATTCACCGTTCTGTCACGTTTGGGTTTAGTTCTGGTTTAATATGATGAAATATGATCAGACTAATAAAAATAAATGCAACACAAAAGATTTATTTAGTTAGATGAATATTAATATATAAATCTGTCATAAAAAGTCCTTCCTTGTGCGTAAATTGTCCCTGCATTTTGGATGTTGTTTTTGGTTTTGTTGACTAAGGTAACTTAGCGCATCTTCTTGTATTTTTCCACTTTTCTTCTCAACTCTTTTCCACAAACTGCCACTTCACTGATGTAAAACTGTGGTAAATAAATATTAGTCAGAATTATGAAAACATGAAAACCTGTCACACGCACTTTCACTTTGCTCCAGGTCCCCAAACACGCGCGGGGAGGAGGAGGGAGGGTTTGGAGAGAGCGGGAGCCCGTGCGTAAATGCGCGCTCTCTCCATCTCTCCATCCTCTGTCTCCTTCCATCCCTCCTCGCGCCTGCACACTTCTTTTCTTTTCCACTCATTCCTCGCGTGTTCTTGCTCCGCTGCAGCCGTGGAGTCGCGCGTGTCTCGGCTCGGTGCCCTCCTGCAGGGTTTGGGGGGGTCCGCTCCCGGCAGCACGTCCCGTTTCCTCCCGGGGTTCGTGAGCACCGCGGAGAACCATGGCTCGGAGCGGCGGGAGAGGCGCGGGTCCACCCGGTCACGGATGCCCGTCATGCGGGGACTGATCGCGCCGCAGAACACCTTCCTGGACACCATCGCCACGCGCTTCGATGGGACACGTGAGTGAACCGAGTGGAATGGGACTAAAGCAGGACTAAAGGAGGACTAAAGGAGGACTAAAGGAGGACTAAAGGAGGTCTAAAGGAGGACTAAAGGAGGTCTAAAGGAGGACTAAAGGAGGACTAAAGGAGGACTAAAGGAGGACTAAAGCAGGACTAAAGGAGGTCTAAAGGAGGACTAAAGGAGGACTAAAGCAGGACTAAAGGAGGTCTAAAGCAGGACTAAAGGAGGACTAAAGGAGGACTAAAGCAGGACTAAAGGAGGTCTAAAGGAGGACTAAAGGAGGACTAAAGCAGGACTAAAGGAGGACTAAAGCAGGACTAAAGGAGGACTAAAGGAGGACTAAAGCAGGACTAAATCAGGACTAAAGTAGGACTAAAGCAGGACTAAACCAGGACTAAACCTAAGCCCGGACTAAAGCAGGACTAAACCAGGACTATACCACAACCTTCCAGGACTACAGTGGGGCTAAAGCAGGACTATAAACTGAGACTAAAACAGGACTCAACCAGCACTAAAATGGGACTAAAGCAGGACTACACCTGAACTAAACCAGGACTAAACCAAGGCTAAGTCAGCTCTTTTACTTTTTAATTGAATCATTTTCATTACATTAAACCTATTGTGTGCACTACATTTGTTGAATTGCTCAGTATTCGGTGAATGAACACAGTTTTGCTCATGTGAAATTACAAATAAACTTTTAAAAGCCTCAAAGTTCCAATCAGGTTTTTATCTTTAAAGTTTCTATTTTACAATATTTTCTGATGTGTGTTTTAATGTCGTTTCCTCGTCACAAACACCTGGAGTTGTGTTTTGTTTCATTCACATGTTTAACACACAAACCTGCACATTTAGACTGAATTCTTCTCTCAAACTGAAAACACTCTGTTCCACCTTGTGATGTCATCATGTGGTGATACAGGAAGTGCTCCAGTGTGTTTTTAAACTCCACACACCTTCACTAGAATCATTTGGATCATTTGAGCCCAGGAACTGCCAAACTCTACTGAACTAAAGGTAAAAGGAGCTGTTCACTTGAAAACTACCACTTGATGACATCACAAGGTGGATCAGAGCGTTTGGAGCTTTGGAGATGTAGACAGATTAATAATAAAGAGTTAATCAAACATGTGAATGAAACAAACACAACTCCAGGTCTGTTTTTGAGGAGGAAACAACATTCTAACAGGACTTAAAGCTCACAAGAGTCCATTTTGTTTAATACAGTACCTTTTAATCATCTGTTTGCATTTTTTATTTGTTTAGTCATGTGTGAACTTTTGATTACGAAAACAAGATAATAAATAAAAGGTTAATTTTCTGTAACCCAGCTGACCTTGTGTCCACATAGGAGATTAAACAGCCTATTAGCCCAATATTGCACATGTGGCATGTATTTCTTATTTGGCAACCATCCTCCCTTAATTACACTTTCCAAATTTAAATCCATTACGGCGATAACAATCTTATCTGCTGCCACTCACCGCTGCCTCTCTGCGCTTCCTGCTCTCAATTAGCACGACGAGGATATGCAAATCCTGCACGGAAAAAATGAACTCACACAGGGTCCAGTGAAACCAGAGGAGAGTCCAGGATTTAATGAACGAGACTCATGTTCTGAAGCTGGAATCCTGCTGTAGTCCCGCTTTAAAGGTGCACTGCGTAACTTTTATGGTGAAGGGTCTGCCGCTCGTTTATCGCCATGGAAATGTTATTGCATTGTCGAGAATGTTCCACAGTATGTGACAAAGGACAATGTTTAAAGTTAATGAAATGTAAAACAGAGAGAGATACTTAAATTGTATTGTAACATACATTTGGCTCATTGGTGACTTGGTTTGGTTTTGGGGTGGGGAAAGAAATGTTAATTTATTTATTTATTTATTTATTTATTTGGATTGATCTGTGAAAGGAGCAGAGTTTATATGATTTATCTTCTTCCTGTTCCTTTTGTTCATGCAGCAAAGACAAGGCAAATAATGGTATAATAATGGAAATAATAATAATAAATAATAATGGAATAATATGTATTTATGTTAACTGTCAGATTTTTTTGTTGTTGTTCTCTTTAAATTGATGCAGCATGAGCAATAAATACATAAATAAATGTATAGATTAAACCTATCTATCACAAGGGAGACAAGCAGGTTACAGCACTACATTGAGGTCAGATCTGTGGAGAGGCACCCTTATTCACAGAAGCAATTATTACATTTTTGAGCAATAGAAACACAAATAAATGCTATATAGATGGATATGTTTAAAGGACATTCCAGAGAAAGCAATAACATCTCCATGGAGATGAACAGGAGGCAGAACCTCCACCAGAAAAGTTGCACCTTTACTGCAGGTTTAGACTTTGACAAAAATATCGAAAATCAGATCCTAATTGATACTAAAACTAGTATCGAAACTAAATCCTCATTTTTCGCAGGTATCGGCACTAAAAAGTCCCATTGACAGGACAGAAAGATCAATTTTCTGTCCTCTTTTGGATCATTTCTTGGTTAGAACTACAGTGGAAATGATATAGTCCACGTTTAGACCTGGTTTAGTCCTGCGATAGACCTGGTTTATGACAGAAATGATGCTTTTCTGAATGTCTTTAGAATGATCTGGAGCTGGATCAGAACAAGTATAAGAGTACAGAGACTAGTATACGCCCATGGACCTGGTTTAGACCTGGTTTAGACCTGGACCACTATGAAACCTACCTGGACCACTGAAGGATTACACACACATAAGGCCACATGGGAACAGAAAAGAAAGTACGACCATTTCATGTGGAAAATCACATTCTACTGTCTAAAGAAAGAGTTTTGTTTTTTTATTTTACATTTTTATATCATTTTGGTATCAGAATTGGTAATGAGTATGTGGAAATGAGCCAGGAATGTTCCACAATATTCCATTACACTTGTGTATCTTGTATTTATTTCATTTTGTTCAATAATACCTTGAAAAACATGCATTCATGACACGGCCTGTTGGCTTCACCTGCTTGTTTCCATGGAGATATGTGTATTTAATGCCCTACTTTGGTACATTCTGAGACAGCCAATAGCAAAGAGGCAGGTTGTGCTCAGAGGTGCTTTGTGGAGATGGTAATAACAAAGAACGCATAAACAGATGTGAATCGATATGTTGTGATCTGTTGTGTCGCCGGGACTCTCCACGGTTTTACATTTCAATGAGAGTTTAGAGCACTGGGAATTATCCACAGGCTCTAAGCAGCCAATATAGTCCTGTTTAGACCTGGTTTAGACCTGGTTTAGACCTGGTTTAGTCCTGGTTTAGACCTGGTTTAGTCCTGGTTTAGACCTGGTTTAGTCCTGCTTTAGTCCTGCTTTAGTCCTGCTTCAGTCCTGCTTCAGTCCTGCTTCAGTTCTGATTTAGTCTTGGTTCTAAACCAGTACTAAACCCAGAATAAACCAGGACTAAACCAGAAATAAATCAGGTCTAAACCAGGACTACATCAGGACTAAACAAGAACTACTCCAGGACTAAACCAGGACTAAACAAGGACTACTCCAGGACTAAACCAGGATTACTCCAGAACTAAACCTGGACTACACCAGGACTAAACCAGGACTACTCCAGAACTAAACCTGGACTATACCAGGACTAAACCAGGACTACTCCAGGACTGAACCAGGACTACTCCAGGACTAAACCAAGACTAGTCCAGAACTAAACCAGGACTACGCCAGGACTGAACAAGGACTACTCCAGGACTAAACCAAGATTTAACCAGGACTAAACTAAGACTTAAAACCAGGACTAAACCAAGTCTAAACAAATATTTAAACAGGACTAAACCGGAACTAAACCAAGACCAAACCAGGACTAAACCAAGACAAATTTAAGGATGATGAAATATGAATAAAAGTGACATTTTAAGCGATGCATAATTAGATAAAAATATTGAAATTCTAACAGATTTTCTCCTCCAGCCTGTATCACGTGTTCCACCGCAGTCCAGTGTTTGTGACTGACAGCACACGTACACAACTTCACACAACGTCACACAACGCACACTGTATTCATTCATAACATCCGTAGAATCCAGTACATGAGTAAATCCACTGGGGACGTGGAAATAACACACAAAGAGTCAATACACTGCAGTAGAGAAGGAGAGCGGCAGTGTTATGGACTCCACTTCATGGAGGAGAGATTTAAAGGACTTGGGAATTCTCATTGGAGATTCCGCTGTGTCTATGGAGTATTTCTGGGAATGAGAATTACAATCCAGGGCTAGACCACTGTTAGTCCTAGAAACACTAAACCAGTGCTAAACAGAATTTAAGCAAGAATAAACCAGGACTACTAAACCTAGACTAAACCAGGACTAAACCAGGACTAAACCAGGACTAACACTCTCTACATAATTAAATTCAAAACCTGAGCCACAAAAGAGCCACCTGCTCTCACCTGCTTCAGTGTTATTTATATTGTTCTGTAGCTGCACCTGTTTGAAGCTCCAGCCCAGACAAAGCAGGAGACCTGGAAAAACTGTTGAGGATTTTGTCCTGAGAATTAGGCAATATCTGACTTTAAAACAGACCTATTCTGCAAAATAGACTTTTTACAGGTCTAGAGCGTTAGATGTTTTTATGCACAATAAGACAGGACAATTTGTTGTTTGTGGAGAAAATTTTGGAACTTCAAAAACTGCAGACCCTAAACTCTCTCACATCTCATCATCCTGTTTAGACTCTGTTTAGTCCTGGTTTAGCCTTGATTTAGTCCTGGTTTAGTCCTGGTTTAGTTCTGATTTAGTCCTGGTTTGGGCTGTATTTAGAACTGAAAATATCTGGGCGGACCAACTAAGATTAAACCAAGAATAAACCAGGACTAAACCAAGAATAAACCAGGATTACTAAATCTAGACTAACCTAAGACTGAACCTGCACTAAACCAGGACCAAACCAAGTCAAATACAGGACTAAACCAGAACTGAAACTGAGCTAGAACAGGACTAAACCAAAACTAAACCAGAACCAAACCAGGACTATATACAGTAACCAGGACTAAACCAGGACTAAACCATCCTGTGCGCTTATGGTACTTTAAATTATGATACTTAAAAAATTGCGGTTCCTTTGTGATTTATTACATGCATGCAAGTTGTGATTTCGATTGGACTGAGGTGAATCTTGCAGAGCGATGAGCAGAACCTTGAACCTTCCCTACGGACCGAGTCACAACAAAAACAAGAGAGACCTGTGCCTGAGATTTAAATTCTGTTTACTCTCATGTCGACAAAATGGCTGACAGCTCTGCCGTGCTGTGGGTGATGCTCTTGAGGGCGCACAACTACTTTGAAATTCAAACTGCACTGGATCCTGTTTTGTCAAAAATATCATGTTTTATTTTGTTTTGTTTTGTCCTGAACAGCTCGTCTCCGTCAGTGAACACGGCCTACGACAGGGTTTTTCTGTAGCAAAACTGACTCTTGTGAGCTGTAAGTGTTAAATGTTCTAATGTTGTTTCCTCCTCAAAAACAGACCTGGAGTTGTGTTTGTTTCATTCACATGTTTGAGGAACTCTTTATTATTCGTCTGTCTACATCTCCAAAGCTCCAAACGCTCTGTTCCACCTTGTGATGTCATCAAGTGGTAGTTTTCAAGTGAACAGCTCCTTTTACCTTTAGTTCAGTAGAGATTGGAAATTCCAAGACTGAAATGATCCAAATGATTCTAGTGAAGGTGTGTGGAGTTTAAAAACACAGTGGAGCACTTCCTGTATTACCACATGATGACATCACAAGGAGTGTTTTAAATTTGAGAGAAGAACTCAGCCTAAATCTGCAGGTTTGTGTGTTAAACATGTGAATGAAACAAAACACAACTCCAGGTCTGTTTGTGATGAGGAAACGACATTAGAACAGATCAGAAAATAGTGTCATATGGGCCCTTTAATAGTTACACATTTGTTTTTATAGCCCATAGGCCCACATGATAAAAATCACTTTAATTTCTAAATGACCTTCAGTCTGTTAATCGTTTAAAAATGGAGCTAAATGTTTGTGTCATGTATTTGGGATAAAATACATGAATATTTAATAAGTTAATATAAATAAGTTCATACTTGGGAAATAAATATGTTAATTTCATTTTTGCAAATTGTTAAAATAAAACTGGGTAACATCATCAGAGTGAGACATCTTCACCTTTAAGGATCGTTTTATTTTTAGTACAGTGTAAGACCTCCCGCGCGTCATAGAGGATCTTTGACGTGTTTGCTAAAAAAAGCTAACGAAGCTAAAGAAGCTAACGCAAACGCATGAGGTCTGAAAGTGGCTCTTAAACACGCTCAGTGTGCTCTAAACGTTTGAATCTTGAAAAACTTGCGTCTCTGTAAGTATTTGTTCGTCCACAAGCACTTTGGTAGAGGTCAAATGTACTTTATTTTGAACATGTAACAGCGAATGTGAACTTGCGGCTGTTCGGCTGTTCCACCATGACAGCCTTATTACATGTGCATAAGATACTTGTATTTTACGCCCCAAATGTTCCGTGTAGTTTCACTTACGCATTTGCAGGCGATCTCCAGAAAAGTGAGAAAAGTACGATTTGTGTACGGACTTTTCTGTATAGTTCATCGGCAGTCTCTCTTCATAGAAACAAACAAAAGACACGTAAAGGCGGGTCACTGTTGGTCACTGCGGGTCACTGCGGGTCACGAGCAACCGCAACGGATGTGGAAAAAAAAAAACCCTATACGCTCCCAAAATGGCCGCCGCTTCAGACGGACGCATCCTTTATTTCTTTATTTAACTTTATTTATTTGGGCTTTTTACTTTTTATAAACAACAAAGGGGGGAAAAAGGATCATTATTGTTTAAGTAAAATGAATTTACACTAATTTAGGCTACTGCTCCAACTGTGTTATTTTAGCTAAGCTAGTGGCTAATGAATGGAAATGTGACGGTTAAGCCTGCAGAATAAACGTTTATAGAGGTAATAAAGATATTTTAACTAATAAAACAAAACATAAGTGACAGAAAACTCTGTTTACCTGATTTCAGTCCTCATCATTCATAAAGTATTAGTTTAAATCAGTTTTGACCATACAGTCTTTGGTTTTGACGGGCCAAATAACTGTTAAGTGTAGTGTACGTTAGTCACCACCTGAGGGCGCTCTACATCGGCTCTATGTATTTAACATGGTAAAACTTGTTGCTATAAAACTCTTTAAAGAGCGGGTATTACACTTCTGTGGGGTGTTAACTGTTAACACAGAACATATTTATATTACCATGTTACCTTTTATTGTTTTGAAAATTCTATATTCACCCAAAACAAACATTTTCAAGTTTCATTTTCGATTAATTTTTTTCCTTTGCTCTCCGCTCTAAATCACTCCCCATTCAGAACACTATCACATTACAATGAAACTACTGCACATTGCACATTTTTGTATCATGTTTTTGTATATTTATGGAGAATTGGAGAATGTGGTAGTGTGGGTGGAACATTGGACAGAATCTTACAACTAACTGTAAGGAGGTTTTGAATGGGGCCCAGGAGAGATCACTAAATTACTCAAACATGAATGGCTGCCGTCTAAAACCGCTTAAAGCATGTTATAACAATTTAGACTCCCTAAAGCCCGCAGTAAACCAAACCTAACCCTGAGCTTGTCCCGTCTCTCCACAGACAGTAACTTTGTGCTGGGGAACGCGCAGGTGCAGAGTCTTTACCCCATCGTCTACTGCTCCGATGGCTTCTGTGAGCTGACCGGCTTCGCTCGCGGGGAGCTGATGCAGAAAAGTTGTATGTGTCACTTCTTGTACGGCGGTGAGACCAGCGAAAATCTGACCTCTCAGATGCAAAAAGCCCTGGACGAACGCAAAGAGTTTAAGACTGAGATCATACTGTACAAAAAGAGTGGTAAGACTTAACCTGTGTTTTTAATTCTGACTTGATTTGGTGGATAGTACCTGTGCAAAGTTTGTGGAAAAAGAAGTTTAAAAGAAAAGTAGTGCTGAGTTGTTAAACAGAATCCCTCTGTCTGTGTCATCAATACAGAAAACTCCATCCAAAATACAGAGACAATTTACACACAAGGAGTTTAAACCTTCATTTAACTAAATAAAGCTGTTGTCATTTATTTGCATTAGTCTAATCAGAACTATTGTGTAATTCAGACACGTTTTGGCCCTTGTTTACATTATTGTTGATAGGTTACAGGTAAGAACACTATGGTGGAGTTTGCTAACTGTCAGATTGCAGATTTGCTCACCTGGTTTATGGTTCATATCTCTGTAATTACTGGGCCTATCCACACATGAGCAGAACCAAAAATAAACACAAACGCCCTTTAGAAAGTGGTGCCATTATTTGAACCCAAAGACGTGATTGTTTCAGGTTAAAGGACTTAAAGCCTTAAGATTAACGTTGTAAATTTGTGGAGACAATCCCAAACAAATAAATCTCCCTGTAGTATCGATTTCTCCTGAGAAACTAACGTAAACAAACTTAAACCAAACCAAATGAAAAGCCCACTGAGGCACTGTCCAGAGTCAGGATTTAAGCGGCAAAACAATCAAATGTCCAAACAAAATTTAAAGGTCAATAAACACAAACAGAACTCCAGGTATGTTTTTAATGAGGAAATAACATTATAATAAAAATCAAATAGTGTAATGTGGTGTGTTTTGAATGTTTGTGTGTGATTATTACAGTAGGCTATTACAGAGTGCCTTTAAGAAGGTTTGTGCAATCAACTTTGCTTTATAGAGTTATTCTGAAATTGTTTAACATTACATTATTATATTGTCATAGCGTTTGTATCCATGGGTTGCAGAATCATGAGAAATTCGAATTGTTGCCATAGCCCTTAAAGGTCCTATATTACGCAAAACTGACTCTTATGCAGTCAAGTCTTGTTCTAATGTTGTTTCCTCCTCAAAAACAGACCTGGAGTTGTGTTTGTTTCATTCACATGTTTGAGTAACTCTTTATTATTAGTCTGTCTACATCTCCAAAGCTCCAAACGCTCTGTTCCACCTCGTGATGTTATGAAGTGATAATTCTAAAGTTAACAGCTACCTTTTGACTTTTGTTGAGTGGAGATCGGCAATTCCAGGGTTGAAAATGTCCAAATTCTAGTGAAGGCGTATGGAGTTTAAAAACACAATGGAGTGTTTTCAGTTTGAGAGAAGAGCTCAGCCTAAATCTACAGGTTTTGTTTGTTAAACATGTGTAAATATGTCTATGGGCCCTTTAACAATTCTTAAAAAGTCCTCTTGTCTTCTTCAGGTTGTAAGTTCTGGTGCCTTTTGGACATTGTTCCCATAAAAAACGAGAAGAGCGAAGTGGTGCTGTTCCTGGTTTCACACAAAGACATCACCGAAAACAAAAACGAGGACCACGCCAATGAATCTGAGACCGGTGAGAGCCGCACAACACACACAAACGCGTTTATTTCACTATAATTCAGTAGAAAAGACGACAGCTGGGGCTCGCTCCATTGCACAGAACAGTGGTTTAATAGAAATGGTTTATAGATATTGGTGCTGGTTTTAATCATATCTGAAACCTTTTCAATTCATCATCCGTAAGCTTGGAGTCCACAGAATAATTACATGTTTAAAAAGGTTATTTAAATTGTATTGTGTATTGCAGTTTTGGGAAGTGATTTCATTATCCTGTATTGGGTAGAATTGATTGGAGAGATTACAGTGGAAATAGGATAGAAACTGATAGAAACTTCTCAAACTGTAGTTCGTGGGCTCCTTCAGGTGGGATTTGTGGGTTTGCCTAATTTTGAGTCCATTTGATTCATTTTTCTGTCCTCTTTTGGATCATTTCTTGGTTAGAACTACATTGGAAATGATGTAGTCCACTTTTAGACCTGGTTTAGGACAGAAATGAACCTTTCCTGACTAAAATTAGAATTAATTTAGAATGATCTGGAGCTGTATCAGAACAAATATAAGAGCACAGAGATTAGTATACACCCATGGACCTGGTTTAGACCTGGTTTAGACCTGGTTTAGACCTGGTTTAGACCTGGTTTAGACCTGGTTTAGGCCTGGTTTAGACCTGGACCACTGAGGGATTACACAGATATAAGACCACATGGGAACAGAAAAGAAAGTACATCATTTAATGTGGAAAATCACATTCTATTGTCTAAAGAAAGTTGAAACAGTTTTTTTATTATTATCATTGTGATATCAGAAATGGTATTGAAATCAAACACTCGTCCAGTGTTATTCTTCACTTACCTTATGCATTCAGAGCGTGGCAATGGTTTTTCACAACTCTCAGAGACCAGAGTGGAGTTTTATCACAATAATGCTATACTAATACTAATACTAATTGATACTAAAACTAGCATTGAAACTAGAAACTCATTTTCCGCAGGTATCGATACTAAAATGTCCGACTGACAGGACAGAAATGAACCTTTTCTGAATAGCTTTAGAATGATCTGTGTATGAGCTGTATCAGAACAACTGTAAGAGCATGTGATAACTTTACATTTAGTGTTGAAAACTGAAATGTAGTTTGAAACGGCGCTCCCTTGTTTTCATGTCATGTTTTCCAGACGAGGAGACAGGTCTTCAGATCCACCGCGTCACTCGTCCAACAGGCTTCAGCGCAGAGAGACGCAGAAGTCGAGCTGTTCTGTACCAGCTCTCAGGACACCTCCAGAAACAAGAGAAGAACAAGAGCAAACTCAAGATCAGCAGTGTAAGACACAACAGGGAGAAGACGGGAGTAGTAGTAGTAGTAGTAGTAGTAGTAGTAGTAGTAGTAGTAGTGATAGTGATGGTAGTAGTTTGCCTGTATCATACCAAATTTGTCTGCTTATGAGGAAAAAAGAAAGAAAAAATACCACAGGGAACTGAAAAACATGGCATACATTTTCACTGTAAAGTAAACTGGAGCCAGAGTCGATGGAGGCTGAAGCACGCCCATGCTCGCTTCCTGGATAAAATCAGAAATTGTTCAGCTCCAGTTAAAAACGTGTTTTGTATTCACTTCACTTTAACGTTCCAACTTCAGAGCTTTTGTTTTGGCTTTTGATAATTTTAAAGATTTTTCTTATCTGAAGCAATACATCTGTCACAGCAAAGACTGAAACACCATCCCGACTACAAATGCACGAGGAGAACTTCTTAGCTCTTTCATATACTTTTTTATTTTAAACTTTTTCTTCAGATTTTGCCACTACAATTTCTCAGACTTCTAACATGCTTTATTTGAATTTTAATTTCAAATATTGAGGAAAAACACTGAATATATCAACGTTTTTTTTTAAAGTATGAGTCTTTCAACTGTTGGACAGTAGGGACAGTTGGACAGCTGTTTAAGGTGGAATACCAAGTTTAACACTGATGCCCTCCCTGACAAACTCTTTTTGTATGCCCGGATTGGAGATAAGTCACTTCTGTTATCTTAAAAAATGTGAAAAACAGAACTAGATCAGTTTATTAAGAACTTTTCACCATTTTCAGATCAGAGTTTTGCCATAGCAGTAAAACTAGCAACAACTAGCATGCTAACCTTACATTTCCTGATTCTCGGACATTAAAACGCATTATAATTAGATGCAGAGAGCACACAGCAGACTTATTTTGAGCTGCTTATTCAGTATATCTGTACACATTTGCTTAAATACACGGGGCCTTTAATTCACAATATGAAGTAACAGCAATAAGGAGAATTTAAAACATCCTTTCAGTCTTTAATAGTGCTAAATTAAATTATAATTTTAGCATAATTTAATCTTGTACTCAAATGAAAACGTGACAGTCATTTAATCTGAAGTGTTTTAATACGAGTCTGATACGTTTTAGTTCAGAAACATTTGGCTGCTCTGTGCCTCGTGATGTGATTATGTAAAACAGGCCTGAAGTCTAGACGTGAACATAATGGTTTTATTAAAGGGAACAATTTGCATCTCATTAAAGTAGCAATAAAGATAGAAAAAGGAATTGTAGTAGTAGTAGTAGTAGTAGTAGTAGTAGTAGTAGTAGTAGTAGTAGTAGTAGTAGTTCCTCAATTGTAGCAGCAAATACTTCTACAGAACAAATAATCTCCATGAATCACTAATAGTCTTGGTTTGGTCCTGGTTTAGTCCTGCTGGTTTAGTCCTAGTTCTGGTCTGGTTTAGTCCTGCTTCGGTCCTGGTTTAGTCCTAGTTTAGTCCTGCTGGTTCAGTCTTGGTTTAGTCCTCGTTTAGTCCTAGTTTAGTCCTGGTTCAGTCTTGGTTTAGTCCTAGTTTAGTCCTGGTTCAATCCTGGTTCAGTCTTGGTTTAGTCCTGGTTCAGTCCTGGTTCAAGTCCTGGTTTAGTCCTGGTTCAAGTCCTGGTTTAGTCCTGGTTCAGTCTTAGTTTAAACCTGGTTTAGTCCTGGTTCAGTCCTGGTTTGGTCCTGGTTTGGTCCTGCTGTTTTAGTCCTAGTTCAGTCCTGGTTGAGTCCTGGTTTAGTCTTGCTGTTTTAGTCCTGGTTTAGTCCTGGTTCAGGCTTGGTTTTACTGCTTTAGTTTGGTCTCGGGTCAGTTGTATGCAGTAAAAACATTTGAGGGGACATAATTTACACTAACCTTTATTTAAAACAATAAAAACACTCACCATATCTGGTCTTTTCTTCTCAGAGTGTCCTCACCGCCAACGCTAACCCCATCCCAGAGTATAAGGTGGCAGATATACAGAAGTCCCGGTTCATTCTTTTACATTATGGTGCGTTCAAGGCCGGCTGGGACTGGCTCATTCTCCTCGCCACTTTCTACGTGGCCATCACCGTCCCGTATAACGTCTGCTTCACCGCCGTCGAGATCCGAGAAGATGGAGTCGCTTCAGCACGAAACCCGCCCACGGTCAGCGACATCCTGGTGGAGATCCTCTTTATAATTGGTAATATATTGTTTATTTATTTATCTGTTGTAATTTATTTGTTATTTTGAAATGTAAATGTTGTGATTTTACATTCTTGACGCCCTCATATTCACTTTTTATAGATCATTTTAGCTAGAATCGTTTCCTCATCACAAACATCCCTGGAGTTGTGTTTTGTTTCATTCACACATGTTTCACACACTCTGTTCCACCTTGTGATGTCATCATGTGGTGATCCAGGAAGTGCTCCACTGTGTTTTTAAACTCCACACACCTTCACTAGAATCATTTGGATCATTTCAGCCCTGGAATTTTCCCATCTCTACCAAACCCAAGGTAAAAGGTAACTGTTCACTTGAAAACTACCACTTGATGACATCACAAGGTGGAACAGAGCGTTTGGAGCTTTGGGGATGTAGACAGACTGATAATAAAGAGTTCCTCAAACATGTGAATGAAAAAAAACCACAACTCCAGGTCTGTATTTGAGGAGGAAACATTAGAACATAGATGAGAAAATGAGGAAAAAAATGTATACGGTGGTAAAAAAAAATCTATACAACTTAGGGTTAACGTTTCTATCCTTAAAATTAGGACTGGGTATCGTTAAGAAGTTGCCGATACGATACATACCTTGATACATAGGCCACGATACGATACGTTTTTCGATTCAATTGGATATATTTCAAATCGATTCGATACGGTTCTGTGAAAAACAAAGGTTAAATCATGGCTGTGATAATAAAAGTCCACTAAGTCTGTGCAAAGTTGATATGAAAAACACCCATTTTACTCATCAAAAATGTGAAAATGTCAACACAATTGTAGCTGTTACACCAAATAATTTAGTAAAATACACCTAAAAATACTCTTGGCGATATATCGATACAGCAGCCCACGATATCAGTACTGTATCATCAAATTAAACAATACGATATATCAGTATTTCAATATCTTTGCACACCCCTACTTAAAATGTCCACCAATTTGCTGTAATTTTAATTAGTTTGTTCTGGCTAACTACCGCACGGAAAGCTCATCTAATTTAACTCAAACCTCCATTGGTGATTTATGAAGCGATTCACTCTGACATGAGGGAAAGAATATTGAGTTAAAAAGAGCTGAGCGTTCAGTCTCCCGTCATGTTCCATCCCTAAAAGTTTAAAGATTTACATGATTCAAATTTCACTTCACTGGCTTGTTTTATGTCAGATTAATTATGTAAAAGGCTCATATTTCTCTGTTTTCTGATCTGCGTTATAATGTTCTCATCAAAACTGTACCTGGAGTTGTCGGTTTTGTGTTTTTTGAGGAGGTGACAACATTATCACATGGCTAAATGCTCACAAGAGGTAATTTTCCGTAATAAAGGATCTTAAAATGTGACTTCTTCACTGCTAAAATCTCATCTGTGAAGACTGGAGGTTTATTTTGAACGGGGGGGTTGCCAGTGCAGTGTTTTCTTCCTGGCGGGTTTAAAAGTGTTGGGGAAGGGAAGGCAGATGGACCAGAATGCTCATGGAATAGTGCCGAGCTTGAAGGGGAGAAAGGTATTTGTTTGTTGTTCGTTTAAATTCACATTCATCTGTACGAGCGTTTGTTCAGCTAAGGTTGCTGCGTCATCTTTTTTGCAGATATAGTCCTGAATTTCCGGACGACTTTTGTGAGCACGTCTGGTCAGGTGGTGTACGACGCCCGCTCCATCTGTATCCACTACGTCACTTCCTGGTTGTTCGTCGACCTCATCGCTGCTTTGCCCTTTGACCTCCTGTACGCCTTCAACATCAGTGTGGTCAGTACTTTAAATTATACCTAACAGTTATTTAGGTAATAATGAGCTGCTTTAGACCGGGTTTAGTCCTGGTTTAGTCCTGGTTTAATCCTGTTTTTTTTTAGTTTGGGCCTGATTTGCAGTGGTCATTAACTAGACTCTAGACCTAGTTTAGATCTTGTTTATTACCTCCGCCAAGGAGGTTATGTTTTCGCCTGAGTCTGTCTGTCTGTTTGTTTGTTTGTTTGTTTGTTTGTTTGTTTGTTAGTTAGCTAGCAAGATAACTCAAAAAGTTATGGACGGATCTTGATGAAATTTTCAGGAAATGTTCCTAATGGTAAATCCAACAGATGATTAAATTTTGGTGATCCAGAAGAAATCCTGGATTCTGGATCACTTTGAAAACTGAGCTGCTTTGCGGAGGTCTGCGCTCTCTGAGTGCTTTTCTAGTTAATCTTGGTTTAGTCCTGTTTTAGTCCTGGTTTAGTCCTGGTTTAGTTCAGGTTTTGGCCTGCTCTTGTGGGGTGTTTCTGATCAACAGTTGTTAGTATCTTGATTTAGTCCTGGTTTAGACCTTGTTTAATTCTGGGTTAGTCCTGGTTTAGACCTTGTTGAATCCTCGTTTAGTTCTGGTTTAATCCTAGTTTGGTTTGGTCCAGTTTTAGTCCTGGTTTAGTCCTGGTTTAGTTCAGTTTTCGTCCTGGTTTAGTCCTGATTTAGACCTTGTTTAATCCTCGTTTAGTTTTGGTTTAATCCTAGTTTGGTTTGTTCCAGTTTTAGTGTAGTTTTAGTCCTGGTTTAGTCCTGGTTTAGTGCAGTTTTAGTCATGGTTTAGTGCAGTTTTAGTCCTGGTTTAGTCCTGGTTTAGTCCTGGTTTAGTCCTGGTTTAGTGGAGCTCTTGTTTGGTATTCCTGGTCTTTCGGGGTCTTTATTTAAACTCGGCCTGAGTGACCCGTCTGTAAAACCTAAACTAATGCCTCTGCCTAAAGTAATGGTGAAACAGCTGTACATGGCATTTCTAATTACATTTAAACAAATCGTTAATGTTCTTGGTACAAAATGGACTAATCAAACTTCTTGCTCGCATTGATTCTCCGTCTTGTGTCTGGATTGAGTTAGCTGCTCTGCTAATTGAACCACGGCGTCGGCCTAAATGAAAAATTGCAGCGACAGATTTTCATTTTCAGAGTAGACCCTTTTCAGCAGTGCAGTGAAATAAACTGTCTTCTATGCTGTGAGGATTGTTACTGAAAAATTAGATTAAAGGAACACTATAACTGAACTCTTATTACATTATTGCTTTTTTGTCTTGTTTTTGCAGAATTTCGGGGTGCATTTGCTGAAAACCGTGCGTCTCTTGCGTTTGCTGCGGCTGCTCCAGAAGCTGGACCGTTACTCTCAGTACAGCGCTGTGGTCCTGACTCTGCTCATGTCCACCTTCGCCCTCCTCGCTCACTGGATGGCCTGTGTCTGGTACTTCATCGGACGCAGCGAGATCGAGAGCAACAGCGCCTCCTCCTGGGACATAGGTGCGTGCATTATTAAATGTGTCACGCCCCAGTACAGATATATTGTATAAGCAGCTGTTGGTGAAAATAAGTCTGCTGTGTGTGTCTGCGGCTAATTATAAAACATTTTATTGTCAAAAGTAATGCCAAAGTTCTCCACATTATCAATCTGGAACAGCGATCAGAAAACGCAGAACGTCCTGGCGAGTATTGGAATCTGATTGGTCGAAAAATCAAACTCGAGTTGAATCCAGTTCAGAGAAAATCACAAACGTCTCCCGCTTCACAAATGCGTAAAGCAAAAGGGCGGCTGTAGCTCTGCTGTTAAGAGCGTGTGTCCACTGAGCCACAGGTTAGCGGTGTGATTCCTGCTCACACAGATGAATGCTGTCGTTGTGTCCTTGGGCAAGACGCTTGAGCCACCTTGCCCCCAGTGTGTGTGTACGCTGGTGTATGAGCGTGTGAAGCGCTGTATAAAAATGTGACAAAAACTCTGCACGTTTTTCACAAAGTAAACAGTCCTGTAGTACTGACGCTAAAATATGCTCAAGTATGTCTGTCTGCGTCGCCATGTTTGTTTTGGTTCGTTTTGGCTTCAAACCTCGGTGCTGCGACGTGATTGGTCCACACACACATGAGAGTCCATTTTGCTGCACAGGGTTGGAGGAAATGATGGTACGTCTTAAACCGTAGCCTTTGCGATTTGCTAATTGCATTTCGATTGTGGTTAATCTTGCGGCCTGCGGTCTTGTTTACCCTGAAAAAATACAAACCATATTTTTGCATCTTATTTCGTGAACACAACACCTTTGTTCAGCCAAAAATACCGAAAATCTCATACGTGTGCACTTTTGACCATAGTGTTTGTGGATAATCTGATTTTTGCTGTGTATTCTCAGCGTGTGGCGTCTTTTTGCTGAGAAAACACTTCTAATTGTGGTTCTGTGTCTTCGGCTCACGCTGCGTTTAACACTGAAAGAATAATAATGTTATTCACACCGCTCCAGTCACATCCTGTTTCTCCTGCACAAGAGAGGTGCGATCAGACGGGAAGCACGGAGGGACAAAATACATTTCACCTTTTTGGAATTGAGTTTATTGGACTGCTCTGTGTGGTACATTTGTCTGCACCAACCCCTGTGGGAAGATGCAAAGATTTTAGAAGCGTCTGACAATCAATGCTGCACTTTCTATTGACGGTGTTAGCGACAGGCGCTAACACGGGGGGCAGTTTTGAAATCCTAGAACTTAGACACGTCAATATGTCAAGATAAAAATAAACTTGTGATTTTCAATGTATTTTAATGGACATTCAGACATTCAGGTTTAGTCTTGGTTTAGTCTTGGTCTAGACCTGGTTTAGTCTTGGTCTAGACTTGGTTTAGTCTTGGTTTAGACCTGGTTTAGACCTGGTTTAGTCTTGGTTTAGTCTTGGTCTAGACCTGGTTTAGTCTTGGTTTAGACCTGGTTTAGACCTGGTTTATCTGGTTACTTGAGTTAATTTTGAAGAAATAGGTTGTTTCAATCAAATATTTTCTGGTTCATAAAAACAGTAGCGGCTGCAGCTTTAGACTGACAGGACCTGGGGCACTTTGAAAACTGCAGCTGTGACTGTGGAGGGCAGATTTAGAGAGACCGGAGCAAAAACCTGGACCTGTTTAGAGCTCGCTTAAAGAGAGGGTGTTTTACTTCTATGGGGTATTAAAGAGGGGGTATTTTACTTCTATGGGGTATTAAAGAGAGGGTATTTTACTTCTGTTGGGTATTAAAGAGGGGGTATTTTACTTCTATGGGGTATGAACTGTAACATAATATTTAGATCACCATGTTGCCTTTTGTTGTTTTGAAAATGCGATATTTACCAAAAACGACACACTAACAAGATTCACTTTCATTTTTGACGCTCTGAGTTCCCCTTCCTTTACTCCCTGTGCTAAATCGCTCCCTGTGCTAAGTCTCTCCCCCTTCAAGTCGCTATCACATCACAATGAAATGTGAATAAATGTTTCATAATGTAGTTACGCACCACCAGAACCTGCTGCAGTTCTTCCACTGTCAGACACAAGGCGCTAATAATGCACCAGGGGACAGCTCTCTATCCTCTTCCTCTTCCTGTTTCTCTCCCTCTCTCCTCTCTCTGTCACTCTCACTCTCTTCCACAGCTCCTTTCTCTCCTTTCGCTCTCTTTCCTGTATTTGCATCTCTCTTTTTGCCCCATGTCTCTCCCATACCGTTTCCTTCTTTCTCTATATCCTTTCTCTCTATCTTTCTTTGTTCTCCTTTCTCTGTCTCCCTCCCTTCATCTTTCTCCGTCTCTCTCCAAACCCCCCTTCTTTTTTAATCTGTCTCTCTCTCGCTCCCTCTCTTATCTATCCATCCATCCATCCATCTCTCTGAATTGAACGTCTCTCTCCGAGGATGGAGAAGGCGGTTGACGTTGTCTGACATGTGCTTGGCTCTCACACAAATATAAGTTGACATTGTATTAACCCTCGTCCCCCCGCCGTGTCTGCTGCGACTCGAATAATTACCCAGCAGCCCTTGCAGCGCTACGCTAATGAAGCTAACCACGAAAGGTCAACTCTCGCACTTGAATTTGTCCTTGTTTTAAGTGACAGGCCAAACTACTCATTTCCTGTCTAGTTTTTTTTTTCTAGTTTTTAAATCTTGATGAAGTTTATCATTTTACTTCCTGGTTGCACACGGGCAACAGTGACATAATTCATAACTGTTACCTAGCAACCATAATGTAAACAAACGCCAGAACTTTTTTTTTAGACTAATAGAAATGAATTAGAACACATTTATTTCATTAAATGAAGGTTTAACTGTCCCTTGACATCACCAGAGGGATTCTGTTTTACACCTCAGTGCTATTTCCTTTATTTTTCTACTTTTCCACAAACTGCCACTTACCTGATGTAAAACTATGCTAATTGACCACAGGTACTATCCACCAAACCAAGTCAGATTTAGAATCACGTGAAAAAACTGCCATGGCACTTTAAAATGGTGTTTATTTTTCTCTTAGGATGGCTTCATGAATTGGCAAAACGGTTGGGAACGCCATACTTCCTGACTCCGCTCAGCTCCCTGCTCGGAATCTCAGACACAGAGGTGAGACAACATAAATATATGTGCAAAATCAAATGTGTGACCTTTTATAGGGCTGTAACTAACCGGTCGACTAGTCAAAGCATTATTTCTGTTGTACTTTGAGACTTTTTAAATACATTTTTAACCAAATAAAGGTTGAAATAGTGAAATTGTTTATTCCCTTTTGACATTTTGATTTTGTTATAAAGTTCTTTTGGAATGTGTTTGAGTCTGTATAGTCCAGATAATAACATTTCTTTTTAAAATTAGCAAGAAGATAAAACTAAAATAGTGAGATTATAATTGTAAAAGAAGTTGTAGTCTCCTTTGCTGTAGTTCTTGTGTATGTGTGCTTTAATTTTCTTTTGATTTATGTGATCCTTTGTGCTAGTAATTTTTCTGTAGTTGATAATACACCTTACGTGACCAACCCACTTCATTGTGTTTGGTAGCATCAGTTGCAAAACAGAAAAAAGTGTTTCCACGGTTTGCATCAGCCTTTTTGGGCACTGTGCACTTTTTGAATTGTTAAACAGGAGAATTGGTGCTCTCAGCTTTTCACTGCATATATACATTTAAAAACAACCAAGTGTTTTAGGTCAAGAGCTGAGACACTTTATCTTTTTTATCTGGAGTTCTGTCTTGAATTTGGTTATAATTTTTTTAAAGGAGCACTGTGTAACTTTTGTGGTGGAGATCCTACATGTTATTGCTTTGCTTTTGAATCTGTCTGGCATTAAACTTATCCATCTCCATTTTCACTCTTTAAATCTATTCTCCTTTCTTTTTTCGCCAGCCCACCATAGCAGCAGCCGTGTCCAACAGCAGCCAGTGGAACTCCTCAGGCCTGTCTCCTCCGGTCCGCGCCCGCGTTCGGCCTCTCGGCTCTGGGATGAGTTTGAGCGGGGGTCCCTCCGTGCGGAGCTCTTATGTCACTTCCTTATACTTCGCCCTGAGCAGTTTAACCAGCGTCGGATTTGGGAACGTCTCAGCCAATACAGACTCGGAGAAGATCTTTTCCATATGCACCATGTTAATAGGAGGTGAGTATAGGCTATATGACAGGTTTTCATGTTTTTCTAATTATTATTTGGTGAGATAGTACCTGTAGTTAACATTTTTCATAGTTTTAAATTAGTTAAAGGTTTTTTATTATACAAAATGGATTTTTGTGAGCTTTAATACGTGTTATTATTCAGTTTCCTCCTCAAAAACAGACCTGGAGTTGTGTTTTTTTTCATTCACACATTTGAGTAACTCTTTATTATTAGTCTGTCTACATCTCCAAAGCTCAAATATATATATATAGGTAGTTTTTAAGTTAACAGCTAACTTTTACATTTAGTTCAAACACAGTGGAGCACTTCCTGTATTACCACATGACATCACAAGGTGGAACAGAGTGTTTTTTTGTTTGTTTGAGAGAAGAACTCAGCCTAAATCTGCAGGGTTTGTGTGTTAAACATGTGAATGAAACAAAACACAACTCCAGATCTGTTTGTGATGAGGAAACATTATAACATAGATAAGAAAATAGTGTAATACGGCCCTTTAAACCTTCTAAAACTATTTCCAATTCAAACATTATAAGCATTTCTTTTTGCTTCTACCAAGTTTATAATAATTCAGGACTGTGCCAGGCCGAGTCATATTGGTTGTATCGTATATAAGCAGACACATAATATAATCACTCTTGTGTATTGTTCCATATTTTATTCATTGAGTCCATTCACTCCCCCGTGTGTGCGTATGGGCTGCAGAAGGCTGTCATCTGGCCCTGCTACTTGGATCACAAGGCGGGTCAGATCTACACAATCGCTGCTTAATAACAGAGAAACAGTCAGTCACTCTGCGTTCTGTTCCAGCAGGATTTCAACCCATCAATTTACATACTAATGCATGTGTTTAACGAGAGGACGAAGGACAAACTGTGACACAGAGCAGGCGAAATCTTCAACCAAGGCTTAGTTTACACCACAAACAACAGAATAATACTAGATCAGTTTTATTTAAAGCTGCACTGTGTAACTTTTCTAGTAGAGGGTGTAGCTGTCCGCCACCTGCTTGTCTCCATGACGATGTTATTGCTTTGTCGAGAATGTTCCACAGTATAGATTAAACCTATCTATCACAAGGGAGACGAGTAGGTTACAGCACTACACTACATTACAGGTCAGATCTGTGGAGAGTCGCTCCTGTTCACACAAGGAATTATGGAATTTTGGTGCAATAGAAACACATATAATGAATTAATAAATGCTAGCAATGTTTAATGTGGAATATTCCAGAGAAAGCAATAATATCTCCATGGAGACAAGCAGGGAACAGACCAGACCAACAGACCAGACCACCAGAAAAGTTACACAATGTAACTTTAAATGGCCCATATTACGCTATTTCCTGTAGTTTCCTACTCACAAACACCTGGAGTTGTGTTTTGTTTCATTCACATGTTTAATGCACAAACCTGCAGATTTAGGCTGAGTTCTTCTCATAAAATAAAGCTCAGATTAAAGTCGAATAGAACTTCTGACAGTAGTGCCTCCAGTTAGCATCACACCCCTAGGGAAAGTTGACAACATCAGCTGTATCAATTCTCTTTGCATGTCAGACTGTTGTTACGTTTTTGTCCCCTCTGTTCCCCCGTAGCCCTGATGCACGCCGTGGTGTTTGGGAACGTGACGGCGATCATTCAGCGGATGTATTCTCGGCGCTCTCTGTACCACACCAGGACCAAGGACCTGAAGGACTTCATCAGAGTTCACCGCCTGCCCACAGCCCTGGAGCAGCGCGTCATGGAGTGTTTCCAGACCACCTGGGCGGTCAACAACGGCATCGACGTCAGCGAGGTGCGTGGGCTCTGTCTGTATCTGTATACAAGTGTTTTCATCTGTGGTTTTCAGGTTACAGAATCATTTTTCTCTATTGATCACATTGTTCTTGGGAATGAAATCTCCAAAAGGTAAATTCACAAATGTTGAATCTGTTTCTATAAGTGACCAGACCCAGTAGCCAATCTGCATTTTAGCAGTATTCACTTCAGCTGCCCCATCTGTATGTAATATTATTGACATCTAGAATGTTCTGATGTATCTGAAACCCTTTAAGAACCCCCAAAGTGCTTTACACTGCAGTATTCATTCACTCCTCCATCTGGGCTGGGCAGATTCTGTAGCCACGGCTGTCCTGAGGCAGACTGACAGAAGTGAGGCTGCCAATCTGAGTCATCGGCCCCTCTGACCAACGCTAACACCACTTTCTTACTAGGCAGTGTGGGTGAGGTGTCTTGCCTAAGGACACAATGTTTGCATTAGACCCACTGCTGCTCCCCAGTGGTCCCTGGTATTTCCAGGGGGCTCTCGTCCAAGTACTGACCAGACCCGGCCCTGCTCAGAGCTCTTATGGGGGGGAGGTATGTCCATGTTACAGAATTTATCAGAGCCGAGTTCCTCTCAATGATTCAAAAGTGCATTTTCACAGTCAACACTTTTTAGGTCCCTTTTTTAAATGGTCATTTAGATTAATGTATTTTTCTACTTTCAGTCTACCCATACATATAAACACATGTACAGTACAGTTCACATCCTGCTCCTCAGCTCGGCTGCTGAGAGCCTCTTTGTCAACTCTATAACAAAAGTGTATTCAAAATAATCATTTGGGGCTGTCTATTAGGGCCAGTCCCACCGTTCTTTTCAGGCCTTATTTCTCTGACAGCAGCAGAAAAAGGTGAGCAGAGGTAACAATCGTCAGATAAAAAAGTTAGAAGTTCAAATAAATGCAGTTTTAAATATGTAAACCCTGTATAAATCCACCTTGGCAGTGTTTTGTGCCGTGTCCTGTACGTTTGCCACAGTCGCTCTGGTCTGGAACGCCCCTGTCAGTTACAATAGGATCAAATGAACTCTGGTTTCTAAAATTGGTCTAGAATAAAACCTGATGATTTTTGCCGCTGGGTTTGAATCAAAACAAAGTCGTGTGAAGGATTTCTGTCACGCCGAAGTGGAAACTGTTTGATTTAATGGTTTAGTGCTCCAGAGCTGATACACTAAACCTGTGTGTATTTGTGCTTTAATCTGGTTTATCTGATTTACTCGGAGCAGTGGTGCAGACAGACGGAGCTGTGTGGGTCAGTGCTTTTAAAGCTGCACTGTGTAACTTTTCTGGTGGAGGGCCCATCAAAGTCACAGGTCAGATCTGTGGAGAGGCGACCCCGCTCACAGTCAGAATGTTTGTTTTTCTACGTATTTTTGAGCTTTAAAACCACCTGTAATTGAATAAATGTAAAGTAGATAATGTCATACTGTGGAACATTCCAGAAACACCAACCAAAAAGTTACATAGTGCACCTTTAAAGTCCACAGAAGATCGACTAATGATTTTATTTCGATTATTTAAGGATTTATATGAGCTGTGAGCTGGAAAATCTGCCTTTTCCTTTCCTTCATCATTTACTGAAAGATAGTTTCACTTTACAAGTTCAAGAAAATTGTAAAATGTGGTGACTGAGACATGAGAGATGCAAATGGTTTTATAATGGGATATTTGGGATTTGACTGTTTTGTATTGACCGTGTTGCTGCTGCCTTGGCCACGTCTCTATTCTGAATCTCAGTGGGACCTCCTGGGAAAATAAAGGTAAAATACAAAAAAGATATGGGACAAGAGAAGAGAATGAGCAATCAATCAGCAGCATATGTCCAACATAAATTTATTTAGTGAACTACAGCCCTACAAAAATCAAAGGAAACCTGCGTATTTCCACTTCTTTCTTTCCTTTATTCTTCCATTCTTATAACTCGCATTGTTTGTGCACCTCCTGTAGTGGGAGGGTGAACGGCTCAACACTCACCCACTCATTCACAGAAGACCACATTAAACTTACATATGAAGCTTCAGTAATTCAGTACATCCATTTTTATGTCATACTGTGGAATATTATAGCCAAAGGAACAACATTTCCATGGAAACAAACAGGTGGAGGGAGAGTTAGAGTCAGGTTCATGGAGATGCAAGCCTGCTCACAGCATGTTTTCCCAGTGCAATAAACACAACCGTCTCGCATCATTAAAGGTGTTTATATTGCTCTAAAATACCTTGTATCTGTCATACTATGGAACATACTGCTGTCGCCATGGAGATGGATATGTTTAAAGCCATATTGTGAAGCAATCCAGGCAAAGCAATAACATCCTCATGGAGACAACAGGTGTGAATGAACCTTTGCCAAAGAAGAAGCAGGTGATTGAAACATGCAGCTTCCTGTTTATAGGCGACATTTTGATAGAACATCAGATGTAACGTTTACTTTTCTGAATTGTTTATTGCTATGGCAATGGTGCAGTTTTTTTCTCACCTATGAACATATATATATTTGTTTTTTCTTGTGTCCAGTTGCTGAAAGATTTCCCAGATGAGCTGAGGGCCGACATCGCCATGCATCTGAACAAAGAGCTGCTGCAGTTGCCGTTGTTCGAGTCGGCCAGTAGGGGGTGCCTGCGCTCCCTGTCCCTCATCATAAAGACTTCGTTCTGTGCTCCGGGAGAGTTCCTGATCCGACAGGGGGACGCGCTCCAGGCCATTTACTTCGTCTGCTCCGGGTCCATGGAAGTGCTCAAAGACAACACTGTGCTGGCCATCCTCGGTGAGATATGCTAGGTTTAAAGCTCCACTGCGTAACTTTTCTGGTGAAGGACAAACAGACCTGGAGTTGTGTTTTATTTCATTCACACATTTAACGCATAAACCCTGCAGATTTAGACTGAGTTCTTCTCTCAAACAGAAAAAAAACACTCTGTTCCACCTTGTGATGTCATGTGGTAATACAGGAAGTGCTCCACTGTGTTTTTAATCAGTCCTGGAATTGCCGATCTCTACTGAACTAAAATAAAAGGAGCTGTTCACTTTAAAACTACCGCTTGATGACATCACAAGGTGGAGCAGAGCGTTTGGAGCTTTGCAGATGTAGACAGACTAAGAATAAAGAGTTCCTCAAACATGTGATTGAAACAAACACAACTCCAGGTCTGTTTTTGAGGATGAAACGACATTAGAACATGACTTAAACCTCACATGGGTCAATTTTTCCTAAATATAGGACCATTAAACAACACAAATGACTCATATATTTTATTTTTGAATAGGTAATAAATTCAAAGTCAAACAAACTCCTGAAATCTCCACGTTCTTTAACCTTCATGTGCCTTTGAATGATCAGAGCAGTGATGGACACAGATGTGGAGCTGATTGTGGAGTTCACCTAATCAAGTCACGGCTGCTCACTGGACATGCCCATTAAACACTTCACCTTGTCCACCGTCACAGCACCCAGTCTTTCTCCTTGTGATGCTAACTGTAAGCACTGCTCTGTCTGATGCTCTGGTACTCAAATTCGACTTTAATCAGAGCTTTATTTCAACACAATCTGACCTGAAAGAACTGATTTACAGGTGGAATTACAGATGAGCTGCTTTGTGCTGTTAAAAAAGTCCCTCTCAAATAACGTTACACTCACAGGCTCCTGAAAATGTGCTCTTTAAATCTATTTTTCTTTTTCTTTCTTGAGTTTAAATCCATTTATTATCTTAAAACTTTTCTGGCACTGTTTCCTAACGTGTGCGTTGTGTCACCATGGCAACTTCTAAACATTCCTCCAGCAGAAATGTATGTAGAACATCCCCATTGTGATGTCATTACAAAGCATGAATAGATTGTTTTCATATTCTACAGTTTGATCATGTTATAATTTCAGATGTTGTGCAGGGGTCTGTATAACTCTTGATCCATAAATGTTTCTCCTTCTCATTATTTGTTTGGGATCAGCTCCACAAACTTGTCATATTAATCTATTGTCTTAAAGTCCTTTCAGGTGAAACACTCACACCTTTGTGGTTGAATAATGGCTCCATTTTCTAACGCGACTGTGTAAAAATCATTTTACTGTCCCTGTAATTACAGAAATATGAACCATAAACCAGGTCAATAAATCTGACAGTTACGCAGCAAACTCCACCTGGGGATTCTGCCCTGTCCTCCAACTCAGTATAAAGGGCCCATTTTACACTATTTTTCTGATTTCAAAAACATACCTGGAGTTTTGTTTCATTCACGTTTGACAGACTAATAATAAAGAGTTACTCAAACATGTGTGAATGAAACAAAACACAACTCCAGGTCTGTTTTTGAGGAGGGAACAGTATTCTCACATGGTTAAGTCAATTTGGCGTAGTATAGGACCTTTAACCAATGTGGATTCTTCGTTGTTGTGATGCCACGTGAACACAATCCTTATTATGCTCTATTGTCTTTTCTTTTAATCACGTTATAAAGCTGCTTGTTCATCTAAAACACACCTGGAGTGGTGTTTTGTTTCATGGAGCCACTATTTAACCAATTATTTAATATGAAGTTTGTGGAGCCGATTCCAAACAATGAGAAGGTTAAACATCTCTTCACATAAATGTTTAAAGTTGCTATGGCGGGTTACACTGCTCATTTTATTAAAACACAGTTAACATTGTTACATTTTACGAAAGGATTTACTTTTTTTTTTTTTTTTCCCCCAGTTCGGACTTTTTTTTTTTGTGTTCAATTTTACTTCCTGGTAATTATGACATCACACTAGGGAAGTCCGTAACTGTTTTTTATCACTGAGCCAAAACTCCTCTAATGTACACGGACATTAATATTTGACAAATACAAATATACAAAAAGATCTTTATTTAGTTGAAATCATGTTTAAAGTAAATTGGGCCTAACTTCTGGACAGAATGTTTTTCTACTTTTCTTCACAAATTGCTTCTTCATTTGTGTAAAACTATAATTTATATTTACAGCAGTATTATTCCACAAACGTCTCTTACACACTTTAACGCCTTACTGTGGATCATTCCAGGCAAAGCGTTGACATCACCTTGGAGAGAAAAGTTACACATTGCACCTTTAAATGTCTTCCATATTCTCCCCATGTTAGCTGATAATTAACAGTATTTGTGTGTCTGGGTTTGGAGCAACAGCAGCTGCATCTGCATAAACAGATGAAACTGGCTCAGGCAGGTAAAGCAAACTGCCAACTGTTTTATGCATTTTAATGACGTTTAAATAATAAACCACACAGACACTGGAGTCATAATCACAGCAGCAGTAAAGTGGGATGTGTATTTTTGGATTTGAGTCGTTTTTTGTAGAAAGGACACACGATTCAAGTGTCTGGGAAAGCCCGGTTTTCCTCTGACCCAGATTTTGAAATGCCAAATGAATCATGGTCCACCCAGAGCAGCTCACTTCCTCCTCTCTCACAGTCTCATTTTAATACTTCCATGTTTACTTCACATTTTCAGGTGCAGTTTCTTGGTTTGTTTTTTTAATTATTTATGTATTTACCAAGTAATCACAGAACAGACACATTAAGGTTGTGAATAGTATTAGAAGCTAAGCAATACAAAAAAAGTTAAGTAAAGTTACGTTAATAAAAACAGTGAAGACACAAAATTAGTGAGTAAAAATTGTGTTTTTGCACTGTAACCTTTCTGCTTGTCTCCATGGTGATGTTACTGCTTTGCTTGATTATTTCAAAGTATAGAAATAAAATAGTTTATCACAATGGAGACAAGTTAATGGTCAGATCTATGGAGTAGATAGAATTCATATTTATTTGAGCTGTAAAACACCTGTAATAGAAGAAATGCAAGACAGAAATGCTGCCATACTGTGGAACATTCCTTTCAAAATAATAACATCTCCATGGAGACAAGCAGGTAGTGGACCCTTCACCTTAGAAGTTACATATTATGTGTTTAAGTGCATCTAAGTACTGATACTCTGGTGGTACGACTTAGACTTGGACTTAGACAAACTTTATTGATCCACAAGGGAAATGATTTGGACACAGCAGCTCAAACATCACAATATAAAATAATAACAGAGAGCAAGAAAAATAGACAAAAAAGCAAAAAAAAAGAGACAGAGACAGGTGTCAAATGAGACATGATTATAAAAATAAGAATAAATGTATATGTACAAGTCAAAATAGAAAAATACATAAATAAAATACAATAAAATAAAAATACAACTATACCACAAAAAGCTCAAAGCTGTACCATTTCAAATACTGTGTAGTAGTACAGCAGTACTGAATACAGGAGTGTCTGGAGACACAGAGCACATCAGACACATCCAGTTTTGGGATGGTCCAGTCACAATTTCTTATTGCCATCATGTGTGTCTCGAATCCATAAGACTTTAGTGTTTGTGTTGGCACAGGGGACACGGGATACGGGGGACACAGGGCACAGGGGTTTGAAGAATGGGTCAAATGAAGAGACTCACATAGATCAATAGAGTCGACCCAAGGCTTAAATTAACCTTAATTTAACCTGATTCTGCAGAGATCTGTGCTGTTTGTCAGTCGCACCATGTGCTTCTCTGATTGGTTAATCAGCCTGTCAATCACAGCCATCGCAGAGATGGCAGAGACAGTAAATGGCTCCAGAGGGGACGTGTGGAGTACTGGTGTTTTTACAGTTTACTGTCTACTTCAGAGACAGTTTTCTTTACATTATATTTAACCATGACATATCCACAAGGTGTCGACTCATTAACATCGTCTATTACAGCTAAATCAGCATTTGAACAACTTTAATTTTGGCTGCCTCCGTTTTATTAAATATTATTTGCGTGTAGAATGTCGTGTTGTCACGATACAGACATTTCAAACTCAATTTCGATACTGGACTCGATACTCAATACTTATTCTGATACCATGATGATAATAAATTTGATAATCCATCTTTAGACAATAGAACATGATTTCTATTGTGGTGGCAGTACTTTCTTTTCTATTCCCATGTGGCCTCATGTCTGTGCAGTCCCTCAGTGGTCCAGGTAGGTTCTGTAGTGCTCCGTTGTTTTTCCGGCTGTCTCAGGTTGACTTTGCTGCCCTCTTTCTCTCTCTTTAGGTCGGGGTGATCTGATTGGCTCAGACTGTCTGACCCAGGAGGAGGTGATAAAGACGAACGCGTGTGTGAAAGCCCTGACCTACTGTGACCTGCAGTACATCAGCCTGAGGGGGCTCTCCGAGGTCCTCACGCTGTACCCCGACTACGCCCAGAGGTTTGTGAACGAGATCAGACACGACCTCACCTACAACCTCCGCCAAGGACGCAACTGCCAGGTAACTCAGGAGGAAAAGGCCTATACGCAAACTTACACTTACACAGATGGGGTACTCATACTTTACAGCTGATTTCATCAACATTCCCTGGGGTTATGATGCTAACTGGAAGCTCTGCTCTGTCTGAAGCTCTGTTACTCAAGTTAGACTTTAATCAGACTGATCACAGGCTCCTGAAAATGTGCTATTATGTAATTTTCAGACAATTATAATACTTTTTAGCTGTGTTTGCTGTGCGTGCATTGCGTTACCATGGTGACTGATGAAGATTCCACCATAAAAACACACGTAGAACACCCCCAGCGTGATGTCACTGCAAAGTATCAAGTATTCTGAATGAGAGTTTGAGTTGTGGCACACTTAACTGGTTCAGAAGTTGCTCAGGATGCACAGAATACCAAAGGTTATTGAATTAAAACCATTAGAAAATGAACTTGATTTATATTTTTTGTTATTATTTGGAGATTACAGATTGTTATAATGTTGTCCCCTCATCTACAACATGAGTGAAGAGGTTTTACGCATGTTTCGGTAATTTAGCCTTCTCTGAGTACCCCGTTTTACCGAAAGTACCGCCACAAAAAAGCACGGTTTAATACCGTTTAGAGGCAAAAGTTGGTGGAGCTGGATAAGGTGAATTCAAACCTTCCTTACCAGTACGATCCTATCAAAGGCTTTTCCATAAAATATTCAAAAAGATAATGCAAAACAATATGTGAGAGCAAAAGAGAGGAGACTCAGATCATCAAAAACAAATGCTAAACTTATTAAACATGTTCATTTGTTGTTTTTGGCGTTTACAGCATTTTCAGAACAATAAAAAGAACATGGTGATCTAAATATGTTATAGGTTACACTAAATACCCCATAGAAGTGTAATACTCCCTCTTTAAATAGCCATAGTTTTCTAGTTATAACGTTATTTGATAATCCACTAGAATAACCTTATTTAAATTCATGTTCTGTCCCCTGACCCTTTCTCCTGTACCAGTATTTGGAAAAGGATTAACCATCTGGCTTTGGGACACTCGAACGCGCCGCTCTAAACCACTATAAATACGCCAGCATTTTACAGTTAGCTTTCCAGGTTAGCGCACGCATGAATTAGCATATGCGCACCATCAAGAGCGCTGTAGAGCTAGCTGCTAATTAGAGCATGCACGCCAAAGAAGCGCCCAGGGAGCAGACCAGCGCTTTGGCGAGGTTTAAAACGTGTGAGATTGGCGAGCGCGCCGCCTGTACCGGAGTCATTATGTAATCGCTTGGCATCGGACTGAACTGGAATATGAACGAGGAAATATGTTGTGTATAGAGATTTAGCAGGATTTTGGTTTTGGTTCAGCAGAGCGATTTGGGGAAAAAAGATCTTATTGCATTTTTGTGTTTACATTTGCAGTTTTAATGATAAGATTCTGTTCAAAGTTCACATTTTACAAACTCATCATCATACTCATTTGTAAATGTATTAACAATTAACTAATCACTTGATAAAATGATCTACTCATTAACAAGTGTCTAATAATCATTTACAAACATGGACAGGACAAAAAGTGTTATAACTAACTGATAAAACATTCATAAACGTTTAATTAGGAACATCTATATGAATAATTAAGAACAGAGGATTCTGTTCAAAGTTCACATTTTAAACACGACCAGAAGAATTGACAAAAAGACTGAAATCTGAACAAACTAATAGAAAAATGTAATTTCACAACATGTTTGCACAGATCACACACGTCACGTTATATTATAATTACAAAGAGGAAACGTATAAATGATAATAATACATTCAAAATAAGCAGCAAAAATAACAAGTGACTGGTGTCAAATACGACATAATGATATAAATATTTCTATATTAAATAAATATAGAAATAAAGCATAAATATATAAATGAAATGTAGAAATGCAGTAATACAAATATATCTCAGCTGTTTACAAGAGTTCATAAGGAGAAATAATCACGAGATGAAATAATCACTGACACGACCGAGAGTTTTCTGTGACATAAGGGTGAGCTGTTGTAGGGAGTATTATCTGTTACATAAGGGTGAGCTGTTGTAGGGAGTATTATCTGTTACATAAGGGTGAGCTGTTGTAGGGAGTATTATCTGTTACATAAGGGTGAGCTGTTGTAGGGAGTATTATCTGTTACATAAGGGTGAGCTGTTGTAGGGAGTATTATCTGTTACATGAGGTTGAGCTGTTGTAGGGAGTATTATCTGTTACATAAGGGTGAGCTGCTGTAGGGAGTATTATCTGTTACATAAGGGTGAGCTGCTGTAGGGAGTATTATCTATGAAATAAGTGAGTTGTTGTGCAATTGTAGGGAGTATCATCTAGGACATAAGTTTGAGTTGCACATTTTTAGGGAGTATTATCTGTTACATCAGTTTGAGTTGTACATTTGTAGGGAGTATTATCTGTTACATAAGTATGAGTTGTGCAATTGTAGGGAGTATTATGTTACATAAGTTTGAGTTGTACAGTTGTAGGGATTATTATCTGTGACATAAGTATGAGTTGTTGTACAGTTGTAGGGATTATTATATGTGACATAAGTATGAGTTGTACAGTTGTAGGAAGTATTATTTGTGACATATGTATGAGCTGTTGTACAGTTGTAGGGAGTATTATCTGTGACATAAGTATGAGATGTTGTACAGTTGTAGGGAGTATTATCAGTGACATAAGTATGAGTTGTTGTACAGTTGTAGGGAGTATTATCTGTGACATAAGTATGAGTTGTTGTACAGTTGTAGGGAGTATTATCTGTGACATAAGTATGAGTTGTACAGTTGTAGGGAGTATTATCTGTGACATAAGTATGAGTTGTTGTACAGTTGTAGGGAGTATTATCTGTGACATAAGTATGAGTTGTTGTACAGTTGTAGGGAGTATTATCTGTGACATAAGTATGAGTTGTTGTACAGTTGTAGGGAGTATTATCTGTGACATAAGTATGAGTTGTACAGTTGTAGGGAGTATTATCTGTGACATAAGTATGAGTTGTTGTACAGTTGTAGGGAGTATTATCTGTGACATAAGTATGAGTTGTTGTACAGTTGTTTGAGCGGAGCTGTAGGAGCCTGGTTTATCTGAAGTCACATTTGGAGTCGTTTCAGGCTGAAACGGGGAGAGTTTATTGGATGGTTTCTTGGATGAGGTTTGGTGGCACAGATCAGATGCCCCGGGGAGGAGCAGTTCCTGCTTTTCTCTGATGTGAAATGTTTTTCTCAGGTGGGACACACAGTGGAGCAGGACTAATGCACCAACACAGGCTTTTAGGGAAATAGAGCACTCAGACTGCAGCAGACTCCAGCTGAATCATGTCTCACCGCACAATTACAGGGAACATCACTATTACAGTACTATGTGGTCATTAAATGGACTAGCAGTTGTAGCAGTAGCAGTAGTAGTAGTAGTAATAATAATAGTAATAGTAGTAGTAGTAGTAGCAGTAATTCTTAGAAAATGTTCTAAACTGACAAGTGCAGTATAAGTGTTGCTGCAGCAAAACTTCAATTTCCCCCGGGATCAATAAAGTCTCTCTCTCTGTTTCTCTCTCTCTGTGTCTGTCTGTCTCTCTCTTTCTGTCTCTCTCTCTCTCTCTCTCTCTGTCTCTCTTTCTCTCTCTGTCTCTCTCTCTTCGTCTCTCTCTCTCTGTCTCTCTTTCTCTCTGTCTCTCTTTCGCTCTCTGTCTCTCTCTCTCTCTTCGTCTCTGTCTCTCTCTCTTTCTCTCTCTGTCTCTCTCTCTCTCTCCGTCTGTCTCTCTCTCTTTGGCTCTCTGTCTTTCTCTCTCTCTCTGTCTCTCTCGTTCCCTCTGTCTCTCGTTCCCTCCATCACTTACTTTGAAAGATGAATTTGCATTTAAAGGTTCAGTATGTAACTTTTCTGTTGGATCAATGCTGTAATGCTGTAACATGTTTAATTAGTCAATTTTATTATTTTTTTTTCCCTTTGCTCCCCGCATTACGCCACTCCCCCTTCAGAGCACTATCACAACACAATCCGTATGCATCTCGTTAATGAAACTACTGCACATCGCATCAGGTTTGTGAAGTTGTAGTACAGTTTTGTATCATGTTTTTGATATTTATGGAGTAATGAGAGTTTGAATAGGGCCCGGGAGAGATCGCTAGATTACTCAAACATGCATGGATGACTCTAAAACCTCTTCAGGCGGGTTTTGACGAGGGAACAACATTATAACATGCTAAAAATCTCCAAAAAGTCAATTCCCCTCACCTCAAAAACATGACTATATTAAGATCAAGTGACCCAATTGGTGCATAAAAGCTTTATTATCGTCTCCGCTGTAGCAAACCTCCAGAGACGGGGTAAACGCGGCGGTGTGGACCTAAAAATAGAGCTGTCATCTGGGTGTGTGTGAGGAGCAGGAGGGGGTCATCCCTGGCTGTATAAATATAGAGCCACACAGACAGATGGAGACGGGACGAAGACGACTGCAGGGCAAAAATGTTTCTACCACGTGCTGCAGCGTTGGCTTTAAAGACACAAATACAGAAATATACAACTTTAAAGGTGCTTAAAAACAAAAAATACAACATACTTAAGATACTTGTATTTAAAGATGCATTGTGTAACTTTTCAGGTGGAGGGACCATCAAATGCTTTTCTCCTTGATGTTATTGCTTTGTCTGGAATGTTTCACAGTATGGCATTAAACCCTTTTATCTTCATGGAGACCAAACCAGACCAAGTTCCTGGTCAGATCTGTGGAGAGGCGACCCCGCTCACAGTCAGAATGTCTGTTTTTCTTTTTTGTTTTTGAGCTCTAAAACCAGCTGTGATTGAATAAATGTAAAGTTAGAGCTGTTTAATGTCACACTGTGGAACATTCCAGGCAGAGCAATGACGTATCCATAGAAACAAGCAGGTGATGGACCCCCAGCTGAAAAGTTACATAGTGCACCTTTAAGATTTTACAAATCTTGCCTAGTATTTTCCATTTTTAAAATTTTTGTTAAGTTTATAAGTTTGCTTCCTGGTTGGACACAACTGTTACTTAGCAACCATAATGTTAATAAGGACCAAAACTTGTCTAAGTTACACAATATTTCTGATTAGACTAATAAAAATAAATGACAGCATCTTTATTTAATTAATGAAGGTTTAAACTGTCAGAAAAATGCTTTAATTGTGCATAAATTTCAAACTTGATTTCAGTACTGTGGAATAGACTCATTACTGATTTATTTAGATCAGGGGTGAGCAATTATTTTTTCCATGGGGCCAAGTGGGAAACAGAAAATATTGTGGAGGGGCCAAAATGCTTAACTCAATTCTGCATAATATCAATTACTGTATTTCTTAATAAAAAGCAGTAAAGCAGTGAGACTGGGAAGAGTTTATGTTCTGATTAAGCGATGAAAAAGTGAGGCTGCCTTACAAAAAATGTAATTTAAAAAAAAGACACCTCTAAAATAAAAGCAGCTTTAGTCCATGCATGAGGTCAAATTATAAAATATGGTTTGTTTTTTTTCAAATGAGCTTAAACGGGTGGTCAGAGTCGACCAAAGTTCCGTATGTGGCCCAGATCTCATTTAGACAATATAATGTGATTTTTAACATTAAATCATAGTATTTTCTTTCATATTCCCATGTGGCTTTATCTCTGTGTAATCCCTCAGTGGTCCAGGTCTAAACCAGGTCTAAACCAGGTCTAAACCAGGTCTAAACCAGGTCTAAACCAGGTCTAAGGGTGTATTTTAGTCTCTGTGCTCTTATACTTGTTCTGATGCAGCTCCAGATCGTTCTAAAGCTACTCAGGAAAGGTTCTGCTCTGTCCTGTCAATGGGACTTTTTTAGTATTGATACCTTCGAAAAATGATTATTGTATTTGATTTTAGTATGTGATTTTCGATACTTTTGAAACCCCACCACCCAAACCCCCTCTGGAGTCTCTTATATCTTTATGTTGTCCTCCTGTCTCCAGTCTTGATTCACACGTGCATCTGCTGGTATTTTTAGCTCATCGAGGTTTAAATTTAGCTGCGGTTTTGCCTGGAGGGACCATGAGCGAGATGAGTATGTGTTGGGGATTTCACAGCCAGACCCGCTAAAGACGGCCATACTGTTTACAGCCCCATGTGCTCTGTCATATGTAAATGATTTGATGTTCATGTTGTTGAAAGCTTCTATAATGTCAGCTGTAGCGTTTAGAGTCTGTGGAGAACGCATGCATGAAAAATATAGGCAAAGTGGTGCAATGAATTAAGCTGCTGCACGTTACAAATAGATTTAAAGGGGCTGTACGTGATTTTTATTGTCTTAAAACCAAGAAAAACAGAACTAGATCATTTTAAAAGGCCCATATTACGCTATTTTCTGTTATAATGTAGTTTCCTCATCACAAACAGACCTGGAGTTGTGTTTTATGTCACAAACCCTGCAGATTCAGACTTAGGATTTCTTCTCTTCCACCTTGTGATGTCACGTGGTAAAACAGAAAGTGAAACTCTGTGTTTTTAAACTCTCCATACATCTTCAGTAAAATCATTTGGATAATTTCAGCCCTGGAACTGCCAATCTCTACTGAACAAAAAGTAAAAGGTAGCTGTTAATTTGAAACGTTTAACCTGTTCATGACATCACAAGGTGGAACAGAGCGTTTTGAGCTTTGGAGATGTAAACAGACTAATAATAAAGTGTTACTCAAACGTGTAAATCAAACAAAACACAACTGCAGGTCTGTTTTTGATGAGGTGACGACATTATAACCCGACTTAAAACTCAGAACAGTCGGTTTTGTGTCCTGCTTAGCTTCATACATGTCGTGTACTGTATAAGATCAATTTTAACCTTTCCTGACCTCTGTAGATTTTCGTAGTTTTGACGTTTTCTCTGAATCCAAACTCTGATGCCTTGTGCCAAAATCAGAGATAACCTTTTAAACCTGTTCCAAATGAGCCTCAGTGGATTTGCTCTGAATGAGATTCCTCTGTGATAAAATGAATGGACTCAAAGGCACTGGCTGCTGTTGTGAATGACTCGACCTTTACGCGGCACACAAGCGCCTCCTGGTGGACAAACACAAGCAGTACAGTACATCGCATCGACTTATTTTAGGTTATCAACTTGTATTTAGTGACAGGATTGTTAAAAGTATAAAAAATCAGATACTAATCAAAACTTTTCACAGCTATTGATACTAGTCCCATTGACAGGACAGAGCAGAACCTTCCTGAATGTGTTTAGAACGATCTGGAGCTGATCAGAACAAGAATAAGAGCACAGAGACTAGAATACATGGACCACAATGGAACCTACATGGATCACTGTTTTATGTTTTATTGTTATTTTACCTTAAAGTCTCTGTACCTGATTTTTACTGTCTTAAAAATGTAAAAAAAACTGTTTGCAGTGGGATCCAAACTGTCTTTGGTTCTGTCATAACACAAAGAACAATTTAAAAGTGCTTATAATAGTTATTTCTTCATGTAGTCTGCACTGAAAGAGCAAAGGATCATGGTCTTTGTCATAGTCTTTGCTTAACTATTCATTTAAGCAAAGAGACTTGTGATTCGATATATTGTGATGGTCCCTGATATTGTGAGACTTTTGACGATGCGATTTTAGGATATTTCGGTTATAAAGTATCAGTAACAAATATTTTTACGTCTTATTTTGTTCTTCCCACAGGACGATTTCGAAAGCAACGGGGGCATTGCCAAAAAGCTCGCCTCCATTAAAGAGGACGAGGAGGGCTCCAGCTCAGAGGGATCTCCCAGAATGCCGCTGGGCAGGTTGTCACATGGTCTCCGCTCTCCTCTCCGCTCACCGCTCCTCCCCCCGCGGCCCTTCAGACCCCCCAGTGACGAGAGCGTGAGGCCGGTCACCCTGCAGATCCCTGTGGTCAGCCTGTCCTGCCCACAGACACAGCTCAGTCCAAGGTACCAGAGCATCTACAGCGATTAATGTGTCTAATGTTTTTCCAGTTCTGACTTGGTTTGGTAGAAAGTATTGTCCTAAATATTCATCATGGTTTTACTTCAGTTCAGTGGCGCTTTGTGGAAAAAAAAGTTGAAAAGCAAAGTACAAAAATACAGGAAGTAGTGCTGAGTTCTTAAACAGGATACGTCAATGTATGTCGTCAAGAAAAACTCCATCCAAAACGAACCATTTACGCACAAGGGACAGTTTAAACCAGGGGTGTTTTTCATCCAGGGCCACATATCTAAACACAGACGAAGCAGAGGGCCGATCGAGGGCCATAGACGGGCTCAGTACAGTGAATAATTGAAATATTCATGTTTAACACGTTAGAATGAGCGATCAGTCCTTTATTCATGCCAAGATCCACAAAACCACACAATAAATATTAAATATTGTCTTATTAAAGTAGATTTTCAAAAAACTTGCACCCAAAACTGCTCAAGGTAATTTGGGCCAATTCACCTGGAAACCTGAGGGCCAAGAAAAATGTGTCTGAGGGCCGCATTTTTTGTAGTTTGGACATGCCTGGTTTAAACCTTCATTTGCATCATTTATTATTATAAGTCGAACCATAACTATTGTGTAATTTAGATATTTTAGCCCTGGTTTACTTTACAGTTGCCCGGAAGTAACATTAAAATGTCACAAAATTTTTAAAAAGATATTTAGTGAAATCATTTTGTCAGGGACTTGGTTTTTGTAGGTTGTAAATGTCTTGGTTGCAGTTCCTCGTCGTAGACCCGCTAGCCACCGCGTTCCAAACAGGAAGTGAGCATGGTTGCGCTTCCAGCTCCATCGTGTCTGGCTCCAGTTCAACTTGTATTGAAAAACCAGTGCCCTTCTCTCCGTACCTGCTGCCGTGAGCCTCGTCATTTTGGTCTTAAAATAAAATGTTCGTATTAACCCGCTCTACATGATCCTGGGGTTTTTACTTCACTATTTTGTCCGTAAATCAATTCCTTAGTCCAGTTCTTTATACAGTCTGTGCTTGAGGTTCAAATAATGCACAAAAGCACAAACATTATCAATAAACCTTTACCCCCATCTCATCTTAGTCACACCAGTGGGACTACAGCAGGTTGTGTTGTGTGTACGAGTGTGTACAAATATGAGAGGCTAACGCGGCCCCAGAGAGCTGCAATATTGACTGAATTGTTTTACAAGAATTACCTCGGTCAGGGAATAAAACAGAAATGCAGTACAGGTCTGTAAGTGACAAAAGCTTCATGTGACAATATGAAAAGATTTGAACATTTGTGTTTCTTGCTCCACTTCAGACGTGATTCAGTTTGTCTCATTTTTGTGTCTGTCCAAATATTAATGTTAATATTTTGTCCTTCACATTACGTTAACTTCAGATTATAATACTGATGCTAGAAACTGCATAATTTGATCTTCTTTTAAGTTTTTCTTTTTTTTTGACTTCCAGGTTTGTGGACGGAGGTAAAAACCAAAACTCATCGAGGTTAGATTTTTCTCCGAGCGCGAGTCACAGTTTTCCTCCCAGTCCAGACACAACATCTCCAGGTTTTGATGATTCTCTCATTTTTTCTACTTAATTTGGTGGGATAATACCTGTTGTGAAAATAAATTATAGTTTTACACCAATCAAGAAGCAATTTGCAGTTTCAAATATGTTGAAAATGACGGGAAGTTCTGGTTCACACTGATGACGTCACACTGGGAAAATTCTGTCCAAAAGTTCAGCGAAATGAATCATTTTTGTCAATTATTCATTTCTGTGTAAATTAAAGGGGTACTTCATGGTTGCTAGGTAACAGTTATTGAATTCCCTAGTGTGATGTCATGATTTCCAACCAGGAAGTCAAATCTGAAAGCAAAAAAAAATGGTCAAACTGAGAAAAAAAAGGTAAAAATTTTAGTTAAAGGTATACTATGTAACTTTTTGGTTGGGGGCTGTCACCTGCTTGTTTCTATGGATACGTCACTGCTCTGCCTGGAATGTTCCACAGTGTGACATTAAACGGCTCTACTTTACGTTTATTCAGTTACAGGTGGTTTTATAGGTTAAAAATCCCTAGAAAAACAAACATTCTGACTGTGAGCGGGGTCGCCTCTCCACAGATCTGACCTCTGTCTCCATGAAGATGGAAAGGTTTAATGCCATACTGTGGAAAATTCCAGACAAAGCAATAACACTACGTTCGACAGAATGATCTTAAGTGTGTTTTGGTAAAATGAGTCGTCCAAACCGACACAGGCCCTTTAAAAGTTTATTGATTTATAAATATTATCGATGTAGAAATAATAAATCTCACATTAATAAGATTTTAATGTGTTTTTGTATTATCCACAGCAGATTCTGAGGCAGCGGACACCATGAGAACCATATCAAAACTCAAACATGAGGTAAGATTCAAAAAATAAGTCCACACTTTCATTTTTTTCAAGTTAAAACGATTAAAACTAAATATAGGATTCTGTTCAAAGTTCACATTTTAAACACGTCCAGAAGAATTGACCAAAAGACTGAAATCTGAACTGACAAACGAATACAAGAATCACATTTCTGCAGAATAAGACGGGAGATTTTGTTGTTTGTGGAGGAAATTATGGTACAGAAAAGTTACACAGTGCAGCTTTAAATATCTTTCTGATTTCTAAAAACGACTTCCTGTCTTTCCAGATGAGCGCTTTGTCGCGTCAGGTGACCAGCGTGAGCCAGGAACTGCAGGAAGTGACACGCCTCCTCAAGCCCCTCCTCCTCAATCCTTCTATGGCACTGACCACGCCCATCGCCAACATAACCCCGCCCCCAAGCCACCAGTCCTCTCACAGCGTCTCCCCGGCGCCTTACTTCCTGTCTGCGCGCGCGACTACGGACTCCACTGAGGGACAAAACTCAACATCCAACCTGCAAAACCAACATTTCGCCCAACATTTTCCACGTGATTTCCTTGTTTCTCCGAGCAGGAAGTTGGCGCATTCTTCGGCTCCGTCGTCGCTGACCAGCTCCCCCAGTGAACGTAATGTACAAAAACTACACTCCTCTTCAAATCCAACTTTATCGACAACGCTGCTAATCGATCTGGACGCTGCCGATACGCAAGCTATTTCCTGGTCCAGTTTGCAATCTACAACTCACCCGGATCCGTTTTTAAACATACAGGAAAGCCCGACTACGCAATTTAGTTTAATCGACGAAGAGACGCCAGTAATTTGACCCAAAAGTTTAAACAATTTGTGAAAAAAGAGCGAAGCATGCATAAAAACGTTTACTGCATGTGCATCAACTCGTATTATTTTAGATACTAGACGATACTCACAGAATATTATTTCTTGGTCATTTTTGAAAACATCCAAGGAATTTTGTCTCATGAAATCCATATTTTGATAAAACTGTCAAAAGCAAGTTTCTGTTTTTGTTTTTTTAAAGGTGCCGTATCAGACTTTTACTGCCTAGAAATGTGAATAAGTTCATTCTAAACTTTTGTGATTGTCGGCCAAGAAAATGCTTTATAATTAGATGCAGACAGCTCACAGAAAACATATTTTTACTTCAGTAGCTGCTTAAACACACATCTGTACTGGGGTAAGACACGTTTTACTCAGATACATGGGGGAAAATCGAGTAGAGGCCTCAAAGACGGAACAATGTTGAAAAAATAAACTAATACAAGAGTCCCATGTGTTTCAGAACATGTTTGTGGAGGCCTGAGCTACTACAGGCTCTTTTCACGTTTACGTCACAAACCAGGAAGACGTTTGAAAACAGGCGGTGAGACTTCTGGTGTATTTCCCGACTCTGGGCTCGCCGACCGACTGTGATAAAACCCACTGAAGTAAATGTGAACAGCAGCAGGCCGCCTATAACCTGACAAAACTGTGATAACCTGTAATGGAAAAAATGCTAAAACTTTAATGTAATCACAGTAAAGGTTGAAATTGGGTTACATATAAAACAACTGAATTTACATTATCAAGAAAAGTAGGTGAATATAGAGGAAATAAGTATTTGAATCAGTTGGTGGGCCTATTTGGGAAAAAAAGTCCAGGGCCGTTTTGTAGTGCCAGTCCGTCCCGGGGCTTGAGGACCACTGCACCCTCTCAAAACTGCCTCTTTTAGGATTTGTGGTCTGGCTGTTGGTTTAGCACGCTGCACCGTTGACTTGTGGGGATTTCTGGACTGAGAGGACGGGGGGGCAGTTGTCTCGGGGCGTCCCGTGGGACTAGGACCTCACGTTGGAGAGCCGGGAAATCATTTGAGTCCAGATTGGGGAGTGCCTGAACCGGAGCGGCTGGAGCAGGTGAGTCCATGGCCAGAACTGAGAAGGTTCAGTCGGAGGGGGATTTCAGATGTTCTTCTCTGGTTCTTGTGTAACATGGAGTCATCTCGGAGCAGCAGAGGGGTTTTTTTTGTGTTGTCCTGTAGCAACATCCATAAGTTTAGCGATTATTTCCTCCTTTTTCTTAAGTTCAGTGGATGGTCACTGGATCTGTTCTTCTAGATGAGTGACTGTTTTGCCATCATTATCTGGTTTCGAGGGGGATTGTCTTTCTCCTGGTGCCATGCCCGGCAGTGGCACCTGACTGTTTCCAGAACGAGCCAACAGAAAGGCCTACGAATGATAAAATAGCCTGATGTGCTGTAGAAACTGCTCAGTTATTGTAATAATCCAATACAGGCAAAGATCCAAGCAGATTAGTCCAAATAACTGTTTGTGACAGACAAATGTCGGGCCTGTTCACTTGGAAACTACCACTTGATGACATCACAAGGTGGAACAGACCATTTTGAGCTTTGTAGATGTGGACAGACTAATGATAAAGAGTCACTCAAACACAACTCCAGCTCTGTTTTTGAGGAGGAACAGTATTATAAATACTAATAACTGTAATATAGGACCTTTAAATAATTATAACATTTGGAAATTTGACTGTTGAAATTATGATTCTGACAATTATTTATCTTGCAGCTCTTTATTTTTTTATCAGATTAAACCAAATATGTATTTTAGGATTGAGACTCCCACATAACACCATAATATTAAGCTGAAATGTAGTGCCGTGTCTACACATGTGTGCCCTATATGTTCTGACCTAACCAGAACAGGAAACAGCTGCAGGTGGTTGGATGCATGCTAGATTTGGGCTTGCAATGCTCCAATTTTTGCAACAATTATTGACGATTTGTGACATGAACTGAAAGAACTCATTTCTGAAGTGAAACAGGTGAAGAAGTCACTCACCCCGTCATCATCTGAAGATTCAAGAGCGACTGCAACGAGGAGAGAGCGCAAAACTCTAAGGTACATTTCAAAATTAACACTGAATACTAAATGCTAGTGTTTTTTGCTAATTAGTTTTTTAAAGGTGCACTGTGTAACTTCTTTGGGGTTTTGGAATGTTCCATAATATGGCATTAAAGGGCTCATAGTAAAACATTTTCAAATTTATGTTTTAATGTCGTTTCCTCGTCACAAACAGACCTGGAGTGTTTTGTTTCATTCTCATGTTTAACACACAAACCAAACTGCAGATTTAGCCTGAGTTCTTCTCTCAAACAGAACAAAACACTGTTCCACTTTGTGATGTCATGTGGTGATACAGGAAGTGCTCCACTGTGTTTTTAAACTCCACACAACTTCACTTGAATCATTTGGATCATTTCAGCCCTGGAATTGGAAAGTTTTACTGAACTAAAGATAAAAGGAGCTGTTCACTTGAAAACTATCACTTGATGACATCACAAGGTGGAACAGAGCGTTTGGAGCTTTGGAGATGTCGACAGACTAATAATAATAGAGTTCCTCAAACATGTGAATGAAACAAACACAACTCCAGCTCTATTTGTGAGGAGGGAACAGCGTTAGAACATGGCTTAACGCTCACAGGAGTCGTTTTGTGCGATACAGGAGCTTTTAAGCTTATTTATCTTTAGAGACGAGCAGATCTGTGGAGAGGCAGACCCTCAGAAAGAATTCATGTCTTTCCATTTTTTTTTTCAACAATAAAAACACCTGTTAAATAGTTAAATGCCCTACTGTGGAACATTCCAGTCAAAGCAATGAGACAAGCAGGTAGTTCACCTCCAAACAGAAAACTAGAAAACTAGATTCACAAAACTAATCTTAGCAAAATGCCACTATTATAATGACATTTATGATTGTCCAAAAACTTAAAAACTGAAAAGCTTTACATTAGACTAAAGTGAAAACACGGGATGTAAATGAGAATGTGACACTTTCATATTAACAACGCACAAGTGCAGTTCCCTTTATCGCCACAAGAGGGCAGCATTTGTACAGTGAACATGCTGCATTTCCGGTCTCCTGCTTCATGTTTCAGACAAATATGACTGAACCACAGTTATAATCACCAAATACTGTGTCAAATAATGTAGGAAAAATGTGGCGTTATGTTGATTTAAAAAAGGACAGAACCTGGAAGTTTAGAATAACAAATTATTTAAATAGAATCAAAATAATTTGATTTGAAATGGAATGAAAATGGTATTTTAAGAATGTGTGAAATGTTAACACGTCTATATATAACCTTTGTCATTAATCTGATTTTCTCATTTTGGATATTTGGAGCATTTTATTTGAACAGTGGAGTAAAGTGTGTGTAATTTAGACATTTAAAATACTTTATAAAATCATCAAAATAGGCAGCAATGTTTATAGCTCTAAATGTATGTGTTTTTGTTTGTCCCTCCTCTTTTCTCTCTCTGTCTTTTTTCTTTCTCTCTCTCTCTCCTCTTTCTTTCTCTCTCTCCTCTCTTTCTTTCTCTCTCTCTCCTCTTTCTTTCTCTCTCCTCTTTCTCTCTCTCTCTCTCCTCTTTCTCTCTCTCCTCTTTCTTTCTCTCTCCTCTTTCTCTCTCTCTCTCTCCTCTTTCTCTCTCTCCTCTTTCTCTCTTGAATTTCTACTGTTTTAAATGTGTGCTTTTGTTTGTCCATACCTCCTCCTCTCTCTTACCCTCTCTCTCTCTCCCATCCCTCTTTCTCTCTCTCTCCATATGTTCCCTCCCTCTCTCCCCTCCGTCTCTTTCAGTGTAGACTCAGCAGTAGCAGTAGCAGTAGTAGTACCATTAGCAGCAGTAGTAGTAGTAGTAGTAATAGTAGTAGTAGTAGCAGTGGCAGTAGCAGTAGTATTTGGACTGGTTCATATCTGAACATCGTTTGCTTCTGGCAACATATTTTTATTTTTTTTAACAAATGGATTTTAATTTTCACCTAAACCTCAACTCAACGTAAACAGGTGAGAGTTTTATGTTCTTATATTTTAAAAAGTTTAATTACAAAATATATATTGTTTTGCTGGACAAATTAGGGCTTAAACTAGAACTAAACCAGGACTTTACTTGGACCCGAACAGAACTAAACTAAGACTGAACCAGGACTAAACCAGGACTAAACCAAGACTGAACCAGGACTAAACCAGGGCTAAACCGGGACTAAGCCAAGACTGAACCAGGACTAAACCAGGACTAAACTGAGACTAAACCAGGACTAAACCAGGACTAAACTGAGACTAAACCAGGACTAAACCAGGGCTAAACTGAGACTAAACCGGGACTAAACCAGGACTAAACTGAGACTAAACTGGGACTAAACCAGGACTTAACTGAGCTAAATTAGATTACAAGATGACACTATCAAGCATTTCAACAAAAAACACAAGTGGTTTTCCAAAATTATTTCATATAAAAAAGTAAAAGTATTAAATAAAATATGTTTAAAATGTGCAAATTTAAAGTTCTTCACAGATGTTTGTGAACTCCAACTAAAGACCTTTGATATGAATCCGTTTTAAACTCTGAATTCATATAAAAGTCACACAGATTATTTGAAGACCTCTTTATTGTGACACGTACAGCGACTCACGACAGGGATTTTTCTTTTTTTAAATTATTCTAAATGCAATGACTTACAAACATATTATTTCACTATAACAAATACAATTTGAACCTTTCCATTTTTGGACAAAAACACAAAGTTTTCATTATTAGAAAAAAACAAAACAAAAATTAAACGTGAAATTCTGAAATATTTTGTAGATTATTTATATGAATTTAAAATAAATTATATCTTATTGTGAACAGAGGTGCATTTGAGCGTTTAAAGTGTTAAGATTTAAATGTTTAACAGTTGACGTCGTTTTATTTTTAAGATTTGACTAAAATGTTGCTTCGTTTTTCTAGTTTTGTAATTTACGTTTAGCAGCCATGATGTAAACAAAGACCAAAACATGTTTAAATGACACAATAATTCTGATTAGACTCATAAAAATAAATTCTAACAGTTTTATTTCGTCAAATGAAGGTTTAAAGTGTCAGAAAAAGCCTTGTGCGTAAACTGCCTCTGCATTTTGAATGGGATCACTGTATTTTTGCACTTTTTTTCAACTTTTTCCCGCACTTTTTTGTCACTTAACCGATGTAAAACTATGATAAATATTGAGCACAGGGACAATCCACAAAAACAAACCAGAATTAGAAAAATATATGAATCTGTACCACAAAAACTTTTAAACCAAACAGTGAAATTAGAGCTCCACATGCCCCAGTGCGTTCAGAACAACTGTATTATCTTCTATTAAACGTGAAGTAAACTTGAGTAGAACATTTTAAAACATGATTAGCGTTTGTTTTAAATAAATTCTAGCTGCATTTGGGCTCCATATGTTGAGCTGGAGTTTTGTGGTTTAAAGGGCCATAAAAACAGTTTTCTGAAGTGGTGAAGGAGAGACAGATCTTAGACTTAAACTGCGATTTCTATCTGATTAGCCCCATTTTAAGCTTTTTAATGGTTCTGTAATAAAAACACTTAGAAAAGCGCTATTATTAAGTCCTTAAAAACACAAATGCATGTTGGGTAATCTTTGTTTAATCTGATTAGTGTAGCCCATGTTCAGTAGTTTCAGCTTTTTTCAGTAAATTTACATAAATCCACGTTCTTTTACACTGCATCTAGTTAAGATTTGTTGACTTTACTTCAGATTTAAAGCTACAGTGTGGAACTTTCTGGAGCCTGCGTGATTCCATGGAAATAGAAAGTTAAAACCATGCTTTTTGAAACTTCTCCATGGATAAATCAGGTTATTAGTGTGGAATATTAAGGTATTTACATGGAAACAAACAGGAAAAGGTTCTCCTCCAGGCCACATACGAGTCAGGTTTATGGAGATGCAAGCCCACTCAGAGGACACGACCTTCACCTCAACCTTAAACTCGACACAGTTTAACAGGTGATCTTTTTATATACTTATATTTTAAAAGAACTAAATATTGTTTTGCTATTTCCAAAACCGGGACAAAACCAGGACCCAAACAGAACTAAACCAGGTCTGTAACCAGATCTAGAACAGGACGTTCATGTTTTTCAGTGCAATAAATGTCCAAGATTTGCTCTTGTGAGATTTAAGTTATGTTCTAATGTAGTTTCCTCATCACAAACAGACCTGGAGTCGTGTTTTGTTTGATTCAAACAAACTCCAGGTCTAAACCAGGTCTAAACCAGGACTAAAACAGGACTAAACCAGGACTAAACCAGGTCTAAACCAGATCTAAACCAGGTCTAAACAGGTCCATGGGTGTATTCTAGTCTCTGTGCTCTTATACTTGTTCTGATCCAGTTCCAGTTCGTTCTAAACACATTCAGGAAAGATTCATTTCTGTTCTGTCAGTGGGACTTTTTTTTAGTATCGATACCTGTGAAAAATGAGTATTTAGTTCCGATACTTTTGACAGCTCTACTCACTCATTTATTTTCACATTTTAGTTGTTTTCCAGAGTTCTTAAAATGGAGCAGGTGGAGGAGGTGGAGCAGAGGTCATCGGGAGAACCAGACAGGAGCCCCTGTTTTCTGGACAGCTGTAGCCCAGAGGAGAGAGGCGAGAGCGGGGAGAGTCCTGCCTCCAGCCGGGCCAGTGTCCTGGAGGTCAACGGGAGCCCGGCAGGGTCAAACCAAAAAGCAAACAACAACAACAGGCCCATCAGAACACTGGGGGGTGAGACGTTTATGTGCAGTTTTAACGTTATCAGTGTTTATTATTTAGGAAATGGACTGTGAAACTGTTTAAAACTGGATGCCTGTTGAGGCCTGGTTTAGTCCTTGTGTAGTCCTGGTTCAGTCCTGGTTTAGTTCATGTTGAGTCCTGGTTTAGTCCTGGTTTAGTCCAGGTTCAGTCCTGGTTTAGTCCTGGTTTAGTCCTGGTTTAGTCCTGGTCTAGTCCTGGTCTAGTCCTGGTTTAGTCCTGTTTTAGTCCTGTTTTAGTCCTGGTTTAGTCCTGGTTTAGTCCTGGTGTAGTCCTGGTTTAGTCCTGGTGTAGTCCTGGTTCAGTCCTGGTTTAGTTCATGTTGAGTCCTGGTTTAGTCCTGGTTTAGTCCTGGTTTAGTCCTGGTTTAGTCCAGGTTCAGTCCTGGTTTAGTCCTGGTTTAGTCCTGGTCTAGTCCTGGTCTAGTCCTGTTTTAGTCCTGTTTTAGTCCTGTTTTAGTCCTGGTTTAGTCCTGGTTTAGTTCTTTAAACCATGTCTTCTTTATCACGGTTGTAATTTTCCCTTGTCTGGTCCAGGCCTGATGATTCCAGTGTTCTGTGTAGTGGAGCCTGTGTGTATGACCCCGTCCCGTGATGAAGAAGAGGAGGAGGAGGAAGAGGAGGAGGAGGAGAGGAGGAGGAAGCACCACGCTGAGTTTGTCCTGGTCCGAAGAGATCTTCTTTTCTCTCAGCTGGTGGAGAGTGCCCTGCTGGCTCTGGGGTACTCACAGAGCACCACCGCACAGGCTCATGGTACGACGCACAAGACACAGGGGTTTGAAATGGTTTATCGCTATGGCAACGGCTCTGATTTTTCACTGTTCTAAACCCATGGATATTCCAAGTCAAAGGTATCGAAAAACAGATACTGATCGATACTAAAACTAATATCGAAACTAGATTCTCATTTAAAGTTTCCATATGACGATATTTTCTGATTTATGTTTTAATGTCGTTTCCTCGTCACAAACACCTGGAGTTGTGTTTTGTTTCATTCACATGTTTAGAGTTTTTCTCTCAAACAGAAAACACTCTGTTCCACCTCGTGATGTCATGTGGTAATACAGGAAGCGCTCCACTGTGTTTTTAAACTCCACACATCTTCACTAGAATCATTTGGATCATTTCAGACCAGGAATCGCCGATCTCTGCTGACCTTGTGTAAAAATATGGATTCTCTGGATATTTTTGAGTTCACAAACTCAAGAGAATCCATCCTGAGGTGCTCCCGCCGCACGGTTTAAATCTGACTTGCGCAGTGGTCGGCCCAATCACAGAGCTTCTATGGCAGGGGGGTTCAGGGGGTGGGGTTTCAGGCAACATGACAACAACCCCAAACGCCAGGCCGACACCATAGACTGTATATACGGTATAGACTGTATATACAGTATAGACTGTATATACGGTATATAATATATACAGTCTATGGCGTACACAGAGCAAAACACCCAATCAGCTCGAGGCATTCTGCTGCAAGTCCCGCCTTTTTCTAAACACTTTCAGCGAGAGCCGTTCAGAGGGAGAATGTGGAGAACTCAATTCAGAGTAATACACTTATATAAATATACACTTAAATATATCTGTTAATGTGAAAACTACCACTTGATGACATCACAAGGTGGAACAGAGCGTTTGGAGCTTTGGAGATGTAGACAGACTAATAATAAAGAGTTCTTCAAACATGTGAATGAAACAAACAAGACTCCAGGTGTTTTTGAGGAGGAAACATGAAAACATGACTTAAACCTCACAGAGTCACTTCAGTGTGATGTTGGACCTTTCAGGATAAACTTCTCCGTCTCTGTTGAACGTGACTTACTTGTGTTTTTTAGTTTTCCTGGTCCTTCTCGTTGGACTCAGACTGAAGTCCATGAAACAGTGAAACATTCTTGGTTTTGTTAAATACAGAGTCTTAAACCACACCGTCCCACACCCCAGACCCCCTGTGCCCAGACTCCAAACCAGAACCCGCCTTTGTTCTGAGAAATAAACCTTAAATTAACCCTTTTGTCTTAAATAAATAATTCCTGGCTCAAGTTGTGCATTTTTGCCCCTGATGCGGTGATGACCAAAATTATGACTTCTATTTTGGCCCTGTGTGGAAGTGCGTCCGTGTGTATCTTTGGCTGTTTACTGGCCATCGTTTGTATTTTTAAACGTATAAACTTTTCGCTCACGTTGGTCCTCGTTTATCTGAAAATGCGATGGCTATTTTGGATTTTTGTTTACCTGTAAAAAGTGACAAATTCAGCAGTTTTGGTTTGTGTTTAGAGGCGTTCATGGATCTTAGACACATGTTCTTGTTCCTACTAAAAAGATAATTGGATTTTTGGAAATGCACAAAGTCAGTTAAAGTTTTTACGGCTTTAAAACATAAAAAAACAGATCTTCTCCGTGTTGTTCTTCAGGAGCTTCAGTATCTTCTCCGTGTTGTTCTTCAGGAGTTTCAGTATCTGCTCCGTGTTGTTCCTCAGGAGCTTTAGTATCTGCTCCGTGTTGTTCTTCAGGAGTTTCAGTATCTGCTCCGTGTTGTTCTTCAGGAGCTTCAGTATCTGCTCCGTGTTGTTCCTCAGGAGCTTTAGTATCTGCTCCGTGTTGTTCTTCAGGAGTTTCAGTATCTTCTCCGTGTTGTTCTTCAGGAGCTTCAGTATCTTCTCCGTGTTGTTCCTCAGGAGTTTTAGTATCTTCTCCGTGTTGTTCCTCAGGAGTTTTAGTATCTGCTCCGTGTTGTTCCTCAGGAGTTTTAGTATCTGCTCCGTGTTGTTCCTCAGGAGTTTCAGTATCTGCTCCGTGTTGTTCCTCAGGAGTTTTATTATCTGCTCCGTGTTGTTCCTCAGGAGTTTCAGTATCTTCTCCGTGTTGTTCCTCAGGAGTTTTAGTATCTTCTCCGTGTTGTTCCTCAGGAGTTTCAGTATCTGCTCCGTGTTGTTCGTCAGGAGTTTTATTATCTGCTCCGTGTTGTTCCTCAGGAGTTTTAGTATCTTCTCCGTGTTGTTCCTCAGGAGTTTTAGTATCTTCTCCGTGTTGTTCCTCAGGAGTTTTAGTATCTGCTCCGTGTTGTTCCTCAGGAGTTTTAGTATCTGCTCCGTGTTGTTCCTCAGGAGTTTTAGTATCTGCTCCGTGTTGTTCCTCAGGAGTTTTAGTATCTTCTCCGTGTTGTTCCTCAGGAGTTTTAGTATCTGCTCCGTGTTGTTCCTCAGGAGTTTCAGTATCTTCTCCGTGTTGTTCCTCAGGAGTTTCAGTATCTTCTCCGTGTTGTTCCTCAGGGATAATCCGAGTGGGTCAGTGGAAGCCCATCCCCGTCCACCTCCTCACAGACGCTCCAGACGCCACAGTGGGAGACATGCTCCAGGACGTGTACCACATGGTCACGCTCAGGATACTGCTCTACAGGTACTACTACTACTACTACTACTACTACTGCTACTACTATTACTACTGCTACTGCTACTACTACTACTACTACTACTACTACTACTATTACTACTGCTATTACTACTACTGCTCCTATTAGTTTAAACACCAAAGCAATGATAAGGGATAAAGTACTTCTAGTACAAAGTGAAGTACTCTGTGTATAATTGTCTCTGTATGTGTCCAGTTTTTCTCGTGTGGAGGATTTGCCTTCAGAGCAGTGGACTCATGCCACAGTCCGAAATGCTCTGAAAGAACTACTACGAGAAAGCAACCAGAGCAACCTGGCCAAAGAGTGTCCCCTCTCACAGGTAAATACTACTACTGCAACTGGTACTACTACTGCTACTGCTACTACTACTGCTGCTGCACTAGAATTGTCATCAGTCAAAGACAGATTTGTTTACCTCATATTTGGCAACACAGATTGGTCAAGTTTAGGAGATTCGAAACACCAAACCTTTAAAAGTTTTGGAGGATGGTCCACTTCTTACTTCTCTCCATGGAGATTTATTTCTTTGACTGGAATGTTCCTCAATATGCCATTAAACTGTTACAGATTACAGATATTTTAAATAAATGTGTGTTTGTGTTCTGTTGTTTTCAGAGCATGATTTCAGCCATAGTCAACAGTTCGTACTACGCCAACGTCTCCACCTCCAAATGTCAGGAGTTTGGACGCTGGTACCAGAGACTCAAGAAACACAAAGGTGAGACTACTGTGGCAGAGTGGTTAGCCTCTCCTTTTCTCAGTCTGGAGGTTACCATCAATATGAAGTTGTATTTGGAGTGATTCGTGCATGTCTGAGTCGTCTTTAATCACTTATTTTCAAGACGCCATTTTGCCGATATCATCACGGTACACGTCCACTGCTCAGTATTTACTTCCTTCATCAGTTTTATGTTCTTAATCTGTGATACACGTAGGATTTGGCAGCGTCGCGTCGTTATTTTAGTTCAAATGAATGAATAAATGAATGTTCTGCTCGTTAGTGTGACGTGCAGCTGTCCATAGGAGGGGCCGAAGCCTTTTTAGATCAATATTGTGATTTAAAACGTCCAAATTCTAACAAAATGATCCACGGGGGTGAGAGTTTACAACGACAGGACACACACAAGCTCAATACGTCTTCTTTAAAACCTCCACGCCGTATATTCACTCTTATTCTATTTTTTAACTTTACTTTTTACATATTTTGCATTAAGATGTGTCAAAGTGCCACTCCTTGTGCTTAAGTTTTAACAATGCACCTGTCCCAGAGACTGTCCGCCCCCTTTTCTTAAACTGTCACTTTTGTCGTATTTTATCCACTCACTGTGACACGTCTCAGTTGGACCTGTCTAAACGAGAGCAGTCTCAACTCTTAATGGAAATCACTCCAGGAAGAGAGAAAAAAGTGAGCATTTCAAAAACCACAAGCAATTTTGTTTTTAATTTTGGCTGCAGTGGATAATCCGAAACAGATTTTGTGGTTTTTAAAATAAGGACTGAAAAAACAGAGTAAAGGGAGCTTTGTTAGTCTATTGGGACATTAATAGACACATTCCTCTGTAATTGTTTGGTTTGTTTCACAGATTAAAATAGACACGTTAATTACACAGAGCGAAGTAGGGGAAGTGTCTTGCCCAATAACACAAACTATGGGCAGGTCTCAGAAGAAAAAAAGGGCAGGGCCTGGTTAGTACTTGGAGGGGAATACCAGGTGCCACAGGGGGGCGCCAGTGGCAAAAATTAACCCTAACCCTAACCCTTTGGCAAGACACTTCGCCCACATTGCCTGGTATGAAAGTGGTGTGTTATAGTAAAAGTATTGAATATGGAAAGTAGATATCATTTTAATAGGTGTCAATACGGCAAAGAATCATATTAACAGAACAAAATTTGAGCTTTTCTCAACAGTTTTGTGTCGTTTTGAGGTTCATCCGGACAAATATAAGACCTGATGTTAAAGAAAGGACTTGTTTGTGTATTCCATTCTATCAGTAAAAAGGAGCATGTTTTATCTTCACTGTGGCATCGTAATCCGTATCAAGTACTGAGTCAGTTCCTTAGAATCAAGTTTGAAATTTTAGTATCGTGACAACACCAGTGAGTGATGCTCAGTCTGTCCCAGGGCAGCTGTGGCTACAACACCATCTTAACACCAGTAGAAGTGAGTGAATAGTGAGTGTTTAGCGATAAAAGTGAAGGATAAATCGATTAATTTCCTGTTTTGTTTAGGTGACCATGTAGAGAAGTGGGCGATGCAGGAGAAATGTGATTTTAAAGGTTTGTATATGACACACAAGAACACGTTTTACCACAGAAAATACTTGTGCAGGGTCACAGTACTCTTACTCGAGTAAAAGTCGTGCTTCCTCTTCCCACTGTGAGTCTGAAGTGACAAAAGCTTCACGTGACAATCTGAAATGATTCTCACATTTGTGTTTCTTGCAGCTCCTTCAGATCTGGTTTAGTTTGTCTCATTTTTGTGCTTGTCCTTTGAAAATACCAATATTATTACATTAACTGCAAATTATAAATCAGATACTGCGTCCTGATATTGTCTTCCTTCAGTAAAAGTTTCACGAAATAGTAGTACTACTTTGTACTACTATTCCGAGTTGTATTGTTTTGAAGTAACGTTACTTTTAGTAGTAGTAGTTTTTGGTAGAGTTATCAAAAGTATTGAATATCGGATACAAATTTATTCTAAAACTAGTATCGAAACTCATTTTTCACAGGTATCGAATCGCTTTAGAACGATCTGGAGCTGAATCAGAACAAGTATAAGAGCACAGAGACTAGTATACACCCATGGACCTGGTTTAGACCTGTTTTAGACCTGGTTTAGACCTGGACCACTGAGGGATTACACAGATATAAGGACAAATGGGAATAGAAAAGAAAGTATGACCGTTTAATGTGGAAAATCACAGTATATTGTCTAAAGAAAGAGTGTATTTATTCTCATTGTGGTATTGGAATTAGTTTTGAGTCTATTTCAAGTTTGAAATGTTTTCGCTTCCAAAAACATGTACTAAAATGATCCAAATGAATGTTTATATTTTGTGTTTTGTTTTTCCACAGTGGAGAGAGACTTGGATTTGACCGGCCTCCCCCAGCGCCCTCCCTCTCTGCTCCCGTCACCAGCTCACCTGTCGCACCTGTCTGCACCTGCTGCCATCTCCCTCAAAGGCTTAGACCCCCAGACGCCTCCGTACCTGCCCCACCCGTCCAGCCAGCACCACCCCAGGAGCGCGGCCCCTCTCCTGGGTCACTCTCTGCTCAGCCCGCAGCTCCCTCCACAGATCGTCCGGCAGCAGATCGCCATGGCGCACCTCCTGAACCAGCAGTTAGCCGTTAGCCGCATGCTAGCTCACCAAAATCAGCACCCGCAAGGCCAGAACCACCAGTTTTTGAACCATCCGCCCATCGTGAGGACGTGTAAAAGTGCAGGGATGAGCGGGGACGTCCAGATCAGAAATCACCAGAGCAGCTGGAGCTCAGGAGAAGTGTCCGTGGACATTTACCAACAAGTGAGGAACGAGCTGAAGAGGGCCAGCGTGTCACAGGCGGTGTTCGCAAGAGTGGCTTTTAATAGGACTCAGGTAAGATATTATTAAGTTTTATTTTATTTATAATAATTAATAAATGAACCCGGCTCGTGTTTTTTACATAATACAAACACATAACTGAGTAAATGCAAATAGATAAGATTACATGGTACTGTGGAATATTTCAGGCAAAGCAGTACCATCTCCATGGAAACATCAGATGACAAACCCTCCACCAGAAAAGTTACACAGTGCACCTTTAATTTCATATATTTTTTATTTTGCTTGAGTGTCAGATTCACGGTATGACAGATTTTTGCCATAAATACATTTACTGTCGCATAAAGATTTAATATATTTTGAGTAATCCCATTTGTGTACAGTAAACCTGCATGTATTTTTCATTTTAGATGTTTTTATTGCACTGAAAAACATGTATTCTTACAGTGAACGGGCTCGCATCTCCACAAACCTGACTCTTATTTGGCCCGGAGGAGGGCCTCCTGCCTGTTTCCATGGAAATGTTGTTCCTTTCATTCTTATCTTCCACAGTATCACATAAAACTTTTCTCTATGGAGAAGGAGAATGATTTGAACTTTCTGTTTCCATGGAATCATGCAGGTGATGTGCCTCCTCTAGAAAGTTACTCAGTGTTGCTTTAAGTGCACCATTTAAGAAGGCTGTTTAAAACCAAACCAGGTATTTAAACTACTTTGAATCCCAGTTGTTTGTTAAAAGATCCATTTTTCCCTTAGTCCTCCAGGCGCTGCTCAGTTTGCTGAAGTTGTGTTTTGTTTCATTCACACAAAACAAATAAATCCTGGACATTTAGACTCAGTTCTTCTCTTAAACAGCCTTATAACACGTCTTAAAGCTCATATATATATAATATAGTGCCTTTAAATATACAGAGTGTTCTCAAAGCCACCCAGACTCGTCTCTAATGATGTTTTCTTGGTCCTTCTCTCAGGGGCTCCTCTCTGAGATCCTCCGTAAAGAGGAGGACCCTCGCTCCGCCTCTCAGTCTCTCCTCGTGAACCTCAAAGCCATGCACAACTTCCTGAACCTCCCCGAGTCCAAACGAGACCGGATCTACCAGGAAGAAAAGGAGAGGACCTCTAACCCCGCCCACCCCAACCACTCCACCAATCACATCGCAGCATCCAACGCCATCAGACACGCACAGGTACGAGGTTAAAAGTCGAGGTTAAAGGTTAAAGTGCAGATGACAGACTGATAATGTCACTAAAACAGAGTTGTACTAGATACATACGGAAAATGACATAATAATCCAGGTTAAGGACTGACAGGTTAGACTACTATTTCACTAAAACATAATTGTTTTTACCTTTTTCCTCGGCTCGTCTGGCTTTTTTTAAAATCAAAATGTGTAATTTTACTGGTTGGACTTGAGCAGTACCCAGCAATCATAATGTAAACAGATGTTAACATTATGGTTGGTAAATTGCATTATGATTAGACCTTAGACTGTCTAAAGAAGTGCACTTGTGACACCGCCCACCGGGTTCGGCTCCAGTCAAATGAAGCTCACAGACACTAGCAGTTACAGGGGGAATTTGGAGCCAGTTCCGTATTTGGAATAGGAATTGATTTATGGGCGAAATAAAAACACGAGAATCATGTAAAGCAGGAGCCTGGCAGCAGCAGTTACAGAGAGAGGAGGGAAATGGAGTCGATGGAGCCGGAAGCGCCCCCATGCTCACTTCCTGTTTGGAACACGGTGGCTAGCGGGTTAGCTATGTCTGTTTATATCCAGTCTATGGATTAGACTAATACAAATGAAAGACTTCAGCTTTATTCTGGTTTATATCTCACTTCTACTCCCTGTATTTTTGTACTTTTCTTAACTTTACTTCACTAACTGACGTAAAACCATGATGACCACAGGTACTATCCACCAAACCAAGATTAGAAACACATGAAATCCTGTGATATGCACTTTAAACGGTGCACATAGCGCTATTGTCATGTGGTTGTAATATTTTGTCTGATCTTTGCATATATTTGTGTTTTGTTCAGACAAAGTGGAGCGCTCCAGCCTCAGACCTGCTGAAGTCTGATTCTCAAATGAATATTTCCAAAATAATTTACGACGAGATTCAGACTGAGATGAAACGCGCCAAAGTGTCCCAGGCCCTGTTCGCTAAAGTCGCTGCCAACAAGAGCCAGGTTGGTGTAAAATTTGCTTTTTTTAAATCATTTTATAATCATTCCATTTGCTTTTGTTTGTGTTTGTAAGACTTTTTTCACAGCACAAATCAACTCACCTGTTGTAGTTCCAGTCAAATTAGTTCTTTATGGCCAGAGCCAAAATAAAACACAGATTAAAGTCTAATAAAGCCTCAGACAGAGCAGAGCCTACAGTTAGCATCACACACCCAGGGAATGTTGATGAGCTGCTGCAAAGTATCAGTGATTATGTTGAACTTTGTCATGAAAAAGGCAAAAAATGACTGCACAAATTCTAGTGAAGGTGTGTGGAGTTTAAAAACACAATGGAGCACTTCCTGTATCACCACATGACATCACAAGGTGGAACAGAGTGGGTTGGGTTTTTTTTTCAGTCTGAGAAAAGAACTCTCAGGGTTTGTGCGTTAAACGTGTGTGAATGAAACAAAACACAACTCCAGGTATTTGTGATGAGGAAACGACATTAGAGCAGAGCAGAAAATTGTGTAATATAGGCCCTTTAAAGCTGCACTATGTAACTTTTTGTTTGGGGATCCATCACCTGCTTGTTTCTATGGATACGTCATTGCTCTGCCTGGAATGTTCCACAGTGTGACATTAAACAGCTCTACTTTACATTTATTCAATCACAGGTGGTTTTAAAGCTGAAAAATACCAAGAAAAACAAACATTCTGACTGTGAGCGGGGTCGCCTCTCCACAGATCTGACCTGTAACTTGGTCTGGTTTGGTTACAGTGTTGTTTGTCGTGTCAGGGCTGGCTGTGTGAGCTGCTCCGGTGGAAGGAGAGTCCCAGTCCGGACAACAGGACGCTGTGGGAAAACCTCAGTCTCATCCGAAGGTTTTTGTCTTTGTCCCAAACGGAGAGAGATCGGATCTACGAAGAGGAGAGCAGGACCCAGCATGGAGACAGAGGAGGCTACAACGCTGAGGCACAGGTACGTCAACACAGACACAGGAACCAGTTTGACAACGTGAAATGTGCACTGACGTCCTGTTCAAACTGCCGCTCTTCGTCACAGTTGTAGCACATCGAAGTCTTCAACAGATTTTCAGTAATCGTGAGTAATCCAACCCAGTCCACTTTATTTATACAGCACATTTTAGAAACAAGACGCTTTCCAAAGAGCTGCACAGACAAATTAACACAATAAAAGGCAGTAAATCATAAATAAAAACTATAAAAGTAAATAAAAAACGGTTAAAATGCAGAAATATATGAATAAATAAATAAATAAATAAAATAAAATAAAAAAGACGGGAGTTAAAACACTCCACTGTGGGGCTGTTGGGACGTGGGGGGGGCAGAATGTTCCAGAGTTTGGGGCCCCGTCCCCCCTGGTTTGAAGTCTCGTCTTCGGCACCACGAGCTGGACCTGGCCCTCGGACCTCAGAGCGCCGCCGGGGCGTAAATCTGGATAAGGTCCGAGTAAGAAACAGAAAAAGAGAAGAAAAACAAACTGAAAAATGGGAAATACGGAGTAATACAGGATTAGTCAAACTTGAATCAGAGTGACTCAGCCAAAACACAAACTCTGAGTCAACTTCTGATGTGGGAACACTGTAATAACATGGTTCAAAGTTCATCTAAATAAATCTAACATTAAATATCACCTTTAAACTATCTTGGATTTATTCCCCTTTGGTCGCCTTTCCACGGATCTGACCTGTGACTAGACTCTACCAGAACCAGGTCCAAACGAGGGCTTTTTGTTGATCTGTTCTAATGTCGTTTCCTCGTCACAAACAAACCTGGAGTTGTGTTTTGTTTCATTCACACGTTTGACACACAAAAAAACTCTGCATATTTAAGCTGAGTTCTTCTCTCAAACTGAAAACACTCTGTTCCAGTTTGTGATGTCATCATGTGGTGATACAGGAAGTGCTCCACTGTGTTTTTAAACTCCAGCTTCACGTGAATTCTTTGGATGATTTCAGTTTTAGAATTGCCAATCTTTACTGAGTTAAAGGTAAAATGTCACTTAAAAACTATCACTTCATGACATCACAAGGTGGAACAGAGCATTTTGAGATTTGGAGATGTAGACAGACGAATAATGAAGAGTTCCTCAAACATGTGAATGAAACAAACACAACTCCAGGTCTAATTTTGAGGAGGAAACGACATTAGAACATGACTTAAACCTCATAGGGATCAATTTCATGTAATATAGAACTTTTAACTAAGACATTACAAAGCCGTTATTATCAGATAAGTAAAACTGAGGAAAATCCTGTTGCAAAATCTCTGTGCTCCACCTGCTGATTTTGTCTCCGCCTCATAATTCAAACTAAACTCTTGTGGTAAGTCACTTCCTCCACATTTCCTGCCCCCTCGTCTCAGACCTCAAACGTCTCGTCTGACCAAACCTCAGAATCCCTGAGCGTGGCCTGTAATCACACACACGCACTTTTGTCATTATCTCTGTTTAGACGTGCATTTGAACGCACCGCAGAGTTACACAGTGGATTCCAGTGTGGGCTGTCAAACTCTAATACTCCTCTGCATCGTCTCAAAGCCTTCCGAAATCTCTCGAAATATTTGGCGATGACTTAAAGGAGCTCCACCTGATATTTACAGAACGAGTTCATCTGAAACAGTTTGCAGTGCTCCAAAGTCCTTCCTCACTTCCCTTCTATATTCAGACCCAACATGATGAGTTTATAAGAGCTTTTCACAACTTTCACAGACCAGAGGGGAGTTTTACAATCACTACTAGCATGCTAACCACGCACTAAAACACTTTACACTTAGATGCAGACAGAACCGTTATTTTGAGCAGAAGAGCTCCTTATACAGTAAATCTTTACTGGGGCAATAAAGACAGTTTGCTCAAATACGTGGAAAAAATATCAGGTGTAAGGGCTTTAATGCCATACTGTGGAATATTCCAGGCAACACAATAACATCTCCATGGAGACAAGGAAGTTGCATCAGAAAAGTTACATAGCGCACCTTTAAATAAATGAAGGTAAATAATTCAGACAGGGCGACAGTAGCTCAGTTTGACGAGCGTTTGTCCACTGATTTGAAGGTTGGGGGTGTGATTTCAGCTCACACAGATGAATGCTGTTGTTGTGTCCTTGGGCAAAACACTTAACCCACCTCAGCCCCAGTGTCTGTGTGCACTGGTGTGTGAATGTTTGTGTGAGTCATAGAACTCTGATTTGAAGCTGAACTCAAGATGGCGTCGTGTTGTTTTCAGGGGCCTGGGCTCAGAAAATAGAAAAGAATCCCTACAAAATCCGACCTTTGTGAAAGCCGGATGCCCTGTCAGCCGAACACGGGCAGTTTGAATTCCCAAAATGCATTGCGCTCTATGGGAGAATTATTTCTGGACCCAAAAATGTGATCACATTCCAATCTTTTTCCATTGTTTTGTTGTTTGTTTCTGTAGATTCTTCACAGACCGACTCTTCCGGCTCTGACCTCTCCCTCTCCCGTTCTGGATCAGCAGCGCCCCGTCTCTCTCCCCGCGGCGCCCCCTGGTGACGAGGCCTCTCAAAAATCCGCCCGCTCACGGAATCGCATCTCCATGGAGGCGCTGGGGATTCTGCAGAGTTTCATCGGCGACGTCGGGTTGTACCCGGATCAAGAAGCCATCCACACACTGTCCGCGCAGCTGGACCTCCCCAAACAAACCATCGTCAAATTCTTCCAAAATCAACGCTATAATATCAAACATTACAACCAAGCCAAACCGCAAAGTCCCACTGAAGACGCAAGAGAAAATATATTTGAAAATTCGAGCAAAAATGGGACAGTTTTGGTGGACGAATCGCCAAAAGGACCAAACCAAGACATGGAAGTGGATTTGAAAGTTGACAGTGATGACGTGTCAGTGGAATCGCCGTATAGCAGCGCGGGGAGTCCGTCAAATACGACCAAAAGTGATAAAAACGATGAGAATAATACATGGGACTGTGGTGAAAGTGTTGATGCGTCAACTTTAAATACATAAATACATTAAGTATAAATTATAAGTGCAAAAATCAAACTGGAAAAATACAATGAACGATGTATAAGAACATGTTTGACAATAAGACAGTATTTTCATTTACTTTTATTTGTGAATTTACAAATATTCTTTTTTCCTCAGTCCTCTGCAAAGTGTTAATACATTTCAATAAATTCATAATTAAAGCTGCAGTATGGAACTTTCTGGAGGTGTCACGGAAATAGAACGTTAAAACCATACTTCAGAACATTCTCCATGGAGATAGATACGTTTTATGCCATACTGTGGAATTTTACAGACAAAGGAACAACGTTTCCATGGAAACAAGCAGATACAGACCCTCCTCCAGGCCAAACAAGAGTCAGGTTTGTGGAGCCCGATCAAGTAAAGACGAGTTTTTCAATGCAATACCACAAAACAACAACAACAAAAAAACAACACACTTTTATTTTAGTATAAGTTTGGCTAAAAAGTGACATAATGTAGCTTTAATTCCCACATGACATTTTGTGTACAATTGTAGATTCCTTAAATTTGATCAACTCTGATTCCTTAAAGTGTAAACCAATAATTTCTGTATTTCGAAGCTACAGAATTGGTCCATACAGTAAATTTATCTTTATTTATACACTGACACATTTTGTTTGGCTTTTCTCACTGGACCTAAAGTCCACAAACCTTGATTTTGTCCAGATAAATCTCTTCAGACTTAATTATTGTCCATTTCTGACCGTTGCACCTTTTAATTAGGAGCTTATTTATGTTTTAGTGTTTATGTCTGCTACTAAACGTCTGCTCTGTGAAGGCGTCGTCCTCACTAAACTAAAGACCAGTTTTTATTTCATTTGAGTCAAAGTGGCAGGTTTGGTCCCAAATGAGCCGTTCCAACACCAGTGGGTCCCCACAGCGTCGGGACTATTTCTGACAACTCTGTCCAATTTGAAGAAAAAAACATTAAAGCTGCTCCATGCAACTTTTCTAATGGGGTCCGCCAACTGTTTGTCTCCTTGGCGATGCAATGTCAATGGAAGGTTCCTCAGTATGGCATTAAACTTGTCTATCGCGCATTTATTACATTTCAGGTTCTTTATTACTGAAAAATACCTTGAAAAGCCTGCGGTATTACTGTGAGCGGGGTCGCCTCTCCACAGATCTGACCTGTAGTTGTGTAACTGGGCCTGGTGGCATCAGTCGCTTGTTTCCATGGAGATAAGTCAGTTAATGCCATACTGCGGAAGATTCTTGGCAAAGCGCTAACATCTCTATGGAAACAAAGCAGCGATTGGAAAAGTTACACGGAGCATCTTTGAGAACGAAAAGTCTCGAGTTTATCTGATTCTTTTTCTTTTTGTCCACAAATGTGACGATGTTTGACATTTACTGACACACGGTCTTCACTTCGTCACACAAATGACACTCGATCATAAATAAACACATATTTTTAAAAACGTTTTAATCAGATTTTTGTTCGTCTCAAATATTCGCAGTGGGGGTTAAAGGTGCACTGTGTAACTTTTCATGTACAGTTTGTTTCCATGGAGATGTTTTCTTTGCTGACCCAGTGAACTCCAGGGAAACAATCAGCTGACAATGCCTGGCTAAGTTACGGGTCAGATCTGTGGAGAGGTGACCCTGCCTAACATAAGAAGTGAAGATATTTTTGAGCAATAAAATACTTGAATAAATGCAAAATAACTTTAATGCCGTACTGTGTAACATTCCAGGAAACGTAAGAACATCTCCATGGAGACGAGCAGGTGGAGGACGTGCTCCAAAAGACCTCAGATTAGATTTGACCATGTCCTGGGAATGAGTGTCTCCTTTGGGTTGCTGGTTCAATGCTGAAATCCAGTGTGTTTAAACCTAAAACGCCTAAAACTCCTGCACCAATCCTGAGTCAGTGCTAGTGCAGCCTCTGCAGCTCAGGGAGGGAATTCTGGAGGTTCTGAGCTTCACATGAGCCTGTCCATAAACTGAGACTGAGACAAATGCAGGACGTGTCTCTGTGTCTCTATCTCTATGTCTCTGTGTCTCTGTGTCTCTGTCTGCAGGTGAAGACTCTGGGGACACAGGTTCAGTTGTGTTTGTTGAACCTAAACACAGTAAGTTCAGAGTTTACAGTTCCTTTAATAAAACTAATAAATCATGTCCTAAAAATGTGCCTTGTGCTAAAGTTTCATGTTCAGTTGTTTCTGCAGTTAAGCCCATTGCGCATGATGCCCTCCCAGTCCCTCGCCGAGCCCAGTGGAGCGCACTGTCCCCGGTATTAGCCTGCTAATCAGAGTGCATGATATTAGCACGTTAGCGTTAGCCTGGCTGCGCGCTAACCCCAGATCACAGGTGTGTTTACGGTCCCCACAGAGACACCCGGCCTCGCCCAAAAGCATCATGGGTAATATGTGCACCTGCGGCCCCTGTCCCATTACAGACAGGGCCCTAATAGACAGCTGTGTGAGCCAGTGGAGCGAACGCACACGCCCTGACGCGCTAATGTCACTGTGATGAGGAAAACCGCAGACGCACAAACTCGAGCGTTTGAACTTCACTCAGCTGTTTGTACACGGGCCACAGGAAAAGACTTACATCAGTGTACTTCTACTAGTACTACTACTACTAGTATTACTACTACTGCTACTGCTAGGTATCTACTTTTTTATATAAATAAAAACCTGCTTCTGTTGAACAAAATTCAGCACAAATCTTTATTAAAATCACTACATTTGAAGCTTTATTCGACCTCAAAATCTGTGCAAAATATTTTTACTTTTTACTCTTTAAACAGGTACTTTAATACTTTTATTTAAATAGATTTTTCATGTGATACTTTTACTTCAGTATTTTTTTTGCTCCAGTATCTGCACTTTTACTTAAGAAAACTGAGTACTTCTTCCATCACACGGATATCCCGTTAAGTGTCTTGCCAAGGGACACAACAGCAGTAAGTACAAAACATCCACTTCCTGCATTTGACCCATTCTCCAGTGTGTCCATGGGTCAAACGTGTCAGGAGCAGTGGACCAGGTCTGGGCCTTGGATCTTGGTACTTAACCCGAGGATCAGTGCGAGAGAACCAGAGCTCCCAGACACAGGCAGAACATGCAAACTCTACAGAAACCGCCTGGGAATTCAACCCGGGACTTTCATTGTAGTTTTTGACCAAAACCACAATAATGAGAAACTTGTAAGTGATGGAGAGAACTGAAAGAGGAGAACACCACATCACAAGCTGCTCAAAAATAAAACGAAAACACAAACACTTCAGAACCCAGACTGAAAAAACACAGCCCCAAACCAAACTGAACATCATTTCACACTAAACTGCTCCTAGATTATGAGATTATGGCAAAAAAACATCATTCACATGTTTGAGGAACTCTTTATTATTAGTCTGTCTACATCTCCAAAGCTCCAAACGCTCTGTTCCACCTTGTGATGTCATCAAGTGGTAGTTTTTGTGTGTGTGTGTGTGTGTGTGTGTGTGTGATTTTCTATTTGGAGGTAAATGAATACCTTAGAATTTACATTTTGTCAATTTTTTTTTATTTTTATTCATAATTTTGTAACATGTCCCCTGTAATGGACGCTGGCGACATTTTGGTGTTAAATCCATGTGAAGTTAACACCCTAACAAAAACAGTTTTTTTTGATGACCAACATCTCTGACCAGCTTCTACAGTCGCCTCAAAAAGTTTTTAGACGCCCTTTTAATTTCTTATTTATTTTTTTATCACAGTGCAGCCACAAACTCGAGTCTATCTCAAAACACTTAAAAGACAGACTGGTTAACTCAATGTCCACTATAAAGGACACGAATGATTGGGCCGGGGCTCAGGAGGATATGTCGGGTTTGTGTGTTAAACATGTGAATGAAACAAAAAGACAACTCTGTGTATGTTTAGAAAAAAACATTATAACATAAATCAGAAAATCGGTGCTATGGGCCCGATTTTCCCCCATGTATTTGAGTTAAATGTGTCCTGGTACAGATGTAGTGTATAAGCAGCTCTTGAGGTCAAAATGAGATTGTACTGTCTAAATCTAGTATTGGTGTTTTATTTTCTGGGAATCAGGAAGTGTGCTGTTAGCATGCTAGTTATTGTTCGGCAAAACTCGGCTCTGGTCTGTGAGAGTCATGAAAGGCTCTTCTAAACTCATCATGGTGAATAATCCGGATGCTCTGAATGCAGAAGGGAAGTGAGGCGAACTGTTTTAAATAAACTGTTTCTGTTTTTCCTGTTTTTAGGGCAGTGAAAAAGCGCAGGCTGTGATTGGCTGACAGGACACAGGAGGCGGGTCTTCCTGGTTCACGCTTCACGTCTCGTTTTCTCCCTCTGGACTCTGGTCTCTGTCCCGGACACCAGCTGCAGCTTGTCTCTGTCTTTACAGTAAGAACACATGTTCTCAAGGTTCAGTGATACTCTACAGCTGATGTCATCAACTTTCTCTGAGGATCTGATGCTAACTGCAAGCACTTCTTTGTCTGAAGCTCTGTTAACGCAATGTCTGAACACTAGACTATACCAGAAAGAATGGTCTCAGATCAGAGAGAGACATTTGAACCTCCTTCAGACCAACTGGATTTCAGCACTGAACCTGGCAACCCACATGAGAGAGTCACGTGAGCCTCATTCTGCGTTCTGATTGGATAAGTATATTTAAGAATATCAGTACAAGTATATTTGATGTTTAATGTAACATATTTACACAGATAGTTTGGTATATTTAAACTATTTAAAATCAAAATCTTACAGACAGTCCCTTTAACGAGAAAAAAACATCGGCTTCCATCTCCCCGGACTGCCATTGTGTCCTTGAGCAAGGCATGTCCCCAGTCTAATTGGTAATATGTACTAAGTCACCTCCATATGTCTTTGTGTCATGTTGATCAGAAACAGCAGGACAACATTAAGCAGAGCCGTAAATGCATTACCCTTATGGTTTCAACACAATCAGTGGTGAACCAGAGCAGTGGGATCTTTGAACCTACACTCTTCAATTTTACCCTTGATCATGTCTGGACACTAACACAGCAGCCTACGCACAACCAAAACTTTATTCTCATTTAAAAATGTTTTCAGAAATTAATTTTTAGAAATCTTCCATCAGAATTAACTGCATATAGATCCTGTATTACACAGAATGGATTCTTGTGAGCTTTAATCCATGTTATAAAGTTGTTTCCTCTTCAAAAACAGACCTGGAGTTGTGTTTTGTTTCATTCACATGTTTGAAAAAGTCTTTATTATTAGTCTGTCTACATCTCCAAAGCTCCAAATGCTCTCTTCTTGTTTTTCCATGTTTATGAGGAAGAACTTCAGAAAACTGCAGCAACTTCTAGACAGAAGAATTTTACCAGTTTTGGAGCCCAAATCTGCATCTCCGGTCAGATCAGAGTCGGGTACCACGGAAACACCTCCAGAAGCATTTACCGTTTCAACTACCCCGATAACAACCCCACGAGGCCAAATGTCAACTACCCCGATAACTGACCCTCCAGGAGCCCATATGTCTGCCACTCCAGTAACTACCCCCACAAGCCAAACTCCTGTCACCCCGGGAAGTTCACCAAGAAGCCAAATTTCAAGTACGCCGGAGACTACGAAACATCAGACGTGATGTTGAAGCATTATTTCACGAGCTAAACGCGGCTAAAACTCCCGGATTGGCTGACAGTCAACGTACGCCAGAGCTTCAGACAGAGTAGTACCTCCAGTTAGCATCACACCCCCAGGGAACTGGAAAGTGTCAATATTTACACACAAGACAAGTTGAATAAATTGGATTCCTTGTATTTGAGGAAAATACGTCTTGCCCCAGTACAAATATGTATTATAATTATAATATGTAATTATAAAGCGTTTTAATGATAAGCAGGAAGTTCAGTCTTAGCATGCTAGTTGTTAGCTTTACCGTGATGGCAAAACTTCGCTCTGGCCTCTGAAAGTTGTGAAAAGCTCTTATAAACTCATCGTGGTGAATAATTAGGATGTTCTGAGTCCAAAATGGAAGTGAGGAAGAACTTTGGAGCTCTGCAAACACAATTTTAACACAGTAAAAATCAGGGACAGAGACTCTAATTCAGTGTCATAAATCCGCTGTTTTAAGTGTTATTTTTTGTCCTCTTTGCTTGTTCTTCTTCCTGGCACACGCCGCAGTTTTCCTCTTTGGGACGCGGCGCTCCACAGCAGACAGCGCCCCCTAATTTCATTAATTATAAAGCAATATGCTGCAGAGAGAGTTTAACCCACCACCGGCATCTGCTCGAAGAGGAGGAGGAGGAGACCACAAGGGCATGTTTAAAGAGCTACTGGCTAATGCACCAATCAGCCATAACATTATAATCACTGACAGACGCCGTGTATGTTTAAAACACGACTGCAGCTCTGTTTGTGATGAGGTGAACAATATTATAACATGGTTTAAAGATCCGATACTGTGTAAAATCAACTCCAACCTCGTCAAAAACAGACCTGGAGTTGTGTTTTGTTTGAGGAACTCTTTATTATTGGTCTGTCTGCGTCTCCAAAGCTTCAAACACTCTGTTCCACCTTGTGATGTCATAAAGTGATAGTAGAGCAGCTCCTTTTACCTTTAGTTCAGTGGAGATCGGCAATTCCGGGGCTGAAATTATCTAAATGATTCAGTGAAACAGTGGAGCACTTCCTGTATCACCACATGACATCACAAGGTGGAACAGAGTGTTTTTCAGAGAAGAACTCTAAGAAGAAGAACTCAGAGTCTAAATCTGCAGGGTTTGTGTGTTAAACATGTGAATGAAATATAGTCCTGGTTTAGTCCTGGTTTAGTCCTGCTTTAGTCCTGCTTTAGTCCTGGTTTAGTCCTGGTTTCGTCCTGTTTTAGTCCTGGTTTAGTCCTGGTTTCGTCCTGTTTTAGTCCTGGTTTAGTCCTGCTTTAGTCCTGGTTTAGTCCTGGTTTCGTCCTGTTTTAGTCCTGGTTTAGTCCTGGTTTCGTCCTGTTTTAGTCCTGGTTTAGTCCTGGTTTCGTCCTGTTTTAGTCCTGGTTTAGTCCTGCTTTAGTCCTGGTTTAGTCCTGGTTTCGTCCTGTTTTAGTCCTGGTTTAGTCCTGGTTTCGTCCTGTTTTAGTCCTGGTTTAGTCCTGCTTTAGTCCTGGTTTAGTCCTGGTTGAATACTCTTACAGGATCCTCTTCTCCTAAAGTAAAATCTCATTATAAATGTGCCGTTTTTGTTGTGGTCCTTTGGTCTTTTGTCGGGCTCCACATTCCTGACGCCCCGTGATTTGTGTCCCAGAAACATGTGATTTTGGTTTGAGCCTGTTGGTCAGATCCGGACTGAACCCGGAGAGTGGACAGAGTGGACAGAGTGGACAGAGTGGACAGAGTGGACAGTGTGGACAGAGTGGACAGTGTGGACAGTGTGGGACAGTGTGGACTCTCATTTACAAGCCACAGATTCCTCTCGTCTCAGGGTAACGGTGTTTAGTGATTCGCTCGTTGATTCTGCAGAAATACACAGTGTTTTTCAGTTCCCTGTCGTTTTTTTTCAGACGGACCATGCTTGTCCCTGATTGGCTAATCCACCTGTCAATCACGCCCCTCTGAGCTCAGGAGATTCGCCGGTGACGAGACGCACATTTTTGTAAAGTATTAATGAAGTGTGTGTTCTGGATCACATTTTTTTCTTTTAATTTTTTTACTTGTAAATGGCAGATGAGCCTCACACGACTCTCTCATTTACGTTGCCAGGTTCAACGCTGAAATCCAGTTGTTTTTTTACCCTAAAATGCCTCTCTCTGATCTGAACGGTCACTCCCTAAACCCCAGCACCTGCAGCCGATCCTGAGTCAGTGCTAGTGCAGCCTCTGCAGCTCAGGGAGGGAATTCTGGAGGTTCTGAGCTTCACATGAGCCTGTCCATAAACTGAGAATGAGACAAACTTGTATCTGGCAACACAGTTTAAAATGTGACTGTAATAGTGTTTTTAAAAGTGTAAAAGCTCAGGTTACACACAGGACCTTTAACATTCTGTATAATTCATAATATAGTGAAAATGGCACACCGTTTCTTGCATCAATAACTCAAAACTAAAAATCCTCTGGGCACCCTTACATCCAACTATTTTTTATTTACCCGTTTGTTTCCAGCGATGTTAAATAAAACAGGACTCTTCTGGGAGTGTTTCGTCATCATGAATTATTTGGCTCTGGAATTGCAATAATTTGACTTTACATTTCCACGTGAGTGCACCTGCCGCGCCTGTCCCCATGTCCCTGTTTGTTGGGATAAAACTAGGTCAAAAATGGTGTTTACTGTAGCCGATACGTGAGCAGGGAGTCTCCCGGCGAGCTCCTTTCTACACGCAAGGCTCTTTGAATATTTCATTTGGCGTCTGCGGCTCTGGTCCAAACCATATTAGCCTCGCAGTAAGTGGTTTTAGTGGAATTAGGGCTGAAAATCACATTAAGGTTTGGTGCGAGTAAATACAGGAAGAGCAAACCTTACCGTCAGCTGCTGTGAGCTACATTAAACAGGTTAATACGAGTTATGGGTAATTAAAGCCACAGTATGTCACTTTTTAGCCAAAACATAAAATAATAGCATGTTTTTTCATTATGGAAATCCTCACACTAGGCGGGCTTGCATCTCCACAAACCTGACTCTTATTTGGCCTGCTTGTTTCCATGGAAATGTACCGGCATAAAACGTATCTATCTCCGTGGAGAATGTTCCAGAGTATGGCTTTAACTTTCTGTTTCCATGGAATCATTCAGGTGACGTGACAGAAGGTTACAGACTGGTTAGAGTACTCGTCTCACTCGTTCACATAATTGTTTTTAAGATTTTACAAAAAAATATTGAATTTTTGTGTGTTTACGTCCTGGTCGAACACAGGCAGCATATGCAAAAAGTGTTACCTAGCAACCATAATGTAAACAAAGACCAAACTCTGTCTAAACCGCACAAAAGTTCAGATTAAACTAATAAAAATAAATGACACCACCTTTATTTTGTTAAATCAATGTTTAAATTGCCATGTTATTGTACTCAGGTATGTGTGTAGTCGCAGTAGTACCGGGCGTGTAGTCGCAGTAGTACCGGGCGTGTAGTCGCAGTAGTACTGGGTGTGTAGTCGCAGTAGTACCGGGCGTGTAGTCGCAGTAGTCGCAGTAGTACCGGGCGTGTAGTCGCAGTAGTCGCAGTAGTACCGGGCGTGTAGTCGCAGTAGTACCGGGCGTGTAGTCGCAGTAGTACCGGGCGTGTAGTCGCAGTAGTACCGGGCGTGTAGTCGCAGTAGTACCGGGCGTGTAGTCGCAGTAGTACCGGGCGTGTAGTCGCAGTAGTCGCAGTAGTACCGGGCGTGTAGTCGCAGTAGTACCATTAGTAGTAGTAATAGTATTTGTATTTGTAGTATAATAGGTAATACTGTGGAGTGTCTGATAAATGAGTGATGAGGATTCAGTGGAGCTGGACATAAATAAAGCAGCACGTTTACGTTTGTACAGTTAATATTTCAGAACAGGATTTTAATAAAACACACGGGGACATTTTAACTTTAAAATCATTTAAATTCAAATTCACACACGGAGAGTCACATTTTATTAAGGAAACGCAAGGATTTAATATTTTAGAAAATAACAAAGAGAATTCAACCATCAAACCAATTAAACAGCTCAACAACTGAGGACTACTCCTGATACTACTACCACTACTACTACTACTACTACTGCTACTGCTACTACTATTACTACTACTGCTACTGCTACTACTACTACTACTACTACTACTACTGCTACTGCTACTACTACTACTACTACTACTACTACTACTACTACTGCTACTACTACTGCTACTACTACTACTACTACTGCTACTACTACTACTACTACTACTACTACTACTACTACTACTACTACTGCTACTACTGCTACTGCTACTGCTACTGCTACTGCACACAACACAAATATTCCCACAGTTTCTCGTCAAATACCAGTTCAGATTTTAGGTCAACAATGGCGAGTTTGTGGCCGGACTGTCCTTTTCTGTCCGTCTGATGAAAACGGCCCATAACAGGAGGGCCGTGCTTCACAACTCTGTAATTTCTCAACAAATGCCTGATTCCACAGACTATTTTTAACTCTGGCGTTCCTTTAGTGGATGAAATGATGAGTTTGAGAAGAGCACAATGCCATAAATAAGAGGTTTTGGTGAAACACGGGCGAGGCGTGGTGGGCCCAGCTGCCCAGTGAGGGATCCGTGTGGTCAGACTCTACTACACTGTGACCAGTACTATGTGAAACATCTGGAGGAGGTATTTGTTCCCACGGCGAGGAGGGAAAAACGAGGAAAATACGAGCGTTTGTAGTCGGGACCATCGTTCACGGATGAAGGAAAGGCCGAAGGAGAAAAGAGCCGAGGGTCATCCATTTTTAAACACAAAAAGGGAGAGTTTTTAGAAAGTTTCAGGTTACGAAGTTAAGGCCAATACCAAGACCACCTATTACTACTATTACTACTACTACTACTGGTACTACTACTACTACTAAGAATTAAGAATTAAGATTTTCTCATGATTTGAGAACATTTCACTGGACAAGTAAAAGTATCTGCCAATGGAAAAGACTTTTTGTGCTTAAAATACGAAAATACATCTTGCTACACTTAAGAAAAGAAAAACAGCAACTCTTTGCACTTAAAATAAGAAACAAAATCAAATGTTGCTTGAATAAAGAAAAACACGCGTATTCCATTAGTAGATAATCTTGAATCTACTCAAATAAAGTGAAATGTTCTTAATTAAAGTAGTAGTAGTAGTAGTAGTAGTAGTAGTAGTAGTAGTAGTAGTAGTAGTAGTAGTAGTAGTAGTGATTAACCTATTACTTGGTTAGGTGTTTAGTTCAGGTGCTGTAGCTGTGGTTCGTTCTTAACAGTAAAGTTTGAATAATTTTTACAGATAACTTTCCAACAACAACTTTGCCTTTAATTTGCAAGCAAAATTGGTAAAGTTCCTCATATGTTCTTGTACTTTTGATATTTCAGTAAGAACTTGTAAACAAAATGACAACACAAGTAAACAAGTCCCAAACAATAACTTAATAAAAGTGTCAAAGTAACAGTGGAATTCTCTCTCCTGACAGCTTAAATGATCTATGCAGAGTTTAAACATGACTTTTAGCTTTGGTTAATTGCAGTAATTATCAGACAGGCCCTTCTCATTTAGCACAGTGAGACCTCGCAATTAAGGAAATAAATGACAAATGCAGCTTGTTTTTTTTTCTTCTTCTTTTTTTTTTTTTTTTAGCTTAATTAACAGCTAGATTTAGACTGTGATTATGGAAAATAAAGGGACATACAGGGAAAGTATTATATTTTTTGTGCTTTGAAGGTTGGTATATCCGTTTTATAACCAAATAAATAGCTAAATAAACACTATTATCTAACCCTAGGGAATAAAAAGGGAAAAAACATCAGTAGCCTATTGGATTTTTATGTAAAGGAATGTCGCCCTCTTGTGGAAACCTTTGGTAGTCGATTTTAGCTAACCGTGAAAATGCTGATTCATGGCTTTTTCCTAAATATTTATATTTTATATTAATAATGAAAACAGTAAGAAGTTTATGTAAAATACAAAAGGCATATATAATAATAATTAAAAAAAACAACAACATTTTATCTAAAACTTGAACTTGTCTCCAAAGCCAGTTGGTGTAACGTGTGTATCCCTCCGCTTCATTTTGATCTTTTGTAAGTAATAAATAATGTACAGTTTCTAATCATCATAAAACTGAACACTTATTTTATTCTAGTCATTAGACGTATGAAGCTGATAAAGAAACTTAATATTTTAGCACTTTAATAAACGAAGACCGAGAGTACTACTTTACGCTGCGGAGGTCTCCAACTAACACTCATTAATTCTTATTAAAAAGTAGTATGGAATAAAAGAGTATGGAATAAACATTTTTCAAGCATCACCCACTGCTTTTTGTATACTTTATGTTTTGGTTCAGTTTATAAAAGATGAAAAATGCAACTATGGAATAAAATAGAGTTAATAAATCCAATCTATTACTGGTAACGTTACTGTTGATTTCAGTGATGTTGTTGACAGTTGGGACCGTAGCCCGGACACAAACTGAGGACAGGCCCGGGGTTCAGTGGGCACAAAGGCCGATCTCTCATCTAGATTTGATCAGGCTATGATTATTAACTATTTATAACATCAGATAGATTTTTAAAGACACAAAAATTGCAGCGAAAACGATGGATGTGAACGGGAAAACATCGGTAAGTTAAAGTGGAGCATTTTCGTATCGTTTCCATTGCCGCCTGATTAGCTTCAAACTGTTTAACATTAGCCCAACTGAAACTTTGGCTAACTTTATTTAATACTGAGTGAGACACTTACTGAGCAACTAACTGTGGACATCTGAAGACAATTTTTACTGCTGAGAATTAAATTGTACTAAACCTTTTAATTGTATAATAATTAGAAGTTTTAGCTAAGGCTATATGCAGATTTCAGTAGCAAAAGCAAATGCAATTTAGGATCTTACTTCAAAATCTTAATGTCAGTTTCACTGCTAATGAGATATTGACTGTCATTTTCAGAAAAGCAACTTTTTTCCCCACATTTGTCTCTAGTATTAATTTAATATCTGTAAAATCTAACCTTAATGATTATAACACAGGACTTAGCAAGGTAACTAGTTAAGCAAAGAAAATGACAGTGTAAATGTGTGTAACATACATGTCTTTACCTACATTTAACTTGAAAAAATATATATAACTTGCAAGTATAGGTCAAATAAGGTCAAATAAGTCAGCTAGGCCTAGTTATATGTTGTACTTTGTTAACGTGCAGGTGTTTGTTGTTTATGTTTAGTAAAACTGTCAAAGGAACACATGAAAGACTATTTTTCTTTATTTAAAGGTGCACTATGAAACTTTTCTGTTGAGGGATATGCCACCTGCTTGTCTCCATGGAGATTCTTATAGCCTTCCATAGAATGTTCCACAGTAAATGTATTTTTAGCAAGTGGCTGCAGGTCACAGGAAAAGATGTACGGAGCGTCGACCCTGATCACAGTTAGAATGCAGGATTTTCTATGTATAGCAATAAAATCAGAGGATTATATAAATGTTTGATAGATTTAGAAGTTTAATGCCATACTGTGTAACATTCCAGGCAAAGTTATAACATCTCTATACAGACAAGCAGGTGGCCCCTTAAAAAAATACTCACCATCTAAACATCTGCTGCCAGTAAGTCCTCCGTTCATAAGTTGTTTGAGACTGTTCTTTTTTCAGATCAGCTCCAATGCTGCGTCTCTGGTCCACAGTAACTGTCCCACTCCTGAAGTGTCCCCCTCAGAGCACCACAGCAGCAACTCGGACAGTGTGGACCCCCACAGCCCCAGACACAGCATCATCATCCCCAACCGCATCTTTGTTAGAGGATTTGACCACAAGGTAGAGGATTGACACTGTACCCAACACAACCCAACACAACCCAACACAACCCAACACAACCCAAAGTTTACATGTACAGTAAAATGTGATCAGGCTCATGTGAAGAAGTTTATCTCATTTATTGTCAATTTGGCCCATAAACTGTCACATAATAATAATAATAATAATAATAATAATAATAATAATAATAATAATAATAATAATAATAATAATATAATGGACATAGCTAACCCGCTAGCCGCCGTGTTCCAATAGAAAGTGAGTACGGGTGCGCTCCTGGCTCCATCGACTCTAGACTGTCACCCCTCCTGTACCTGCTGCTCTGAGCCTCGTCCTGTTGGTCTTAAAATGTTTGTATTAACCCGCTCTACATGATCCTGGGGTTTTTATTTAGTTATTAATGTCTGTAAATAAATTCCTAATATGGAATATGCATATATCCATTTGACTGGAGCTGAACGCTGTCGGTGACGTCACACATCGTTATTCATACCAAATCATCATCATCTATTTCGATAATGATGTTTCTCTTTTTATCTGAATATTCATAGATATAAACCGCTTCCTACAGACTTACAGTTATGCCTTTGTAAACATAAATTAAATAAATATAGTGTTAAACTTTGATTGTTTTTTTTTTAAGGTATCTGAGAATGAGCTGTGGGACCTCTTCTCTGAGTGCGGGACAGTCACTGAGGTCAATATTGTGACTAGCCGCTCCAGAGTCCCCAAATGGTAACAGTAAATAATCTATAATGTTTAGGTTTAAAGTGTGTGGTTTGAAAAGTGACAGGTTTTCATGTTTTTCTGATTCTGACTTGTTTTGGTGGGATAATACCTGTGCTACATATTTATCCCAGTTTGGGAAGGAAGTGGAAGTTTATGGAAAAAAGTAGTGGTGAATTCTAAAACTAATACCTCTAAGTTTGGACACACCATCTCATTCAAAGTTTTCTTTCTACATTTCATATATACACAAGCAAGCTATAATGGACTTATGTAGTAAAGAAAAATGTGAAATAATTCAACTAAATATTTTGTATATTTTATATTCAAATCCTCATAGTATCCACCCTTTGCTTTGTCGACGGCGCTGCAAACCCTTGGTCTTCTCTCACTGAGCTTCATGATGAAGTCTCCTGAAATGGTTTTCACTTCACAGCTGTGGCTCAGGGTCAACAGTACCAAAACTGTAAATAGTGATTAAAGCAAAGGGTGGCTATTTGAATTATATATATATATATATATATTTTTTTATCTAAAACAAGTTTTGAGTTATTTTTTTACACCTTCATTGAGAATTTACTGAGTAAATAATCATGGAAACATAAATGACAAAGTGTGTCCAAACTTTTGACGAGTGCTGTGTGCCGCCATCTTCCTTCTGACACAGTGACTTGATTTAACAAAACACAGGGTATTGTCATTTATTTGTATTAGTTTAGTTACAAGAATCGTGTAGTTTAGACAAGTTTTGGGGTAGTCAAGCCTTTTATATGCACTTTAACTATGAAGTAAATAAAGTAAAAAATATTCTTATTTTCAACAGCTATGGATTTGTGACTTTTGAAGACCCAGAAGATGTCAGAAAACTGCTCATTGATGTAAAGCACTTTGTTGTAATGAGTAGTATTTATAGTAGTGGTAGTATTTTAATAACTGTATTTTTGTGTTTTCATGTCGTCCAGGTGAGTGGGATCTATTTTAAAGACAAGAGACTCTGCATTCGCCAGGCTTTTCGTAAACACCTCGGCTCAGAAAGTAAGTTAGAGAATAATGTTATTCCACTGACTCTGTCCTATTAGCTTTACAAAGTGCTCTGGTGTAAAACGTGCTGTTAGCAATGACTCTAAATGAAAAATAAAGAGACATCTCACGCGTTTATTCTAAAGAAATATGATAAAAACTTAGCATACACTTATTAGTTTGAAGTTTAGTCCTTTTAGTAGGCAACACTAAAACCTAATAGCATTTTTAGTGTTGATGCTAACACCCCCAGGGAATGTGGACGACATCAACTGCAAAGACAAAGACATCATTTACTGTCATTCCCTTTTTAAAATCAAAATTCAGTTTATAGTTCATATTTCAAACATTTGAGAGAAAACATGAACTATGAACTGATGAACGAATACAAGACTTCCAGGCATTTCAGAACATGTTTAAACTACAGGGTTAGCGGTTTTTACACAGAATAAGACCCCATGGAGACACAGGGAGGGCATCTGACACACAGGGAGGGCATCTGAACCACACACGGTCATTTCAGAACATGTTTGTAGAGGTTTAAACTACAGGGTTATCAGTTTTTACACCAAGTAAGACCCCACAGAGACACAGGGACATTTCTGTCAGTTGTCACCATTCAAATAGCGATTAGTTTCTCTTTTCTCTTTTCTCTTTTCTCGTATTATTTGTCTGTCCACAGATTTCCAAAGGCCCATGTTTAGTATGGACCCTGTCCCGGTGCCCTGTGGGACCATGTACCTGACCACCTCCTCTGGTTTGCCCTACACTTTTCACAACGGAGTGGCCTATTTCCCCAGCCCACAAGCGAGCCCCAGTCCTGCTGAACTAAAGGTGAAAACGTAGCTGATAACTTGAAAACTACCACTTCATGACATCACAAGGTGGAACAGAGCGTTTGGACTAATAATAAAGAGTTACTCAAACATGTGAATGAAACAAAACACAACTCCAGGTCTGTTTGTGAAGATAAAGATCACAAGAGTCAGTTTTGTCTAATGTAGGTCTCTGAAGTAAAAATAATTATCCAGTTTCAGTGTAGTTTTGTTTATACATTTTTAAGCCACCTCTTTTTCGCCTCTTTCAGACAGTAGCTGGGGTTTAGATCATATGTTCTGTTCTGTCTCTGAGGGCAGGTAAAATTACTTTTGTTATTCCATATGTGGTGTGGTTGGATAAATGCAGCAGGATAATGGATCTTGTCACTGATATTAAATGGTCATTTTCCTTTTGGATGTTTTTTTAATGAAACTGCTACAAAATGCACATTTATTTATGCAAATTTAAATACCATCAGAGAGAGAGAGACACCAGCCCATGACAATGAGGCAGTTTGTAATACAGAAGAGCCCAAATCATACCCACACTCATGCCCACCGTACACCTGGATTTGTGCTACACCTTGTGGTCAAAATCAAAATTGCACTTGCCCTTAGCAGATTGTCGACGAGCTCTCTAATAAGTCTAATAATAACTCTAATAACTCTAATAATAATAACAACAACTCTAAGAACTCTAATAATAATAATAACTGTAATAGCTCTACTAGCTCTAATACCTGAGTATCTGTATCTGTGTGTGCAGCACTCAGCCCCTGTGATGGTCCCTCAGCCCTGTCAGCCTGTCTACCACCAACCAGGATACCACCACTACCAGGTACTACTACTGCTACTACTACTACCACCATTACTACCACCACTACAACTACTACTACTACTACTACTACTACTACTAGCTTAGTATTACTGCTACGTCCAATAGCAGTTACTACTCTTACTACTACTACTTTACTGCCATTGATTGACTGAAACGTTGATTCTTGATTGTTCTTCTCAGGTCCGGTGCTTCTCAAACCATTACCAGTGGAACACTGTTGAAGTAAGTAAATCCAGTGAAGAGCTGGATAGTTTAGAGATAAAAAGTTTGATTTCACTTGTGATTATATTGTCATTGTTTTGTTTTGTCATGTTTGCTGCACATTTCCTCAGTGTCCAGTTGGCGCTGGTCCGGTGATGTACGCTCAGCCTGAATACCTCCACCACGTCTCAGATGGAGCTTCTCAGCCCCTCATGGACACCAGCGCAGAGGTGAGGCAGTGTCTAATGCACATCACATTCTCCTTTATCCTTCTAGATGTTGCTGTCTTTATTTAAGGCTAACAAAATAACTGTTTTCTTCGTCAGCACTTTGACCCTATGCTGCACCAGAGTTACTCCATATACCCGCTCAGAGCAGAGAGAGGCCCTTGCTTTGTGCCTTATCACGAATACTGAAAGGTGCCTAAAGCATCAATACTGTGCATTGTTCATTGTTCATTGGAAAGGTCTTACAGCACTGTAAGTGCTCCATGGAGATTAGTGACCGCGGAGTTATTGCCTTGCCTGGAATCTTCCACAGCATGGCATTAAACAGGTCAGATCTGTGGAGTGTCGAGCCCACTCACAGTAAGAATGCACATTTTTGTTGTTTTCTTCAGCGCCGATAATTGAATAAATGCAAGTTAGATATGTTTAATGCCATACTGAGGAATATTCCAAGCGAAACAATAACGTCTACATGGAAACAAGGACATGGCCAGGAAAGTTACATAGTGCACCTTTATTTGTGGGGACAGATGGATGTGCAGTGTTCTGAATCACTTTGTTGAATGTAAAGTTTTGCACTAAATGTTGAAAATCGTCTCATACACTGGAATTCAAACTCGTTCATTCTGAGGGATCCACATGTTTCAGAAATGTTCCCAAAGTTTAAAATAAACGTTTGTTTTTAAAGTTTACCTGCCTGTGTTCAAACTCACAGCGTAAACAGTATTATAAATGATACTAATCAATACTGTTTTATACTCAAGATTTACTTAAAATTGTACGTTTTTACTCTCAGTAGCTGATATATGTTCAGAGGCTGCACTAGCACTAGCTCCTGACCCTGCAGGTGCCGAGGTTTTGGGGGTGACCGTTCAGCTTTGCCAAAGTAAAACTGTTAAACTGGTCACGTAACATTATATTTTGTAATAACATCCTTTAGCATAAACTGCATGTAAAAAAGACCATTTAATATTTTTCTAAACTATACTGGGCCCATAGTTTATGATGGGCCTTTACAATATGAATCAATCAAATGTGTTATTATTTTACATATTGTCATACAGATACAGATACATATTCCATAATCACCAAATTGTATTTACTGCAGTCGTTTAGATAAAAGTCTGTCCTCTGCAAAGAACAAAATAACTTGTCTTTTTATGGAAATATCCTGTAACAATAGTTTAGACCTCTACAAACATGTTCTTCTTATATTAGTTTATGATTTCATATTTCAGTCTTTAACGAGCTCTGAACAGAATTCTACAAACACATATTACAAATCTAACTGCAGGATCACAGTATTTGCCACAAAGATCTCAGTTATATTTTCTTCCAGAACGGTGCGGCTCTAGTTTATGATGTAGCTGATGTATAAGAATCTGACACAAAAATCCTGTACTTATTTTGAATCATCTTTATTGACAAAGTTCATTCACATGATTCTACGTATGGACCCGACCCTGGGACTGACCCCTCCCCACTCGTTGAATCGGCGGTACTGGCCCGGGCCCAGGAGGTACTGGCGCCCCCTGTAGTGCGGCTGCTCGTAGAAGATCCAGTGGCCCTCGCTCACGGTGCAGGAGTGAATATCGTTGAAGTGGAAGCGGTCGTAGACAGAGGGGCAATCGTCCGTCAGCTCCATCATCTGCCCCCCAAACTCAGGGCGCTCATAAATCTGCATCCTGTGAGAGCCCTGGTGCTGTGGATTAACAGAAATAGTTTGAAATTAAGATTAGTTATTATTTCAAACTCACTTTCGACACTAAGGAATAGACTTGTTACTCAATACTGATTCCAGTACCACGATGATGATAAAAACTCTCTTTCTTTAGACAGTAGAATGTGATTTTCAACATTAAATTGTAGTATTTTCTTTTTTATTCCCATGTGGTTTTATATGTGTGTACTCCCTCAGTGGTCCAGATCTAAACCAGGTCTAAACCAGGTCTAAAACAGGTCTAAACCAGGTAGTCTTTGTGCTCTTATACTTGTTCTGGTACTGATCCAAATCATTCATTTATGTCCTGCCAATGGGTCTATGGAGTTTAAAACACAGTGGAGCACTTTCTCTATTGCCACATGACATCAGCCTAAATGTGCAGGTTTGTGTGTAAAACGTGTGAATGAAACACAAAACACACTTCCCTTGGATAAATTCTCTAAGAAAAATCACAGTATTTCTAACTTCATCACTCACACTCGGGATCATTCGGCACGAGCGCACGCAGTCGTTGAAGCCCATCCACCTCTGGTAGTCCGGGTACTCTCCTCGGCGCAGGTAGTACTGGTACCCGCTGTAGTTGGGGCGCTCATAGACCATCCAGGCTCCAGAGTCCACCCTGATGGAGTTACAGCGGCTGAAGTGAGAGTGCAGGTCTGAACACTCACTGCTGCACTCATGGTTACGCCCCTGGAAGTTCCTGTCCTCGAAAAACGTGATCTGAAACAAAAAAGTGGTACTCATCATCAGTACCATTTTATAATAACTGCACGAGTAACTTTTGTAGTGGAGGAATGTTATTGCTTTGTCTAGAATGTTCCACAGTATAGATTAAACCTATAACGGCAGATTACAGCACTACACTATTTTACACTTCAGATCTGTGAGAAAATCTGAAGTTTTGAGCAATAAAATCCCCTGTAATGAATAAAGGCGAGATACATATGTTTAATTTCATACCATGGAACATTTTAGGCAAAGCAATAACATCTCCATGGAGACAAGTGGGTAGCGGACCCTCCAAAAGAAAAGTTGCGCAATGCACCTTTAATAAAGACTTAGTTTAACAAATCATTATGAATTAAGATGCGTATGGCCGGTCTTGACGATCCTATAATGTGTAAGTAAAAATAAATTCTAGTTTTATAACAATCAAGGAGCAATTTGCCAAGAAATGTTGAAAAATATGTTGAAAATTTCCGCACTCAAAGGAATAGGCCTGTGTAAGATTTGTATATAAATCTCTATAATGTTATTTTCCTCGTCACAAACAGACCTGGAGTTGTGTTTTGTTTCATTCACACACGTTTAACATACAAACCTGCACATTTAGCACGAGTTCTTGTTGTAATACAGGAAGTGCTCCACTGTGTTTTTAAACTCCACACACTTTCAGTAGAATTATTTTGATAATTTCAGCCCTGGAATCGCCGATCTCGACTGAATCTCTACTAAAGGAGCTGCTCACTTGAAAACTACCACTTCATGACATCACAAGGTGGAACAGAGCGTTTTGAGCTTTGGAGATGTAGACTTGAATAATAAAACGTGTGAATGAAAACAGCACAACTCCAGGTGTGTTCTTGAGCAGGGAACAACATTACACATGGCTTGAAGTTCACAATCAGTCAATTTTGCATCATATAGGACCTTAAACAAAATCAGAGACATATAATTCAACTAAAAAAACTATTATTGATTAAATAAAGAGTGTTATTAGTCTTACCTTGCCCATGTTTGTGTGTGTCTGGCTCCTCTGCACTGCCCCTGTGTATCTCCTGCATTTATAACCCTCCTCTGACCTGGGCCTTTGTGGAGCTCAACAATCACTGGTCTGGTCAGCTCTTTCTGTCTCTTTCTAAACGGTACTGTACATCTGCCCTCGAATCAGCTCTTTTCTAATGTCCCCCATTATCACACGTGAACTCACTGACTTATCAGGCTTTGTAAAAACGCATGAAATCAGTCAAAGTTTCAGCCGCTGTACCTGTGCAGCAGAACTAGTCCATTTTAAACACATTTTAAACAGTTTGCAGTGCTCCAAAGTTCTTCCTCACTGACTTTATGCATTCAGAGGATCCTAATTATTCACCACGATGAGTTTAGAAGAGCTTCTCACAACTTTCTGACAATAAAACGCTTTATAATTAGACAGACAGTTGACAGCAGACTTAGATTAGGACAAAACAACTTGCATCCACGTTCTACTATTCAGCTTCTATCAAATGTTCTGACAGAGGGCAAAGCCTTTGGCACAGTTACTACGAGATCTAGATTTTAAATCAAATCCACAAACTTGCCTAAAAAGAGAGATATTCACCATAAACCAGATCTAAACATGTAACTTCAGAACATTTTCAGTGGAGATGGATGTTTTATTTCATAATGCGGAATATTATAGGCAAAGGAACAACATCCATGGAAACAAACAGGACAAGAGTCAGGTTTGTGGAGATGCAAGCCCTCTCACAGCAAAGACGCATGCTTTTCAGTGCAATAAAACAAATGCTTTTATAGTTACAGTGACTTTAATAAACTGTAATGACTCATGCTGCTTCATGTTCCTCTGTATAATTTAAAACTGAATATTGTCTTGAAATCAACGACAGGAAAAGATACAACAGGTTTGTATTTCAACTTTTATTTTTATTTTTAATCCACATTTTTACAACATTTGCTCATTTATTTTTCATTCTTTGTCTTTAGCAGTTGTCCGTGATCCTTCTGATTGAGCCAATCCCGGTCACATTACTGCCCCCTATGTGTCGGAGGTGGCGGTACTCCCCCTGGGCGCACGTACGTCTGGCAGTCGGACATGTAGAACCGCTCCTGTAGAGACTCGCGGTCCTCCGTCAGCTCGTGCATTTGACCCAAGAGGTTTTCGCGCTCAAAAAAGTAAAGTAACAGTAAAGTAAAGGAACAGTTACACTAAAGGGACAGGATCAGCCACAAGAATTCAGTTTACCATGAAATCTCCAAAAGGTGAATCCACAAATGTTGAACCTGATCATTTCTATCAGTGACTAGAGCCAAGAACTCACTGTTTTACACAAATCTGCATTTTAACTATAATCTTTTTAGCTGCCCCCATCTGTATTAAATATGAAACATGATGAAACACAGCAATATGACATTATTTTGCGCTGTTAGTGTCAACGGTAAAAAAATAAAGACTTTTGGCTCCTTTCTTATTGATCAACCCCGTTATGGAAGATTAACGAAGTGTATTTTGTTTAGAGCGGTGTGTTCTTCTAGTTAGTGACACTACAGGACAACTAACACGGCTGTTATACTAAAAGTCTTTGTTAAACCACTGCCTACGCTAAAGGCAAAGTTCATATGAAACACACCCATTTTAATCATCAGAACAGTGAAAACGTTGAGTGTACCGCGAGTCCCAGTTTACTTTGTCTAAACATGCAACACAAGAGCAGCCGTCACTAAATAATCAGATCAAATATACAAAAAACACTCTTGGTTATATCTCAATAAAACAGCCCACAATATCAGTACTGCGTCATGTTATGATATACCTGTACCTGTACCTGTGATTATTCACCTGTCCCTAGACCCGCCCACAGAAACTCTGAGCCAATCAAAGAGCTCAAAACTTTTCAATAGACGTTTTACTGTAAATTAACTGTTTGGTGACCTAAAGTTACTGAGGTGAATAAAGAAAAGTTTCATCTGCTGTTGTTTATAAGACGTTACTGCGTTCTGTTTAAAGATACACTATGGAACTTTTTGAGGATCTGCTACATGCTTGTCTCCATGGAGATATGTCTCTGTACCTGAAATGTTACCCTCTGGTTTAGACCTTGGTGAGTTCTTGGTTTAGTCCCTGTCTGGGGCTTATTTAAACCTGGTTTAGACCTTGTTCAGTCCTGGTTTAGTCCTTGTTCAGTCCTGGTTTAGTCCTGGTTTAGTCCTGGTTTAGTTCTGGGTAAGACCAAATTTAGTCCCAGATAAGTCTGTGTTTACCTGTGAAACTGGTCCATGAGAACATTTGAATTTGAATAATATTAGGCATAAAAACATGACCAAACGGCAGTAGCTGTGGCCCTTTTATGATCATAAAAGTCAATGATTTACTCACGTTTACGAGGAAGCAGTGAACGCATCAAGAAGGAAGTGTACAGTCTGATTCAATAAACGTATGTTTTATATTGGAGAATGATTCAGAATACAGAATACAACCACTGCTAAAAGGTACGTCAAACCAGGACTGAACCCGGACTAAACCAGGACTAAACCGGGACTAAATCAGCTCTGAACAGGACTAAAGCTAGTCCTAAAGAGGGAAGCTAGTTCTATAAAGGGTCTAAAAGAGAATTTGAATTGGGTCAACAAGGTATAAATGAAGATGGACTAAACAAGAATTAAACCAAGACTAAACAAGGACTTAACAAAATTTAAATTAAACTAAGACTAAAAATGGATTAAATATGGACTAAACCAGGTCTATAAAGGGTCTAAAATGGGACTTGAATTGGGTTAACAAGGGATGAACAAAGATGGACTAAACCAAGACTAAAACCAGGACTAAACCAGGACTAAAACCAAGAGCATATTTGTGTTATAGGACCAGGATATTTAACTCCACTAAACGAAGATAGATAGAACTCTATTATAGAAATGAAGTCTACAACGTGAAGAACAGTCAAGACAGGCATCAAGATTTAATCCTGGGTTAGACCTGGCTGTCTCTTTCTGGAGCTCGTTTAGTTCTGGTTTAGTTCTGGTTTAGTTCTGGTTCACCTCTGTTTTAGCTCTTGGTGAGTTCTTGGTGAGTTCTTGGTTTAGTTCCTGTCTGGGGCTTGTTTACTCCTGGTTTAGATCTGATTTTGTCCTAGTTTAGTCCTTCTTTAATCCTGGTTCAGTCCTGGTTTAGTCCTTCTTCATCCTTTTTTTTTTTTTTTCTTTTTTTAAAATACAAGTTAATTTATAGATTTTCATAATAAAACAAAACTTTACAATAGTCCTTCAGTCCTGGTTTAGTTCTGATTCTGTCTTGGTTGGTTTGTCCTGGTTTAGTTCTAGTTTAGTCCTGGTTTAGTCCTGGTTCAGTCCTGGTTTAGTCCAGGTTCAGTCCTGATTTAGTCCTTCTTTAATCCTGGTTCAGCCCTGGTTTTGTCCTGGTTTAGTCTTAGTTTAGCCTTGGTTTAGTCCTTGGTTTAGTCCAGGTTTAGTCCAGGTTTAGTCCTGGTTTAGTCCTTGGTTTAGCCCTGGTTTAGTCCTTGGTTTAGTCCAGGTTTAGTCCTGGTTTAGTCCTGGTTTAGCCCTGGTTTAGTCCTTGGTTTAGTCCTGGTTTAGTCCTTGGTTTAGTCCTTGGTTTAGTCCTGGTTTAGTCCTGGTTTAGTCCTTGGTTTAGTCCTGGTTTAGCCCTGGTTCAGTCCTGGTTCTTCCACCTCCAGATGCCGTACCTCGTCCACTCCGTTCATGCCCAGCTCGGAGTCCTCCCTCTGGGCTTGGTGGGCTGGACTTTGCTGGCTGTGTCCATGGGCCTGCTTCAGTGGCGTGTCTGGTACTTCTCGCCCACTTCGTCGGATTCTTCTGGAGTAGCGTGGATCGGGATCTGGAGAGCCTGTTTGCACTCCCAAGAAGAACCCTCCCCTGGTCTTCTGATCATGTACTGCTCCTACATCAACCTACAAGATGCCTTCACCCCTCCAGAAATCGCCACCGCTCAAATTTCAATGCTTTTTTCTTTAGGATTTGGCCTTTTGGGATTCGTATGTGAAATTTACGCTTTACGGAACGCCATTTTTGGGATAAAATCACACACACAGTTTGCATTTTACCTTGGAGGAGCATCAACACTTCTGGCAGCCATTTTAGCTGTAATTCCTCTCCTATGGAACCTCGCTGCTGTGATCACTGATCAGCCAATACAATTCCCGCCTGCGTTCAAGCTGCCAGAATCCCCACAGGTGCAACGGGTGGGCGGGGCAGTGTGGACGGGGCTGGTGGGCGTGGCTCTCCTGGTTGTCACGGCGGCAATGAACGTTTCCTACAAATTACCAAAAGAAGAAATGAGAAGTTTACGAAAAAGACAAGGCAAAGACAACCCCACGTTTGAGTTTGACGATGTTAAGCTTTAAGAAGAGATACCTGTGATTATTCACCTGTCCCTAGACCCGCCCACAAAACCTCTGAGCCAATCAAAACTTTTCAATAAACTGTTTACTCTAACTGAACTGTTTGGAGAGCTAAAGTGGTTACTGAGGTGAGTAAAGCAAAGTTTCATCTGCAGATATCTGAAAAATGAGCCACAACAGTAAAGAAACAACATTACTGAGTTCTGTACTATGGAACATTCTGAGGATCTGCTACATACTTGTCTCCATGGAGATGATTTTCTTTTCCTTGAATGTTCAAAATGTAAGTGATCCAACATGTATTTATTTAATTGCAGATGTTTACTGTAAAATATATGTATATATGTTGAAAACAGGGCTGTGTAAGTTGTTGATACGATACACCTCGATACACAGGCCACGATACAATACGATATTTATCTCCATACTGTGAGCTTTCGATTCAATACGATATATTTCAAATCGATTCAATACGGTTCAATAAAAATAAAGGCTAAATCGTGGCTGTGATGCTAAAAGTCTAAACCACGTCTTGTGCAAAGTTCATATGAAAAACAAACATTTTAATCATCAAAACAGTAAAAATGTCAAATGTGTCGCACAAACGAGTTTCCTTCCTCTAAACAGGCAACAAAACTGTAGCTGTAACCAAACCTTTACTGTTCACATGCATGAAGTTTAAAAAAATGTTAAAGAAATATATTGGAGATTGTACATGATTATATTTAGTCAATATTTATTAATTGTAATTTATTGGATATATTATGGTTAATGTTTATGATGTAGTATACAAAAGAACAGGACTTATGTGTGAACTTTTATAGCTATATAATCTTAACGTTTTATTGTAATTTAGACGCTTCTTGGACCCCAGAAAGAATAAACAGTCTTTACCTCAGTACAGACTAACGGGGATCCAATAAAGAAATAATAAACACTGCCAAAACAGTTTTATGATAAAGTCTGAAAAGTCAGCACAGCACATTTTCAGGAGCCTGTGATCAATATGAGCGTCCGTGGTCCTGTTTAGTTTGATTTTTAATAAAACAGTGAGCGTGCTCTGTGGGCTGTGACTGTAAAACTATTTGAGAACAGCACAGATCAACTCACCTGTTTTACTTCCAACCTGGTCATTTTTTTCAAGTCAGATGGTCTAACTTGAGTAAGAGAGCTTACAGTTAGCATCAAGAACCACTAAAACTTTTTTTTTTTTTTTTTGTAGTTTTGCATATTTTATTCCAAAAGAACAAACAGCTCTTTTATTTCAAACCATCTGCACCGACACATGCACAAGTCAGAGTCAAGACAAGGTGGTTTAATCTGCAATAAAATCAAAGTTACTGTTTTACTCGATTTAAATGGAGCTGGAAAAGTTTCTTATTACACTGTTATAGAAAGATTAAGACACATTTTAGAATATTTGAGGAATATTTTGTCCATTAACAGGAAAAATATGGACAAATAAACTCAATTACTATAGGATTCCCAAACAACTTTCTCCAATACAGTGTGTCATCCTTGTGGTTTAATCAACAGCCAATGGAAATATAATAATTATGTATTTTAGCAAATTCTGGTTTCAGTTTTGCTTCGAAATCCATCCGTACGCCTCTAAATGTGTCTGTTAGCTAAAACTGGGCCAGAAATAATAGAATAAGCAGGATAGACTGTCCATCACTTTGCCTGTTGATAGATTGATAAAAAGTTTTGATTGGTCCAACACAGATCTGTAGGTTAATGGTTGTTGAGGCTATTTGTAGTTTTAAATAAATGACAACATACAAAGTTACATGAGAAATTCTGTCTAATACTATCACACATATACAGGTAATACAGTTAAAAAGCGAGTTGAATAGACATTATAAATACACAGATTTGTACAGATGCAGTATTGAAATGGAGCAAGATGGCACTTTACAATGTACAAAGTCTCCCCGAAAATCAGCTGTTAATAATGTGAGAAAAGTAATATAAAAGATTTTGTTTTTTAATTTTTTTTGTTGTAAATTTTATCACAATGTTTCAAAACAATAAGCCAACTTTGCAGCCAAAACAGAAATGAAGTAATTACATCCTGAAATATGAAGATTATAACATCTCTGGATAATTTATTCAAGCTGTATGCAAAACATCCTCAATTTAAAAAATAAACTGGTGACAAAATTGTAAAAACTAGCAGCAACCTACAGAATGAATATTACGTACAGAGCTATATCAGTTCACAATGTTATTTTAATAGGTAATGTTGAAAAGCAAAGCCCAAACAGTAGCATTAGCAGCCAATTTACCCGTTTTTAAGAAAGACAGAGGTACGGCAACAGAAATCTGGGCTTTCATTTTGTAACAAGAGCTATCAAAATTATTTTAAAGAAGAAGTAAGTTGTATTATTTGGACAAAATCATAATGAAAATCACTATTAGAACTAGGTCATAGCAATTAAAGGCTGTGTACCTGATTTTTCCCATGTATTTGAGCAAAATGTGTCCTGCCCCAGTACAGCGATATTGTGTAATCAGCTCTTGAGGTCAAAATATGTTTGTGATGCAATGTCTGCATTTAATCAGGAAGTGCACAAAAGCATGCTAGTTGTTGTTCGCTTTACCGTTATGACAAAACTCTGCTCTGGTCTCTGGAAGTTGTGAAAAGCTCTTATAAACTCATCACGGGGAAACTGTTTAAAATGGACTAATTGTGTTTTTCACATTTTAAGACAGTAAAAATCAGATACAGCACCTCTAAGATCCTGATGTTTCCCCTGCGTTTGGGCAAATTCAAACTAAAACATGGAAATCTGTACTCCTCCTTCAAAACAGCAAGAGCCAAATTTTAAAAACTAAACATTCTATTAATTAAACAATACAATATTACAATATGGTAATAATTATTTTCTTCCAGCAACACGTCTGAAAAAGCAACCCAGCAAAGCAGTTCTATTCAATCCCAGTCTACAGTCCATAAGGTGAAGAACTGTCTTAAAAATGTGTTGACAAAATTGTATTGCTTGACTCATCCCTCTGACGTCTCTCTCCAAAGCCCTGACTGGAGGTGCGTTGATGCAGATGGTTTGAAAATAAACAAAAGTAACATCATAAAACATACAAAATAAAATACAAAATTAAGAAAAAAAGGTGGGAAAAGGTGATGAGGAAATTAATTGTTCCAGAGTCCGCCAGTCTGTTCCTGATAAACCTCGATCACATCTTCGTCCTCCATCCCCAACTGCAACGAGATAAATGCAACAAGTTTAATCCTCTGCTCCTCTGACCCACTCCTCTGTTCCTCTGACGCACTCCTCTGCTTCATCTGAGCCTCTCCTCTGTTCGTCTGCTCCATCTGACCCACTCCTCTGTTCCTCTGACCCACTCCTCTGCTCCTCTGACCCACTCCTCTGCTCCTCTGACGCACTCCTCTGCTTCATCTGAGCCTCTCGTCTGTTCCTCTGACCCTCTCCTCTGTTCCTCTGCTCCATCTGACCCTCTCCTTTGCTCCTCTGCTCCATGTGACCCTCTCTTCTGCTCCTCTGCTCCATGTGACCCTCTCCTCTGCTCCATCTGACCCTCTCCTCTGTTCCTCTGACTCTCTCCTCTGCTCCTCTGCTCCATGTGACCCTCTCCTCTGAACCCTCTGACTCTCTCCTCTGCATCCTCTGATACACTTGCTCCCAAAGCTTTACAAAAATAAAATGGAAAATAACATATGATATGAATTTCTAACAGATGCTTACCTCTTTCGGAGTCTGGTTATCTGCGATTCTTTGTCCTTCAAACAAAAATCTTAACGCACTTGCTGCGACGCCCTGAGACAAACACACAAACACATGGGTCAGTCAGGCTACAACACAACACAAGAAATAACCATATTTTCAAATATTTAATACAGTATGTGTAATGGGAATTGTACTGGACTTTGGATTCTTAACAATTTATTTTAATACCAAAAGAAATCTATCTTCCACCAATAAGTTTAGTAGTAACAGAGCTGTTGTATTACATAGGTAGGGCTGTGCAATAATTCTCAAATTTTAATCAAGATTGAGATGTAGTCATGTCTAGTAATCAATGATGAGCTACAGCCAATCCTCTGTCAGTAAAAGAATGTGGTTTGGACTTTGGGGGAAGACATTTTTATGGCATTTATTATAAATCTATCTTTGTTGTTTATGATGAGGAAATGCAACTCTTTTAATAAGACAAACTAAAATAGAATCAAAACGTTGAAAAATAATGTTTTGTCATATCCTCTAGCCTTACATATAGGTTTATAAGAAGTACATGGGTGCAATCCTCAGACTTTGGGCCACTCATTACCTGTCTCTGGCTATATGACTCCTTCAACTTCTTTAGATGTGTGGTCATTTTCACCTTAAAGTGGATTTCACTGCTGTCCTGTAGGAGGATCAGACAGAGCAAAGTCATTCTCAAGTGAAAGAGACATAACTTAATGCACACATAAGCCTTAGTTATTAACATGTCATACCTGACCAATCACTTTTAATTTAATGTACTCTCCGTCTTTCTTGTCCCCTCCGTCTTGGCTGGACGGTTTAGTCTCTTCCTGTGGAAATACATACATAAAATTAAACATTTATTCATTTATTTAGGTTTATTTTATACGTATGTTTCATGAACACATGTTACACACTACAACATTTTAGCCAAGGCCAATTCTCAAAGTTCATCCCTATTTGGTGTTTTACATAAACACCATAAAAGACTAAAGAACACCACCACATTGTTGAATAAAAAACAAATGGTCTGAACGAAAAGTAGCTACACATGCCTTCAAGTCTATTAACACTGGACAGCGATCAGCAAATAACAGAAAATGTACAAATGCATTTTATTTTTCAACTGGGACACTGTAAAGGCTCCTTTCTAATAACAATGAAATAGTTTGTCATTACAAATTTACCAAAAGCTGCTGGAAACATGCTGCTAAGCTAATAATACAACGGTAGGCCTGAAGCTAGCCGATAGCACGACCAACGCGATCTAACGGAAAATGGTGAGTAATTACAGACTTGGCCGGGTTGTAAAGCCTCTGGGGCGGTATAAAAGTGGATCTTACCGTGTCTGACATTATGATTCTGAGTCCGTTTGGAGAGGATTTATTCACAAATGCCGCAGCGTTAGCCTGAACTGCTCTGCTCTGATGTTATGAAAATTCTACACTAACCGGAAGTGACGCAGCGACGCAAACGGGTCATAACGGCGCAGACGTTTGGCAAAACAAAATAAACAAATAAATATACATTTTGGTCGAGTGTAACTGTAACATTCATAAAGTCGATGATAAGATATTTTTGGAATATTTTCTCTCCAATAAAATGGTTAATGTGATCTCCTGTTGAACCTGTCTACGTCACGTTGTCATGACAACAGATGGTTTGGGGGCGATTTCTGTGGGATTGTGAGAGGATTTATGGATTCCAGCCCTTTTTATGTTCACATGTACTTTTGATTAGACATTAAAGTTTGTTTCTGGGATTCAGCCTTTTTTTATTTATTTATTTATTTATTTATTTATTTATTTATTTATTTATTTATTTAGGATTTTAGGATTTAGGGCAAGCCTTTCTATCTTCATACATGAGTTCACAAATGGAGCCATCTTGTGTAGGGTTTATGGTGGATTATTAAACGGTAATGACTGTAGTCTATGGTAATAATGACTTTTCCGCTCTTATTTTGGCGTTACTTCTTCCAGTCGTAAATGTCATGTCAGCTTGACGCAGCTGGAGGCAGCGCGCAGCGAAGCTCCACAGTCACAAACAAGGCAGAAAAGTGCGTCCAAATGAGCGCTTAGGTCCCACTTCAGCCTCGTATGACCGCTCAAACCCCCCGACACTCGGCTGGACTCTTCGGGACCCCGCTGCGGCTCTGTCCTGGAGGATTATAGCCGGGTCTGAGCGTCCACGGCTGGGCCTCTTCGTCGTGGCCCAGCGGGACTCGAGTGAAGTTCGGGGCCAAACTTCTGCTTCTGTGTGCGGCTGTGTTCGCCTCTGTCCGCGGGGCCCGGGGCCTCTGTCACCGGCCCTGTGGATGAGGGATTAACACGCAAACCCACACAACATCCAGGTAAGTGCACGAAGCGTCCTCACACGTCTCCAGATCATCAAAAGCATTCGTTTTTGATGCTTTTACTGCCGTTTGAGTAGCGTTAGCATTAGCTTAGCTTGACAACTTCCCTGTATACGGAACTCAGATTAGCCGCTTAGCTCGGCGCATTTGCTGTGTTTTTGCTCATATTACTCAACTATACGTTATTTGCTAAACATGTACGTGAATAGTGAACGTGAAATGCGCTGTTTAGTGGATGTGGTGCGGTGTGAGCGTGTATAAGCGCGTCATTGAGCGGTAATTAGGCGCTAATGAGGCCATAACAAGTGCAGTGTTGTGTCTGTCAGTCCGCGGTGAGTGACGGGCCGCTGCGGGTCACGCTCCGGCCGAGCTGCACACGAGCTGCAGCCAAACAACAGCCACACAACAGCCACACAACAGCATTTAATACCCTGTCAAATGGAACTGTGTCACTTTGGCATTTGTGTTTATAGTGTGCTCCAGTCCACAACTGTGTGAACATTCTGCTATTGCCATAAAAAGCGCCGAATTCTTATTTACCTGTAATGATTGACATGTGATTATGGGCTTCATTTATGACACCCACTGTTTCACCTTAATATTAATACAGGAGACCGTGGTGGCCCCCCATAGTATAAAAATAAGATGAGCAAAAAAAACGGCAAAACAAATTATACTTTATGCTTGACGATTTTGAATATATAATCATTGCTTTTCTGTTCAGTAGAGGCTATAATTGACATTTATTCACCAAAATATTGTCAAATATGGATTGCTTATGCTGCCATAATCTCAGTATAAACCTGTGGGAAACACTGATTACACCATATTATTTTATGGTTAGATTTTACATCTATATTACTTATATTTGCAGCAGGTTTTTGATGCAGTGTGGAAACCCTTTTATCCACTTGAATAGCTTTGAGTGTACGACTTTAGTTGACTATATAAAGTAATTATTGGTCGACTAAAGACATGTCCTGTCAGTCGATTAGTCAGCTAAAAAGGGGGCGTGGCAAAAGCTCAAGTATTATTTTTATCTATGTATCTGACCCAAACTGCACTCATAAAGACTACAAATACCTGAAGTGTTGTGAATGTATTTTAAATCGGAAAAGCAGCATATCCACAATTCTATTAAAGGTGCATTGTGTAACTTTTCTGGTGGAGGGTCTGGCAAATTGCTTTGTCTGGAATGTTTTACAGTATGGTATTAAACCTTTCTATTATCATGGAGATCAAACCAGACCAGGTTACAGGTCAGATCTGTGGAGATGCGATCCACTCACAGTCAGAATACCTGTTTTTCTAGATATTTTTGAGCTGTAAAACCACCTGTGATTGAATAAATGTAAGTCAGAGCTGTTTAATGTCACACTGTGGACTCCCATCCAAAAAGTTACACAGTGCACCTTTTCAAGTCCCCAAAATATTGCAATAAATCTGGTAATATGAGATTTGGATGTCGACTAGTCAACTAAAGTGGCCTAAATTCTGATCTCCTGGTACCTCTGAGAAGTGCCTTATGTCAGTGCTTGTTTGTTTTAGTGAAATTAACATAAAACCTTATGATCTCAGGTGCAGTTTTTGAAGGTTCAGTGTTTTTGTGTTTTTCAGGAGACAGGATCCCGTTGATGGGAGACTCCTCTTTCCTGGAGTCCTGGGTCAACCGCTGTTCCACAATGATGGGTAAGACCACAGGTTTAACCTTATCAGCTAATAAAATGCCTTTTTAAATCACGCCTTCAGTTATTCCTTATTAGGTTTAAGTAAAAATGTTCAAAATTAAATATATTCCCAACAAAAAGACTCATCTGTTTATATTTATATATTTCTACCACTTTCATTTTCTATTAGATTTATGCTTTTATCTAATGGGTCTTACTTCCAATTTTTGCGTTTATTCAACCAAAATTTTGAATATGTCCCAGAAATCAGCAATACTAATATCACTCTACAGTGACAATTGTAGTTGGCATAGTAAATTCTGGAGTTAATAGCCCGGAATGCACAGGAGAATTCATGCAGGAAAAAACTCTTACTATTATGAATTAGTGCTGTAACTACTTTGTCTTTGTGGATTATGAGTTGTGTGTGACTTTCTGTCTCTTCCAGGTCTGTTTTTGTTCAGTAACAACATTAGAACGTGGCTTAAAGCTCACAAGTCAATTTTATGTACTATAGGACCTTTTAAAGGATTTAATAATAATGTAATATTTAGTTTAAATCCTCTGCTTGTGTTGTGCTTGTGTTTCAGATGAGCAGGAGGTGCTGAAGTCGATCATGCAGGACTTGGCTGAACTGCACCGCTCCAGCCGACCTGCCATGTTCCTGTCCGACCTGGGCAAACCCAAGGCCTCGTCGCCCAAAAACCAGGTCAGACAAAACTAAACAGCTGCTTAAAAATGTGGAAGTAATTGTAAAACTAACTTGTATATACTTTTATCATTTTTTACCTACAAAATGTCTATATGTGAAATGAACATGTTTTTGTGATGTACTTTTAAATGCACTTGTCTGTGTTTTATTTGGACCCCAGGAAAAGTAGTTATTGTTGCGGTAATTACTAATGGGGATCCAAAATAAATGAATAAATAAAAATTCATCCAAGTAAAGGTTAAAGCCCCAGTATGAAACTTTTTATCCAAAAGTAAAAGTATGCTTTTTTAATTTTGGCTGTTTTTATTGCCCTGAAAAACATTACTTACTCTGAGCACTGCTCACCTTGAATAGGCTTTAGGCTTGCATCTCCACAAACCTGACTCCTATTTGGCCTGGAGAAGGGCCTTCTCCTGCTTGTTTCCATGGAAATGTTGTTCCGGTTTTTCACAGTATCTCCATGGAGAATGTTCCAAAGTGGTTTTAACATTCTGTTTCCATGGAATCATGCAGGTGATGTGCCACCCCCAGAAAATGACATAGTGTTGCTTTAAAGTCAAGATAATTTATCAATAAAATCATGTACAACTTGATACTTCAAAAAACTAATTGTAGCATGGTTCATTATTGCCCCAGTCAAATAAAGTTGCATTATTCTGTGTTTTTTCTACAGAACGATGTTCGGGTAAAGTTTGAGTTCAAGGGGGAGAAGAGGTGAGATTTTGAGACATGCTTGAAACGTTTAAAAGCATTTGGGTCAGGGCTGTCTCTTTGACCTTTTAACTTTTAAACTTTGACCTCTGCTTGTGCAGGATTCTACAGTTTCCTCGACCGGTCAAACTGGACGAACTCCGAGACAAAGCGAAAGTGGCTTTTGGTCAAAACATGGACCTTCACTACACCAACAATGAGGTATTACAGTGTTATTAACCAAGGAGAGTTAATATACGGTACAGAGGAGGAGAGAGAGTATACGGTACAGAGGAGGACAGTGAGTATACGGTACAGAGGAGGACAGTGAGTCTATGGTACAGAGGAGGACCATAACTTTGCAGCCCTATTGACCAAATCGTATCTTGTTTTATTTATTTATGGAAAGATGTAGTTATTATATTATAAGTGTCATTATTCATGTATAAATGGTGTTTATAAAGGTGGTGTTTTCCGTTGCAGCTGGTGATCCCGCTGACGACTCAGGACGACCTGGACAAAGCCGTGGAGCTGCTGGACCGGAGCGTTCACATGAAGAGTCTGAAGATCCTCCTGGTGCTGCAGAACTCACAGGTCTGGAGATAAATGTATTTAAATAAAACACGTTTCTAAAACCACTGAACAAAACACAAATCTTACCGTGTTTTTTCTCCAGAATTCCCTGTCGAACATGGAGCTGCTGCCGTCTCAAGAGGAGCTAGACAACACTGGCTTCAGAGGCACAGACAAAAACATGCTCGCGCTCATCGGTGAGAAATACAGGACTTCAGTAATATATACACTAAGCAATATATGTAATAAAATAATAATAACACATGGATAAAATCTGCCAAAAATATATAAAGGCCAAAACAGATATTGTGGAAGTTGAGATTTTATAAGTTATAATTTCTGCTCATAAATTGTGAACACTTGTATGAATAGTTTGTTTCTTTTATAAATAAGTTCCAGATTGGTAGATGGATTTATTTCTGTTTTTTGACCTGGGGTTAGAATAAGTACAGGCCAATACAGGAACAGTTATAACGTAACAAACTCATGAAAGTCTATTTTAGATCGGACGTCCTCTTTAAATAATACAATCATTCAAATACATACTGCCAATTCCAGTCGTCCTTACATCACTAATAATAATGAATCAAACCGTTTTATTTGTTTTTCTCCTGTAGGTTCCCAGTCGGATCGCAGCTCTCCTCCTCCCGGTTACATTCCCGACGCTCTCCAGCAGGTGGCGAGAAACGGCTCCTTCACCAGCATCAACAGTGAAGGAGAGTTCATCCCGGAGAGCATGGACCAGGTAAAGAAATAAACAGGTTTTTTACGATATAAATAATGAAGTATGAATTTTGTCAGATAATTTTGTGTTTTGTTCCTCAGATGTTGGACCCTCTCTCCATGAGCAGTCCAGAGAACTCTGCGTCTGGAAGTTGTCCGTCGTTGGACAGTCCTCTCGACAGGTGTGAACTGTTTAGAAGGCTCTGGATAAAAATAAGAAATATTATTTTTATTTTACATGTATTTTATTTCATGCAGTGATTATCCAAAGTCAAGGATGCCACGAGCACAGAGTTACCCGGACAACCATCAGGACTTTCCAGGTATATTTTCAACAAAAATCATAGTATAATAAATATTACATGAGGTCAGTGCCTTAAACATAAGAGAATAATATAATAATAATAAGAAGAAGAATGGGTTTGGTCTTATTCTGTATAAAAGATGGTAACTCTGTAGTTTAGATCTTCTAAAATGCATGGGATGGAATTCAAAATTGAATTAAAAATATTTCTACTTTGTTTTGTTTATTTATCTACTTCAGAGTACGACATCCCGGTGTTTGAGAAATCGGGGAAAGGAGGAACGTATCCGCGGCGCTATGGCGTTCCCTTCAGCCCTCAAGACTACAGCGACGGTAAGGCGCCGCCGCTGTCGTGAGCTAAAGCTAGTTTTACTTTTTGATTTGCACTATTAAAAAGATCAAAATGTTGCAGGTGTATTTAGGAAATGTTATGCCTTTTGTATGCTTAAATATAATATAATATATTTTGGTCACCACTGCCTTAGTAATACGCAAGAATCAATAAAAACAAACTAAATATGCCCCATTATTCATCTGACAGTAAAGTGCACTTTTTGTGCAGGTTTAACTGCAGATTTTTTTACCTGGTTTATGGGTCATTTCTCTAATTCCTGGGCCTAGCCACATGAAACAAAAAATGTCACAAAGTTCAGCATCTTCACTGTCAGGAGAAATAAAGTCAAATGATGTTTTCACAATCGCTTCAGAAAGTGGCGCCATTATTCAACCCCAAAACTCCCCCAAAAAGGGTTTCAGGTGAACGGACTTTAAGACAATAGTTTAATATGACGAGTTTGTGGAGCTGATCCCAAATAAATAGAGAAGGTTCAACATTTGTGGAGCATAAGTTTGGAGATTTCTTTGAAAAACAGTGAATCTCCCATAGAGTTTTATAGGCCCCTGCCCTCCATCTGAAACTATGACCTGAAGGTGAACTACTGAATAAAGATCTGTGTCTCATGATCTGTGTCTCAGGGAGGAAGACGTTCCCTCGCGCTCGGAGGACTCAGGTTCATGGCTTCAGGTCTCCGGTGAGTTTCAGCCCCACAGACCAGTCCCCGAGCACCAGCAGCGGCAGCAGCGTGTTCAGCCCCGACGCGGAGGACGGCGCCTCCCGCAGGACGCGCAGAGGAAGTGACATCGAACCCAACACCAGCGCCGCACCCACACTGTCCGTCATGGACATCAGCCCGCCCAGCCGCTGTGAGTGCCCTGTACAAAACCCCAAAGCTTCACTCACAAGAACACGTGATAACAAGAAGAACCTTGTACTGATTCTGATCAAACTCCACTGTTGCACATAGTAGAGATATTACCTGGTGTGTCTTTTCAAAGATCACATTTCAACACAGCATTAGACAGCGCTGTCTAATGTAAACGTTTTTATGTGGCTTCTTTTCCACTCTGTCTGAAGTGAAGATTAGTGTATTTAATCGTCCTAAAGGAAAACAGAGAGGTTTGTATCTGTGACACACACGGACAGTTTCTTCTGTCTCCACTGGAGTCAGTGCAAACAGACCGTGTGAGTCTGGGGCACTTATCTCTGTATTCACACATACTTGCCCTCAACATGTTCTCTTTGCCTCACAGATACCACTGGAATGATTTAATGAAATGATACACACTCAAAACAAACACAGATACAGCGTTTTAAAACCAAATATTAGATTTATTGAGGCTGGATCGATGCAGGCCATGCCCACATTGGCCACTGGGGAAATCTTTTATGAATGAGATAAAACAAACTATTGCATTAAACATGCAACATTTAATCTGACTACCATGTCAGCACTAAACTCCACTCCCTATGACTGCAGTGAACAGCCTTTCTAACATTTCCAATGCAGTTTCCAATGCAATTTCCAGTGCAAGGTTAAAAGTATTGACCTGTCCTGTGTCCTCAGCTCCTCGCGCTCCCACAAACTGGCGTCTGGGGAAGCTGTTGGGACAGGGTGCATTTGGTCGTGTTTACCTCTGTTACGACGCAGACACCGGGAGAGAGCTCGCTGTGAAGCAGGTGCAGTTTGACCCTGACAGCCCTGAGACCAGCAAGGTGAGAGACACAACCAGGGCATTAGGGCATTTACTGTACCAAATAAAAGGGTTAGAGTACTGCTGGTACAGAAACTAAATGTGACTTTGAATAGCACGCTTTGATATGAAGCGCAATAGAAATACAAATGACTAAATATATATTAAATACATTTCCAGAGAAATGTATTTAATGATTAATACAGTAACAGGTACCAAAAAGGTGCAATTTAGGAACCGAAAATCTTGTACAGTTGCACAGCATATCAGAAATGAATCTAAATCACAATTTGAGTTGGTGTAATTATCAGATCGCAAAGACTGTAATCATTTACATTTTTATTCTGCAATTTCCCCATTGTGGGACAAATAAAGGATTATCTTATCTTATTATCTTATCTTACTTAGATCATAGAATGTGTTTTTTTGTTGTACCTGTAGTTTAGTACTAGCTAGTAACAGTAGTATTAGTTGTTGTAGTATTAGTAGCAGTAGTAGTAGCAGTAGTGTTCTTATTATCTTTGCTGTGTCCTTCAGGAGGTGAGCGCTCTGGAGTGTGAGATCCAACTGCTGAAGAATCTGTGCCATGAGCGGATCGTGCAGTACTACGGCTGCCTGCGCGACTCCATGGAGCGAACTCTGTCTATATTCATGGAGTACATGCCTGGGGTCAGTACTTCTCTGTATTCATGGAGTACATGCCCGGGGTCAGTACTTCTCTGTATATTCATGGAGTACATGCCTGGGGTCAGTACTTCTCTGTATTCATGGAGTACATGCCCGGGGTCAGTACTTCTCTGTATATTCATGGAGTACATGCCCGGGGTCAGTACTTCTCTGTATATTCATGGAGTACATGCCCGGGGTCAGTACTTCTCTGTATATTCATGGAGTACATGCCCGGGGTCAGTACTTCTCTGTATATTCATGGAGTACATGCCCGGGGTCAGTACTTCTCTTAAGTACTACAGTACTACAACAATTAATTGATCAAATCTTGACTAAAACTACAAATCATTTTAGGCAAAAGAGTAAAACTAAATAAACATTTCTTGTCAAAGTTAAAGGTGTGCTATGTAACTTTTTGGCTGAGGGTCCATCCCTGCTTGTTTGTCATTGCTGTACCTGGAATGTTCCACAATATGACATTAAACAGCTGCACTTTACATTTATTCAATTACAGATAAACAGACATTCTGACTGTGAGCGGGGTCGTCTCTCCACAGATCGGACCTGTAACTTGGTCTGTTTGGCGCTCCATACTGCCATACTGTGAAACATTCCAGACAAAGCAATAACAGCTCCATGTAGACAAGCATTTCCCGGATTCTCCAAAAGAAAAGTCACACATTGCCCCTTTAACACTGCTGTAAAGAGCAAATGTTTCTAATATTCAAGTGTGTGTTTCAGGGCTCGATAAAGGACCAGCTGAAGTCGTACGGCGCACTGACAGAAAATGTGACGCGGCGCTATACCCGACAGATCCTGGAGGGGGTGTCGTATCTCCACAGCAACATGATCGTGCACAGGGACATCAAAGGTCTGAACACAATTTATGTTTTTAAAGTTAGAGCGACCTCAAGAGTTGCTTTTACGTTATATCGGGGGCAAGATACATTTTGCTCAAATACATGGAAAAGTATGTTGGGTACGTTTTAGTGTTTCAGTCTGGTATTTATTTATTGCAGCTTGTGTTTTTAAATTAGTTCCAGTATTATCATTTGTTGTCTGTATTTGTGTTTTTCGTAGGAGCAAACATCCTGAGAGACTCTGTGGGGAACGTGAAGCTGGGCGACTTTGGGGCCAGTCGGCGTCTTCAGACCATCTGTCTGTCTGGAACGGGCATGAAGTCGGTCACCGGGACGCCATATTGGATGAGCCCGGAAGTGATCAGCGGAGAGGGCTACGGACGCAAAGCAGACATCTGGTACTGACGCGCTAATGTACTGTTTTATGTACTGGTATAACTGCTGCGTTTGTCTTTCAAGCTCTTTACAAACATGTCTGGTACTGACGCTTTAAAATTTAACTTTCCTTCTGGATCAATAAAGTATCTGTTGTATTTATCTGTTCATATACTGTTAGAACTGCTGCAGACTTTATTGACACAGAGCAGGAGTAGAGCCAGGAGAGCACCCAGAAATCTCCAGGTGGCGCTGTTTGTAAAGGGCTTCAGATAACATTTTTACTCTTGGAAACCGATGAAAGTTTTCCATCACAAAAGAAAATCTGATTCTGTCAACAGGACAAAGGTTTTTAGGGGTGAATACATTTGACCAGTCACCCGAGAGGTGCTTCAGTTCTGACAGTCACTCCCCTTCAGTCAGATATAAAATATAAGATATTCTTCTGCAGCTCTGACTAGAGCAGATGAGCCAAAATACTTTTAAACCATTTAGTCCTGTGACTGAATGAAATGTTCTTTTACAAAGGATGAGGAATTACACAAATATAAGTGCACCTTGTGTTTCTGATTTTGGGAAGAGTATAGTAACACAGATCATTTTGATTTGAATCATTTAATCTTATACATTTTGTGTATTGTTGAGTATAAAAATGTATTGCCTATATTTAATCTTTACGCAGTCTTTTTCCCAGTATTGCACTTTTTAAATGTTTTTGCCGTGCTAATGTGTAGTCCAGGTTGTTTTTCATGGGGCCACATAATCTAAAACCTGACCCTGCCCTTCTGCTCCAGGAGCGTGGGCTGCACCGTGGTGGAGATGCTCACACAGCGCCCCCCATGGGCAGAGTTCGAGGCGATGGCGGCCATCTTTAAAATCGCGACTCAGCCGACGAACCCGGTGCTCCCTCCACACGTGTCCGACCACTGCAGGGAGTTCCTGCGGAGGATCTTTGTGGAGACCAAACTGAGGCCCTCTGCTGACGACCTGCTGCGCCACATCTTTGTACATTAACACCGACTGTAACCTTTGACCTTTGACCTGCAGCCTGCCCCGAGCCGCCTTGCTCCCACAGCGCCCCCTATGGACCAGGAGCCGCTACTGTCAGGAGGAGGTGCCTCTGCTACAGGCCTGTCACAACCGAACTAACAATGAGAATGAACCAATAACCTTTAAGTCTTTATAACCCAAAGAGATAATCCGTTAAAAACACGTGGGCTGGGACAGACACTGGCTGTGTTTACACGCACAACAAAAATCTGATCATTATCTGATTTCTGGAGTTATCCCGTTATAGAAATGCCATTTAAGTTCCATCTGATGTGAGTTATCAGATTTCTTTTGTATTGTTCACTTCCAGGTTTGGACAAGAAAAATTATGCAAAAAGGGTAAACTAAAGTGTCAAAGACAAAAATGAGAGAGGAAATGTTAAAGACTGAAATAGTTATTTAAAATTCACTGTACTTTGTCTTCCAAATACAACAGTTCCTCTAAAAATCCCCTGATTCACTGACGCGTGTCACCAGGTGTTTGTGATGATCAGATTTCTCTTGTGCTGTAAACACACACCAAAATAAGATCTAATCAGCAGGATTTTTACTGCCCATGTAAATGTACCCACTGTCACCATCTCGCAACGGTCTATGGACTTCAACATGTTTAGGGTCAAATGCTCATAAGATCCACTGTTGTTTTGTGCTGCCCTCTAGTGACTGGTCTGATTGTGACAGGCCTGTATTCCCTCGTCTCTATTTGTCTGAGACCGCCATAGAGAAGATATTTTAAGATATTTTTGACCTTCTTCGCACCTTAATTTTAGACCTGGAGGAGTTTCGCACTTCTCCAGAAAAATCAGAATCTCCGAAATGTTTGTTTTGTATTTTGTCTTTCCTCTCGTCTTGGCGGACCTACATTTCGTGTGGCCGTTCCAGTCCAGAATGTAAACTCCTTAAAAATCTATAGCTGCTAAAAAAGGAGTCGACCAGATAGGAAATAAGGGGTATGACAGAAGGAAAACTATTTGTTGGTGTCAAAATTTTAAAGGGCCCATATTACACTATTTTCTTATCTATGTTACAGTGTCATTTCCTCGTCACAAACACATGGAGTTGTGTTTTGTTTCATTCACATGTTTAACGCACAAACCTGCAGATTTAGGCTGAGTTCTTCTCTCAAACTGAAAAACACTCTTGTGATGTCATCATGTGGTGATACAGGAAGTGCTCCACTGTGTTTTTAAACTCCACACACCTTCACTAGAATCATTTGGATAAATTCAAACCTGAAACTGCCGAACTCTACTGAGCTAAAGATAAAATATGTCTGTTAACTTAAACTACAGCTTCATGACATCACAAGGTGGAACAGAGCGTTTGGAGCTTGTAGAGATGAGAGAGATGTAGACAGACTAATAATAAAGAGTTACTCAAACATGTGAATGAAAGAAAACACAACTTCAGGTCTGTTTGTGAGGAGGAAACAACATTAGAACATGGATTAAAGCTCAAAAGAGTCTGTTTTGTGTAATACAGGACCTTTAAATATTGGTTCATTTCGATTCACACAAATGGGATTCCAAAGTTAATACGCCCCGAGCACTCCCTCACTGTTTTGAGTTTCACATGGGCGTTTTTCTAGAGCTGGAGGGAATATTTGCAGTTCTTGTAATTTATAAAATCTACTGGTAGTAAATTATTACCAAGGTTTTGGCCACAACAAGTGTTAATGCCGTCTGGAGGCACAGCAAAAAAATGAAAATGATTTCTTTCCATCTGTTTGCGCAAAATATCTTGACCCAATCCAGATATGTTGTATAAGCAGCTCTTGAGGTCAAAATAAGCCCACTGTGAACTGTCCGCATCTGATTATGAAGCTTTTTATTGTCTGAGAATCAGGAAGTGCACTGTTGGCTTGTTAGTTGTAGTCAGCATTACTGTGGGGTTTAAAATAAAATTAGTATAAGGTACTAGATGACGCTAGATCCCGATTCGTGCTAATGAAACTAAGAAAGAGCAATGTACGAGCACAGGTCTAAACCAAGGCAATGAAAGATGCAGTACCTGATTTTCAAACCACAAAAGGAGAAATTAGTCAAATAAAACAAAGTTCTGATCTGTTCTAATGTTGTTTCCTCATCAAAAACAGACCTGGAGTTGTGTTTTTGTTTGATGAGGTAAGAACAAAGTGCCCAGAATTTTCTCACAGTGGGAAAATCTACTTCAAACCTGACCTCTAGTGACTCAAATAAATATTACGCAATGGTACTTAAAGAAATCTCCATCAAACTGCTGTAAACCTGCTGTAAAACGTTGTCGGCCATCTTGGATCCCTCCAGTTCTAGTTGGCGTCCCTTCTTCCTTTCCACTTCCTGCTTCTTCTTCTTCTTCCTCTCACTCTTTCTTTGTGCCTTTTTCTGTTATTTAAATGCAGTGTTCAAACGTAAGAATGCGTCTACAGTTTTGCCTCCTGGATTTAAAGTTTCACTATGTAACTTTTCTCGTGGAGTGTCCGCCACCTGCTCGTCTCCGTGGAGATGTCACTGCGACGCATGAAAAGTTTCGCAGCGCAGCGTTAAACTTGTGTAACTCCACTGAGACAAGCGGTTGATGCCTCCAAGCCAAGTTACAGGTCAGATCTGTGGAGAGGTGCCCACACTCACAGTAACAGTGCACGTGTTTAATTAAAACACCTGTAATTGACTTTCTAGACAAGCAGCTGACGGACCCTCCACCAGAAATGTTCCATAGTGTGTCTTTAAAGGTGCACTGCGTAACTTTTCTCGAGATCCGGTCCGGAACCTGTTTGTTTCCATGGAGATGTTAATGATTTGGTTTAAATTGTCCATAATACGGTATTAAACAGATCTTTATTCAACTACATCTCAAAAATATCTTAAAAAACACTTGTTACTATGAATTTGGTCAAACTTTTCACAAATCTAACCTGGAATTTGGCTTGGATTGGCTTGAATTGTGGAACATTCTAGGCACATCTGGAGACAAGCAGCTGAAGGACCCTCCACCAGAAAAGTTCCTTAGTGTGTCTTTAACAAAAACAACTGCCTTGCACCATTTTGCCCGGTTACAGCTGATCTCCACTCGGCTTAAAACTGCTCCTTCTGCCTTCAGAATGAAACACACCAATAACCCTTTGCCTTTGCGGTACTTGGAAAGAAGCGGTTCATCCTAAACTTGATCATATCTTAATAACTGTACAGAACTATTTTAAATACATCACTGGACGGGAAGGTGAAAGCTGACTGGCCGCTTTTTTTCTGGCTGCGTGAAGCTTCAGTCCAATCAGAACCTGGTTTAGAAATGGTATTACACGATACGACTGTTCAAATCATCGTTTTTATTTTGACATAGGGCTGGGATATCTCTAAGAAGCTTCGTCCTCTTTAGATTTGGAGTATTTTATGCACTTATCAAATCTGTTTTTTTTGTTTTTTTTTACTTAAACGTCTGATGTGAAAACGGTCCCCCTGCCCTCACATGGCCCCTCCTACTAATTAATAACAGAAAAGTTGGATAATTTAACTTTAAAGGGCCGATCTGTCTTCAGTCAGTCTATTTTCTGTATGTTATAATGTTGTTTCCTCATCTCAAACATACCTGGAGTTTTGTGATGTCATGTGGTGATACAGGAAGTGCTCCACTGTGTTTTTAAACTCCACACACCTTCACTAGAATCATTTGGATAGACTTAGACAAACTTTATTGATCCACAGCTCTGGAATTGCAGATCTTTACTGAACTAAAGGTAAAAAGAGCTGTTAATTTGTGGATAAAGTGTTACTCAAACAAAACAAAAACACAACTCCAGGTCTGTTTTTGAGGAGGAAACGACTTTATAATGTGACTTAAGGCCAATCTGTTTAGACGTGGTAGCTTTAATTGTCCTAAAAAACCTTTAAAGCTAAATAAAACTGTCAGAGAAATAGTTAAAAAGTTAATAATCTAACAGCCAAACCTCAGCTCGTCCTGCCCGGTTCTGTGTCTGTCAGATGCTTCAGACAAAATCACTCCAGAAATTCTAAAATGAAACCGTGGACACTCCTTTATTTTAAGCTGATTCACCTATGCACCCCGTCACAGCTCGTATTCATAAAACCGTATTGAGTTTTTCTATTACAGAGGATAGCGCCCTCTGTTGGCACTGGTTTAACCTCGATACCATTATGCACTATCACTATAACGCTTTGATTCCTCCACTTTTCCTTTGCACATTTTTGTATTGTTTTGGTACGGATGAGTTGTATGTACAATGTATTAACTTTTACATTCAATTGTGTCTTGTTTAGGCTGATCTTGCCTTTTATTAATGAAATATTGTCTCATGAAAAGATAGATTTTATGAATGTATAGTGTTAATTTCACCATCAAATTGCCTGATTCTGAAAATTGCCATGACAAAACTGTTGGTTCAAGTTCTCAAATGTTTTTTTTTTGTGAATGAATGTGTCCCACAGGCTGTTTAAAAGAAAGAAATAGTGACTAGACCGGGACTAGACCGGGACTAGACTGGGACTAGACCTTGGAATTATCCAGACGACAAAACTGAACTAGGACTAGACCAGGACTAGACCAGGACTAGACCACAATTTAACCAAGACTCAACCTGGACTCAACCAGGACTCTACTACTAAACCTTGGATCTAACCCAGACTAGGAGCAGGACTGGACCAGGGCTAGACCAGGACTGGACCAGGGCTAGACCAGGGCTAGACCAGGGCTAGACCAGGGCTAGACCAGGGCTAGACCAGGGCTAGACCACAATTTAACCAAGACTCAACCAGGACTCAACCAGGACTCTACTACTAAACCTTGGATCTAACCAGACTAGATCGGGACTAGGACCAGGACTGGACCAGGACTGGACCAGGACTGGACCAGGACTGGACCGGGACTAGGACTAGGACCAGGACTGGACCAGGACTAGACTCACTGCAGTTGGTTTAGTTCTGGTTTAGACCTTTAAGGAACTGGGCTGTTTTAATCCAAGATGATTAAATTAATCTCAGATAATTTCAAGATTATTGATCCTAAATCTTAAACTAGTATTAAAACTTCTGCAGCGTCTTTGTTTTGAACAGTCTGTGGCGTGTGAATGCATTTTAACTGTAGGAACTGAATATATGAAAAAAAAAAATGTGTACAGATGTAAAAAGTCAAATTGTACCCTCTTTTGTTTTTTAAAGAAAAGTCTAAATCTGATGTTGTGTCTTGTACGAGAAGCCATTTATAATTCTGATTGGTTTGTGACCAATGCACCTGTTTATATGATCTGTATATCAGTGGTACGCATAATTTTTTAATATATATTTTTTATTTTCTTTTTTTAAAACGGGAGGTTTATGCACGACACGATGCAGCGGTGCATTTTAAAGGTTAAATGCTGTGTTTTGTTTTCCTTTCGGCAGAAGTCTAGAGGATTGTGTCCAAAATGACGATTACAATGGAAACAATAAATATATTTATTTGCAAATAAATTGTTGTTGTTTGTGGTTGGCAGGCTTGGGGAGTAACGGAATACATGGAACGGCGTTAAGTAAAAGGATACAAAAAAAAGGTAACTGTATTCCGTTACAGTTACAAGGAAAGAAGACAGTTACATTTAGTAAAAACGGGGATTACTTAGCAGGATTACAATTTGAAGGCACGTTATGTTATTTATGTTTTCAAACTGGAGATGGAGGGAAAACAGAACAAACTGTCATACAGACATGCGCACTGCGACACTTCACGTCGTCTGGCAGTAGTGACTATGGAACAAACTTGCAACTGGCATCATGGCTTTGACCGAGAAGAACGCATTTAGCGGGTGGAAATTTCGCCATCATTTTATTTTTAAAGAAGACAAGGGGAACAACACCACCAAAGCAAACTGTGCCTTCCAGCTGTGAAACACCTGTCATCGTCCAAGGACTCTACTTCCAATCTGAAGAAACATTTACAGGTAAGACTGCTAATATTAACTAGTTAGCTAGCGAACCTGTTAATACAGGTCCTATTACATCCTCTAAAACTATTTTGGGACTGGATGTGGTGATGCTGGGGACTGGGTGGCATTTTTTGCAAAACACGCTTCAACATTGACAGTTGTTGTAATATCGTCGATATTACAACATTTAAACGTTATGCACATGCACTTGTTAGACCAGACCAGGGGTCGGCAACCTTAAATACTCAAAGAGCCATTTGGAGCGTCTCCCACAGAAAAGAAAACACCCGGAGCCACAAAACCCTTTTGACTCTAAACCAGCGCTAATCAGAGGAACTACAGGCAAAACTACAACTCCCAGAAAACAGACTACAACAAGCACCATCCTCCACTACAGCTCATAAGAGCGAGTCTTAAGAGAATTATTTACACCTTTCAGTCTTTTCATCACAACAGTAGCAACATAAATAAAGTGTATGAGTGAAATAAAGAACTGCGCTGCACACGTATAATCTCTGAAAAGTTTAACATGAACCATCTCCAACGCGATAGAAGCACAGAACAGACTCACCATAGGCAGAACATCCCTCAGTCACAGAAAGAACACGCATATTCCACTGAGTCCTGCCCTTTAGTCCGACAGAAGCTGACCGCATCAGCGGCACAAGGAGCAGCTGTTTTTTCAGCGCTTCTAGTTTATGCAAATTAGCCATGTGGTTTTAAGTTTCGCTTCTGTAAAACGTAAACAAATGTGCGCAAAGCTGCATTAAACACATTATTATTTGAGTCCTCCTCGTAGGAAATAAAAATCCAAACTTAAATTATCCACCCGCAGCGAACCTAAAATGCGTCTGCTTCTGTGTCCGTCATCATTTTATCGCGTGTACCGCGTGTACCAGTCTCATCAGCCGTGAAAGCAAATGAATCTGCCCACGGAGCATTAAGCGTTCTGTTTTCTTCAGAAACTTTATCACCACTGGGCTGAAAATCATACTGCTGATGTAGGTGCGGTAAGTCCGGGCTGCCAGTGTGTGCGGGTGACGCACATCGGCGGCTTTGACGCATGTTTTGAGCGACAAAAATATTAAAAACGTTTTATTTAAATGTTACAAGATTACCATTATCTACAATTTTAGATTTACACTTAAAAACGAACAAACTAAAATAAAAATACAATGTAATTAAATACTCGTTATTATTTTCCAAAGTCACAGGGAGCCACGACAGAACGATGAAAGAGCCACATGTGTTAGACTAACACTAAACTGAAACTAACAAATGAACTGTGACCTTGTTTACTAGTCACTTGGCTTATAGTTATGACAGTTGTTTAAACTACACACAGATAAGGTACTTGCCCTCCTAAAAACTTTTAATTGTTCTTATCTACTTCAAATATAAATATATTACAACCATCACTAGTGCCACTAATGATAACTTTTATGATGATGGGTATTGTTATTATTATATTACTTAATTAGTTACTGAATTAAGCATACTCTACCACTGCTTGACTTTTAATTTGTGCTCTTATTATTACTATTGTTTCGCATGTAAGCTTTTCTCTGTGGTCTTAAATTGTAGTACTGCACATTCATTTTGATGTGGACTTAAAAAAAGTCTGATTTGTTTACAAATTGTGAGTGCTTCTAAAAAAACTAAAATAAGATAATTTTGTGTTTATGGAGTAATGAGCACATTGTATTTCTGTGTTGTATACTGTTCTGTACATGTACACCTTTTTGTTGAAAATGTTGAAGGTGACCACTGGATTTGTTTAAAATAATGTGTGCTATGTAAAAGGAGCTTATTTCTTTCTTAATAAACTGTGCTATATGGTCAAGACTTGTGCACTTTCATTGTAGGACTATAAGCTACTGCCCAAAATAGCTTTCCTCAATTTCTTTTATAATGGACAAAAGTAAGTCATTTTATTGATATTTATTTTTTTGTTGTTATAGGATATTTGGTGTTAAAGTAATCCAAAAGTAACTGAAAGTATTCAAGTTACATTACTTTAATATTATGGTACTTGGATTACGTTACTGAATACATATTTTAAGGGGTAACTAGTAACTTTACCAGAATACATTTCTAAAGTAACCCTCCCAACCCTGGTGGTTGGTAATAAAAAGTCTAAAGGACCAAAGCAGGAACTTAAGCGCAAATAAGGAGCAGTGCATTCTGGGCTTTGCAGACGCACTGGTCCAGCTCCAAAAAAATACAATATGATGGAAATATATTTTTGTTACTCACTTCAAAGTCAAATCTCTTTTCTGGCCCCATCTCCACTCACAGTTGGTCAGTGTCTAATCTCTGTAGAAAACGCGCCACGGGCCCATCTCCAGCGAATATTTCTGTTGCGTCAGAGGGAGGAACATTTTACCCACAAGTCTTTGCCGCCCTGTTGACCAGAATGTGCATTAACACAAAACAAGATGAGGCCGGCGGCAGCAGTGGTGAGCTCTGGCCGCCTCTCGTGGCTTGGGGCCCGGGTGCTGTCCCCGGTCCGGCTCGGTCCCTGGTCCTCCTCCTGCAGCAGGAGCGTGAACCTGCAGGCGGCCGCACCGGAGACCGCGGGGAAACTGAAAAGCATCGATGATCTGCCCGGACCGAGTCTGGCCAGAACTCTGTACTGGATCCTGTGCAAGGGGTTTGCGGTCAAAAGTCATCTGATGCAGGTGAGCGTCAAAAAGTGCGGATTTGATGAAGTGAAGTTAAATAAAAGCGGTGCAGAGCGGGTTGGTTTTTCTCTCAGGCGGTTTTACTGTCCTCATGTCTCTGCCTTTATCACAGAAAAAAAATACTGGCACAAAAATGATCTGAATTAGAGTCAAAGGTCATTTATGTTGATAATGGAGGTGAGAAAACCCTCAGGTGAGACAAATCCATTTGTTTTTCACCCGTGAGGACTCAGATGTTTTTCTTCTCCCTCCAGACACTATGTGACACTATCTAAGAACTGGTTTGAGAGGTTCTAAGAACTGGTTTGAGAGGGGAGTTAAAGAAGCTATTTTTGTCAAGAAAGAGAATCCTTCCTTGAACAGAAATGGGGGTCTCAGACATCATTTGTCTCCCATCTATAACTCTATCCTCAAACCTAAATCAAAACAAACTGGGAAAACAATGGGACTAGCCAGGTCAGGTCCAGAGGTGTGAAAACACCATCATGGCCCTGAATGGATCTGCTAACTACTCCCCCACTCCCACTCCATATTGAATAGACTCACATGACTAACAGAAACTGTTAACAACTCCATATTGTATCACCTGACCAACTGAAACTGTATTTAAATATGTGTTGTCTCAGAGTAATTTTCATTGTAATTAAGCTCCTCCCTTCAGGCAGATATAAAGCAGTGTCCGCCAGCATCTGACCAGAACTGAGGAAGGAGCTTGGATGAGCTGCGAAACGTATTCAACCAAATAAACTATGTCCAGTTGACAAATTAAATTTTCTCCTTTTTTTGCCATGGATTCTACCTGGACGACTGAGGGATTTTACATACATTTATATTTCGTTGAAAATAAAAATGATCCATGGCCTGTGGTGTTTAAAGTGCATTACATTTACATTTTCAATCTAAAGAATCTAAAAAGGAACAAATGGAACTTATTTGATGATTTTATACACAGGAGATATGTTTAGTTTTTTTTAAAAAAGTCTACATTTTTCTTTTTTTCATTAGAATAACACAGGGACATCCAGCCCTGTAGGATGTGACGACCTGCCCCGCTGTGGGGGTGCCTGTCACATCTGCACAGTCCATATGTTTTGAAGAGAATGAATTCTAGGACTTTTCCAGTTGTACCTGACACGTCAAGCCTTAAATATGGACAGAAAGGGCGTTCTTACCACATACCGTTGTAGCAGAAGTTAAATTTAAGTAAAAAGTGTGAACACCATCCCCGGTCTCCTGTACTTTTGTTGAAGTCCAGGTGTCGAGTTTCATTTGGCCCACTGTTTTTCTTCCTCTGCCTCTCAGTGCACTCTGGCTCAGGCCGCGGGGTCATTCCAGGACAATGTATAAATATATTTTTAAGTGATGGAAGAAGGCTTTGATTTTGCCAAAAAGTCAGTTGCTTTTCTTTGGCCCCATGTTGGATCAGCCTGTCTTTACTCTGTGCCAGTCCATCACCAGATCACCCCAGACCTGTGCCCGTTTAGCTCTGCACACGATCCCTCCAGACTGGACACTGTCGCTGCAGCTTTGGGTCTCTGAGGGAGTATCAAGAATGTCGCTGGCGGGGCAAGAATCAGATTCGGTGTAGGGCTGCAACGATATTCAGTATAATATTAGACTTAGACAATCTTTATTGATCCATAAGGGAAATTATTTGGACACAGTCGCTCAAACATCACAATATGATATAATAACAGAGAGTAACAAAAATAGATAGCAAAAAGAGACAGAGACACGTGTCAAATGAGACATAATTATAAAAATGTATATGTACAAGTCAAAATAAAATAGAAAAATAAGTAATAAAATATAAAATAAACTATAAAATCACAGCTATAAACAAACGACAGTGTAAATACTCTGCTGACTGACAGGGCATAAGGTTATCTGTTACTTAAGATTGAGTTGTTGTAGAGTTGTAGGGAGTATTATCTGTTACATAAGGGTGAGTTGTTGTACAGTTGTAGGGAGTATTATAGTGTGAATGTACTCCTGTATCTCTCACTGTTTGAGCGGAGCTGTAGGAGCCTGTTGGAGAATGAGCCCTTCTGTCCCTCTATAGTCTGGTGTTGTAGGGAGTATTATTTGTCCCTCTATAGTCTGGTGCAGTGGGTGAGCAGGAGTGTCCATGATGGAGAGCAGTTTGTCCAGTGTCCTCCTGTCCCTCACTGGGACAAATGTCTAATATGGAATTGTGTGGACGCCGTCCGGAGGGACACGGGTAACGCGGCGTCCTCCCCAGATGCAGCGAATCTGTGGACACATCTCATTTCTTTTTCTTCACTTCCCTCTCCTCGATGACCCTATAATGAGGTCTATATTAAGGATTATTTTAAATGATTATTTTAGGACTTTTAAATCTTAGAACAGTGTCTTTATTTTAGGAGAAATTTTTTTTTAAACTTTTTTTTAAATTAGTTTTAATGTCAAATTCAGAATTATTTAACATGTCAAACCTCCTTTGTTTCCGTCTCTGCTTTTGTAGTTGTGACAAACTCCTCTCTGTCATTTTATCTGAAGTCTGCCTCTTGAACCCTCACTCATGTTTCCTCTGTGGTTTCCTTCCCTTACTTCCTCTGAGCTTTGGGACATTGCTTAATGAGAGGAATCGAGGAGAAGGAAGTGAGGAAAGAGAAATGAGATGTGCCCAGTGGCTAAGACGGTCTGCATGGAGGGGCACGACAGTGACATTGTAAAAGGTGCTCTGTAAATCACTTACTCACTGACTTATTTACATACTTCCTTCACCCGTAAATACACGTGATATGACTCCAATAAACATACAATAAACAATTAAAAATACCTTTACAAATCAAAATGCAAACAAAATTATTCACAACACTTGAACTGGTCCCTGTTCTGTGTGGAGAAAGTCGTGAGCTGAGAAACGCCACTGCCTTTTACCTCAGTCCTGGAGAGTTTATCTGAATTTACAATGGCGTCTGATTTTCTGAAGGAAAGTTGTCAGTCGTTTCATTCTCATTCTTGTTGGTCTTTTGGGGAGTGAAAAGTTACATAATGGAGCTTTAAATATTGCTGGGTTTCAGATGACATCACAACATCACATGAGTCAATAATACTTGATACAGATGGGGGAATATAAAGAAATATTGTTCAAATGCAGGTTTTACAGTGAGTTCTTGTGTCTAATCCAGTGGTCGTGCATAGGCCAAAATTATATATATATTATGTATTATGTATAGGCTATATATATATAGTATTATAGCCCACAGGCTGTAACACCTGCATAATAACAAATGACAGAGACAGAGTGTCATTTTGGTCACTATTGGCTGAACTTTATCTTGATAAATATCAGTAATTTGTCTTATATTTCATCAGTCACCGGTCCTACGTTTGCATTGTGTTTGGTTATGACAATCAGACCACAACGCACAGCCAAATGCAAGATTTACACCGCCACAACCAGTCCCAACAACGTCAATAAACTTATAAAGCTGCTATAACTACAATAAGAGGCTACGGTCACAACACAAACACATGGCATCAGGGCAGGAAATCTGTCTCTGGGAAAATTACATCATCACATCTAGAATCTGAAAGCCACAACTCGCCTTTAAAAACCGCAACTCGCCTTTAAAAACCGCAACTCGCCTTTAAAAACCGCAACTCGCCTTTAAAAACCACAACTCGCCTTTAAAAACCACCACTCGCCTTTAAAAAACCCTGCTTGCCTTTAAAAACCACCACTCGCCTTTAAAAACCACCACTCGCCTTTAAGATTTTCAGTGCATTTGTTTGTTTGTTTGTTCCAGGACTTTCAGAAAAAACGGTACGGTCCTATTTGGCGCTCGCGGTTTGGACCCTATGAACTTGTGAACGTGGCATCGGCAGAGCTCATTTCACAGGTGTGTTTCAAAATAAACACGGTCTTAGTAAATATAATTTTCCATCAAATGTAACGGCTCTGGCCCTGGTGCCGTCAGGTGATCAAACAGGAGGGGCAGTACCCGATCCGAGTGCTCCTGCCACACTGGAAAGAGTACAGGGACTTAAGGGGACAGGCCTATGGACTACATGTGGAGTGAGTACTGAAGCAGAACTAAACCCTGACTAAAACCAGGACTGAATCAGGGCCCACTTTCTCTTTCAGGACAGGTGAGAACTGGTACCGTCTCCGCAGCGTTCTGAACCAGAAGATGCTGAAGCCGGTGGAGGCGAGGGCGTACGCTCCCGTCATTCACCAGGTCGTGGACGATCTGCTGCAGCGGGTCGAGGTCCTGCGCCAGAGGAGCCCAGACCAGACCACCGTGCCAGACCTCGCCTCCGAACTCTACAAGTTTGGGTTTGAAGGTCAGAGGTCAATTTTTGCACAGTTCTGATTTATTATTATTTATTCATGGTTTTTAAACCAGGACTAATAATAATAATAAAGCATCAGTTTTATCTAGCACTTTTCTGGACCCTCAAAGACGCTTTACAGCTCAGTATTCATTCACTCCACACTCGGTGGTGGTAAGATACTACTGTAGCCACAGTTGCCCTGGGGCAGACTGACAGAAGTGAGGCTGCCAATCTGTGCCATCAGCCCCTCCAACCACCATCACTCACACACACCAGTTTCGTACTAGTCGTCGTGCCTTGCTTAAGGACACGACAACAGTTTTTGCGACTGGTGCCCCCCCGTGGTACCTGATGTTCCCGGCGCTCTCATATCCGAGTCCTGACCAGGACCAGCCCTGACCAGGACCAGCCCTGACCAGGATCAGCCCTGACCAGGACCAGGACCTGCTGAGCCTCTGAGCTCTGACAGGATCAGGCTCTGACAGGCCGTTATGGCCACTAAAACCAGGACTAAAACCAGGACTAAACCACCGTGCCCGACATCACCTCCACACTTTACAAATTTAGGTTTGAAGGTTAGAGGTCAACATTTGCACAGTTCCGATTTATTATTTATTAATATTATTAAACCAGGACTAAACCAGGACTTTTTTGCAGGTGTGTCCGCGATCCTGTTTGAGACTCGTCTGGGTTGTCTCCAGGAGGAAGTTCCCAAAGACACACTGCGCTTCATCCGTGCGGTGAATAACATGTTCCTTATGTCTGAGGCGGTTTCCATGGCGCCCCGCTGGACACGCCGCTTCCTGCCGCACTGGGACCGCTTCGTACAGGCCTGGGATGACCTCTGCGATGTGGGTGAGAAGAACACAGTCAGTCCTGAACCTGGATTTTAGGGCTGCAGTGCACTAAAGACACGTCCTGCTTTGTGATTCATCATTTAAATGTTCATTGTGTAACTTTTCTGGTCGAGGATCCACCACCTGCTCTTCTCCACGGGGATGTGATGTTTTGTTTGCAGTTTTCCACAGTACAGTTACATTACACTGTCACTGCAGGTGTTTTTATTGCTTAAAATACCATGAAAACGGGCATTCTTACGATACACTGAGACGCCTCTGCACAGATCTGACCTGTATCTTGGCCAACTCAGTCAGACTCATGTTCTGTCTGATCAATATGAGGTCCTGCCCTCTGGAAAACGGTACAGAGAGTCACAATGTAAGAGAAATAGATACAAAAACTCATTTATTCCTCCATCCGTCTCCATTCTGAATAACACCAAAGCTTTGGAAACAAGGAAATGTACGGCTCACTGCACCTCAAGGCCAGCGAGGGAGAAGTGCAATAAAAAAGTGCACTTTAAGAGTAGAGTGCAATAGAAACTGCACTTTAAGGTCTGTTAGGGAAAAGTGCAATAGAAACTGCACTTTAAGGGAAAAGTGCATTAGAAACTGCACTTTAGGACAAGATGCAGTAGCAGGTGCACCTTAGGGCCAGTCGGGCTAATGCAGTTTTTCCTGTGTTTTTGCTTTTAAGTTGTTTATCGTGTTAAATGTGCAATGTTTATTCCCTGTAATGTGTTGCTTTGGTTGATTTGAGGTTGTGCGCTTGTGTGTATTGTGTTGTTGTTGTTGTGATGCCTTTGATGTCCAAAAAGAACTTCTCGTTCTGGAGACAATAAAGGCTAATCTAATCTAATCTAACTTTCAATTATGCTCATCCACATGGAGATAGAGGAGTTTAATGTTTTACTGTGGAACATTCAGTTCAAATGTTCCATGGAGAAAGGCGTTTGACGGATCCTCCACCAGAAAAATGACACAATGCAGCTTTAAAAAGGCAGCGTGGCAAAACTTCCAAAAACTATTAGTGTTTCTCAAATGCTTTGGCAAAATTTTCAGATCAGAGCGTAGACTGTAAATGGACATGGCTAACCTGCTAGCCCTCACGTTCCAAATAGGAAGTAAGCAAAGTGGTTCTTTTGAGCTCTGGTTGCAGTTGACTTCTGTTGAAAAACCGTGGCCCCTCGCTCTGGACCTGCTCCTGTCAGGCTCCTCATTTTGGTCTGAAAATGTTTGTATTAACCTGCGCTACCTGATCTATTTTGTTCGTAAATCAAGATATGAACATTAATAACAGACAAATCAAGTGCTTCTTCTTTCGCTCCAGCTAGCGTTAGCAACATTGATTGACACCCTTGTTGCTAAGTGTCTTGTCAAACCAGCGGGGTGATAGAGAGGGGCCGCGCACCTTCAACAGTCTTGCTCCAGACGCTCCTGTCTCTTTGTTTTAACGCTCAGATTTCCAAATACGGTCCCTGGATGGAGGTTAGCGCTATAACTGCTAGCTCTAAGTTTTAAATTCATACAAACGTCAAAACCCATTGTATCTATTGAAAAATCTGCTGAAAATCTTTCTCTCAGTGAACGTGTGAGCCCTTCAGAATGCACAGATCTCTGTTTTTTATGAATTTTATGAAACAAGGGTTTGAAACTGTTGACATTTGTTATGATTTACCGACACACGCCGTGGCGCCAAACAGTGAGGCAACACCCAAATGTTTCAGGCTTTGTCCAAATAGACCCGCGCATTTTAATCAGGCAAAAACAAATGAGTGTAAGAAACAGCAGCCAATTGTTTACATGGAAATCCAGAATATTCTCTGTTTATTTTATACATTGATCTCAGTCCTGTCCCCGTGTCCTCGTGTCCTCGTGTCCTTGTGTCCTCCGTCGCGTCCACAGCTCATTGGTCGCACATCATTTACAAATAAAAACACATTTCTCTCCCCTCAGATGAACAAAGTTTGTGCGTTGCTCGTTGATTCTGCAGAAATCCGCCAGGTTTTTCAGCCTCCTGTCATATTTTTGGACGGGCCATCTGTGCGTCTGATTGGCTAATCCACCTGTCAATCACTCCTGGGACACTCACGGGTGACCAGACTCACATCTTTGTAAAGTACTGAAGAAGTGTGTGTTCTGGATCCCAGGCAACACAATTGCACAGCTTTTCTCTTTGGTAGAATGAACATGAATAATGATTTACAGAAGTAACTGTGAGGACATAAACTGCTAATTTAATCAGCCCTCCCAAGAACAACAACAGCCTGCATTTTAACAGTGTGACCTGTCCTCACTGTTTTGGGGTTGTCAGAACGGAAATATCGAAAATCTAATCTAATCTGTACTGAAACTGTATCAAAACTAGATGAGATATAGACGTTATTGCTTTGTCCTGAATATTTCACAGTATGGCATTAAACCTTTCTATCTCCATGGAGACCAAACCAGACCAAGTTCCAGGTCAGATCTGTGGAGAGGCGACCCCGCTCATAGTCAGAATATCTGTTTTTCTAGGTATTTTTGAGCTCTAAAACCACCTGTGTTTGAATAAATGTAAAGGAGAGCTGTTTAATGTCACACTGTGGGACATTCCAGGTAGAGCAGTGACGTATCCATAGAAACAAGCAGGTGAAAAGTTACATAGTGCACCTTTAAAGCTCACAAGAGTCAATTTCGCGTAAAATATAGGATCTTTAAATATTATTGGCCTATAAAATGTAATGATGTTATCTGAGAATCCGTACTGCTAAGAAGTTAATGTGCATAAGAAGACAAAATGAACGTTTCTGTACTTGTTTGTGCGGCTGTTTCCAGCTCGGACCTTGGTGGAGCGCAGGATGAGAGAGTTGGAGCAGTGTGTGGACAGTGGCTCCTCCATAGAAGGTCTGTACCTGACCTACCTCCTGAAGAACGACAAAATAACCAGGGCCGAGATCTTCACCACCATCACAGAGCTACTGCTGGGAGGAGTCGACACGGTAAACAGGACTGAAGCGGGACTGAAGCGGGACTGAACCAGTCGTTGACAGTTATAAATGACAGAATTGCCTAGAGCAGGACTAAATATCGAGAGGGCACTTAAGGCAGGATATATTAACTAAATAAATTTACACTAAATTAACTGGTAATCAGTTTTATTTATGTATTTTTTAATAAGAGTTTAGTGAGTTAGTCTCTGAGTAGCAGGTGCATGGCCCTGTGTTACTGTGGCAGAGTGTTTAGCCTCTCCTGCTCTCAGTGAGGAGGTTGTGGGGTAGATTCCTGATCTCTCTGAATGGAGCTTGTACTGCTCAGGTTTTTCTGCATTCCTAGTTTGCCTGGACTTGTCTGGGAATTCTATGCTGTGTTTTATCAACAAGATCACAAGGGACTGGATTAAACCAGATTAAACCAAATCTAACATAAAACAAAATTCGGAAATCTGGAATACATTTATAAATACATATACATTTATACATTAAATACCTGCTTAACCAGTGCTTTGGTTAACTCTTAACTAAGCATTTGGGGAAATATTTTCAAGGTTTTAGAGTTGTGGTTGAGGGTTGGCAAACTATTTTGTTTTAAACAGGAAGTAAGAACAATGCAGCAATTTCCTGTACATGAGAGGAAGGTAGATTAGTCTGTGAATCAAAAGGCAACTGGCAACTGCACACAATAAACCAGGACTACAACAGGACTACAACAGGACTACAACAGCTCTGAATATATCTCTGAATATATTACTGTCTAAACCCCTTGAAGAGCCACATTTGGAGGTGCACCGTAGCCTCTTCCACTGTCACAGTTTGCCTACAGGCCTCAGGTGTAGGTGTAGTACAGGTGTGACACGGGTGTAGGTGTAGTACAGGTGTGACACACAGGTGTAGGTGTAGTCCAGGTGTGACACGGGTGTAGGTGTAGTCCAGGTGTGACACACAGGTGTAGGTGTAGTCCAGGTGTGACACACAGGTGTAGGTGTAGTCCAGGTGTGACACACAGGTGTAGGTGTAGTCCAGGTGTGACACACAGGTGTAGGTGTAGTCCAGGTGTGACACACAGGTGTAGGTGTAGTCCAGGTGTGACACACAGGTGTAGGTGTAGTCCAGGTGTGACACAGGTGTAGGTGTAGTCCAGGTGTGACACGGGTGTAGGTGTAGTCCAGGTGTGACACGGGTGTAGGTGTAGTCCAGGTGTGACACGGGTGTAGGTGTAGTCCAGGTGTGACACACAGGTGTAGGTGTAGTCCAGGTGTGACACGGGTGTAGGTGTAGTCCAGGTGTGACACGGGTGTAGGTGTAGTCCAGGTGTGACACGGGTGTAGGTGTAGTCCAGGTGTGACACGGGTGTAGGTGTAGTACAGGTGTGACACGGGTGTAGGTGTAGTCCAGGTGTGACACAGGTGTAGGTGTAGTCCAGGTGTGACACAGGTGTAGGTGTAGTCCAGGTGTGACACAGGTGTAGGTGTAGTCCAGGTGTGACACACAGGTGTAGGTGTAGTCCAGGTGTGACACACAGGTGTAGGTGTAGTACAGGTGTGACACGGGTGTAGGTGTAGTACAGGTGTGACACGGGTGTAGGTGTAGTACAGGTGTGACACGGGTGTAGGTGTAGTACAGGTGTGACACACAGGTGTAGGTTTAGTACAGGTGTGACACGGGTGTAGGTGTAGTACAGGTGTGACACGGGTGTAGGTGTAGTCCAGGTGTGACACAGGTGTAGGTGTAGTCCAGGTGTGACACAGGTGTAGGTGTAGTCCAGGTGTGACACAGGTGTAGGTGTAGTCCAGGTGTGACACACAGGTGTAGGTGTAGTCCAGGTGTGACACACAGGTGTAGGTGTAGTACAGGTGTGACACGGGTGTAGGTGTAGTACAGGTGTGACACGGGTGTAGGTGTAGTACAGGTGTGACACACAGGTGTAGGTTTAGTACAGGTGTGACACAGGTGTAGGTGTAGTCCAGGTGTGACACGGGTGTAGTAACAAACACCCTGTGGTGTAATGTAGACCTGCACCTCCAGGAGGCGCTGGAGAGCTGTAAAGAGAGCGGTGCTAAATGAACCTGCACCACCCGCAGATGGCATTGTGGGGATGAGGTCACACCTGTAACTCGAGGTGTGGTGGAGCTGGGGTGTGGTCGGCTGTGGAGGAGCAGGTGGAGGTGGTGGTCCTGCTCCTGAATCTCAGTTAATCATATTAACTCCATTTACTGATGTTTGTTTATCGAGGAAAGTGGCGCGCCACAGCCGCACGCGTAAACCACGCGAACATCATAAGGACGGATCTTTCGTGCCAGTCGTCCAATGGCCGTGTGGAGGCGTGTCTAACCCCACCCCCTGCAGGCCGGTCCCAGGCCCTTAGTCCTCTTGGGACCCATAAAAAGGACCGGTACAGGTCGTTCTTTTGGAAACGAGTCTTATCTAAGTTTTCGAGTGGAGGCTCTGCCAACAGTCTCCACGGAGCCTGCTGTAAAAAAAAAACAAAGCTGTTTTTAATCTGCTCACACTGGATTAATAAACAACAAAGTTTAAATGGGTCACAAGGAAATGTGTTTTGTCAATGTCAGTGTCAGTGTTAATGATAATGGCTAATAGCTTAAAAAAAAAACCTAAAAAAAAACAGTAACACCAGGCCATATTACAGATCAGATCTGTGGAGAGGCGATCTCATCACAGTAAGAGTGCATGTTTTTCAAGGTACGCTTTCAGCAATGAAAACACGAAAGATGCAAGATGGATACGTGTAATGCTATACTGAGGAACATTTTAGGCAAAACAAGAGCATCTGCATTGAGAAGTGGTTGGCAGACCCTCCTCCAGAAACTGAAGCCAGTACTAAGGCAGGACTTAAGCAGGACTAATCGAGAACTTAAACCAGACTAAACTAACAGGAGCTCTAAATAAGTGTACTAAAGAAAACTAAACCAGATTGAACTCAGGTCCAACATAGAACTAAAGGACTAAAGCAGGACTAAAGCAGGACTAAAGCAGGACTAAAGCAGGACTAAAGCAGGGACTAAAGCAGGGACTAAAGCAGGGACTAAAGCAGGACTAAAGCAAGACTAAAGCAGGACTAAAGCAGGACTAAAGCAAGACTAAAGCAGGGACTAAAGCAGGACTAGAGCAGGACTAAATCTAAATCTGACTTGGTTCTGTCTTTAGACTTCCAACACTCTTACGTGGGCTTTGTACCATCTCTCCCGGGACCAGCGGGCTCAGGATCTACTGTCAAAGGAAGTGCAGGAGGTGTGTCCCAATCTGAAACAGCCGTCCATGGATGATTTAAGCCAGATGCCCTACCTGAAGGCCGTTATCAAGGAGGCACTGAGGTACGTCTCTGCTATTCAGTTCAGGACACAAAATGAAGCGAAAGTTATTTTTTTCTCCTGAGGTGGGAGAACTGTGCATGCTAATGTGCATTTCCTGATTCTTGGACTTGCATGTTCTCCCCGTGCCTGTGTAGATTTCTTCCAGGTGCTCCGGTTTCTCGTACCACGAGGAGTTTAATATGGCGTCGGTCCAGCCTTTGCAGCTACATTAATCTCTGGTTAAATAAATAAAACACTTTAGAATTAGATGCAGGCAGTACACAGCAGACTTATTTTGACCTCAAGAGCTTCTTATATTTTATATCTGTACTGGTGCAAAAACATTTGCTCAAATAAATGGGAATAAATTGGATACAGGACCTTGAAGTGAAAAATGATGCTGGAAAAGTGTTGGTAATATACTGTGGGTCATAATCGGTAGAAATGACACAATTCCATGGACCTTTTTAATCTCTGAACCTGCAGGTTGTATCCAGTGGTGCCGGGGAATGCCAGATATGTGACTGAGAACGACCTGATCGTGGGCGAGTACTGGTTTCCTAAAGGGGTGAGTGCGTTCCTCTGATCTAACAACAGCTAATCCATCTACTAACAATTTACACACAAGGAAGGACTTTTTCTGACAGTTAAACCTTCACTTAACAAAATTAATATGTGCTTTATTTTTATTTTCTAGTCAGAACTATTGTGTAATTTAGACAGGTTTTGGCCCTTGTTTCCATTATGGTTTCTGAAAGTCTACAAGCGTCTGCCAAAGAGGGAGTCTGGGAGTCTAACCAAAGCTTTTGTATTGTCCAATTATAAACATTATCTTTATCTCATAGTTTTACCCTGGGAAGGTTCCGGAGCACCTGCAGTTTGTTTCATAAAACAGAGCAGCATTCATGATTCAAGGTCACTGAACAGAACATTTTGGACTTTAAATGTAGGAAGCATTGAGTTTGAAATGAATATAATACGATTATTGTTCACACTAAGTAGCAGATGGAATTCCCCGTCACATCTGCTGTAAAATAGCGGCTCTTCTGGCTCCTTCAGACTCTGGCTCCCTTTGACTCACACTGAATATTGTGGCTCCTCTCTGTAGCCGCTGCTCTGAGCCTCATCATTTTGGTCTTAAAATGTTCGTATTAACCCACTCTATATGTTCTTGTTTTTTTTCCCTATTTTGTTAATCAAAAAAACCCTATTCATAATATAGAGCTATAATGGAACCGTCAGCATCGCGAGCTTCATTTGTGTGGCGTCACTTTTTTATACAGTCTGTGAGTACACGCCCACTGATCTGTACTTACAGTCTTTTGTTCTCAATATTGCAACATAATGATCCACTGGTGTCACAAATTATGACTATGAAACAGACAAAAGCTCAATGTGTTTTCTTTAAATACTCGATCTTGCCAAAAAGTTTTCTCTCCCCTCCTTGACTCACAGATGAACTTCAGTCACATCCCGTTCTTAATCCAGAGGGTTTAATATGACGTCGGTCCTTTGCAGCTGTAACAGCTTCAACTCTTCTGGGAAGGTCCACAAGGTTTAGGAGTGTGTTTATGGGAATTTTGGACCACTCTTCCAGAAGTGCATTTGTGAGGTCACACACTGATGTTGGACGAGAAGGTCTGGCTCTCAGTCTCCGCTCTAATTCATCCCAAAGGTTCTATCGGGTTGAGGTCAGGACTCTGTGCAGGACAGTCAAGTTCATCCACACCAAACTTTCTCATCCAGGTCTTTATGGACGTTGCTTTGTGCACTGGTCATGTTGAAGAGGAAGGGGCCATCTCCAAACTGTTCCACAAAGTTTGGATCATGGAATTGTCCAGAATCTCTTGTTGCTGAAGCATTCAGAGTTCCTTTCACTGGAACTAAGGAGCCAAGTCCAGCTCCTGAAAAACTGCAGAAAGTTGGCGACCTCTGCGCACTTTACGCCTCAGCATCCGCTGACCCGCCCCGTCAGTTTACGTGTCCTTCCACTTCGTGGCTGAGTTTCTGTCGTTCCCAATCACTTTCACTTTGTTCTAATCCCACTGACAGTCGACTGTGGAATATTTAGGAGTAAGCGGCACGGTGGCTGAGTGGCAACACTCATGCCTCACAGCAAGAAGGTTACGGGTTCGATCCCCGGGTCACTCGGGCCTTTCTGTGTGGAGTTTGCATGTTTCCTCCCCGTGTCTGGATGGGTTTCCTCCAGGTACTCCGGTTTCCCCCCATCAACCAAAAACATGCAACACCCCTATGAACAGTTTACAATCAAGGACCGTCAAGGAATTCCTCCCTCCTGTGGGCTCACCACCTGCAGAGGGGTTCATAGGGGTCTGGTGCACAGAGTAATGGGCAGCGTGCTGCCCCCGCGACCCAGCCGGATTAAGCGGGAGAAGATGGATGGATGGATATTTCCCGACTGGACTTGTTGCACAGGTTCATCGTGTCACAGTATCACGCTGGAATTCACTGAGCTCCTGAGAGCGACTCATTCTTTACAAATGTTTGTAGAAACAGTCTGCAGGCCCAGGTGCTTGATTTTATACACAGAGTTGCTTTTCTAGTTTTTTTGACATTAAATGAAATCGTAAACAATGATTTATCTTAAAACTAATCAGATTGCTCTAACTAATATGCAGATGTAGGTACATAGCATGCTAAATCACTCAAATCACAAAAATCACATGTAAATGTAATAAACAAAATACACTGATGGTAAAAGCCTCAGACTTTCTTCTCATAGTGTTACATCCTGGTGCACAACAATAATCCACAATAATCCAAAACTGCAGGAGTTCGATACAGTGATTAGGCCTGTAGTTGGCTCAGTAAATTCCTGTTGGACTAAAGACACGTGCTGCCGTTTGATTGGTCAACTAAGAAGGAGACTAGGTATTTTTGAACTATAAAACCACCTGTGACTGAGTAAATCTAAGGTAGAGCTGTTTAATGTCACACTGTGGAACATTCCAGGCAGAGTAATATCCATGGAAACAACCAGGTGATGGACCTCCAACCAAAAAGTTACATAGTGCACCTTTAAATAATCCCAATAATGATAATCCCAAATGAAAGGGTCTGTTTGTTTTGTGCAGACTGTTTTCCACCTGTGTCACTACTCCGTGTGCCACAGTGAGGAGGAGTTCCCAGAGCCGGAGCGCTTTCTCCCGGAGCGGTGGCTGCGTCCGGGCGTCAACACGGATGGCGCCCACAGCCGCTCCCTGCCCTCGGTCCAGAAGCACCATCCCTACAGCTACATCCCGTTTGGCGTGGGCGTGCGCGCGTGTGTCGGAAAACGCATCGCGGAGATGGAGATGTACATCGCCCTGTCCAGGGTCAGTCCCACAAACAGGGACTTGGACTTGGACTTGGACAGACTTTACTGAAACACAAGGGAAATACTTGGACACAGCAGCTCACAAATCACAATATATTATAATAACAAAGAGAAAAATATAAATGGTAATAATAAATTCTATAAATCAGTAGCAGAAATGGCAAGAAACCGGTGTCAAATAAGGCATAGTTATATTAATGTATATGTGAAATAATAAGTAAAAATAAAATAAAGAAATGAAGTAAAAAATATCTCTGCTATACAAGAGGGCATAAGGAAAAACGGTGCGAGGATGATATGATGATTGACAGGACATAGGGTGATCTATTAAATAATTGTATGGAGGATGCTATTGGCTAATCCACCTGTCAATCACGCCCATCTGAACTCTGGGAGATTCACCGATGACCAGACTCACATCTTTGGATTGAACAAGTCTGTGCACCTTTAACTTAGACACTAACAGGGCTATAAATCTATACATTATACAGTTATTGGCTGCAGAATATAATTTAAAATATTAATGAACATTAGTTTGGTAGAAAGTGTGAGCTTCCAGGTGATTTTGACTTTAAATGATTTGAATTCAAAAATATAAAAGTCAGTGATTTCTGCTCGATGTTTTACTGTATTCCAGTTGATGCAGAAGTATGAGGTTCGTCCTGAAGAGGGCGCTCCTGTGATAGAAGCCCATACCAGGATCCTGATGATCCCAGGGGCCCCAGTGAACCTGCGCTTCCTGCACCGGGCCTGAGGAGGGCGCTGCACACCAGAGAGGAGCTCAAAACTATATCCACTTTCACATAATCCTGAAACAACGATTTACATCAACCCCAGTGAATCGATTATTAAAATAATGTGCAGCTAATAATCAATAATCAACTAATGGCAACTGATTATTTGTTCCTGATGTCATCAATATTCCCTGGGGATGTTTGAAAGAAATTTTCATTTTTTTTCTGATCCACAAATGTTGAATTTTCTCATTATTTGTTTGTGTTTAGCTCCACAAATGTATTCATGTTAATTCATGTTAATCTTACAGTCCTTTCACATGAAAACAATCATGTTTTTGGGGTTGAATAATGAATGGCACCACTTTCTGAAGCTATTGTGAAAAAAATATTTTAACTTTTGCGTATTTATATTGACAGGGAAGAAGCTGAACATTGTGACAGTTTTTGTTTTTATGTGGATAGGCCCAGAAATTACAGAGAAATTAACCAGAAACCAGGTGAACAAATCTGTGATCTGTTAAACAGCAAAATAGAAACAAGCAGGAAGACGCCCTCCTCCAGGCCACGGAAGAGTCAGGTTTGTGGACGTGCAAGCCTGCTCACAGTGAGAACACTTACTCAAAAAATAAACAAAAACATTCTTATAGTTTAGTCTATTTTTGTCTAAAAAGTTACATACTGTGGCTTTAAGGGACATGGGGAATTCAAAATGATAGAATTTATTGATTGATTGATTGAAGTCTTATTGGATATTTCAGTGCATATCTCATATCTGCTCTGAGTCGATCTACTGCTTTTCTGTGCAATGCTAACAGTCTGCACTTTAATGTCTACATTTATTTCTAAAATTTGTATTTTGTTAAATAAAAATCATACTAAGTGAATCAAATGTATCTGTTTTAATAACAAAACCACGACTGAAATGGAACAGGACTTAACTAAGACTAAACCAGGACTAAACCAAGAATTAACCAGGATTAAACCCAGACTAAATTAGGACTAAAACCATGAGTGAACCAGGATTTAAGTGTTGTTTGTGGGCTTTTTGTTTTTTGTTTTTGTTGTGACTGTTTTAAACATTTATTTTCATTAGATTCTTGTCATGTTAGCCTGATTTGTCTCTATCGTAGCACATTTTGTCATTTAAAATATTGGATTTTGGTCGTTTTGGTAAAGATTGTTTTGGTTCTCATATGTGTCCACTAGATGGGGCTGTGTGCGTTTCCACTTGGTGTTTTTCATTCCATCAGACGCTCGGAGCCTCAGGCCGCGGCGCGTGGAGCAGCAGCTCTACACGAGTGTCGTTTTCCCGCACTCCCCACGCGCCCTCCCCACGCGACTCCCCCACGCGACTCCCCGGGCCTTTATAACCGCGACATGTAACCGCTTCACCGTCCAGCCCTCCGGTTCTCCGCCATGGACACCGCGTCGCTGCGATAGGACCCACCGCCCAGTCCAGCTCCTCTCACCGACTCCCCGCGGCAGCTCCTCGCCGACATGAGCGCGCGGTAGAGCGGACAGAACGCAGCCGCGCCACCGCTGTTCCGCTCGGCGCTCCCGGTGTCCGTTTGGATGTTCCACCGCCGGCATCATCATCATCATCATCATGTGAGTCAAAGATGAAGATGGAGGTGAGTGCACGCGCTGTACACACGCACGCGCTCGCCTGTCCGTCTCTTTTGTCTGTGGACACCTGCTGTTTGACGCGCGGACACTCGCCGCGTTTTTGTGGTTAGAAAAGCTCCTGTTTTGGATGGATGAGGGTCATGTGCGCGTCATGGAGGCCCGGACTGTGGCATCGACAAACGGTGCGGTTCAGAACGAGCCAGGCCCGAGGGTCTGGAGGCTGTGATCCAATGGAAAAAGCTGTTATTAAAGGTCTGCTGGAGAGTGTGATGGATTTGTCATGCAGGCTGACAAAATGGCCACACTATCGCTTTGCAATCAATAAATCATAATGTAAATGTCTTAGCCATAATTCCACATACAGTAAATCTGCTGCTGGGAAATATTCACAGTTTTGGTTCAGAGGTACATTATGGTACATTTACTTTTACTATTACTGACTGAACAGACCTGTGTCCTCCTGTCAGCAGATTTGTCCCAGTTTTATAAAAGATGGGGATATATTGTCATTTATTTTTCATGTGCTTGACTCTACGGCATGTTACGCTCTTTTCAGTTTTATTTACATTAACCGTCCCAACCCAAGTGTTTCCTGGTTTTGAACATTGAAAATCTGGTGCTGCTAATGTCAGAAAACGGATTGATTTATTTTCTGCACCTCCTTTAAATGTGCACTGTGTAACATTACCGCCACCTGCTTGTCTCCATGGAAATGGTATTGCTTTGTCTAGAATTAAACCTGTCTATCACAAGGGAGACAAGCAGGTTACAGCACTACACTCCATTACAGCTCAGATCTGTGGAGAGTCGCCCCTATTCACAGAAGGAATTGCAGTATTTTTGTGCAATAGAAACACAGAAAATGAATGAATAAATGCAAGCTGGATGTGTTTAATGTCACACCATGGAACATTCCAAGCATAGCAATAACATCTCCGTGGAGACAAGTAGGTGGCGGACCATCCACCAGAAAAGTTGCACAGTGCAGCTTTAAATCCCAAATGCTCCAAACCCACAGTAAATCGTCCGTATTGAAGCTTTAATAATAAAAGATCTGAGGGCGATAATTAAACCTGGATGTTGCTGAGGGACTGAAGGAAAAACCAACCTGAATAATTTATTAAGGACATTTTACAAATTGCCTCATTATTTCCATAACAAACAAAAGTGTTGCTAAGATGTTTGGTTTTCCACTGTCAATAGAAACAGCTTCAGCCAGAGGTAAACCAAGGCTAAACCAGGGCTAAACCAGGACTAAACCAGGACTAAACCAGGGCTAAACCAGGGCTAAACCAGAGCTAGACCAGAGCTAAACCAGGACTAAACCAGAGCTAGACCAGAGCTAGACCAGGACTAAACCAGAGCTAGACCAGGACTAAACCAGAGCTAGACCAGAGCTAAACCAGGACTAAACCAGAGCTAGACCAGAGCTAAACCAGGGCTAAACCAGGGCTAAACCAGGACTAAACCAGGGCTAAACCAGGACTAATTCAGGACCAATTCAATTCTAATTCAGGACTAAACTAGGACTAATTCTGCAATTTCCCCATTGTGGAACAAATAAAGGATTATCTTATCTTATCTTATCTTATCTTAATTCAATATTAATTCAGGACTAAACCAGTCCAGGACTAAACCAGGACTAAACCAGGACTAAATCAGGACTAAACCAGGACTAAACCAGGACCATTGCAGTGTTATAATGGTGGTTCATTGATATTCCTCTGAGCGTTTCTCCTAAACGACTGAACACACTGAGGCTCAGACCGACTCCAGCAGAAACTCTACAACAAACATTCTAATTAAATCAATAAAAAATGTGCAAAATACTTCAGATGCCCTCCCGTCCTCCTGTATATCTGTGTGTCAGATGCCCTCCCATCCTCCTGTATATCTGTGTGTCAGATGCCCTCCCGTCCTCCTGTTTCCCTGTTGTTTTAGCCTGAGATGGAGCAGGTCAAATGTCCCTAGTTAATCTGCAGATGTTGTGGTGTGTCAGATGCCCTCCCAGATGTTGTGGTGTGTCAGATGCCCTCCCAGATGTTGTGGTTGGATAAATACAGTGGGAAAATGGACCTTGTCACGAATAAAACTGATCATTTGTGGATTTTACTCTTATAAATACAGAATAACTGATCCATCTGAGAGAGGGTCACACCACGTTATATTGTACACTTATAGACAGTGTAGTAGTAGTAGTAGTAGTAGTAGTAGTAGTAGTAGTAGTAGTAGTAGTAGTAGTAGTGGTACTGTGTTCTATTTGAATGGTGGTAATGTTTGTGAGCAGTGGTTTATCTCAATCTGTGAAACGACACAAAAATAATGAGATTTAATCCGGCCTCACTCCAGATTAAACGCGTTTTACCCACTGTGTGTTTTTTTACATCAGAGGAGTACTGTGTGTACTGCACAGGTGAACTACACAAGGTGGACCATATATTAGAATCTATGTCAATAATCAGAAATAATATAAAAATGGTTGTTTGGAAAGTATGAAAAATCAGAATATGAAGTCTTTGTTAAAGGCCCATATTACGTTATTCTCTGATCTGTTCTAATGTCGTTTCCTCCTCACAAACACCTGGAGTTGTGTTTTGTTTCATTCACACGTGTTTAACACACTAACCTGCAGATTGAGGCTGATGTTTTTATCTCAAACTGAAAAACATTCTGTTCCACCTTGTGATGTCATCATGTGGTGATACAGGAAGTGCTCCATTGTGTTTTTAAACTCCACACACCTTCACTAGAATCATTTGTGTCCTTTTAGTCCTGGAATTGCCGATCTCTACTGAATTAAATCTAAAAGGAGCTGTTAAATCTGTTGAAAACTACCACTTGATGACAGCACAAGGTGGAACAGAGCGTTTTGAGCTTTGGAGATGTAGACAGACGAATAATAAAGTGCGAATGAAACAAAACACAACTACAGGACACAGCTGTGACATGACAAAATCACCATCAAAAACATCACACATTTTGATTTAATTTTATTTAAATATAAAAGTATAAAAATACTATTACTACTACTACACATCCCTCACTATCTTCTGTACATATTGTCCTCTGCTGTAATGTCTCCTCTGGTGCTGTAATTGGGCCTTAATGATCTGACCTCTGCGCCTCTGATGTGAACCTGAAATAGATTGGACTTTTATGGATAAATGTTTTTGATTTTTCCCTGTGACTGTGAGCACATGGAGCCCACGTGTTTGAGGACCAGTGTCTGTATCGATCACACGTGCTGCTGTGTTCTTCTCCTCGGAACGTGACGAGGCTCAAAATGACTGAAGCAACGTGTGTCGTTTGTGATTCAGATTCAGATTCATTTCCAATGAAAAAAGCAGATCTGTTGAGCTTGTGTGTGCTCTGTAGTTATACTCTACAACACCCGTGGATCATTGGACAATTTAAATGTCAATATTGATCTAAAACGACTTAATAAAAGAAAACTGTGGTGCCCAGTGGGAGATGATGTGGCAACGACAACAAAGCGCCACATGGGCCCCTCCTATGGACAGCTGCACATCACACTAGAGCCAAATCATTTTTAACTTTTACACCAAAATGATGACACGACGCTGCCCAATCCTACGTGTATCACAGATTAAGAAAATAAAACTGGTGAAAGTCGTGCATATATCACAGTGGGCGTGCTGAAAAGGGAGATCAACAAAACTGTGTCTTGAAAATAAGCGATTAAAGATTACTCAAACATGCACGAATCACTCCAAATACAACAGTGAGAAGCTGAAACAGCTATAACATGGTTAAAAGCTCTGAAAAGTTGATTTTGCAGAATAGATCTTTTGACAGTAGGTGTTTATATCTTGCCTGACATCTAGAACACACACTTCTCCTTTACTTTATGAAGAGGTGGAGGCCGTGATTGACAGGTGGATTAGCCAATCAGGGACACTCTTTGTGTCTTTGTGTTTGACCAATGAGCTCCTTTGTTTCACATGAGTCACTGAAATAAACAAATCTGAGGGAGAGGAGAGCTTATTAAAAAAAGAAAAACTTTGTTTCATTCACACATGTTTAACGCACAAACCTTGTATATTTAGGCAGAAAACAGAAAACACTTTCCACCTTTCCACCTTGTGATGTCATCATGTGGTAATACAGGATGTGCTCCACTGTGTTTTTAAACTCCACACACCTTCACTAGAATCATTTGGATCATTTCAGACCTGGAAATTGCCGATCTCGACTGAACTAAAGGTAAAAAGAGCTGTTCACTTGAAAACTACCGCTTCATGACATCACAAGGTGGAACAGAGCGTTTTGATCTTTGTTACTCAAACATGTGAATGAAACAAAACACAACTCCAGGTCTGTTTGTGAGGAGGTGATAACTTTATATATTACAAATGATGTTAAAATCTCGTGGACTCAGTCTCGTATCTCGTCTGAAGTCAAATAAATTAATAAACCTGAAGACATGTGACGGGAGCAGGTTTTGGACGTGTCTCTGTGAACCGTGAGTCAGACCTCGGTCTGTGGTTATGTAACAGAACAGCAGCTGTCTCCTCCTCCTCTTCACCTCTTCATCAGTGACTCCTCCGTTTGGTCACGTTTATTTTACAGCAGAAAGTCGTGTCACAGGTTTCTGAGACATTTTAGATTTGGTCACACTTCCTGTTCCTGTACTTTATTTTTCATTGTAAAACGGTTCATTATAATTATAGTGGTCTTAGTGTCACGATATTAAAACTTTCAAACTCTATTTCGATACTAAGGAACAGACTCGATAGTCAATACCGATTCTGATACCACAATTTTTTATTTAAACAGCAGAATTTATAATACCAGTCACTTTAAATAAGTCATGTCACGTCACTTGCTCTTTGCACTGTCGGTTTGCACTGTTGTTCTGATGCTCTGTATATACTTGAATATTTTTATTTTTATTATATATCTTAATCTTTTTGCATGCTCTTACTTTATTCAAATAGTGATACTTTATTATCATTATTATTATTATTATCCTTTATAACTGTGATATCTCTACTTGTATTATTATTATTATTATTATTATTATTATTCAGTGTTCTATGTTGCACCTTATTACCAAAGCAAGTTCCTAGTCTGTGAATTGTGTTCACTGACAATGGCAATAAAAGCTTTTCTGATTCTGATTCTGATTCAGAATGTGATTTTCCACATTTAATGGTAGAACTTTCTTTTCTGTTCCCATGTGTCCTTATATCGGTGTAATCCCTCAGTGGTCCAGGTCTAAACCAGGTCTAAACCAGGTCTAAACCAGGTCAAACCAGGTCCATGGGCGTATATTAGTCTCTGTACTCTTATAGCTCCAGATCGTTCTAAATCACTTCATTTCTGTCCTGTCATTTGGACTTTTTTAGTATCCATACCTCTATCTAGTTTTGACACTAGTTTGTATTTTGGTATCTATTAAGATCTGATTTTCTATACTTTTCCCAACTCTATTTGATCCATGTTAAGTGCGTCTTCACGTGTGTCTGTCATTTTTTTTTTAATATACAAGTTTTAACATCCGAGAAGTGTTCTATGTGAGCATGACGTCAGCCACAGCGTTCAGCTCCAGTCAAATGAAGCTTGAAACAGTGAAATAAAAACACCAGGATCATGACGAGGCTCAGTGAAGCAGATACAGGGAGTCGATGGAGCCGGAAGCGCCCCCATGCTCACTTCCTCTTTGGAACGCAGTGGCTAGTGGGTTAAGCTGTGCCCATTTATATTTACAGTCTACGGTCTTCACGTGTGTCTGTATTTTTCTAAGTTTTAATATCCGATTTTTGATTATTTACACCACGGCACAAGACTTCAAACTTTGTGTTTCATTGAGGACGTCCGTGTGGTGCGGCTCTGCTCCTGTCGTGATGTTGTGAATGAGTAAGACCTCCTCCTGCTCTCCCTCTGTCCCCGACCACACGCCAACCCCGAGTTTCATAATCCTGACTCATTTAAGTCTGTTAGCAGTTATATATAGGCCGTACCTCCTCCTCTGCAGTCTGAGAGGGAGAGAAACAGAGAAGAGGAGAGATGGAGAGAGAGAAAGGAGAGATGGAGAGAGAGAAAGGAGAGATGGAGAGGAACAAAGAAAGAAAAGAGGAGGAGGAGGAGCTGGACACCATCAGATCCTGAGTTTACCTCCGGACAAACTGTGTCACCTGCTGTTGCGGAAATTTGATTCACTGTTTTCAGCTCTTTGCACTTTTCGCAGAGACCAGAGAGGAGCCATGACGCTAAAGCTAACAACAACTAGCATGCTAACACGCACGTCCTGATTCTCTGACAGTAAAACTCTTATTAGATGCAGTCAGTCCATAACAGACATATTCTGACCTGCTTATATCTGTACTGGGGCAAAACAAACTTTCTTCTGTCTAAACTAAATACTGGGTTTATCCGAGCAGTCACCTTTGACCTCTGACCTCTGTGTGCCTGGTTCGGCCCAGACTGGACGTCAGCACACATCACTGCCCTTTCAGGTCGCTCCTGTCTGCCCCTGTCTGCTCCTTCTCTCTGTCTCTTTCTCTCTTCCACCTCTCCTCTCTTATCACACCTTTTTTGTCCTCAAACCACATCCATTTCCCTTTCTCTTCTCCCTTCCTCTTGCCTCTCTCTTTACCTCTTTGCCTTCCTCTTTTACCCCTCTGTATTCTCTCTTTTCTCTTCCTCTTGCCTCTCTCTTTACCTCTTTGCCTTCCTCTTTTACCCCTCTGTATTCTCTCTTTTCTCTTCCTCTTGCCTCTCTCTTTACCTCTTTGCCTTCCTCTTTTACCCCCCTGTATTCTCTCTTTTTCTCCCTTCCTTTATCTCCTTCTTCTGTTATTTTTCATGTGTTTATGCTCTCTCTTTCTCAGTTGCTAGGAGAGGTGTTTTTCAGTGACATGTTCTCTCTCTCTCTTTTCTCTCCTCTTTCTTCCTCTCCTCTTTTGCTGTTGCTGGGAGCGTTGTTTTTCACTCAAATGCCAGACCAAGTCTCCAGGCCCAGTCACATTACCACAACATTTAGATGGAACATTAAGACTCAGTCAGCAGATAAATACACAAACTATGAAACTTTTAAAGACCAAAACATGTTCAATTTTGTTTTTTTTATTTTTGAGAAATTTAAATGTAAAATTTATTGTAAAAGAAATTATAAAGCCTGTATAAAAAGGGGGTGCCAGTTAAGTTATAAATTAGTCACCAAGTTTTGCTTTATATATTACTACAGAATGACATACATGCATAAACCAGGACTAAACCAGGACTAAACCAGGTCTAAACTACTACTATTACTATATTTCTGCTACTACTACTGTTATACAATTCATTCTTTATATTCCAAGTGTTTGTAGTCCACCAGAAATGAATGGGCTTTAAAATGAACCGTAAAACATTTTTATTATATATGACACACTGGATTTTCATATTTTGTTTATCTCATTCTTTACCCGTTACTACAAAAATATCATGTCTGACAATTCTTACTGAAACACAAAAATGTAACTAGTCGAGCTTTTCCATCCTTTACTTGTTGATGTCCTGTTCCCGTCACATGACCTGAACGCTGCTCTCTGATTGGCTCTCGGGGCTGAGTGGAGGCTGTTGCTATGGGGCTGTGAGCTGCGTTCTGATTGGCTCTCCGTGTCCTCATGTGTTTCTGTCTCCAGCATCCAGACAGGAAGTGGAGACGAGACGGAGGAGCAGACATATTTTTGTTTATTGTGAAGATTGGACTGTAGAATTAACTTCACGTAGAAATATCAGCATATTTTACACTGTCAGGTTTAAATTAGCTCTTTTGGCTGATCAATACTTTGCAAAAAAGAAAAAAAAATCTAATGAAATTGGAAATGCATTAAATGAGAAGTAAAGGGCCATATTATGTTATTTTCTGATCTGTTTTAATGTCGTTTCCTCATCACAAACAGACCTGGAGTTGTGTTTTGTTTCATTCACATGTTTAACACACAAACCCTGCAGATTTAGACTTCTCTCAAACACTGTTCCACCTTGTGATGTCATCATGTGGTAATACAGGAGGTGTTCCACTGTGTTTTTAAGCTCCACACACCTTCACTAGATGTAGACAGACACAACTCCAGGTCTGTTTTTGAGGAGGAAACAACATTATAACATGGATTAAAGTTCACAACATTTTTGCATTATGTAGAACCCGTAAGTGTCAGAAAATGTGAAATAACCGTAAAAACACACAAAAAAAAACATACATTTAATTATTTGTTTGGAAGTAATAAGTTTGTCCCTGTTTTTCTGTTAATTATGAATTTAATTTAATTAGTTATTTAAAATAAAAATAAACCTTTTACACATGTCAGCAGTTGGCAAACTATAAGAAAAAATACTCTGAAGTTGTAGTGGAGTAGAAATTATAAATACCTAAAATTGTTCTAAAGGAAAGTTTTTGTTTTAAACTCTGGTTGTGTATGTGAAAGATCGTACAGATAGTTTGTACCAGGACAAGCCCGGACAGCCCAGTGTGTCTGTCTGCTTCTTTGTCTGTGGAAGTTTTCTGTCCTCCGGTGAACTTTTCGCCGCTGCCGTTGGGGATCAGGACGTTGCTATAGAAACAAAAACCAAACGGATCCCTGAATATCGTCCTGAAAATCCCCAAGACCTGGATTCACCCTGACAACCCTGTGACCTGCAGCAGAAAGCACTTATCAAGACATAAAACTACTACTACTACTACTATTACTACTACTACTACTACTACTACTACTGCTACTATTCCTACTATTACTACAACTTTGTATTAGTATGTATTTATTAAAAGGACAATGAATATTAAAAGACAAGATAATGCTGCTACTACTACTGCTATTACTACTATTACAACTACTACTACTACTACTAATACTATTACTTCTCCTGAAATGTGGCAAGCCTGATCACAAAGATTGGCTAAATAACTGAAGATCTCGTACCTCTGTCTGTTATCTGTCTGTTATCTGTCTGTTATTTGTCTGTTATTTGTCTGTTATGAGCCAAAGCTTTGGAGGCGTCTCCAGGACAGAAGGAAACAGAAACTCATGAATAAGAGAAAAGTTTAGTCGACGTGAGAAACATAAACAAACGAACCACTGAAGCGATGACCCGACGCTCAGCCTCCTGTTCCAGACTCACACCAGATGTGTGACTTAAGGACAGTTTAGGAATGAAACCCACAAGTGTGAAGAGAAATGAAGGAGGTTATGGTAAAGCTGAGCTATAGAGAGGCCGTAGTCATGTGACCCACTTTGTTTTGGCCGCCATATTGACGGTGTAGCTGCTAGTGACGCTATCATGGCGAACGCAGCAAGAGCCAGTAACTGATCAATAAAACCTCAGAATTTCACCGTACAGAACACACGTCCCATCGAGATGCAGCCAGTCGATTAAAATACGAGAAGCTTAAAAGATTCAATATTTTTGATCCATATGGTCTTCCTAATAGCCTGTTTACGCCGCCAAATTACCAGATTTGCAATACTACGACATTTTTTTTTAATATTCTTTCTTTCTCTCCCAGGTGTCTGTGTGTCTGTGGCTGGAGCTCTACGGCGCCCCCTGTCCGTCTCCTCCCACCTGATCTGCACTTCCTGGTTCTCCTCCGCTCCCGCCCTTTGACCCCGTGACCTCCTGACAGTGCCGTTGCCATGGAGACGACCCTGGAGCCCCTGGACCCGGCGCTGGTGAACCCCGTGGTGAGGCCAGACTCTCTGGACCCGTGTCTGGACTCTAGGGGGCGCTACAAGGTGGTCCCATCTGTGGTCTGCTCCATGTGCTGCCTCTTCGGGATCATCTACTGCTTCTTTGGTCAGTCCCGGTTTAGTCCCGGTTAAGTCCCAGTTTAGTCCCAGTTTAATATTTTTTTACATTACATTTTTTGTATTTTCAAATTACCGTAGCTTTAAGGCCATGATGTTCTCATATTATACTGTATTTTTACATTATATTGTTGTATTTTTACGTTATGTTGTATTTTTACGTTATGTTGTACTTTTACATTCTATAATTGTATTTTTATGTTATATTGTTGTTGTATTTTTACATTATATAGTTTTATTTTTACATTATATAGTTTTATTTTTACATTCTATTGTATTTTTATGTTATATTGTTGTATTTTTATGTTATATCGTATTTTGACGTTGTATCGTTGTGTTTTCAGGTTACCGGTGCTTTAAGGCCGTGATGTTCCTGACCGGCCTGATGTTTGGCTCTGTGGTCATCTTCATGCTGTGTTATAAGGAGCGGGTATTGGACACTCAGCTGAGCGTGGAGGCGGCGGTGGGCATCGGCCTGGGCATCGGGACCCTCTGTGGGCTGGTGACGATGCTGGTGCGCTCCGTCGGGCTCTTCATGGTCGGGCTGCTGCTCGGGCTCCTCGTCGCCGTGGCAACGCTGGTGGGCATGGAGGAGCTGTCCAACGCCCCGCCCAGATCTGTTTGGGTAAGTGCATACTTTTGGTTCACTTTTACAAGAATGAATTTATTCTAAACATTTTCAATAGTAGTTGCACTCTCTGAATGAGATCAGTTCACCAACAGAACCACAGAACAGGTCTGAACGGACCAACAGAACCACAGAACATGAACTACATCCAGATTTACAAAGGAAACACACTCTGCACACTCACTTACTCAGAAGTCCTTATAATTGTGTTGTATGTGTGTGTATTGTATTGTTCTGTGTGTTGTTGCTTTGCCGTCTGGGTGCGGTGTGATGAAAACTTTATGTCACAGAAATATGAAAACAAAACATTTAATGGACTCGTTCTCAGAATTTAATGAAAAACAAAACATGCAGTGATGTGATGTCTGCGCTCCTGCTTTGCTATTTTGGTCTTAAACGAGGACGGCTCATATTTTTTCACAATATATTGTGTTGTAGTTTTGGGGGATAATTCTGCTTTATGGTTTGGTTTATTATTATTATGATTTATGAGACGGGGACAGTGTGTTTTGTGAAAAGTTTGAGAAGCTCTAGTCTGCACAGTGTTGTGATTTTAGTTATAGTAGTTCTAATGTTTGAAATGTCCCCGTCTGACTCTCTCTCCTCCCTCTCCTCTCTCCTCTCTCTCTCCCTCTCTCCTCTCCTCTCTCCTCCCTCTCTCCTCTCCTCTCTCCTCCCTCTCTCCTCCCTCTCTCCTCTCCTCTCTCCTCTGTCTCTCCTCTCTCTCTCCTCTCCTCTCTCCTCCCTCTCTCCTCTCTCCTCCCTCTCTCCTCTCCTCTCTCCTCCCTCTCTCCTCTCTCCTCCCTCTCTCCTCTCTCCTCTCTCCTCTCCTCTCTCCTCTCCTCTCTCCGCTCTCTCTCCTCTCCTCTCTCCTCCCTCTCTCCTCTCCTCTCTCCTCCCTCTCTCCTCTCTCCTCTCCTCTCTCCGCTCTCTCCTCTCCTCTCTCCTCCCTCTCTCCTCTCCTCTCTCCTCCCTCTCTCCCTCTCTCAGATCCCGTTGGGCGTGCTCCTGGGTCTGGGGATGCTCTTTGCCGTTCTGACGCTCCAGTGGCAGCGTCTCTTCACCACGCTGTCCACGGCGGCGTTCGGGGCGGCCGTCATCACCGTGGCGACAGATTACTTCGTGGAGCTGTTTGCGTTGGTGCTGTACATGTTTGAGCGGCTGAAGGCGTCGCCGGGGCAACCTGTGTGCTGGGTCACATGGGTGGTTCTGGGGGTGTGGCCTGCGCTGACGGTGCTCGGGGTCCTGGTGCAGTGGAAGGTCACGGCAGAGGGATACTCGCATACTAAAGGTCAGTGAGTATTTCAGTATTTTACTATTTTATTAACTGTTTATCCCGGTTTAGTACTGGTTCAGTCCTGGTTCAGTCCTGGTTCAGTCCTGGTTCAGTCCTGGTTTAGTCCTGGTTTAGTCCTGGTTCAGTCCTGGTTCAGTCCTGGTTCAGTCCTGGTTCACGTTCTTTCTTCTTCAGTGATCATTAGCCGGCAGCAGCGGAGGATGCAGGTGATGCGGATCAGGCAGAGAGACGACCGTTACCGACACAAGAAGAAGAAGAAGGCGCCGAGCGGGGGGGCGGGTCAGTCCAAGATGGCCGCCACCGCCGAGCCCGTGTACAGGAGGAAACCCAACCCCATCCGTCGCTACGACACCGACGTGCTGTCACCTGTAAGACCCCGACACACCTACACCTCTTACACAGCGCACACTGAAAATGACTCATCACTTTGACTCTGACGAATACTGAAACCATCTTCTACTCTGTCTCTTCCAGAGTTACATCCAGAGTTTCCGGGACAGGCAGGTGCAGGCCCAGCCCTTCCCCAGTCGCCTGGTGGTGGATCTGGGATACGACTGTGGCTCAAACACCCCCCTCACTGGAGCCTCTGGACCGCAGCTCCGAGTCTAACCACAAGGACCAACAAAACTCCCCGAAGGACTGTAATACTGAAAAAACAGACTGAAAGAGACTACATTACCCATGATGCAACACTGCTGGACTTTGGGTGGAGGCGCACAGATGCATGATGCACTTAAAACACACAAGTACTCACGGTTTGAAGAGGAGCGCGGCGGACGTTTGGGATTGTGTAATATAAGCCTTTATCTCGTGTGCCATGTGATCTCGCCTTTAAAGGGGCGGTGTCGGTGCTGCTCGGTCTCTTAAAGGGGCGGTGTCGGTGCTGCTCAGTCTCTTAAAGGGACGGTGTCGGTGCTGCTCGGTCTCTTAAAGGGGCGGTCTCGGTGCTGCTCGGTCTCTTAAAGGGGCGGTCTCGGTGCCTTGGCCGCGTCAGAACCAGCTCAAGTCGATCGATTTTTCAAACAATGTGAAAACAATAAAACTCACAGGGTAACGGACGGTTTAAATACATTTGTGGCTGTGAAGAAAGACGTATTTATGCCGACATCTCACTCTACAACCAAACATATTTATACTGATTTAAAGGAGCATTGTGGAACTTTTCTCTCAGATGAACACGGTTTATTATTCACTCTTATTGATTCTCTAGAAATCCGCCATGTTTTTCTGTCCCCCGTCACATTGTTGTTTCTTTCACTTCATACGCCGCCATCTTTGTTTCGACAGAAACAGACCGTGCTTGTCCCTGATTGGCTGATCCACCTGTCAATCACGCCCATCTGAACTCAGGTGACTCGGCAGTGACCAGACTCACATCTTCGTAACGTTATTGCTTTGCCAGGAATGTTCCACAGTTCAGCATTATAACACATCTGCCCTGTAGCTCGACCTGTCTGTCTCCATGGCGATAGGTACTTTTAATGCCATACTGTGAAACCAGGCAAAACAATACGACTCCATGGAGACCTGCACTTGGCTTACCCTTCTCCAGAAAAGTTGCACAGTGCACCTTTAAGATTTGAAGTGAGATGTCGATGTAAATATAACTTTTTAAATCACAAATTGTGGCCAGACTTCTGCGTTTCAATCAGGTCGACGAGTCACTTTTTAAACCGGAACAAAAACCACAAATGAAATGTGAATATCGTGTCTTTTTTTTATAACAAACTGCATGAGCCACTTCCTCCACTTCCTCCACGCCCCCGCTCACAGGCGCCGTGCTGTGGACACTCCAGGTACTGCAGACGTCCAGGTCCAGTAAGATTTGGACTTTTTACGATTCAGTAACGGGTCCGTTTTAAACCCGTCCAGCAGAATTCACGTCTAAGAGAAAACTGAAATCTAAACTATAAAAACAGTTACTATTTCAAAGTGCTACAAAAACTCAGAATAGTCTAAAGGTGAAACTCTACCACTCAAATCTAAAATGTAAAAACGTAATTATCTGATTATATTTGGGTGTGTCGACAAACTGTGGCATTTCCCTTTGTGTGAAACCATAATGTGAAATCTGTATAAAACACTAACTTTTGTATTTTTGACTCATTTGTATTTAAAAATGTTATTCTTAGATTTGTTTGGGACCTTCCTCCAGTGTCTGTCTGTATTTATTTAATTTAAGTTTAATTTTCGGTGCGTTGTCTTCACTGTTGGCCGTGCTTTTCAACAGTAAATAAATCAAAGCATGTGTCTCTAACCAGGTCGTGTTTTTCACAATTATTCTCATTAAAAATTCTAAAGAAAACCTCTTTTCCCATTAATTTAACACGATAGCATCACTATGTATAATGTATATTCAGCATAAATATTTTTACATGAATAAGCTGGACTGACTTCATTTTGTGAAGGAAAAAAAAAATTTTGATTAAAAAAAAACAAACAAGTTGTAGCATAAATAAATGTCCTACGTGTAGTTTGGTGTCCTCGTGTGGACAAAAGTATATTGTTACTAAATCATAATCAACTATAATCAACATAAATCTATTATTTTTCGATAAATACTGGAGATCAAAGTCAGGGTGAAAAATATCGGTTGTAGTTCCAAACTGTGTCCGCCAGAGGGAGCTTTGTTGCACGTTCATCACGCAGTTCATACGTTTTTAAAAGAAGTATAATATAGAAGTCAACAAGATTTATCTGTGTCCCAAAATATAAACTAAAATGTTCTAATCAATAAAACTGTCTGTTACTGCTACAATTTAATATTTTGTACATTTTGGCTGATTTATTTTATTATATTTTTTATAATAAAAAACGGTTGTCGCCTCGTGATCCTGCGCACGTGCAGCCAATCATTAATCAGAGCTCGTGAGCTTCTGTCCGCGTGCGCTGAGGTAAAACCTTTTTGTGTCCTCGTGCCTTAGTTATGATGTAATCCTTATTAGCTTTTTACAGCATGTTATATTTTACAGAAATGTCATGTAATACATATACTTATATAATATTAGACTAATATATTGTCTTTTACTTTAAATTATTCGAATTATTTAACTTGTACACATTTTGTTCAGCGTAGTTAAACGCCATCGTGTGGACAAAATCAAGAACTGCAAATGTCCACAAAAGCACGAGTTGTATTCTTGTGTAGTAAAAAGACCTTAACTGTTTTTGTCTAAATTATCTGTATCAATATTTTTGTGAGATGGTAACAAAAAAAAAGAAATCAATCAAGAAGTTTTGGTATTAATGTCATGATATACATAGTTATTTCATTATTTAATATTAAGTTAAGTATAAAAAATGTTATAGAGTTGTAAAACATTATTGATTTGTGATGAAAGTTGCATAGAAGTTCAGGTTGGCGCCCTCAGGTGGCTAAAAGCGTGAACTGCACAAACCCACAAAAACACTTGTAATTCTAAACTTTTGCCCGCCAGAGGGAGTGTTAAATCGTTATTTTTCTGTCAGTTATTTAAACTAAAATACCTGTTCATATTTAATTAACAATGTTTGGTCCTTAGTTACAGTTATTTAACTGGCACATAATAATAATATAATAATAAAATATTTCTAAATTGTATTTTTTTATATTTATTATTTTTTATTGAAAGCGTTTCGTCCTTAGTTAGTTATTCAACTGCAAAAAAACAAAATTAAATAATGCAAGAAAAAAAATTTAAATAAACCTGCTTTTTGTTTGTTTTGTTCATCGTGTGGACAAAAGCGAGAACTGCACATATCCGCAAAAGCACTTCTAGTTCTCCCATGTGGCCGCTAGAGGGAGTGTTAACTGTTAAACTCGTTTATTTATTAATGTATTTATTAATTGTAAGTAATAATGAGAATATATTATTACAATACAAAAGATAATTTGTAATATAATTCATTTAATTTTAATGTATTTGTTAACTTGATTAGATTTATTTTATTTTCAATTTCCTGAAGTAATGCTCAGCCCCTGTGCGCCCTCATGTGGACAAAAATGGGAACTACACATATCCCCAAAAACTGGACTTTTATCAAAATATTCCACTCTATTTAAAATGATCAATATATTAACATTCCAAAACAATAGTAACAGAAATAGTTGAATAATTATATTATAAATATTTAATATTTTTGTGTTTTAAGAAAATACTTTTTTACTAATAAGTTTAAAAATAAAATAATAATTTAAAAAAAATAACAATTTTGCTGTTGTGGTCTAACAAATTATAATAAATGTCTCTTTTTACATTCTTCATAGAGTAATTAACACAAGAGTTGAGTCAGAGTCAGAAAAATCTAAAAACTTTATTACTATTTTCAGTCACAAATTAGAAATGTAAAATAAAATAAAAATGAAATGAAATGTAACCTAAAGCAATGGTTAAAATACGTCTTGTTTTTCCACCAGGGGGAGCTCCATGTGTCATAAAGGAGTTTATGTAAACATGAGTCGAGAGAAACGTCTGATCCAAAACTAGTCCCTGGTCTTTAGGACATTTCCGCCAAACTCCACCGGGGGACGCCCTTTCACTCCAAGTCCAGAGATCTGAAAAGAGTTAGAGCAATTTAAAACAGTTTCACCCTCCACTGCATACTGTCCTTGTGCCCCTGTGCAAGACACTTCCTACAGAGTAACACTCACCCTGAAGGTGGCACCTGCGAACGTCTGAACACGGAGGTCTGATTGGCTGAGGCCCAGAGACGCAGAGGTCACATAGAGGTCACTGTACTGAGGACCCCCGAAACAACAGGAAGTGGTTTTTGAGACAGGAAGTGCCACGGTTTGGAGCCGCACACCTGAAATACACAGGAGTCGAACCATCAACCTCTGACACGGCAGAAGCAGTGGTACATTTACATGGCCAGAATAAAAATCAGATAACCTGATCATTAAAAGTGGGTTTGGTTTGTTTTTACAACACAAATCTCATCATCATCATCATCATCATCATCATCATCATCATCATCATCATCATCATCATCATCATCATCATCATCATCATCATCATCATCATCATCATCATCATCATCATCATCATCATCATCATCATCATCAGCAGCAGCAGCAGCAGCAGCAGCAGCAGCAGCAGCAGCAGCAGCAGCAGCAGCAGCAGCAGCAGCAGCAGCAGCAGCAGCAGCAGCAGCAGCAGCAGCAGCAGCAGCAGCAGCAGCAGCAGCAGCAGCAGCAGCAGCGCTGTTGTGTGGTTCAGTGGCTGAGGTTCAGGCCTGAAGTCCAGAGGTGGTGGGTTCAAATCTGATCTCCGACCACTCAGAACTCTCTTTATTGTTATAAATGCATCTTAAATCTTAAAAGCAGGAAACAGAACACTTAAATAATCCAAAAGTGAGAGTGAGACTAAACTCCTGTGTGGGTGAGCGGTTAAGACACAGTGACTTCTGTCATGAGGTTATGGGTTCAAATGCAGGTTTGAACAATGTTTCCTCTCTATTGTTTATGATCCATTAAAACTTTGAGGAAAAAAAAAAAAAGCTAACAAAGCACAAAAATTCAGCAAGTGTCTGAGACAGAGAATCAAACCCGAAATCTTGTGACTGTGAACACTGTTGTGACCAAGTGTCCTTCCCACTGCGCCACCGTCTCTGCCAAAGAGAGACTGTCTTTGAGCTAAATGTCCAAATAAATGTTTCCTGGACCATATCGAGCACTGAAATACTCCAAAACAAACTCTCAGGGTGTCCTGGAGTGTGGCTCAGGAGATAAGACGCCAGGACGTAACGATGGACCTGAGATTAGAGGTTCAAATCCTGGAAGGAAGGAATAGGAGGAATAAGGGGAGGAGCGGCCGCAGGAATAGGAGGAATAAGGGGAGGAGCGGCCGCAGGAATAGGAGGAATAAGGGGAGGAGCGGCCGCAGGAATAGGAGGAATAAGGGGAGGAGCGGCCGCAGGAATAGGAGGAATAAGGGGAGGAGCGGCCGCAGGAATAGGAGGAATAAGGGGAGGAGCGGCCGCAGGAAGAGGAGGAATAAGGGGAGGAGCGGCCGCAGGAAGAGGAGGAAGAGGAGGAATAAGGGGAGGAGCGGCCGCAGGAGGAGGAAGAGGAGGAATAGGGGGAGGAGCGGCCGCAGGAATAGGAGGAATAGGGGGAGGAGCGGCCGCAGGAGGAGGAAGAGGAGGAATAGGGGGAGGAGCGGCCGCAGGAATAGGAGGAATAGGGGGAGGAGCGGCCGCAGGAAGAGGAGGAATAGAAGGAATAGAAGGAATAGGGGGAGGAGCGGCCGCAGGAAGAGGAGGAATAGAAGGAATAGAAGGAATAGGGGGAGGAGCGGCCGCAGGAAGAGGAGGAATAGAAGGAATAGAAGGAATAGGGGGAGGAGCGGCCGCAGGAAGAGGAGGAATAGAAGGAATAGAAGGAATAGGGGGAGGAGCGGCCGCAGGAAGAGGAGGAATAGAAGGAATAGGAGGAGGAGCGGCCGCAGGAATAGAAGGAATAGGGGGAGGAGCGGCCGCAGGAATAGAAGGAATAGGGGGAGGAGCGGCCGCAGGAATAGAAGGAATAGAAGGAATAGGGGGAGGAGCGGCCGCAGGAATAGAAGGAATAGAAGGAATAGGGGGAGGAGCGGCCGCAGGAATAGAAGGAATAGAAGGAATAGGGGGAGGAGCGGCCGCAGGAATAGAAGGAATAGAAGGAATAGGGGGAGGAGCGGCCGCAGGAATAGAAGGAATAGAAGGAATAGGGGGAGGAGCGGCCGCAGGAATAGAAGGAATAGAAGGAATAGGGGGAGGAGCGGCCGCAGGAATAGAAGGAATAGAAGGAATAGGGGGAGGAGCGGCCGCAGGAATAGAAGGAATAGAAGGAATAGGGGGAGGAGCGGCCGCAGGAATAGAAGGAATAGAAGGAATAGGGGGAGGAGCGGCCGCAGGAATAGAAGGAATAGGGGGAGGAGCGGCCGCAGGAATAGAAGGAATAGGGGGAGGAGCGGCCGCAGGAATAGAAGGAATAGGGGGAGGAGCGGCCGCAGGAATAGAAGGAATAGGGGGAGGAGCGGCCGCAGGAATAGAAGGAATAGGGGGAGGAGCGGCCGCAGGAATAGAAGGAATAGGGGGAGGAGCGGCCGCAGGAATAGAAGGAATAGGGGGAGGAGCGGCCGCAGGAATAGAAGGAATAGGGGGAGGAGCGGCCGCAGGAATAGAAGGAATAGGGGGAGGAGCGGCCGCAGGAATAGAAGGAATAGGGGGAGGAGCGGCCGCAGGAATAGAAGGAATAGGGGGAGGAGCGGCCGCAGGAATAGAAGGAATAGGGGGAGGAGCGGCCGCAGGAATAGAAGGAATAGGGGGAGGAGCGGCCGCAGGAGGGGGGGGAGGAGCGGCCGCAGGAGGGGGGGGAGGAGCGGCCGCAGGAGGGGGGGGAGGAGCAGCTCCTGTAGAGCCCAGCTCCTGTAGAGCCCAGCTCCTGTAGAGCCCAGCTCCTGTAGAGCCCAGCTCCTGTAGAGCCCAGCTCCTGTAGAGCCCAGCTCTTTGTCCGCAGCAGGATTTGAACCTCTAATCTCAGGTCCATCGTCACGTCCCATCGTCCCATCTCCTGAGCCACACTCCAGGACACCCTGAGAGTTTGTTTTGGAGTATTTCAGTGTTCGATATGGTCCAGGAAACATTTATTTGGACATTTAGCTCAAAGACGGTGGCGCAGTGGGAAGGACACTTGGTCACAACAGTGTTCACAGTCTGGAGTAAGAGACGGGCAAATGGGCAGAAGGAGGAGCAGCGGCAGCAGGAAGAGGAAGAGGAGGAGGAGGAGGAGTAGCAGTAGCAGTAGTAGTAGTAGTAGTAGTACCTGTGTGAGGGTCTACTTGTATCACCCTCCATCCGTTGTAGCAGCAGATCCAGATCTTTCCGTCTGCGTCCACAGTGAGTCCATCTGGGAGCCCCTCGTCGTCCTTCAGCTCAAACACCACACGCCGAGAGTCTGACGGGGAGGACAGAGTGTGACGGGGAGGACAGAGCCTGACGGGGAGGACAGAGCCTGACGGGGAGGACAGAGCGTGATGGGGAGGACAGAGTCTGACGGAAGGACAGAGTCTGACGGAAGGACAGAGCGTGACGGGGAGGACAGAGCCTGACGGGGAGGACAGAGCCTGACGGGGAGGACAGAGCCTGACGGGGAGGACAGAGCCTGACGGGGAGGACAGAGCGTGACGGGGAGGACAGAGCGTGACGGGGAGGACAGAGTCTGACGGAAGGACAGAGCGTGACGGGGAGGACAGAGCCTGACGGGGAGGACAGAGCCTGACGGGGAGGACAGAGCGTGATGGGGAGGACAGAGTCTGACGGAAGGACAGAGCCTGACGGGGAGGACAGAGCGTGACGGGTACTTTCTGTATTTTTGTACTTTCCTTCTTTTTTCTGCCACTTAACTGATATAAAACTATGATAAATATTTACCACAGGCACTTCTTAAAAACACGGACAGCTGATTGGACGGGCTGTTGCTACGGAGACGTACCCATGCGGCCCGTGGTGACGTCATAATCAAAAACATCGAGCGTCTTCTTCAAACTGTCGACGTAAAAGAAGAGCGTTCCATCAGAGGACCAGTCCAGCCCGTTGGAGATGTCCACCTGCACAAACACGACAAATACAAATACTTTTTCCTTATGACCTCGTGTATAAAGCTGAGATATATTTGAACTATGATATTTTATTTGACTTGTACATTTATAGAATTATGCCTATTTTGACACCAGTCTATTTATTTTGAATTTATTGTTACTTCAGGTTTAAATGTCTCAACTTTTAATAGAACAATTTTAACAATTTTAAATCTGGTACTTTTTTAAAGGGTTTGTACCTGGTCTAAGTGCTGGACCAGGGTCAGATCTGAGTCCACAGAAAACAGAGAGCCCTGGTTCCTCTGGACCTCCCCCGGACTCTGCTCCAGGCCCATGGTCCCTGAACACAAGAGGACGGTCACTACTACGACTACTACTACGACTACTACTACAACTACTACTACAACTACTACTACTGCTGCTACTACGACTACGACTACGACTAGCAATAGTAGTAGACTGGGCATCCAGCATAAATATTCTAATCCTTGATCCAGTCCTTGTTGGGTCCTGGTCTTGACTGATCCTGGGCTTGTGTTTGATCTCGGTCCAGTCCTGGTCTAGTCATGATGGTCACCGGAGAGTCATGATACAGTGTGATCCTGGTCTAGTCCTAGCCTAGTCTTAATCTAGTCTTAATCTAGTCCAAGTATAGTCCAAGTATAGTCCAAGTCTACTCCTAGTCTACTCCTAGTCTACTCCTAGTCTACTCCTAGTCTAGTCTCACCTGCGAACAGTCGTCCTGTTGGATCCACTTTTCCGTCGTTGAGGCGGTTTTGGGGTTTGTCGTCGTCCACGGTAACCAGTGATGTCACTGCTCCCGTCGACCAATCAACAGCCGAGAAACTGCGGCCCACTCCCGCCACGTACCCACCCCCTCTCGCCGGGGCCACGAAACCCACCGGGGCATCTGACACAGAAGACAATAATGTCATGATGAATACAGAAAGTGCTACAGTAGGACATTTTACCCACAAACGATGAAGTCACAGCTGCCCTGGGGCTGCCACGTGGAATCATGGCTGCTAATCTGTCCCTCAGGACACCACATTCATACATAGGTGGGGTGGGTGAAGTGTCTTGCTTGAGGGCACAGCACAAACACAGGAATAATATAGAAGCTGGAGTTAAAATTCAACAATAGAACCATGAAAATAAGAAAGAAAATAGTGTTAAACACTGCGCTGCTATAGCAGCCCTATTTCTGATTGGTCACCTGTGCTGAGGGAAGCGATCTGATTGGTCACCTGTGCTGAGGGAAGTGATCTGATTGGTTGTGGAGTTCCAGCGATGGATCTTTTTTCCCATGATGTCGACGAATAACAGCGTCTGCTCTGACTCCTCCCACACCGGCCCTTCTCCAACCAGAGCGTGGAGATTCACCACAGGCTCCACCTTCACCGGTGACATCATCATGAACGCCTGAGGAGATTCAGATGATCGTTAAAAACATTGTCCAGATGATTGAACCAAAAACCTTTCATATAACGGCCCACTACAAATTCATGATCCAACCATTTTATTATTTTGTTTTTCAGTGATATTCCTGAACTACAAACATACAAAAATCACCCCCAAATACAGTTTACACTTCTAACTTTGCCTGTACTTCTTATTAAATAATAAATCATTTATTTAATCAATACTGAAATCGTTATTAGTATTTCTCAATCTCCCTCCCTCCCTCTGAAAAAAACAAAATGGTGTTTGGGTTCATCTTCCATTTTGTGGATCTTCTCCCATTCAAACGATATAATATTTTGTTTTAAATTGTTAATTGCTATGGTAACAGTCCTAATTTCCCATCATTCTGAAACCCACGGAAAGCAGTCCACCCCCACCAGGCCACCACGTCCCTGTGGACCAACTTGTCCCACTCGGAGGGTCCCACTCGGAGGGTCCCACTCGGAAGGTCCCACTCGGAAGGTCCCACTCTGAAGGTCCCAGGTCCCACTCTGCTGGTCCCACTCGAGCTCGAGCTGCTCCAGAGATTCGGGTCTTCACTTTGGACGCAGTGCCACAGACCGGCGAGACCAAAACTTTACAAAGTTCACGAGTTTAACAGGTTCAAACGGTTCGTACAAAGTCCGGACTAAACCAGAACCATCTAAACCAGGTCTAAACCAGGTCTAAACCGTGACGAACCCGGACCTTCCGAATGTTCCGTGACAGTTTTGTCGTTTTTCGCGTGTTTAGAGCGAACTCACCTGCGGCTCGGTTCCTGATAAACCACAGCTGGACCGAGTCACGTGACACCCCGCCCCTCTAAACAGCCCCGAGCACAAACGCACCCACAGCAGTGTACCCGCCCCTCCGGACTGACCTGACCTCAAACACACCCAGGACTCCTGACGGGTCAGAGAAATGATTTTGTGCAGTTATGTTTGTGCTTCACGTGGATTGGGCTAAAAACTAAATTTCACAGGCCCAAAACATCCACATTTTGAGCTTTTACAAAGAATATCTATATCTATATCTATATCTATATCTATATCTATATCTGTATCTATATCTATATCTATATCTATATCTATATCTATATCTATATCTATATCTGTATCTATATCTCTCTCTCTCTCTCTCTCTCTCTCTCTCTCTCTCTCTCTCTCTCTCTCTCTCTCTCTCTCTCTCTCTCTCTCTCTCTCTCTATATATATATATATATATATATATATATATATATATATATATATATATATATATATATATATATATATATATATATATATATATATATATATTTTTTTTTTTTTTTTATTTTTTTTTTTTTTTAAATTCCCGTGAATTAAACCACCCCGGGTGTGTCCGCCAGAGGGAGCCCCACAGCCTACATTTGAGTTAATAATTAATAATAATGTTAACTTTAATAATCTTAATCTGAATTTACATGCAATGAAGTGAAGTAAACTCGCGTAGACTCAAATAATATGCAATAGTTAAGCAACCTACTGACAAAGATGTGAAAACATATAAAATCTTTAATATAAAAACAATCCAAACAATTCATAACCATTATAAAATAACATCAAACTCTTTTAAAAGCTGTATTTGGTCTACCAAAAAGGACGAAACAAAAATATTACTGTGCTTCAGTAGTCAGACATTCACACTGTTTAGACTTCACAGTATCTGTGAATTTCAGAATTATGAAAAATTAGGACTGTTGCCATATAGATTGAAAAAAAGTTAGAATTGATTTGAACATGTTTATGAAATTTTAAATAAAATCCCTTACATACTGTCCCTTTAAGTTGTATTTCTTGTCCAAATAAAAACTTTTGATTCACTTTTTGTATTTTTAAAAATGAAAACACATTAACATTTTGGACATGGTTCTCCTCTCACTGCTGTTTGGGTTAAATAAATGATTCTTCTAAAACGAAGAAAAGTCTGAATCTCTGTCGTCAAACACAAAATGATGGAGTACAGATGCCCTCCCTGTGTGTCAGATGCCCTCCCCGTGTGTCAGGTGCCCTCCTCGTGTGTCAGATGCCCTCCCCGTGTGTCAGGTGCCCTCCCCGTGTGTCAGGTGCCCTCCCTGTGTGTCAGGTGCCCTCCCCGTGTGTCAGATGCCCTCCCTGTGTGTCCGATGCCCTCCCTGTGTGTCAGGTGCCCTCCCTGTGTCTCCATGGGGTGTTATTCTGTATAAAAGCTGCTCACCCTGTTGTTTAGAGCTCTACAAACATGTTCTGAAATGCCCGGGATTCTTGGATTAGTTCAGCGGTTCAGTCTTCTCTAATATAAAGAAAATATATTTTTTATTATTGTTGCAGCCGTGTTTTCCAAACCTGTTTAGTTCTAACAGGGTTGTGCTGTTGTGTGTTTTTCCCCTCTGTCCCTCTCCAGAGACGACCAGAGGCTCAGAGTAGCGCACAAGCCCCAGACGTGGTGTTCCTTCTGGGGACAGTTCTGTTGGCTGGCCCCCTGCTCTCTACACCTCCAGCATCAGGGGCCTGTGCTGGCTGTGCGTCCCCGCTGACGGAGCCCTGTGTTGGGGCAGAGGCGGGAGCAGGAGGGGGTTCTGGAGGAGCAGCCTGGTCCTTATTAGTGGACTGCTTCGAGCGAGAGAAGGAAAGCTTTCTGAACAGAGAAAGCTGCAGAGAGAGATTTCAAATAAAGATGGATACAAAGCATTTTAGCACTACATTTTTTATGCCTGAAATCCTTGGTAAATTTAAATAAACATTTCAACAAACATTTAACTTTATTCATGTTTTTATGAAGATCTAGAGTAAACCAGCGTAAAGGTGTGCTATGTAACTTTTCTGGAGAAGTCCGCCATCTGCCTGCCTCCATGGTGCCATTATTGCTTTGCCTGTAATGTTTCACAGTATGGCATTAAGCTTATGTGTCTGTAGACAAAGTGACACTATTACCAGGTCAAGTTACACATCAGATCTGTGTGGGGGCGAGTCTACTTACAAAAGAAATTTTTCAAGGTATTTTAAAGCATTTAAAGACACCCAGAACCAGAAAAGTTACATACATTAAGTTGTATTACATACATACATTACCCAACACACTTCAAATATGAACTTTGACCCTACCTTCTTGGAGAGTCCTGATTGGCTGTTAGCACTGCTCTCTGTCGTCTCATTGGTCGGTTGGACAATCTCATCGTTCTGCTGTTCCTCTTTGGGCGTCACTTCTTCAGCTCCGTCAGTTTCTAAAATATACAACATGAACGTTTTATTCTTTAAGGTATAATTTATATTTATGTTTCTAATAATAAAAATGTTACCTTTCTGTTCTTCCTCTTGATTGGACTCTTCCTCGTCAGATTTCTGCAGAAACAACAAAGTCATTGTCAAAGTTTATTTAAAAGGCTACTGAAAAACTACCAGTGCATTGAGTAAGAATTTCAAGGTATTTTCCAGCCGTAAAAACTCCTGTAATGAAATAAATGCAAGGTCTCCCTGGAAACAAGGAGAAAAGTTACATAGTGCATCTTTAATAAAACTAGACGGGTTCCCAGTGAAACAGAATTTATTCTTTTTCACCAGAGCATAAACAAACTCATAGAAACTACCCACAGAACACATAAATACAGCTGTGTAGTTGATACGCTTTCAACATCTGTCGATTAACCAAATAGATTTAGATTTAGAAAACTCTGTGTGACATTTGACAACTGCACACCAAAACATGAGGCTAAAACTAAAATAAACTGCTGTGAAGGTAAAGTAGTGTCACCAACAACTGTACAAACTGTTACTTCAAAGTCTTACCACTCAAACAGGTACGACAACAGTAAAATAAAGGTCATACTGGAACATTGGTGATTTTCAGATTCTAAAATGTAATGAGGTCAAACTCCCAGACGAGAGCACGAGACAGATTTCCCTACTGATTATTTTGTACTTTCTGTTTAAAACTCCAGAAGGTCATTAACTCAAAATCTGCATTTCAACAACATTAATTTGACCTGCAGCCCATGTGTATTAAATAGTATTGGTCTATAAAGTGGTTTAATTTAATCTGAAATTTAAAATAATATTTAGAGTGTGAAGGTTAAACTCACCGTTTCCTGGACAGGAGTTTGTCCCGACTCGTCCAAACTCTCGTCTGTTCTGGACTCCTCTTCATCTCTCTCTTCCTCCTCCTCCTCTTCCTCTTCTCCATCCTGTAATTAAAAACAAAACAAATATACAATTATATTCAAACACTAAAAAGATGAATAAACAAACAGAAATCATTAAATATCTGCAGTATAATGTTGTTAACTCACCTCCTCTTCCTCCTCGTCCTTTTATTCAACACAAACATAAACACAACATTATGATGATTGTCAAACAAAAACTACTCACACATAAATACAAAAATACAAGCAAATACAAATGGAAGAGAAACCATCTAACAACATTTACATTTAGTTAAAGGTACACTACGTAACTTTCTGGACTGTCATGTCATCTCCAGGTTTCCATGGAAACAGGAAGTTTAAACTAAACTTCAGGATAATCTCCATAGAGATCAGTTTTATGCCATACTCTGGAATATTCTCTCTGTCTACATCGAGCAAAAAAAAAAAAGTTACACAGTGAGGCTTTAACAAACCTCATCCTCCTCTTGATCTTCTCTTGTTCCCTCCTGCTCTTCTGAATTTCTCTGGCGCCACCTCTGCCAAAGACAAGTATCAACAAAAAGATCTGAAGATTTACAGAGTCAGATGCCCTCCCGTCCTCCTGTGTGTCAGATGCCCTCCCGTCCTCCTGTGTCCCTGTGTGTCAGATGCCCTCCCGTCCTCTTGTATCCCCCTGTGTCAGATGCCCTCCCGTCCTCCTGTGTTCCTGTGTGTCAGATGCCCTCCCGTCCTCCTGTATCCCTGTGTGTCAGATGCCCTCCCATCCTCCTGTATCCCTGTGTGTCAGATGCCCTCCCGTCCTCCTGTATCCCTGTGTGTCAGATGCCCTCCCGTCCTCTTGTATCCCCCTGTGTCAGATGCCCTCCCATCCTCCTGTGTTCCTGTGTGTCAGATGCCCTCCCGTCCTCCTGTATCCCTGTGTGTCAGATGCCCTCCCGTCCTCTTGTATCCCCCTGTGTCAGATGCCCTCCCGTCCTCCTGTGTTCCTGTGTGTCAGATGCCCTCCCGTCCTCCTGTATCCCTGTGTGTCAGATGCCCTCCCATCCTCCTGTATCCCTGTGTGTCAGATGCCCTCCCGTCCTCCTGTATCCCTGTGTGTCAGATGCCCTCCCGTCCTCCTGTATCCCCCTGTGTCAGATGCCCTCCCATCCTCCTGTGTCCCTGTGTGTCAGATGCCCTCCCATCCTCCTGTATCCCTGTGTGTCAGATGCCCTCCCATCCTGCTGTGTGTCAGATGCCCTCCCGTCCTGCTGTGTGTCAGATGCCCTCCCATCCTCCTGTATCCCTGTGTGTCAGATGCCCTCCCGTCCTCCTGTGTCCCCGTGTGTCAGATGCCCTCCCGTCCTCCTGTATCCCTGTGTGTCAGATGCCCTCCCGCCCTCCCGTCCTCCTGTGTCCCCGTGTGTCAGATGCCCTCCCGTCCTCCTGTGTCCCCGTGTGTCAGATGCCCTCCCGTCCTCCTGTGTCCCTGTGTGTCAGATGCCCTCCCGCCCTCCCGTCCTCCTGTGTCCCTGTAGTGTAACTATGACTACTGTAGTTGTAACTGCCAAATGACTATAAGAGTCTGAAGGGGATTGAAGGGGTTTCTGGGGGAGAGTCTATCACAGGTGGATGCAGGGGGCAGAAGGGAAATATTGCAGGTTTTATTTGGATTTCAGGGCTAAAAAATACAGAATCTACAAGGTTTAGGGTGAAAGGGCTCAAAGAAATCTCACCTTAAATTCAAGAAGACTCAGTCATGGTTCAGACCAGTTCTCTATATAATGATTCATGTTTAGAAGGTTTGTTTAAAGGATAAGCAGATAAGATACAGCCAATAGAGCAGTAAATGGCAAGGGTGATATAAGCTACTCCCTTATGTTTAATCAGACGTGTGAGTGACAAAAGATGGTCTTAGAAATGTAAAATTAAAAAAAAAAGAGTAGACATTGAAATAATAATCTATAAATCAATTAAAGGTTTTTATTGTAAATCTCAAAGGCAAAAGTTTGAAAAAGACAAAGAGATTAAATGGACAACAACACAGAAATCATGATGAAAAAACAGACAGTATAACATCAGAAAAACAAGAAGTGATGAATGAAGAAAAGCTGAAATCGAAAGTGAAGGTTTTTGCAGCAGGGCCAATATTCTGCTAAACTTTTATCCAGGTTATAATGATCAAAAACATGATTAAAGTTGTGGTTTTTGTGTTTTATGGACCTAGTTTATGGTTCATTTCTCTGTAATTCACATGAAACAAAAACTGGCTCCAAGTTCAACGTCTTCTCTGTCAGGAGAAATAAACTAAAGTCACATGATTTTTACACAGTGGCTTCAGAAAGTGGAGCCATGATTCAGCCCCAAAGACGTGAGAGTTTCAGGTGAAACGACTTTAAACCAGAAGATTCATATACGAGTTTGTGGAGCTGATCCCACATTTGTGGATCAGAAGTTTGTGGATTTCTTTCGGAAACAGTGAATCTCCATAGAGTTCTCTAGGCCCTGCCCTCCATCTGAAATCAGGACGTTTCACCTTTGAAACCAGCAGCTAATGTTTGCAGGCTGATTTAAACTGCTTCACTTTGAGCCTTTCTGAATCTTTCATTTCAGGTTTATCTGAGCATGAGATACTGCGGTAACACGTCGTCCCAAAACTCCTCTGCCTCATCTACGGCCTGACCTCTGACCCCTGACCTCCGCGACTTCTTCTTCCTCTGCTCCTCCTCGTCATCGCTCTCTTCCTCACTGCTCTCCTCTTCTTCATCACTCTCTTCTTCCTCCTCCTCCTCCTCCTCTCCACTCGCTGTCTCCTCCTCTTCTGAACTTTGCTCTTCGCTGCTTTCCTCCTCGCTCTCCTCCTCTGTTTCCTCCTCCTCTTCACTGCTCTCCCCCTCCTCTTCCTCACTTCCTTCTTCCTCCTCTTCATCACTTCCTGTCTCCTCTTCGTCTTCCCCCTCTTCTACATCACTACTTCCACTTTTGTCTTCGGATTCGCTTTCTTCGCTACTCTCCTCCTCCTCTTCCTCACTCTGTCCTTCTACACTTCTATCATTGGTGCTGTCACTCCCTTCTTCCTCCTCTTCCTCACTTTCCTCTACACTTTTACCTGCAGTGCTTTCGCTAACCTCTTCGCTATCCTCCTCTTCACTTTCATCATTGCTGCTCTCCTCTTCTGATTTCTTAAAAGTAGATTCACTCTCCTCTTCCTCACTCTCTTCTTTCTTAACAGTTCTTTCACTTCCCTCTTTTTCCTCACTTTCCTCTTCATCATCTGACTTCTTAACAGTAGATTCAGTCTCTCCTTCCTCCTCCTCCTCTTCATCACTTTCATCTTCTTCAGCTGATTTTTTAACAGTAGATTTACTGTCATCTTCACTTTCTTTTTCTTTCTTATCTGTACTTTCACTCCCCTCTTCTTCTTCTTCCTCTTCCTCCTCCTCACTTTCCTCTCCTTCATCTGATTTCTTAGCTGTTGGTACACTCTCCTCCTCTTCCTCCTCCTCTTCCTCCTGTACTTCACTAACATCTGCACTCGTTCGCTGGTCATCCTCCTCTCTCTCACTCTCTTCACTCTTTTGCTTTTTTCCACTTTTCTTCTTCACATCTGGACTCTCTGGTATAACATTAATACTTACAGTGGACTTGTGGCTCAAACTGGGCTCTCCCTCTGACTGTGAACACATCGCGGTGCGTTTAGGGACCTCAGATTGTGTCGGCGATTCGCTTCTCGACATGATTTCGTGCACTAAAGTGGCTCCTGCCGCGAGCGTAGCTGCTCCGGCTAAAAGACCCAAAGCAGTGGAGCTCTCTGATCTGCTGGTCTGCGCTTCGTTCAGATCATTTTTCTCGTTTTTGGACTTTTTGACCTTTTCAGACTTCTTTGACATGTCTACCTTTTTGCCAATGTTTTTATCATGTTCAGCTGCTTGTTTTTTGGAGACTTTTGTGGGAGTTACTGACAAATCTTTAGAGTGAGATTTTGTCCTCGTGCTACTGTCTTCGGAATGTACTTTTTTCACTTTAGTTTTGATTTTTTGACGATCTAAATTTGCTGAATCGGTCACACTACTTTCTGAACTTAACCGTTGTTTTACCCTCACAGGCGCTAGATCTTTTTTAGAGTCAGAACGCACATTCAAAACCCTACTTCTGGACTCCTGTTTTTCATTTGTAGTCTCTTTGTCATGCGTTTTCCCCAAACCCTGCCTGTTCTCTTTCTCTTGTTTCGAACTGGCTGTCTTTGGCCCAGGTGAGCTCTGATTGGTCCGTTTATGTCTTGGGGATTTATTGGTTACAGTGGAAGTGGTAGAAGTGGAGTTTTTCTCATTTCGAAGTCGGTTTTTCTGAAGTTTTGCATCCTTACCGGGTTTAACTTTCCTCTGTCCAGTGGCAGAGAGCAAGAATAGAAACAGGCGCATGCATTAGAAGAAAAGCAACAGGAAATGACACAAAATAATGGGAAGCAGAGATAACGCAGAAAAACAAATGAATTCAAAATAAAATACCTGAGTACGTTTAAAGAGGGTAGATTGAACTGAAGCTTCTATGAACTAGATGATTTTACTTGTTACATGGTATTTCTAATATCTTTGCTTAAAACATGAAAATAAACTGATAAATTGCCATTTTCATGGCCCATTGGAAAATAATTTAGCTTAGCAATATTATAAATTAAAAGCCTTATTTTTTCCCATGTATTGCAGCAAAATGTACAAATATATAATATAAGCAGCTTTTGGGACAAGTAAGCTATGTACTGTCTGCATTTCATTATAAAGAGTTTTATTGTCCCAGAATTAGTAAGTGCGCATTAGCACGCTAGTTGTTGTTTGCTTTACTGACGTGGCAAAACTCTGCACCCGGCCTGGTCTGTGAGAGTTGTGAAAAGTGTTTATAAATTCATGGTGAATAATTAGGATGGTCTGATAAGGGAAGTGAGGAGTAACTTTGGACCACTGCAAACCTTTTTAAATGAACTAGTTCTGTGTAACATTTTGAAATATTGTGTATTTGTATTGGATTATAAAGAAGAGAAATGGGAAATATCAAACATCTACCAGGCAGGTCAAAGGCTGTGTTACCTTCTGCACTGGAGACAGGGAGAGCGTTTTATCACTCGAGTCCATCTCCATCACATGAGTCTGAAGTGGAACAGAAAAAATAAATGAAGCATTCTCAACACAGAATGATTAGATTGAAGTTATATGACTGTAGATGCCTCATAGGTTAAAGGTGCACTGTGTAACTTTTCTGGTGGGGGGCACACCAGCTGCTTGTCTCTGTGAAAAGTGCTCTCACCATGTTGAGGAAATCTGTGGTGTCTCCCAAACCAGCCACACTCTCTGTGTCGGTCATGCTCTCGGCGATACTGGCGGTCTCCTCTGAAAGAAATTATTTAGTCCCGGTTTAGTCAGATAAGGTACACTTTATTGTTTTATTGTTGACACGAATAAAGTAAGTTTGGATATTTCTTTCAAAAACAGTGAATTCCCCAGTTACACAAGACCCCACCATAATCTGAAACTATGTCACAATCAGATTCTATAACATGAACGCAGCCTAATTTATTGAGTCAATCCATTAGTGACTATGGAATAATTTAAATTTATAATATAATCGTTGAGTTAGAGTCCTCATTTAGTCCTACTGTGAACCAGTACAAGGCCTGATGTGTGACTATTTCAGTCCAAGAGATCAGGCCTAACTAATGGTAGTGTATTTTCTTGCATTTTGGGCTTTACATTTATTATTTTAAGTGAATTCTAATTGATTTGATAGATTTGTGGAGTGTGGTGAAGCTTGTACCCTGCTGCCGTGTGCCGCTCTGCACCTTTCTCTTTTCCTCTGTGGACAATCGGTGCCTCTGATTGGCTGACGGAGGCTGGAGAAGCGTCTGATTGGTGGAAAGAGGAGGCAGGAACCCAGTCGTGGTCACAGACGTGGGAAGACTTCGGAAAATAGATCCAAACTGCTCTGGCGATCTCTCCTGTAACAAAAAAAACATAGGTGAAATCCCTGGTCTAGTTCCTGGACTAGTTCCTGGTCCATTTCCTGGTCTAGTCCCTGTCCCAGTCCCTGTCCCTGTTCTAGTCTCTCTGGTCTCCTGGTGCTGTCCCTGGCTAAATCAGAATTAAACCAGGACTAACTCTAGTCAAGACTAAGTAAAAAACCAGGGACTAAACCAGGGACTAAACCAGGGACTAAACCAGGGACCAAACCAGGGACCAAACCAGGGACCAAACCAGGGACCAAACCAGGCCTGTATCAGGATTAAACCAGGGACAAAACTGGGGAAACATCACAACGTAAACAAGACCAAACAGGCACTAAACCAGGGGTAACCTGGATTAAACTAGGGACTAAACCAAGGAGTAGTTCAGGTCACAGTGATTGGTTGGAGTAGAGGATCCTCCAGACTAGACCCACCCTCTCACGGCGGCGCACCCGAGCAGAGAGGCTTCTGTTCAGGCATGAGGAGTCCGTGGTGTGGCCTAATAACTCCACATAGGGCCTCTCCAGAAAGTCCTCTGTGCTGTCGTCCTCTTCCAAACTCAGCTCCATCTCCGAGTCCTGCCTGGGCCGCGCCAGAACCACCATGTGACACCCACCGCACGACACCTACCAGAGAAAAACACAAAAAACATATCAGCTGGCCGATATTTGGACTTTTTAGCTTATCTGCCTTAAATCTCCAGCACAGGCCAATATTTTGTTTCTGTCGATCTGCTGCCTAAAAATACACACAAAGCCTTTAAAAAAACCTTTTAATAAGAAGAGAAAACTTTGAACATGTCCTGAGGTATGACAGCAGTATTTCCTGCAAAAAATACAATTCTAATTGTTAAACAGATATTATTTACGATGGGACAGTTGCATAATTATTCCACTAGCATTACAGACATATTAAATCATTTATTAGAATATTCTGACAAATTTATAGTGAATGTCCAGCGGGGTGACAGGAAAGGTCACACCGCAGGGCCTGTTAAAATGTTACATAAAAAATGTTGTTGTCTTTGTGAAAAGGTTTATTTACAATTGCTGAAGAACTGATTTGTTTTTGAAAATATTTTATTTTTATTACAAAGGTGCGCCACACCGATAGACTGTCTAAAGAAGTGGATAAGGCAAGTGTGACATCACCCATAGCACCAATTAAATTAACTTGATTTATTTAACTAATTACTTACTTAATAAACTCACCACTCCACATTCCACCAGTAAAAACAGACCACTGATAAAAACTCGTTGGAACTCACTGCTCGAATGATGAACTTGAGGAAGCGCGGACACAGCGTGGGCTTAAACTGGTTGGTGAAGTTCTCCTCTCCCAGAGCCAGCTTCCCATGTCGGCCATCTCCAAAAGTGTACAGCAAACCACTGTCTGAAAAGACACAAGAATGAGGATTAAAAACAGCGCTTGATCGTTCTAAACACTTTGTAATTAAGCATTCAAGCATTCTAATTATTCAATGCATAAAATTTGTAATGGTGTTTCACAACACAGAGGCCAGAGGCAGTTTTGCCGTCATGGTAATGCCGCTCCAACCACCATCAATCACTTACTTTCACCCCACATTTGTGCGAAAGGCAAGGTGGGTGAAGTGTATTGCCTAAGGACACAATAACTGTTTGCACTAGACTAGAGCCACTGCTGCCCTGTTATAGAATTGTAAATATATGTTATCAAAGTGTGCTGTGCTGTGACGGGAAGTTGTCTTTGAGTGGAAAAATACTGTGTCTGCTAAATCATAACTGCAACTGTGTCTACTCAAGGCCACAGCTGCAAGGCCGAGGTACGGCCTGGTACACAAAGACAGGATAAGGGAGTTAAGGCAAGGTGGGCAGAGGGGGGAACGGATATACCAAAATATGATGATCATGTATTATCTCTGTAACTGTGAAATAAAACCTGATGCAAGTGGAGATGCGGATGAGACTCTGGTGAACACAGCTCAGCGGTGCAGCTTGTCTCAGAGCTCCCTTGTACAAGTAAAATTCACTTGTCTGACCTGTGTTGTCTTTTTAAATCACTAATATATATTGTGGCAATTTATAGGTGATTTTGGGTTTTCTCCGGAGCGCGGTGCACCACCTTGACATGCCCACTGCTATTCTCGTGGTCTCCGATCCAAGTAGGACCAACACTTACAGAAATCAGACCAGATCAGGCACTGACAAGGTGGTACGGCTACATAACAAGTGTATACGGTATCAGTACCTGTGATGACAGCAGTGTGGTTCTCTCCACAGCTCACACCACAAACTCGGCCTTTCTTAAAATGTTCCACATGGCGCGGAAGTCGAGACTCGAAAATAAATGTACCATGTCCCAGCTGCCCGTACTGACCCAGGCCGAAACTGTACACGTCTTCATCTGAGAAAAAACACGCAACAACCAATTTCAAAATGTTTTTTTTTTTTCTTGTTGTTCACTAGCCCTCCCATATATCCACTCTCCCTCCTCTGTATCATATTCACTGTCCCTCCTCCTCTGTACCATAGACTCACTGTCCTCCTCTGTACCGTATACTCACTGTCCTCCTCTGTACCATAGACTCACTGTCCTCCTCTGTACCATAGACTCACTGTCCTCCTCTGTACCATAGACTCACTGTCCTCCTCTGTACCATAGACTCACTGTCCTCCTCTGTACCGTATACTCACTGTCCTCCTCTGTACCGTATACTCACTGTCCTCCTCTGTACCGTATACTCACTGTCCTCCTCTGTACCATATACTCACTGTCCTCCTCTGTACCGTATACTCACTGTCCTCCTCTGTACCATATACTCACTGTCCTCTGTACCACCTCCTCTGTACCATAGACTCACTGTCCTCCTCTGTACCATAGACTCACTGTCCTCCTCTGTACCATAGACTCACTGTCCTCCTCTGTACCATAGACTCACTGTCCTCCTCTGTACCATAGACTCACTGTCCTCCTCTGTACCGTATACTCACTGTCCTCCTCTGTACCGTATACTCACTGTCCATCTCTGTACCGTATACTCACTGTCCTCTGTACCGTATACTCACTGTCCTCCTCTGTACCGTATACTCACTGTCCTCCTCTGTACCATATACTCACTGTCCTCCTCTGTACCGTATACTCACTGTCCTCCTCTGTACCATATACTCACTGTCCTCCTCTGTACCATATACTCACTGTCCTCCTCTGTACCACCTCCTCTGTACCGTATACTCACTGTCCTCCTCTGTACCGTATACTCACTGTCCTCCTCTGTACCGTATACTCACTGTCCTCCTCTGTACCATATACTCACTGTCCTCCTCTGTACCATATACTCACTGTCCTCCTCTGTACCACCTCCTCTGTACCGTATACTCACTGTCCTCCTCTGTACCGTATACTCACTGTCCTCCTCTGTACCGTATACTCACTGTCCTCCTCTGTACCATATACTCACTGTCCTCCTCTGTACCACCTCCTTTGTACCGTATACTCACTGTCCTCCTCTGTACCGTATACTCACTGTCCTCCTCTGTACCGTATACTCACTGTCCTCCTCTGTACCGTATACTCACCTTCCTCCTCTGTACCACCTCCTCTGTACCGTATACTCACTGTCCTCCTCTGTACCGTATACTCACTGTCCTCCTCTGTACCGTATCCACTCTCCCTCCTCTGTACCGTATCCACTCTCCCTCCTCTGTACCGTATCCACTCTCCCTCCTCTGTACCGTATCCACTCTCCCTCCTCTGTACCATATCCACTCTCCCTCCTCTGTACCGTATACTCACCGTCCATCATCTGTACATGTGGTGATGTCGTAGTTACCTGTCAGGGCTACAGTATGGCCTCCTCCGCAGCACACCTGTCTCACTGGATCTGTGATGGCTTTGACTCTCTGGGGGAGTCTGTGTCCGGTCAGCTGGTCTGTGCTTAGACCCAGTTTACCACAGTCTCTCTCCCCAAACGTGTACAGGCCCCCGTCATCTGGACAAAAGACAGGCACCCCAAATGTTAATGACTTTTGAATGTATTCAGATTTTTGTCATTTTTAGTTTAATTTAGAGGTAGGTTGTCCTGTTTGCCTCCACCATTTCAAAGTGGTAGTAGTTTAGACTTGAAATCTATGAGTTTCAAGCAAAATAAAAGTAAAATCATTGCCATAACATTAAACAATTCACAAACTTGTTGTTCTATCTTTTGGATAATCCTCAAAAATGGCGTCCTGAACAGGAAAAAGTCACATAATTGAAGCCCACAAAGAGAGAATGGGATCATATGGGATCATACAACTAAACTCAAATTATCTGTCAGCAGGCTAATAAATATCTTTCATGTGATGTCATCAGCATTCCTTGGGTCTTGATTTTATATTAGATTCATTGTGGGCAGATAATAGTACATTAAAACATAATCTAATTGAAACTGCAATTTGAGTTGGCACGATTATCAATTCACAAAGGCTGAAATTATTTAGGTAATAGAATGTCCTATGCAAAGAACAAAATATTCTGTCTTTGTTGAAAAATCTTGTATCTGTAATTTAGACCAGGTTCTGAAATGCGTCAGATTCTTGAATGCTCTTGTAGTTGTTGTGATGAGGACGGAGTCTCACCTGTGATGGGGGTGGAGTCTCACCTGTGATGGGGGTGGAGTCTCACCTGTGATGAGGGTGGAGTCTCAGTCTCACCTGTGATGAGGGCGGAGTCTCACCTGTGATGGGGCGGAGTCTCACCTGTGATGGGGGTGGAGTCTCACCTGTAATGAGGGTGGAGTCTCACCTGTGATGAGGGCGGAGTGGTAGTAGCCACAGGACACCGCGCTCACTGGTTGCCCCACACACACCTCCTGAGGGGTGGAGGCGTGGCTCTGTTTGCCCAGTCCGATCTGACCCTCGGAGTTGTCGCCCCACATGAAGAGCTTCCCACTTTCTGTCAATCAAGAACACAGAACACGTAAAATGAAATAGTAAAATACTTATAATAATTGTATTGCATTGTATTTTCTAGGAAAAAGAGGCGTGTACCTGTGAGTGCAGCAGAGGTATTAGAGCCGGCAGCGAGCATTCTGATTGGTCCGTGAGAGGGGAAGTTGATTCTGTGGAAAGTGGTGTGTTCTTCACAGTCTCTGATCCCGAGCTGCCCCTCACCATTTCCACCACTCGCAAAAAGTTTCCCATCGGCTGCAGGAAAATACACAACATTTACATCCAAGAAGCCCTGGCTCTTCCAATTCACATTATATTATATATCACTGTATTAAATACAGTAACTCTGGTCCTGCTATAATACCACAAAATCTGCATAAGAAATCTAGTCCCCTCTCATTTCAATGAAACACTAGAAAGAATTTTTATGATGGTTACTAAGGGGCTGCCGCCATGTTGTTATAGAAATGTAATACTGTAAAAGTTCTACATTTATCAAAGATTGTATTAAAAATACAAAGCAGACAGACTGACCTGTGCACACAAGTGTGTGGTTCCTCCCACATGCCACCAGATGGATTCTTTCTGATTTCAGAGCTGGAAAAATAAAAATTAAGACAGCTTTACCAACTTCACAGAAAAGGGTCTGGCTGTTGCAACCCGAATCCTAATCTTAAAAACCATGTAGCTATTGTATTTACATGATCTATTTGATTAATGGATTTCCTTCGGGATAGTAAAGTATTGTCAATTTCTTCACAGTAAGATTTAGAGGAATTAGGTCATGTAATGTGTAATGAACATCAGTAGCTCATTTAAATGATTACTGCTTATTAAAGCAGCCAAATTAAGATAAGATATGCCTTTATTAGTCCCACAGTGGGGAAATTCCAGTGATTATTGATGAAAGCAACTCAATAGATGCACAACAATGCATTCCATCTTTATGGTTAAGGTTTACTTTATTGTCCTTGCAGGGAAATTTGTCCTGTGTGTATATTTTAACCCACACACAGACTCTGAACCTTCTTGCTGTGAGGTGAGTGCTTGCCAAGCATCCAGTAGTCACTATGAGGATGGATTATGTACTGCGAGTGTAAAAGGTTTTTCTATCTGAGACTCTAAAATCAGCTGCTAATGACACCTCCTTGGGCTGACAGAGTGGTTTAGGTACTAATAAAACAACAGAATGTCATTTAAAACTGACCTTTAACACACGTGGGTTTGTTCACAGTGGTTTTGGAGCCCAGGCCCAGCTGGCCCCAGTTATTACTGCCGAACACAAACAGCTTCCCATTTTCTATGGACACGTTTGGAACAAAGAACAAGCGTAAATATGTTTGAGCTAAATACACTAGGTTATGGTTGAGTGTCATAAACTAGTAATTCATGATAAACATCTTTACCAGTTATGAAGGCGGTGTGCTCATCTCCACAGGAGATTTTATGCGGGACGTCATTTTTTAACCAAAACTTACTCGGAACATTGTCTGAAAATTTGCTTTTCCCAAAAGTGAAAACTGCTCCAGACTCTGAAAACAACGGAAAATCATTTGCATGCAAAATGTTAGCACAAAATGTTACTGAAGTGTTACAAAAGTATAATGACAGAAAGAAATAAAATAACATCTTTGCCCACACTGTTCAAACGTGTAACGCAGAACTTTAATGTAACGTTAACGTTAACGTTAGCAGGCGGCTGTGGCTAAAGCTAACGGGAAAGTTAAAGCTAAACTGTTTTTTTCCATCTACAAACGACGCTGTTGAAAATGTGCTGTGGTAAAAAAAATAACTAGATTTACCGGGAATGTCGTCTTCCACCTCCCCCGCCATCGCCTTTCTCTTTAATCCGCTTTTCCTCGACTCGGGGCGTGTTGTTGTTGCTGGATCCCAACCCGGAAGAATACACTCCGTCTCCTAGGCTACGGTCGCGTCACGTGACGTTTTGAGGCGCATGTGGCCATGGGGTTTGGTTTTCTCATGGTATACCAGTGTGTAAGCTACAAAACCGTACACTGTCCAATAAAACCTACACCATCTATAAGATTTTATCCTTCCAGAGGTAAACCTTGGAATTTGAGCTGTGCAGAACATCCGCCTCCACCCTCACCCCACCATACAATCTGTCCCAGCATCACCAGTGGGTGGAACAGAATTACAAATTTAAATTGAAATGTTAAGGTAAACAAGACATTTCTCTGGTTTTCTTTCAAGTTTCGAAAGTGTTCCATTTGCCATTTTGCAACAGCTAAAGATAAATGCTTCTAAAAGTGGGGTCAGGGACATGGTCTACCTGGATGTTTTTTCCTTTAAAAAGAACATAGGCTTAGACCTGCCCTAGCTACTTGTTAAATTGAGTAATTAAGTTTATTAAAAATGCACACCAGTAGCTTAACACTTTAGCCAGCTACATTTTGCATAGTCAAATAGCATTTTGTGTTGGTGTGAAGTAATACAATCAATCATAAGCACAGAGCCATGACATTTGTTTAGACTTGTTTAATCAGTTTGATTAAAAACTGGACACTGCTTAGGAATGTGCTCATTAAAACAGTTCAGCTTTATTTGCAAACATGTTTTAATACTCTTCTCCCTCCTCTTCTCCCTCGACGCTGTCCAAGCCCACCTCTTCATAATCCTTCTCCAGAGCAGCCATGTCCTCTCTGGCCTCGGAGAACTCTCCCTCCTCCATGCCCTCTCCCACGTACCAGTGCACAAAGGCCCTCTTGGCGTACATCAGGTCAAACTTGTGGTCCAGCCGAGCCCAGGCCTCAGCGATGGCTGTGGTGTTGCTCAACATGCAGACCGCACGCTGCACTTTGGCCAGGTCTCCTCCTGGCACCACTGTGGGCGGCTGGTAGTTTATGCCGACCTTGAAGCCTGTGGGACACCAGTCCACGAACTGGATGGAGCGCTTGGTTTTGATGGTGGCAATGGCAGAGTTGACGTCTTTGGGAACAACATCTCCGCGATACAAAAGACAGCAGGCCATGTATTTACCGTGACGAGGATCACACTTGACCATCTGATTGGCTGGTTCAAAACAGGCGTTGGTGATGTCAGCAACAGTTAGCTGCTCGTGATAGGCCTTCTCTGCAGAGATGACTGGAGCGTAGGTGGCTAGAGGGAAGTGGATACGAGGGTAGGGCACCAGGTTGGTCTGAAACTCTGTCAGATCCACATTCAGAGCTCCATCGAAGCGCAGAGAGGCAGTGATGGAGGACACGATCTGCCCAATCAGCCTGTTGAGGTTGGTGTAAGTGGGACGCTCGATGTCCAGGTTCCTGCGGCAGATGTCGTAGATGGCCTCGTTGTCCACCATGAAGGCACAGTCGGAGTGCTCCAGAGTGGTGTGGGTGGTCAGGATGGAGTTGTAGGGCTCCACCACAGCAGTGGACACCTGGCAAAACAAGGGATTGTTAGGAAGAACTGGGACACAAGTATCCAGTTATGCATTCTCTTCAGATCTAATTTGGTCCTACAACTTTAAAATTAAGATTCTCCTTCAAGGCTTCTCACCTGTGGAGCTGGATAAACCGCAAACTCCAGTTTAGACTTTTTGCCGTAGTCGACTGAGAGACGCTCCATCAGCAGTGAGGTGAAGCCAGAGCCGGTGCCTCCTCCAAATGAGTGGAAGATCAGGAAGCCCTGCAGCCCTGTGCACTGGTCAGCCTGGGGAAAGGAAGTTGAAGTTAATGAAAGCACTTAATGTTTTAATACAACAGAAGGTCTGACTCATACTCACTAGTTTGCGAGTTCTGTCGAGAACGACATCAATGATCTCTTTGCCAACTGTGTAGTGCCCGCGGGCATAGTTATTGGCAGCGTCTTCCTTCCCAGAGATCAGCTGTTCAGGGTGGAATAGCTGTCGGTATGTCCCAGTGCGCACCTCATCTGAAGGCAAACATTAATCTATCATCAAATTGCCAGTTCATATATATTCATCTTTACATGTTAGTTGTGTAATTTACCTATGACAGTGGGCTCCAGGTCCACAAACACAGCTCTGGGCACATGTTTCCCTGCTCCTGTCTCACTGAAAAATGTGTTGAAAGAGTCATCTCCTCCTCCACGCGTCTTGTCACTGGGCATCTGACCGTCAGGCTGGATCCCGTGCTCCAGGCAATACAACTCCCAGCATGCATTGCCCATCTGGACTCCGGCCTGGCCGACATGCATTGAAATACACTCACGCTGGAAAGACGGGGCAAAGGTCAGTAATATTCAAAACATTTTACTGTGTCTGATACAGGAAATACAACTGGCCATGAACAACCTTCATATGTGTCATTCAACTCTATCTATGTGCAATACTGAAGACCTCTGGTACAATTCACTCATGTCACTTTACTGTTATTTATCCTGTCTGTACATAAACATAGTCATATTACTGTAAATAACATAATATACTGAAGTCACTTTACTGAGATTTACTCTGTTCATATGCTGCACTGTTACTTTTATTGTACATAATAGTTTTTTTTGGTATTTTATATTTTATATTTTTGCTCCACCGGAACAAAATTAGAGTCTATCTTTAAGTCTATTTCTAAATTATTATTATTTTTTTTTTTTTAGCCATTATCCATTATCTTGTTTTATTGCATGTTCCATTTTCCTGCTGTTCTTGAACTGTGCGTTGCAACACTGGAATTTCCCCACTGTGGGACTAATAAAGGCATATCTTATCTTATCTTATATGCTCTTAAAGTGTTGTGAATAAATTGAAATAATGGGTTGTGTCTAATGGCAAGACTTTGATAAACCAGCAAAGTATGGCAAATTTGGCGGGAAGTTCCTGTATTCAGTGTAGTCAAGTCTGTATGCGCCATTACGCACGTCACGTAAGGTTTAGCAGACCGGTTTGAGCCTGTAGTACTCCCCTCCCCAAACAGAGGCCCAGCAAATCCGTACCACACCACCAGGGAGGGGAGAAGGAGCCCAGGCCGGAAAAAGGTGCCTCCCTCCCCCATAGCAGCAAACGGCACGGCCTCTTTATCTGATGGCGCCTCTGGTTTAGGCTTAAAACTTTGAGCCCAAATACTCCAGGGGATTTTAAGACTTCTGGGACTGAGGCAGTGAACATGGCCAGATAAGGCAACCCTGAGGTTCGGGTCAACAACCAATGACATTTTAAAAACTAATTTTAACAAGTCCCTGACACCATCTTTTTACAAGTTGCACAACGTGCATTAGAAGTCCATTGTTCTTCTTGGCTTAACAAGTTAAAGTACTTGGACATATGAAACTTGACATTTGCGTAAGACTAAGCCTGGTTAGAACCATAGATGTACAAAAGAACGTGGACAGTAGAACGGTATTCACGGATTACTGCGGACTTCCTGAACTGCGTCAGCCCCAACTTGCGCAACAATGTTCTGGCTAAATACGTACGTTAAATAAGTTATTTGGACGCTCTGCGGATACTTAAGAGAAGAGGAACGTACTGTGTTCACATTTATGTTGTAAATAGGTCATTAGTACTTACCATTTTTATGACTGTTCTCCTCTACACCGACGTCAAAGAGTCTCTTGTAAAGGCAGCTCACTGTGGAGGAGAAAGGCGACGGCTTGTATTTATACCTTTAGAGCAGTGGGCGTGGCCTGTACGTCACACTCTACGCGCCTCGGCGGGAGTAAAAGTTGACGACGTCATTTTCATCTCGTGGATCATGCCGTAAAAAAACTGAAATAAAATAAATAACTGAACTGATAATATTCTTGATTATTGTTTAACTAAGATTCTGTACATTACAATATTTGAGTTAGTAAACATGCACACAGTTTGTAGCCCAACAATTTTTAAATTAACTTATAAATATGACAATACGTGCTCATAATGGCGATCTTCTGCAGTGGTCTTAGGTCTGCAGTTTCCTTTTGCCTTCCTTTTGACAAGAGTATTTATGCTTTTAGTCTTATGCCTTTTGTTACAGACAGAGGACATCACAGTGAGGGAAAAACCTGCCAGAAAGAATTACAACAGGTAACTCATAACTTTACTATTTGTAAGAAACGGTGGTAGAATGTAAAAGTCCTGGACTTAAGTTAAATTAAGTGAATTTCACAGTGGATATTTTTTTTTACTTCTACTCCATTATTTTGGTAGCCAACTAGGAAAAAAATCCAATTTGAACAGGTTCTTTGAAATGCATTTAAACATGGAACTTGGCAGGTGTCATGATTCTAATCTCACAAATCACATTAACACATCTGGAGTACTCGGATAGTCATAACACTGCATTTATACAGCTAGGAAGAAGAAGCATTCGACTGCACTGGGCAAAGATCAACTCACTTGTGTTGTTTCATTGTTTTTGTCTGTTAAAATCAATTACTAATACTTTTATTAGCAATTATAGCTACAAAGTCTTATTGCTAATGAAAAATTGGATTGTACACAGAGTTATGAGTGTGTGTAAACGTAGTGACTGCAGTATCCACAGTGCATGAAATTTAGGTGCTTATAATTATCATAGACAAGGCACAGTGAGGGACATAGATTTTATACTTATTTTAATATATTTATTTTGTTGTTATACGTTGTGCATCTTCAAAAGTTTGTGTTATTCAAACATATTACTGACACACTAAAACTCCTCTCCCTCCTCCTCCTCTTCTCCCTCGATGCTGTCCATCCCCACCTCTTCATAATCCTTCTCCAGAGCAGCCATGTCCTCTCTGGCCTCGGAGAACTCTCCCTCCTCCATGCCCTCTCCCACGTACCAGTGCACAAAGGCCCTCTTGGCGTACATCAGGTCAAACTTGTGGTCCAGTCGAGCCCAGGCCTCAGCGATGGCTGTGGTGTTGCTCAACATGCAGACCGCACGCTGCACTTTGGCCAGGTCTCCTCCTGGCACCACTGTGGGCGGCTGGTAGTTTATGCCGACCTTGAAGCCTGTGGGACACCAGTCCACGAACTGGATGGTGCGCTTGGTTTTGATGGTGGCAATGGCAGAGTTGACGTCTTTGGGAACAACATCTCCACGAAATAACAAACAGCAGGCCATGTATTTACCGTGACGGGGATCACACTTGACCATCTGATTGGCTGGTTCAAAGCAGGCGTTAGTTATCTCAGCCACAGTTAGCTGCTCGTGATAGGCCTTCTCTGCAGAGATGACTGGAGCATAGGTGGCTAGAGGGAAATGGATACGAGGGTAGGGCACCAGGTTGGTCTGAAACTCTGTCAGATCCACATTCAGAGCTCCATCGAAGCGCAGAGAGGCAGTGATGGAGGACACGATCTGCCCAATCAGCCTGTTGAGGTTGGTGTAAGTGGGACGCTCGATGTCCAGGTTCCTGCAGCAGATGTCGTAGATGGCCTCGTTGTCAAACAGGAAGGCACAGTCTGAGTAGTCTTGAGAGAAGTGAGTGGTCAGAACTGAGTTGTAGGGTTCCACCACAACTGGGGACACCTGGGAGAGGGGTGTGCATCATTACTAAAGTGATAACAACACTGCTGTTGTGGTCACAAAAGGTGCCTTGTACCAAATCCCCACCTGTGGAGATGGGTAAATTGTAAACTCCAGTTTGGGCTTCTTGCCGTAGTCGACCGTGAGACGCTCCATTAACCGAGCGGTGAGCCCAGAGCCGGTGCCTCCTCCAAGAGCACGGAAGATCAGGAAGCCCTGCAGCCCTGTGCACTGGTCAGCCTTTAAATTCATTAAAAGAGACATTTTTTAAATATCTTTACTATGTTTGTTTCTATGTTGCTGCTGCCAAACCCTGAATTTCCTTCCTTCAATAAAGTATCTATCTATTTATCAATCTATATTGTTTATGAACATTTCTGTAAGAGTGTTTCCTCATTATCTGCTGACTCAGTTATTTTACTCTAAAATCACTGACTTGTTTTCAGATTCTGTCCAGGACGGAGTCAACGATCCCTCTGCCGATGGTGTAGCGTCCACGGCCGAAGTTATTGGCTGCTCCCTCCTTTCCGTTTATGAGCTGATCTGGATGGAACAGACGCCGGAATGTCCCAGCGCGCACCTCATCTGCAGGGGAGTGTTAAAAGGCACACTACGTAACTTTTCTCATAAAAGGTACAAATACTGTCCCTGTGGAGATTTCATTGCTTTGCCTGGAATGTTCCACGGTATGGCAATGAACTTCTCATTCTTCAGGGACACAAGCAGGTGGCGACAGGTGAGAAATGTGGAAAGGCGAGCCTGCTCACAAAAATGTTTTTCAAGGTTTTAAGCAATAAAAACACGTGTAATGTAATAAATGATAGAAGTTCCAGACAAAAAAATTGCAGATGTGGAGACAAGCTTTAGACTGACCCCCAGAAAGAACAGTGCACCTGAAATACATATTTAAGGGCCTATATTACACAAAGTTGACTCTTGTGAGTGTTAAACCATGTTATAAAGTCAAAAACATACCTGAAGATGCATTTTGTTTTATTCACACGTTAGAGTAAACCTGTGTTATTTAGTCAAATGAACTTCTACCATTTCCCTTTAGTTCAGTAGAGAATGGCAAGTCCTGGGGTTGAAGTCATCCAGTGATTCTGTTGAAGGTGTGTGTAGTTTAAAAATACAGTGGAGCACCTTTATTATCTCATGACATCACAAGGTAGAACAGAGTGTTTTCTGTTGGTGATAAGTACTTCTAAATCTGCAGGGTTTGTGTGTTAAACATGTGTGAATGAAACAAAACACAACTCCAGGTATTTCTGTGTTGCGTAACAGTAAACAACATTATAATTTGGTCCCTTTAAACTGTGTATTTACCCCGGACAGTGGGCTCCAGGTCCACAAACACCTTCTCCTTCACACTTCTCCTGTCTCACTGAAAAATGTGTTGAATGAATCCTCTCCTCCTCCGATGGTCCTGTCACTGGGCATCTGACCGTCAGGCTGGATCTCGTGCTCCAGGCAATACAACTCCCAGCATGCATTGCCGACCTGGACTCCAGCTTGGCCCACGTGGATAGAGATAATCTCACTCTGTAACAAATATTCACGTACATTGTACTTCCTGGTTGGACGTGGGCAGCAGATATAACAGGCACATGTAGAAACCATAACTTTAACAAGGCTGAGGATTTGTCTATGCTGCACTCAGATTAGACTAATAAAAATAAATGACAACACACTTTATTATTTAGTTAAATTAACATTTAATCTGCCAGAAAAATGCCTTCCTTGCATAATTTGGTTGGAGTTTTTGTTGTTAATGACATAGGCAGAGGTATTCCATTTTAGAACGCAGTACTATCCTTCCTGTATTTTTGTACTTTACTTATCAGTTTTTTCCCCACACAAAGCCATTTAACTGATGTAAAACTATGATAAATATGGACCACAGGTACTATACCACCAAACCAGGTTACACTCTCCCAGTGTTGTTGTTGTTGTTGTAAAGTATTTTCAAAAATAATGCAGTACGATCCCAGGCTCATTAAATTGTAAGATTACAGTAACTGATTTACACCCAGAAATAGAGTGGGACAATATGAGATTTTAAAATTAATCACAAAAATGTTTTGCAATATGAACATAAACAAAACAGACCATTTAGTGCCATTTAACTTGAATAGTCACATTTTTTTGCTCCAAAGTCTGAACTCTTCTCCAAACCACTTGTTTTTACTGACTGTTGGCTGTAGACCTTAGTATTAAAATGACCCAAGAATATCACTGACAATTACAAATGACTCAATCTTAATTTAAATGTTATAAACTAGTGCTGCAGATTTCCATCAGCTGTCAGTGGTCTCTGTTCAAACTCACCATCGTGTGGCCTGAGTTCCTCTGGATGTGGTGAGGTCAGCTGTTTGAGGTCAGCTGTACGGTTCATCCAGTGTGAGACCAGTGCAGAAACGTGTGGCTTTAGGAGGGGGCGCTCACTGCAGGCAGAAACTCACCTGGTGGAATTACTAGTTGAGGAGGTCGAACCACATAATTTTACTTTTTGTAGGGAACCTCCCCCAGTAACTTTTCTCCAAACACAATGAACAATATTCACATTGCAGATTTAAGTGTGTATCACAGGAAAAGGCACAGTCAGAGACCAGATTTATTAATATTAATATAATTTGGTGTTGTACATTCAAATCTGTGCTACAGCAACATGGTACAGAGAACAAACTCCAGAGATGCTCTAGTACTCGTCTCCCTCCTCCTCCCCTTCTCCCTCGATGCTGTCCATCCCCACCTCTTCATAATCCTTCTCCAGAGCAGCCATGTCCTCTCTGGCCTCGGAGAACTCTCCCTCCTCCATGCCCTCTCCCACGTACCAGTGCACAAAGGCCCTCTTGGCGTACATCAGGTCAAACTTGTGGTCCAGCCGAGCCCAGGCCTCAGCGATGGCTGTGGTGTTGCTCAACATGCAGACCGCACGCTGCACTTTGGCCAGGTCTCCTCCTGGCACCACTGTGGGCGGCTGGTAGTTTATGCCGACCTTGAAGCCTGTGGGACACCAGTCCACGAACTGGATGGTGCGCTTGGTTTTGATGGTGGCAATGGCAGAGTTGACGTCTTTAGGAACAACATCTCCACGAAATAACAAACAGCAGGCCATGTATTTACCGTGACGGGGATCACACTTGACCATCTGATTGGCTGGTTCAAAACAGGCGTTGGTTATCTCTGCCACAGACAGCTGCTCGTGATAGGCCTTCTCTGCAGAGATGACTGGAGCGTAGGTGGCTAGAGGGAAGTGGATGCGAGGGTAGGGCACCAGGTTGGTCTGAAACTCTGTCAGATCCACGTTCAGAGCTCCATCGAAGCGCAGAGAGGCAGTGATGGAGGACACGATCTGCCCAATCAGCCTGTTGAGGTTGGTGTAAGTGGGACGCTCAATGTCCAGGTTCCTGCGGCAGATGTCGTAGATGGCCTCGTTGTCCACCATGAAGGCACAGTCGGAGTGCTCCAGAGTGGTGTGGGTGGTCAGGATGGAGTTGTAGGGCTCCACCACAGCAGTGGACACCTGAGAGAGGGAGGCATCGTTACTAATACGAGATTACTGCTGTGGTCACGGCACTAAACCTGTTTTTGTATTGTCTGTTGTACCTGTGGAGCTGGGTAAATCGCAAACTCCAGTTTAGACTTTTTGCCGTAGTCGACTGAGAGACGCTCCATCAGCAGTGAGGTGAAGCCAGAGCCGGTGCCTCCTCCAAATGAGTGGAAGATCAGGAAGCCCTGCAGCCCTGTGCACTGGTCAGCCTGGTGACATGAATAAAAATATTAGACAGACAGACATTACCCACATGAATGGTTCATGTTGTTTCAATGATGATGATGTCACATAAACATTAAAACTAAATGTAAACCATTATTTTGAGACGAATTTCAATAGAACAAATACTGATGGTATGGCTGGAGGTTCATAAAAACGCAAGATTAACACATATGTTAAAAATATGGTTCTTTATGGCATAACCCTAGAATCAAAACAGCCAATTGGGCTCAGTGGTTACGGAAATGTACTGGGAGGACTGGCAATTTATTTCAAAGAAGAAAACTACAATTGCGTGTTCACTATTGGCACATCTTCAGAGGAGTAATTGAAAGCACACTGGTCTCCCACACTAGTGAAAGTGACTGACCAGTTTTCGGATGCGGTCCAGCACCAGGTCGATGATCTCTTTGCCGATGGTGTAGTGTCCGCGTGCGTAGTTATTGGCTGCGTCCTCCTTCCCTGTGATGAGCTGCTCAGGGTGGAACAGCTGCCGGTATGTCCCAGTGCGCACCTCATCTGTCAGGGAAGAGGAAACGGATTAAGAACAGTTTCAAATGACTGTAAGAGTGGACTGAAAAAGGAGAGCCAAGTTTTGCAGTTGATGATGATCTGTCTCTGATGCTGCGTCCACTGTGGGGTAAAAAAAACAAACTGTGGACAGGCATTTTAGAGAAGCAGCAACTTATAGCAAGAGGAAGTTGAAGAAGCTAATTCTGGCGAGTTCTTAGAGTCTGTGTGGAAACCATGTCATACAAAATGTCCGACACGACCTGGAGAGAATTCTCATTGGAAACGTTGGTTCTTAGGTAATATTATATCTTTTTGTATGTGATTATACGTTCTTAACTCTGTTCTGCCAGTGTATTCTCACAGGAGACCTGCAGGGGGAGCTGTATCACTATCACTATGTTATTTAGTTCTGCTTTAAAGCTCTAAGTCTGAGCTCACTGTCAGACAGCAGTGGTCGAGAATACAACAGGGGCGGGTTGGCCAGGCTAATTACACATGGTAAATTTAAAGGTCAGAAATCCTGGATAATCTAGTCTAACTAATATATACTTTTTTTCTTTAGCGTTGGTCATTTGTTTACATTAAGAAGTTATGGCGGGGGGCTGTGTTTTTATCACATGACTGTCAAAGACCTGACCACAGCTCAGAGTTCTTCTTCTTCTGTTCTCACCGATGACAGTGGGCTCCAGGTCCACAAACACAGCTCTGGGCACGTGTTTCCCTGCTCCCGTCTCACTGAAAAATGTGTTGAACGAATCATCTCCACCTCCGATGGTCTTGTCACTGGGCATCTGACCGTCAGGCTGGATCCCATGCTCCAGGCAATACAACTCCCAGCATGCATTGCCGATCTGAGAGCCGGCCTGGCCCACGTGCACAGAGATACATTCACGCTGTGGGAGAACAAAATAAAAAGGTTTAAATCCAAATCAGTGGAAAAACAAGTCTGTGAGCTGTCTGCTGTTGCACAGTCTACCAAACAATGGATATCCAGAATAATTACAACTTCACACCCCAGTGAATTTCCTGTTCACTAATTAATAAACCAAAGGATATTTAAAATGTTAATTCCTGTCTGGAGATAGTGTCCACACAAAAGTACTATATGCACCTTATTCCTCCATGCCCATTTTCACTTCTTACTGCTGCTGTGTCTGATTTCTAATTAAAGCACTTCATTTGGCCTGATAATGCCTGTTGTATAAAGTATAAATGATATAAACAATCATGAAGCAATTTGTGAAGAAAAGTTGAAAAATATGCTGAAAATTAGAGGAAGTAGAGAGTCCCGCACTGATGTCACACTGGGAGAATTATGCAGGTACAATTTACACAAGAAACACATTTTTCTAACATGATTTCAGCAAAATAAATTATTTCTTATATTTCTATTTGTCAAATAATAATGTCTGTGTACATTAGAGGAGTTTTGGCCTCGTGTAATTCATGGTTGCTATGGAAACAGTTATGAAATTCCCTAATGTGATGTCATGATGTCATGTCATTTTGTAAAATCTAAGCGGGAATTCAGATATTAGCACATACCTCCAAAATGCCTGTGAACTCTTGATATTTTAATTTTTGAATTGATATTTTAATCTTTTTTATGGGAAAGCACGAAAGCTCAACTCTGTCTGAAGTTCTGTTACTCAAGACTGTAATCTGAGCTTTACACGACACAGTCTGTTCGGCCAGAGCTGATTTACCTGAACTGCAACAGGTAAAGTGATTTGTGCACAGAATTAAGTCTTTCACACTTAAACATACAGTTAGTCCCTCTCACCTTTTTGTTGAAAAACTCCTAAACAGGACCGTGAACGCTTGAGACTCGTAAAAATTTGTTGTTTAAATCTATTTTGTATTTTTGCTTGAGTTTTCAGACGAGCTTAAAATTTCTCATATTTCTGTTTGGTAATGCGTGCATTGCGTCACCATGGTAACAACTGAACATTCCGCCACATGTAGAAAACCCCCGGCGTGATGTCAGAGCAAAGTATGAATACCTCTGTCCTTCGTCATTTGTTTAGATTAGCAAAATATTCAAAATGGCTGAGGTGCCTTTTGTTTCCTGACCGAGGTTGACCAAGGTTGAACTTTCGCAAGCCTTAACCTTCAACTTAATGTAACTTAACTTCATTTACATTTTTGTCATTCTTTAAGTTGTTATAATACAGGATTTTGAGATGAGTTCTGTGACCATTCTGTTTATTTAGCAGAATGTATTCAGCACAACTTGTTCGTTTTAGTTAGATTCACTACATAATTTTACAGGCAATGTGAGCGCAAAGACTTACCATGTTGAAGTAGTAGTATTAGTAGTAGTAGTAGTAGTAGTATTTGCTTGTTCGGAGCTGGCAGAGTGGTGGAGAGAGTGCAGGTCTCTGGGTCTTGTGCTTTATAAACCAGGACATCGCTACGGCAACGGCGTCTCTAGTAACTGGATCCCCACTGATTAACAAACAACAGATCAGTCATCAACCAAACGGAGGAGGGAGAGTTCACAATGTCACACCAAATACACAGCATTAAAGTGAAAATCAGATTTCACTGTACAGTCCAGAGTTATGTGAAGAGAACACAACATTCTTTACTCCTGTTCTCTGCTCAGAGGCCGACGTAGAAGATGTTTTCACTGAGGGCTGCATCCTCAATAATAAATGAAGCTGGACATACAGTATCTCAGAGTCAAATGTGAGACTGTTTGCTTCTGTTTGGTCATTTCTACGGTCTGCCAAACTTTATTTAAAGGTGCAATGTGTAACTTTTTGGTTGGGAGTCCGTCACCTGCTTGTTTCTATGGATACGCCACTGCTCTGCCTTTAATGTCATTCCACAGTGTGACATTAAACAGCTCTACTTTACATTTATAAAATTACAGGTGGTTTTAGAGCTCAATTCTGACTGTGAACGGGGTCGCCTCTCCACAGATCTGACCTGTAACTTGGTCTGGTTTGGTCTCCATGAAGATAGAAAGGTTTAATGCCATACTGTGGAACATTCCAGACAAAACAATAACATCTCCATGGAGAAAAGCGTTTGATGGACCCTCCACCTCAGAAACATTCCAAAGTGAATTAAGAGCTTTAAATAAATGATCTGTGATTCGATAATTTGTTGTTGATCCCAGTGAAACAGTTGGATTTTAATGGAGAAGGTTAAAAACATTTAGTTTTGTTGTACTTTCTACATGTACCTAATAATATATTTTTTGGGGCTTAAACCGGAGAAGGTCTGTGTGCGGGGTGAGGCTTGAGTTACAGACCAGAGGAGACAAGCAGAGGAGACAAGCAGAGGAGACGAGCAGAGGAGACGAACAAAGGACACGAGCAGAGGACATGAGCAGAGGACACGAGCAGAGGAGACGAGCAGAGGACATGAGCAGAGGAGACGAGCAGAGGAGACGAGCAAAGGACACGAGCAGAGGAGACGACCAGAGGAGACGAGCAGAGGAGACGAGCAGAGGACACGAGCAGAGGAGACGAGCAGAGGAGATGAGCAGAGGACACGAGCAGAGGACATGAGCAGAGGAGACGAGCAGAGGAGATGAGCAGAGGACACGAGCAGAGGACATGAGCAGAGGAGACGAGCAGAGGAGACGAGCAGAGGAGACGAGCAGAGGACACGAGCAAAGGAGACAAGCAGAGGACACAAGCAGAGGAGACGAGCAGAGGAGACGAGCAAAGGACACGAGCAGAGGACATGAGCAGAGGAGACGAGCAGAGGAGACGAGCAGAGGACACGAGCAGAGGACACGAGCAGAGGACACGAGCACATCTGAGACACACAGGTGAGACAGGTGAGACTCACACCTGAGCAGCCATGCATCACTAACATACAATAAAACAAGAGCCTGTCCACGTTTAAACGGATCTTCACATCACTGCGCTCAGAAAAGAAAATGGAAATGTGACCACCACAAAAGAAAAAATAATGGTCAGGTTATTTTTTATCTTTTATCGAATGGAAGAAATGAAGTCTTATTGTGCGTTTCCTGCTTTTCAAAGGCCGATCTCATCAGAAATCAGAGGCTGGGCCTGGTCAGTACTTGGGTGGGGGACCAGTGGGAATACCAAGGTCCACAGGGGGCGCCAGTGGCTTTGGTGGGCTGGCAGCCTCACTTCTAGCAGTCTGCCCCAGGGCAGCTGTGGCTCCAGAGTGTGGAGAGAATGAGGAATGCTCTGTAAAGTGTGAGTGACTCAAGATAAAAGCAAATTAACTCCTGATCTCTGGACGAGCTCATGAACGCAGCATAAGAATCCAAAGGAACAAAAGTCCATCTTTGTTTCTGATCACCTTGGCGATTATCTCTGTGGAGCTTTGAGTTAATTATTGTTTAAAGAACAGTCCCTGTTGCCGTGGAGACGACAGGACAATGGGCAGAGTGATAACACAAGAAATCCAGTCATCCAAAAACACTGGGGCCTGTTCATGTCAGTTCTCTTTGAAGAATTTTAATAAACACGATAAAACACACCCCTTACCCCGAGATGTCGGTGTGTGTCCTGGTCGAGCTCCAGAAGAACCACCATTATTTATTTATACATTCAAATATGAACTTTATGTATATGATGTTATGTATATGATGTTATGTATATGATGTTATGTATAGGATGTATATGCTGCAGAACTGTGGACATGAAGACTGGAGCTTTGTTCAGCAGCAAGAACATGAGTTTTAGAGCCATGTGAGCTGCACCTGCCGTCTCTCCTTACAGTTATTACACTAACAGATACACAGAGCTCCAGTGTTACTGTCATGGTGTACTAATACTGCATACACATACTCTGTGTACTCTGCACACATACGCGCGCGCGCACACACACACACACACACACACACACACACACGCCACGCACACACACACGCCACGCACACACACACACACACACACACACACACACACACACACACACAATGATTGTAGAGTTGTGTTCTCAGTGTTCTGTCTTTGCTGATGCACTAGTTGAATTGACTGGGGCTATGCACATAAAAACACTGAAAATACGAACAGTGCAGAAACCGTTTGGCAATAAAACCTGATCTTTGAGTAGGTCTATTGATCATTTGCAGTTACTGAACAATGGGGGTTTTCTACATGGATGTCTATGGTGGAATATTAAGCATTTATCAATCCACACAGCAAGGCTGAGTCAAAGTTGGATTTAAAACGCACATTTTCAGGGGCCTGTGATCAATACGAGCGTTCATGGTCCTGTTTAGGAGTTTGATTTTGAACTAAAAAGTGAGTGAAAAACTGTTGGCTAATATTAGCTCGCGTGTGGCTGTAATTCGATGTGTGAAAGACCTGATTATGTGCACAAATCAGATCACCTGTTGTAGTTTTCGTCAGCTCTTTCAGGTCAGATTGTGTTAAAACAAAGCTCAGATTAAAGTTTAACTTGAGTAACCGATCTTCAGACAGAGCAGTGCCTACAGTTAGCTTCAGACCCCCAGAGAATATTGATGGCATCAGCTGTAGCAAGCAGACAAGCAGATCTGAACATACCACAAAAAAAACAACACCTTTCTATAGTTTTTTATCAGTATTTTTTATTAACTTTGATTGAAACCAACATTGTCTTGATCATCACAGACACAGTGTAAAAATCTCTCTTCAAAACAATCTTTGGACGATTCTTTCATTTAAAAACAATTCAATCCGAGTCACGATTCAACAGCAACTTTGGCTTTGCTGCTTGAGGAAGGCCATGAGAAGATCTCCTCCCACCACGAGGACTTCCAGGTATAAATATGGAGTTAGAATAAAATAATAACCGTCTGTTTCCAGTGTGTTTCTATGTGTCGCTGTGTAGCTGGGAGCATTAGAGCCGGACAAAAACAAATACAAAAAGAACATTTCCGCGGGATTATTTAGCTTTTACATTTTGATGACAATAAATCATAAAAATTAGACCCCAAACTTTCCTTGAATGGACTAAAACTTAAACCAGGAATAAACCCAGTCTAAACTAGGACTAAACCAGGACTAACCCAAGATTAAAAAGGAAATTTCATCAGAATGACTAAACCGGGAAGTGGTACTACACCAGATCTAAACCAAGACTGAGGACTAAACCAGGACTCAATCAGGACAAGAACATGATTAGATCCTGAATAGAGGAACCAGGCCGATCCAAACCTAAACCAGGTCTGTCCAAGGTTTAACCAGGTCTAAACCGGGACTAAACTAAACCATATTAAACCAGATCTAAAACAAGATAAAATATATAAGGATTTGAACTAGAACTATTTTAACCAATATTGAGTAAAAACTATTGAAATAAAAGTAACTCTGCTTGAGGACAGTTCTTGAAGTGAATCCAGAGTTTTACAGCAGAGACAGTCCAGGTCTAGACCGGGTCTAGGCCAGGACTAGACCAGGACTTCGACCCAGGCTCAGACTTTGGTGGTGAAGTTCTCGGGGAAGACTCCTTTTCCTGTTAAGTCCTTTTTCTGGACCCACTGAGACTCCTTCAGACCCAAGAGCCAACCGTCATCCTAAAGACCAAACCACAGACCGCCTGGTTAGAGGGACGTGGGCTTTAAGTGGATAAAGAAATGTACTTAAATATTTTCTGTTCTAATGTCGTTTCCTCGTCACAAACACCTGCAGTTGTGTTTGTTTCATTCACATGTTTAACACACAAACCTGCACATTTAACACAAGTTTTTCTCTCAAACTGAAAACACTCTGGTCCACCTTGTGACATCACAAGGTGATACAGGAAGTGCTCCACTGTGTTTTTAAACCCCACACATCTTCACTAGAATCATTTGGATCATTTGAACCCTAGAATTTCCGATCTCTACTGAACTAAAGGTAAAAGGAAAAAAGGAGCTGTTCACTTGAAAACTACCATTTGATGACATCACAAGGTGGAACAGAGCGTTTGGAGCTTTGGAGATGTAGACAGACTAATAATAAAGAGTTCCTAAAACATGTGAATGAAACAAACACAACTCCAGGTCTGTTTTTGAGAAGGAAACAACATTAGAACACGACTTAAACCTTAAAGAGTCAATTATCTGTAGTAATTTCCATCTTTTCCAGTGCATCCTGTTTGTCTCCATGGATACATTCATATATTGTTTGGCATTAAACTTAGTTCCATTGAGACAGACCAGGCAAAGTTACAAGTCAGATCTGTGCAGAGGTAACCCTGCTCACAGTAAGAATGCATGTTTTTCAGTGGATTTCTGAGCGATAAAACAGATGTAAATGTGAGACAGATAAGTTAAACGTTATACTGTGGAACATTCCGGGCAAAGCAATAATACCCCCATCAGAAAAGTGACTTGGTGCAGTTTTAATGTAGAATCAGGACTAAACTGGACTCAGACCTGTTCGTCGGGGTTATCAAAGGCCAAGACCAAAACCATGTCTCCAATTTTGAGCTCCAACTCATCTCCATCAGTCGCTGCATAGTCATGAACCGCCTTCACCTGAAAACACACAATTCTGATAAGTCCTGGTTTAGTCTGAGTTTAGTCTGGGTTTAGTCCTGGTTTAGTCTTGGTTTAGTCCTGGTTTAGTCTGGGTTTAGTCTGGGTTTAGTCCATATATTTGGCGCTTCTATAATTTTGGTCTCACCTTGTAGAGAAATCCTGGGGGCATTTCACCGTCTGAACCATTTGTCACGGCGCCCTGGAAACAAAATGTGAAACTGTTTATGACACAAGCAGCAGGTTCTGTTTACTCAACCCAAGAAAGAAAAGTCCAGATGCCCAACCAGCCTACAAACTGTTACTGTAGAATACGCTTTTTGGGGAAGTGTCTTGCTCAGGGACACAGCAAGAAGAACCACCAACTCTTTCATTCAGGCGAAACGTTCAAACTACTACACCACCTGTATAAGCAACTTCATTTGTCCAAATACTACAAAAATAAGAATTAAAAAATAAAATAAAATGAAATAAAAAGGCTTTGTTCCATTCATACTCGACTCCAGTCTAGTCTGTGGAAGTACCTGGTCTTGGTTCCAGGTGGGCTCAGTGTAACTCTGAGGACTTTGGCCCCAGTCCGGATTTGAGTAGTCCGGGTTTGTGTAGTCCGGATTTGTGTAGTCCGGGTTTACGTAGTCCGGGTTTTGGTCCCAGCTCTGAGGATCTTCGGTGGTCTGGGGATCTGTTTGGCCATAATCCTGATCTGCAGACTCATGCTACAGGGTCCAGGGTCAGATTAGGGATCATTTGGGGATAATTTAGGGATAATTTAGGGATAATTTGGGGGTTGGGTGGTTTACAGGATGGATTTGGGTTTGATAAATGGGATAAAAGACAAAATTTTAGAAATACACTGAACGAACGCTGACCACAAATTTAAATAGTGTTTATTATTTAGGTTCTATAATGTCCTCTTTGAGAACTAAATGTCCTTGAGTGTCAGATGCCCTCCCTGTGTGTCCATAGGGTCTTATTCAGTGTAAAAACATTTAAACCTGTAATTCAAACATCTACAAACACGTTCTGAAATACGTGGGATTCTTGTGATTTCTACGGAGTTTTCTTACCCAAGCGTCCCATGAAGGAGCCTTCCATTTGGCAGCAAAAAATGAGTGAAACATGAACATGTAAACAGTAGTAGTAGTAAAGTAAAGAGTAAAGTACCGATAAAAGTGTGTTAAAAATGAGTAAATCCAGAAGAGCAGCGTGGTCCAAATGTTTCTGTCTTATTTCCGTTAGACAAAAGCTTCTCAAGTTCAACAGGACTAACCAGAAAACACAAGAGGAAAGAACTAGACCTGCAGTTTGTCAAAACATGCTTCAAAAACAGATTTAAGGGACAGTGTGTAATTTCATAAACCTTCCTATCTGTGTCCCCAAACACAAGGCAAACATAAACATAAAGTAAACCTAAAATGTCTCTCTGATCTGAACGGTCACTCCCTAAACCCCAGAGTCAGTGCTAGTGCAGCCTCTGCAGCTCAGGGAGGGAATTCTGGAGGTTCTGAGCTTCACACGAGGCCTGGTCTGTCCATACACTGAGACTGAGACACACTTGGACGTGATTGTGTTACATTTACACCAGTGAGAGCGCTGGCTACACACTGGTATTTTAAACCCCCAGATTTTAATGACATGGATTGTGTTTTGTGGCATAGCAGTGTTTATCTCTTTATATCTCAGTAATTACTGGGGTTATACACATGAAACAAACACTGCTACAAAGTTCAACGTCTTCTCCAGAAATGTAACTCACGACTCTGCACACGTGTCATGACCCCTCGACGCCCTACACCATCCTGCAGCACTTACAATGATCCTTTTAAAACATCCTCGATAAGCACAGGAGGAAAATCACAACATGCAGGTTAAAAAGCAGGAAACACGCCATATAACAACACACTGTCGCCATGACGACGGTCGTTAGGGCCCACCTGAGGCGCAGGTGTGACGGGCTGCCACACCTGCGCGTCCCAGTTCAGCAGATCCACCCATGTTTCGCTGGACTACACAGTGACAGGGCTAATTACTCATTAAACACCAGTTAGCGATGCTACAGCTGTAATCCCTGATACTCTCAGGACTAACCTGGGAGCTGGGGTTGATGGACGCCTCATCGTCCAATGGGCTGTCTCCTCTCGGCTCGGAGGCGGGGCTTAGAGGGGGGCGAGTGGGAGGAGCTCGGGGCCGCTGTGTTAGAACCATTTATACCACAGTAACATGCAGCGTGCAGCAAGACGTAGGCACACGAGTATTAGTATTAGTACAGTATTATTTATCTCCATGGAGTCTTATTCTGTGTAAAAGCTGCTGATCCTGTACTTTAAACTACAAACTGCAAACATGTTCTGAAACAGATGGGATTCTTGTAGTTTTACCTTCGGTGCTGAACTGGCTGATTCACTGTGGTTGGACTCCTCACTGAAAAAGAAAAAAAAAATCAAAATCAGAAAGGGTTGCGATGTCCCGGTTTGTCCACAAGAGGGAGACAGCACTGCAACAACCAGACCAAGCAAATCTACAGGCCCACTGCAAAAACAAATAAAATGTTAGTAACTAGAGACATTTCACAGAATAACATTTCAAATCTTTGTCCCATTAATGTTATTTACACTTCATCTTTCTTCAAACCAAATCCCATGCAGTTTTCTGAAAGCAGAGGTGGAAGAAGTAGCTTTTTGAAGAAATTGTACTTCTCAGAATAGTTTTCAAACACCGTATTTCACATTTGTGTTTCTTGCAGCTCCTTCAGATCTGATTTAGTTTGTCTCGTTTTTGTGGAAATACCAGATTTTGTGACTTTAATTAATGTTTTGTTTATCTAATTACATTTCAAATCATATATCAGATGTTAAGTCCACACAGTTACACTTGCAGTTACTCTTGGAACACTGTACTTCTACTTGAGTAACATTATTTTAAAGTAATTGAGTATATTTTTGGCGACTGTTCCACCTCTGCTCGTAGTTTATCAGAGCACACGGGTTTCTCTCTCTGCCGTTACCTCTTCACAGCCTCGTGCTTCTTCTCTCCCTTTCTGCAGTGGATAGTCACGTCATTATAACACACTTTATTTCTTTATTTCGTTCTTTTTTTAACCAATAATATAAACATTTTAATATAAAAACGGGGACGTACTTGAGCTCTCGCTGCTCCTCCAGTTTGGTCATGATGTCGTTCAGGTTTTCACTCAACTGTGGAGAAGAACATTATACTGATTATGATGCTAATTAAATATTATCAGGTGTTATGATAATGCTAAGTTCAATACAATCTAACCTGGACTAATCTAGAACTAAACCAGGTCTAAACCAGGTCTAAACCAGGACTATTCCAGTTCTTCATCAGGACCAAACCGACTTCTCCAAGTCTAAACCTGGACTGAGCTGAGAACTATTGTAGGTCTAAACCAGAACTATATCTGAAGTCAACCAGGACCTGCTCAGGTCTAGACAAAGACTGAACCCGGACTAAAGCAGGACTAAAGCAGGACTAAACCAGGATTAAAGCAGGACTAAAGCAGGACTAAAGCAGGACTAAAGCAGGACTAAACCCAGACTAAACCAGGACTCAGGACTAAAGCAGGTCTTACCTTGCTCATCTCTCGGTGGAACTTCTCCTGGTTTTTGGCCATGGTCTGGAATGTGTTCACGTACACGCCAACACGGCTACGAACAGACAAGGTTTGAATTCAGAAATGTAATAATCTGTGCAAAAGTTCACTTCAAAATAAACAGAACTACGGCAGTAAAAAGATGAACACAAGTCATTTCTGATTAGTCCTGGTGTAGTTTAGATCTGGTCTGTCTGGCGTTATCATGATGTAGTCCTGCTTTTCACCTATAGTCCTGATCATCATAGTTTTGTACTAGTTTAGACCTGTTTTACTCCTGGTTTAGTCCTGGCTTTGACCTGGTTTAGTTGTGGTTTAATCCTGATTTAGTCCTAGTTCAGTCCTGGACAGCGCCCCCTGCTGGCTCTGACCTGTCCCACAGCACCGGGAGCTCGTCCTGAAGCTCCACATTCAGCTCCTCAAAGATCTTCTGAGCCCTCCCCAACTCCTCCTCTGCCTGAAGGAGAGAGAAAGGACAGAGAAGGAAAGAAGGAAAGAAGGAGGAGAGACAGAGGGAGAGAAAGAGGGAGAGAGGAGAGAGAAGAGATAGAGGAGAGACAGAGGAGAGGAAGGGAGGAGAGATAGAGGAGAGATAGAGGAGAGACAGAGGAGAGAGGGATTAATACATGTAAACAGTGAGTTTGTATGAGAGAAATGTGAGTAAAACACTGCAAACAAACTCAACCTCAGGCTTTAATCAAACAGTGAGGATGCACTCAGCACATTCAGCACTATTAGTCCTGGTTTTAGTCCTGGTTTAGACCAGTTTTAGTCTCATTTAGACCTGGTTTAGTCCCAGAATTTAGTCCATGTTTTGCAATTGCAATGTGGTTACACTTTTAAACCCATTCTATTGCATTTACTTTGCTCAAATCAAGACACTTCGACTATGAGTTACAAGTCACTTTTCCATTTCAGAACTTTAAAGGGCTCTATGTAAAGTCTAGTTCATCCCTCCTGACCAGCAGAGGGCGCTGCTGAAAGCACTGAATGACCCTTCGTCATGTATGGGAGTCTTCAGTGCTTTCAGAATCATCAGGGATTCACAGAACCCGTTTTTTAGATGGAGGGTCTGAAATCTTTTCTCTGTCATGAAGATGTTGTTTTGCCTGGAATGTTCCACAGTGTCCTCACACTTCTCCATGGAGACGAGCAGGTGACGGACCCTCCACCAGAAAAGTTACATAGTGCACCTTTAATCAAACTGACTTGTAGTATTTTAGTCCTGTGACAGTACTGGCCGTCCCCACTGTTGTTGAATGCTTTTATATATATCAGACAGTACTTTTGTATATATAAAGCAGTACTTTTGTATATATAAAGCAGTACTTTTGTATATATAAAGCCGTACTTTTGTATATATAAAGCAGTACTTTTGTATATATAAGACAGTACTTTTGTATATACAAAGCAGTACTTTTGTATATATAAAGCAGTACTTTTGTATATATAAAGCAGTACTTTTGGAGCAGAGATCAGAGGAGGGTCACCTGGTTGTAGGAGAGGTTAGTCTGAGCCACCTGATGAGCAGAAATCAAACCCTGAGCCCAGCTGGGGGCGGCCATTTCCAGGAGGGCCGTGGGCTAACACCGCACACCATGCAGCACCACGGCAACCAGGGTAACCAGGGTAACCAGGGCAACCAGGGCAACCAGGGCAACCACGCCACGGAAAACCAAAAATATAAGATTAGTAAAACAATTACACCCAAAAACATAAGGTTAGTTTGACAAACACAGTCTCACAATGCAGTTAGAGTTAGAAGAAAATTAGTAAAGTATCAGGTACATCATAAAACATGAAGAAGTACTTTTGATCGCACAGTAACACGGTGCGGGAATGAACAGAAGAGAAATGGGGTCAGGATTTGTACACTGTTTTGTGAAATTGACTGTGGGCCTTAAATCTGGGGCCGTGGTTTGGATCAGTAGAAAATGTATGAAGTATTATTTAAACTCTGCTCTTAAATACTGTTATTCTAAATCCACGGGTCCTGGAGGCTGCAGTAGTTTTGGGCCATAGCAGCTTCAGGACTCACCTTGGCGATCTTGGCCTCGTCCTTCTTCTTGCCCTTCTGTAAGTTGGCGAAGTGGTGTCGGGCACTGTCGAAGTCCACCATTTTACGATCGCGCTTCGCTATACGAGCCTGCAGGGGCGCACATCCAGACAACACACACAGAAGTTTGTTAAAATTATAATTTTATATCATGTTTTAGTAATTAATGACCACGAAATGTTCAGATGTTTTCATTTACATAGGAACAACAACTTTTACTAATGCTACTTCTACTATAAACCCCTCCAGAGGGAAAGTCTTGGGCTGGTCCTGGTCCAGACCTTCACTGGAAGATCTGAACTATGGTTCATGCTTTGGGCTGATGGAGGAAACTGGAGCACCCAGAGGAAACCCACCCAGACACAGGGAGAACATGCAAACCCTACACAGAAACACCCGGGAGTCGGACCTGGAATCTTTTTGCTGTGAGGTGAGAGTGCTAACCACTCAGCCACTGCTCCACATTACTACAACTACCATAACCACGAATACTACAACTGCAACTACAACCACAGAGGAACCAGTACATTCTACTCCAAACCTGAAGTACTCACCTTGATGTCAGGAAACTGTGCCAGGTACGTATCCATGGTGACGACGGATTTGTCTGTGAGGCTTTGGTGGAAATCCAACCAAAGTGTGTCTGTGTCCTACAACAGAAGAGCAGAAGAGCAGAGGGTCAGAGGAGCAGAGGGTCAGAGGAGCAGAGGAGGAGAGGGTCAGAGGAACAAACGGTCAGAGGAGCAGAGGGTCAGAGGAGGAGAGGGTCAGAGGAACAGAGGGTCAGAGGAACAGAGGAGGCGAGGGTTAGAGGAGCAGAGGGTCAGAGGAACAGAGGAGGAGAGGGTCAGAGGAACAGAGGGTCAGAGGAGGAGAGGGTCAGAGGAGCAGAGGGTCAGAGGAACAGAGGAGGAGAGGGTCAGAGGAACAGAGGAGGAGAGGGTCAGAGGAACAGAGGGTCAGAGGAGGAGAGGGTCAGAGGAGCAGAGGGTCAGAGGAGCAGAGGGTCAGAGGAGCAGAGGAACAGAGGGTCAGAGGAGGAGAGGGTCAGAGGAGCAGAGGGTCAGAGGAACAGAGGGTCAGAGGAGGAGAGGGTCAGAGGAGCAGAGGGTCAGAGGAGCAGAGGGTCAGAGGAGGAGAGGAGTCCTCTGCTCCTCAATCAGGACTCAACTAGATCTTAATCAAGACTAAAGGAGAACTACACAACTAAACCAGGACTAAACCAGGTCTAACCACGAGCTACACCAGGGACTACAGTAGAACTAAACCAGGACTAAACCAGGTCTAACCACGAGCTACACCAGGGACTACAGTAGAACTAAACCAGGACTAAACCAGGTCTAACCACGAGCTACACCAGGGACTACAGTAGAACTAAACCAGGACTAAACCAGGTCTTTAGTTTTACCTCCAGATTATTGTCCAGCTCTTTTTCTATCATCTCCTTCAGAGGTTTTAGAGAAAGTGAGTCACAGAAATGAAACAAAAAAAAGAAAAAACCCAGAGCATCACTGCAAAAATACAAATACATTAAACATAATGTCCTCCTCAAAAACACACCTGGAGTTGTGTTTTGTTTGAGTAACCCTTTGATTATTAGTCTGTCTACATCTCCAAAGCTCCAAACGCTCTGTTCCACCTCGTGATGTCATGAAGCTGTAGTTTTCAAATCCTTTTACATTTAGTCCAGGGTCTTAATGAGTTTAATGAAGGTGTGTGGATTTAAAAACACAGTGGAACATTTCCTGTATTACCACATGACATCACAAGGTGGAATAGAGTGTTTGTAATGAAGAAACGACATTAGAACATCAGAACATCAGAGCGTCATATGGGCCTTTAAAATAAATGACTGTAACTCTGACCTCTGCGAGAGCGTCCATCTCCTCTTTTCCAAACCACTCGGGCTCGTACATGTCGGCCAGACAGTCCTGTAGCCGCCGCGACGCATCGTGCATCGCTATGGAAACAACACAAGACGAGGAAAAGTTCCATAGTGTGTCTTTAGGTCTAATCCTCTGTCTCTGCAGTCTTACCTTTAACTGCCGTCAGGTAGGCTTTGAGGTCCTTCTGCAGCTTTGTGCCTTCATTCTGTGACAAGAAGTACATCAGGAATATTTAAAGCTGCACTGTGGAACTTTTCAGGTGGAGGGTCTGTTAAATGCTTTTCTTCATGGAGATGTTGCTGCTTTGTCTGGAATGTTTCACAGTGTGGCATTAAACCTTTCTATCGTCATGGAGACCAAACCAGACCAAGTTACAGGTCAGATCTATACAAACATCTGTAATTGAATAAATGTAAAGTAGAGGTGTTTAATGTCACACTGTGGAACATTCCAGGCAGAGCAATGACGTATCCATAGAAACAAACAGGTGACAGACCCCCAACCAAAAAGTTACACAGTGCAGCTTTAAAGACATGAAAGACATGAAAAAGATGAAATGAATAACAAAGTGTCCTCCTTCACTCTCAGGAGCACATTTTAAAATGTTTTTGGACGTTTAATGTTCTGACCATCTGTTTGTTGAAGTTGGCCACCATTTCCTCAAAAACCACATCTCGAGTTTCATCGGCTTTGCCCAGCTTCTGTAGGACCTGCGGACGACACATGAAGAAGAAGGACAGGCGTGATGTTCATTATATCAGAAGACATTCAAACTGTCCGATGATTCTTACAGAACGCCAGACAGAAGTTTATGTCACAGAGTTTTGTTGGTAGTGCTGACTTTCCATAGTCATTTTAATTTTATGAACATTTTAAAATTTTACTGCCACAAAGTTTTGACCCATTTTTTGCAGTTTGAATGGAAGAAAAGAGCAAATCACAAAAGTTGCAAGTACCATTATTACCTTCACTACAACAAAATCTCCTTTTTCTTCTGGACGTGTTTAAAATATGAACGTTGAACTGAATCCTGTTATTAAAACATAAATCTCAAATCACCCGGGGAAGACCCAGGACACACTGGAGGGACTGTGTCTCTGGGCTGGCCTGGGAACGCCTTAAGGTCCTCCAACCCCGGATAAACAGAAGAAAATGAATGGATGGAGCTCAAATCACAAGACTTGTCTGAAAATTCACTTTAGATGTTCCTCCCATGTTCTTCTTTATTCAGCCCTGAGCTCATCGATAAAGCAGCAAGTTAAAAACAAAATAAGGCATAAACAGTAAAAGCTGAAAAGTGGATTTGGACTTTTTAAACGACATTAGTGATAAATATTGAAACAGTGAAAGTTTTTACAATGACCAGAGCCAGAGCAGATGTGAACCTCCTGTGAGGCCGTTTGAATGAGTCCGTCACGGTGTAACATTTCCTCTATAAATACGACACAGTGGTCTGAAGTATTAGCACGCGGCTAAAGTTAGCACAGTCGCCTGCACCGAGGCATGCTGGGAAATCTGGACAGGTGCACAGACTCAGGGCTGACACATGGGGCTTTCCATTCACATAGTGCTGAGAATACTCATGCAGTCATCTCACTCTGCAAAATACTAGTACCCAGAAAAGATATTTGAAAGTACAAGTATTATCCCGACAAGCTTCTGCTGCTGTTTTTCATACGACGTCACAACATTCTACAGGACAGTCATATTTATACATATATATTTATATTTATATTTATATTTATATTTATATTTATATACTCCATATACAGATGGACGCGGCTGAAGTGAATATTGTTCAAACGCAGGATTTTGTTGTAGGACAGTGAGTTTTTGGCTCTAGTCACTAATGGAAATGATCAGCTTCAACATTGGTGAATTTACCTTGAATTTACTACTACTACTACTACTACTACTACTACTACTACTACTACTACTACTACTACTACTACTACTACTACTACTACTACTACTACTACTACTACTTTCTACTACTATTACTACGACTACTACTTTCTACTACTACTACTACGACTACTAGCGATAACCATTACTGCACTGCTCCTACAACTAACACAATTCCATAGACTGAAAGTTATATTCAATAAAACATTTAAATAGGAAATGAATAATAATAATAATAATAATAATAATAATAATAATGCATCAATGTTAATATAATAATAATAATAATAATTGTATATTTTAGTTATTATGCTATAATTTCATATTTTTTACATTAACATCATATTTTAGTGGAATTTGACTGAATATTTTGCAGAATCTTGGTTAGATTCGGAGTCTGGGGCAGTTTCTGGTTTCACACTCCATCCGGATTCCTGTGGGAAAGTCGTAAGTGTCCGGTGATCGTTTCCCATCATGCTTTGCTGCACAGCTGACATGACATCACCATGACGACCCTGCCTGCCGCCGAGGTCACGTGACACAGGAGGAGTCACATGACAGTCGACTGCGTTCTCATTGGTCCAGGTCATGGTCTGTTTGAGTCTGTTTGACAAAGTCCCTAGATATGAATAATAAACTATGGTATCGAGTATCGAATATCGAGTATCAAGTGTTGATCTGATTCACAAATATGAACCGGACCAAGTATCGATTCAGGATATCGGCTCAAGCTCAGGACAATCCATGAAAACATAAAAGACTTCACAAGTTTCCTGTTTATAGGCGACATTTTGAGGACTTTTCAGTTCCAATAGAAATAGAAATAAAAATGTATTTTTATGGTTAATTGTTAAAGGCGAACATTATATCTTATTATATCTTATATATCTTATAATATCTTATTAACTTTGCAGTGATGATGGGATTTAAGCTGAAGGCTGAAGCACAACCAGAATCCAGTAGTTGGACGTTAAAAAACAAGGCAAATGTTACACACTGTCAGTTTAGTTTCCAGGGGGACAGGGGACAGGAGACCCACAGGTGCCATTTTGAGGACTATTCTAAAGGACTGGTACATTTTATACATACATAGATATATATACATAGATTCATATATAAGTGGATGCATTTGAAGCCTGTGAGTGAGTGATGGCGTAAAGTGAAACTTGGTTTATTACGGTCGGTGATAATCGCGGTAAAGCCTCAGCCTCCTCCTCAGATTCACCCCACAAAACACCTTTGTAAACAAACAAAAGACATGTGGGGACAGACCAGGGCTAAACCAGGGCTAAACCAGGACTAAACCAGGGCTAAACCAGGGCTAAACCAGGACTAAACCAGGACTAAACCAGGGCTAAACCAGGACTAAACCAGGACTAAACCAGGACTAAACCAGGGCTAAACTAGGACTAAACCAGGTCCAAACCTGGACTGAACCAGTACCAGCTTTCTAACCAAGACTAAAGCACCCAGACATTTATAACATGACAATATCTTCAGGACTATAGGACTAAACCAGAACTAAACCAGGGCTAAACCAGGATTAAACCAGGACTAAACCTGAACTCAAACCAAACAGCACCCAGACAGGCCGATTAAATAAGCATGAGACGAGTAAACCTAGTCCAAACCGAGGAGTAAACTGAGGACTGAACCAGAACTGAACCAGGTCTAAACCAGGCCAAAACCAGGAGTGAAGCAGGAGGTGCTGTAGTAGATCAGTTCTGACGTGTAATGGTTTTAGAAACACAGAGGAACAGACGAGTGTAATTAAAATGCTGAGTGGACGTGCAGCTGCTGTAGCCCCGCCTCACGCCCCAAGCAGCTGAACCTCCAGCACAAACTCAGGGCTACAGAGAAAAGGATGGTGCAGTTGGAAGTGGAGGTAGGAGGATTTAAATGTGAATGACACGGTTTGTGTTTCACGTCTCCTCCCTCCTGTGCTCCAGTCTGCACAGCCTCCACCTGCAGCTGCTCAGTCATTAAAACTGTGAACAAACGAGCATTAAAAAGACAAATCTGGTCAATGTTTTATGTGATAACCATTATTTTAGTTGTCGACCAGTCCTCTCTTCTCTATATCTCTCCCCTCTGCCCCTTCCTTTTTTTTTAAAATACAGTTTTAACCAAATAAAGGTTGAAACATGGTGATGAGAGGTTTCTAGATAAAGAATATTTATGAATCAAGTCTATCGTTGAAAAAACCCCAACAAAAAACAGATTCTATTTTTCTATTTTGATACAATAGAGGCACAAAAGTGTTTGAGTCTGTATTTTAGAGTCTGTACAGTCCAGAAAGATGCTTAACATTTATAAAGATCAGAATACAATTACGATTATTTTAACAGTTAACTAGTCACAATTATTCAGATTAATCAAAGGGCTGGCTAAATATAAAGTTTAAAGCTGCACTATGTCATTTTTCTGGTATGGAATCCATTACCTGCTTGTCTCCATGGAGATATTACTACCACAGTACGGCATTAAACTTCTCTATCTTGGGTGGTTTTATTGCTCATTTTATACATCCTAATGTGAGCAGGTTCACCTCTCCACAGATATGACCCGTCACTTGTCTTAATCAAGATACATTTAATGCCATACTGTGGAACATTCCAGGTAAAGTAATCTATTCAATGGGAAGAAGCAGCTGGCAGACACCCCTCCAGAAAGGTTACGTAGTAGACCTTTAAATGTCTGTTAGTTCTGGCTGGTTGCGTAAATGCCATTTGGAGGCCTTTTTTACGCACGTTTTCTTCAGCTTCCAAATGTCAGTCACTGGTCATTTGACAGGTCATTTTAAGGATATTTGTGTTGTCAGTTGATCCAAGGTTTTACCACTTTTATAATAAAATGTTGAAACTTTTGGCAAAGGTGAAATGGCCAGGGCGCACGGTTTTGTTGCGCAATGATCCAAACGCGCGCTATGACTGGCACTGTAAGTTTTCTGTTACTTTAGGGGCCATTTTGTGCCGTGTTTGGGGCTTTGGGCAGTTTCATTCAGACACCTGTTGCTTTTGACAGACGCGACATCACAAAATCCAAAAACAGATCAACATTTGAGGAGATTTCAGTCGTGACATTTCACTCTTCTGTCCCCACGGAGCACACCCACGGACACACTGTACCCTCGTTATAATTGATGACCGTAAAAAGTGACCGTATCTGGTTTCGTGTGGCGCGTGACTCTTACCTTCTCCTGCGCGCGGGTCAGCCTCTTCTGGACGTTGATGGCCAGTTTCCCCGCGGTCACCCCTTTGCCTGTCTCGGCCATGGCGCGTGCTCGGACCCCCTTCGGATGGACACAAACTTTGGCTCGACAGACACAGAAATGCGCTAATCCCGAAGTCCTGGAGGAGCCGCGTACGGGATAATCCGCTTTATTCCCGGGACGAGGGAGGCCCCAGTGCGCAGGCGCGGTGCACAGGCCAGGTAACAGTCCGAAGCACTAATTGATGAGGAGAGGAAGAGACGCGCGAGAGTATTGGGTTTCCCCGTGGCACAGTCTTAAAGGGCCACTCCGCGTTATTCTTAGCGCGCAACTGTCGCTCCAAAGCAACTGGCGCACAGCTTATTTTCAGACAGACATGCGGCTAAAAGCGGCGCGACCCCCACCTCAGAGAACAGGGAACAGACCGGGTCTGAACCGGGTCTGAACCGGGTCTGAACCGGGTCTAAACCGGGTCTAAACCTACACTAAACCAGGACTAACCCAGGTCTAAACCAGATCAAACCACAAGAGGACCAGGAACAGAACAGGTCTAAATCGGGACTAAACCGGGTCTAAACCAGAATAAACCAGGACTAAACCAGGATCAAATAACAGAATAGGAAACAGACCGGATTCAAACCCAGACTAAACCTGAACTAAACCGGGTCCAAACCACAGTGAACAGGTAATAGACCAAGACTAAACCATGTCTAAACTGGGACTAAACCTGATCAAAACAAAGGGGAACAGACTCGGCCTAAACCAGAACTTAACCAGGGCTAAACCTGGACCAAATCAAAGAAAAAAAGGGAATAGACCAGGACTAAGACAGGTCTAAACCAGGGACCCAATCAGACCTAAACCAAGATCAAATCCACCCAATACTAAAACATGACTTAACCAAGTCCAAATCAATGTGGATCTAAACCTGGACTAGATCAGGTTTAAACTGTGATTAAACCAGACCCACTGCTGTAAAAACAGGACTAAACCAAGACTCCTGGAGTACAAGGTAAAACACATGGAAGAGCTGTTCAAGACACTGTTCAAATTTAAATAATCTTTAATTTAAAAAATATATCTCTTCAGGATACTCACAGCTAAACATTATATTTGATGTTCTAGATGAGTACAGAGCCATGACACATTCAAATCCAAACGCAAAAATAAGTCTTTGATCACTGCTGTAGTTTCAAAATCTCCACATTTGTAATAAATTAAATCCTTTTTGAGCAGCAATATAAAAAAATATGAAAATGATCCAGGCTTTAGTCCAGAGGCCAGAACACGGTGTCCAGCCAAGCGGCCATTTTGTTTTTGGTCCAATTAGTTAATCAAGCTTCATTTCCAGTTAGGTGTTCCAGTTTGAGACAGGGTACCCACTCTGCCACCACAGGGACGACATGCACACTCCACTCAGAGATCAGGAGTCTAACCCACAACCTCCTCACTGAGGGGAGCAGTGGCTAACCACTCTGCCACTACACCTTCTTTAAAAGGTCCAATATGACGCAAAACTGACTCTGGCTTTAAGTCATGTTGTTTCCTCCTCAAAAACACCTGGAGTTGTGTTTGTTTCATTCACATGTTTGAGGAACTTTTATTATTCGTCTGTCTACATCTCCAAAGCTCCAAACGCTCTGCTCCACCTTGTGATGTCAGCAAGTGCTAGTTTTCAAGTTGATACCTACTTTTACCTTTAGTTCAGTAGAGATCAGCAATTCCAGGGTTGAAATGATCCAAATGATTCTAGTGAAGGTGTGTGGAGTTTAAAAACACAGTGGAGCACTTCCTGTATCACCACATGACATCACAAGGTGGAACAGAGTGTTTGTGTTTGAGAGAAGAACTCAGCCTAAATGTGCAGGTTTGTGTGTTAAACATGTGAATGAAACAAAACACAACTCCAGGTGTTTGTGACGAGGAAACAACGTTAGATCAGATCAGAAAACAGCCGAACACGGGCCCTTTAAGAACATTTGCACTGTTGCTTTTATATTGTCCACCATTTTGGCTCCCGTAGTGGATCTCCATTGGCTCTCCAGTTTCTCACCTGGTTTCTTCCTGCTTCATTCCCATTGGATGAAAGCTGCTTGGCTCCATTAGCATATTTCCTATCCAATATAACATTTGTGCATACCAGTGGACACCTCGCTCATTTTGTCCCATAATCCCCGTAAACCGGTGCACAAATCGTAACGGCGCAAAAGCCTGATGCGCCACATTGTGCCGATTCACCGCCGCGTAACAGGAAGCAGCCACGTCGTCCACCATTAGCGTCCCATGTTCGGTTAGCGGCGCGTAGATTCCTTTACGTTTCACCAAATTTATGTTTTTGACGCGAGAAAGGTGTGTTCTTTGTTCTTCTAGGACCAAAACGCACTGCCCAATCCGTACCTCGCTAGCAAACGCCGTGGTCAAGTTGTTAACCGCAGACTCCGCCCCTTCTGTGCAGTTTCCCACGGTGACAAACACCAAATGCGCCGCGGTCAGCACCAGCTTAGCCCCCGCTCCGGTTTGGAGAGAATAAAAAACTCGGAAAACCTCAGGATCTCGGTCCAAAAATGCCAAAACTTCGCTGAACTCCAGTCGGCCGTCTTGATTGCGGGATGGGGCCTGCACGCGGTCGCCGGGTTGAAGGTCACGCAGCGGCTTTTGAAGTCCCGTCGCCATGGTGACCAGGGCGTCGCCGGGGAAACACCCTCCGGATTTGGCGGCTACCGAGTGATCTGTAAAAATACACCAAAACGAATCGTGATTTTTAGAAAGAACCAAATCATGTTGAAACGTTAACGTAAAGCTGATGTTACGCAGATGCCGTCAGCGCTTTGCAACTAATAAAATAAAACTATAATGGCTTTAACATTATTTATGGAAATATATTAGAAAAGTGAAACCAGAGGACATGCCATAGGAGAAATATGAGCAGGAAAAAGAGTGTAGTTAGACAAAGCAGGTACAGACACTGATGTTCTGCTCTGGGGCAACTACAGAGGCTAATGACAAGTCTTAAATGTTTAGTTTTTCAGTAGTAAAGTCATGTTCTGATGTCATAATTTCATATTACTTTATACATTTGTGTTATGTAGAGATTCTACTTTTATGTCTGCTTTTTCACCTGCTGGAATGAAAAATGCAGTTCGACAAAGCTTTAGTTTTGTATGTAAAGAAACAGTCCAGGACATTATGGCACAACATGACGTTTGTGTGTCCTCCTTCTGCCCTGTCCACTTTTACTTCTGACACATGCTTCTGTTATTTTAGTATTCTGCTAAATCGGGATTACCACTGATTTAAATGTAAAACTGCGAAATGTCTTACCAGTAATTGCTCAAATAAATATTATATAAAGTAAGAATGTGGAATATTCAAGTGCACCTGTTTTTTATGAGCTTAATGTCTTCAAATAAAGACTAAACTAAACTCAACAAAATGGCTTTGTGTGGAACTCACTGTGAGATCTTTAACCCTATGCAAAACCATACGAGCAGAAAATAGTCCAAATTTGAAATTACAAGTCATTTCAATAATGAACTGAATGAATGAATAATGAATATATATAAAAATAATGAAATGCATAAATAAACATAGTTCCTCTTTACCTTCCTAACTGGACTGTGTTGATGCAGGTTCCGAGGCTGTGCTGCCCTCTAGTGGTCATCCCCTACTTTAGCTGCCTCTGAGAAAACATCAGGACAGTTCTTCTCAGTCCTCTCTTTCATTTTCAGAAATGTTAGATTTAAAATATAATAAAATCAAAAGAAGAAATCAAAAAAAGATACCAACTTCTGATTGAGTGAATGATTGGGTGGGGCTTGGCCGATCAAGTCAAGGACTGGGCCCTGGCAACCCGATCTGAGAGAGGAAGAGGAGGGAGAGGAGAGGGAGAAGAGGAGAGGAAGAGAGGGAGAGGGAGGAGAGGAAGAGAGGAGGAGAGGAAGAGAGGAGAGGGAGAGGGAAGAGAGGGTGATGAAAATGATACAAAAACAAGAGAAAACAGAAGAAAATTAGCGCTCTGTCAAAGGCCTGAGTCTAAAAGGTCAGCGCTCTGTGACTGACAGCGAACAGAGAGGAAGTGTGGAGGCTACGTGTGAACCACCAGAACCACCAGATACACCAGACCCACCAGAACCTCCAGATCCTCCAGACCCACCAGACCCTCCAGAACCTCCAGAACCTCCAGACCGACCAGAACCTCCAGAACCTCCAGAACCTCAAGATCCTCCAGACCCACCAGAACCTCCAGACCCACCAGAACCTCCAGATCCTCCAGACCCACCAGACCCTCCAGAACCTCCAGATCCTCCAGACGCATCAGAACCTCCAGAACCTCCAGACCCTCCAGACCCACCAGAACCTCCAGACCCACCAGAACCTCCAGATCCTCCAGACCCACCAGACCCTCCAGAACCTCCAGACCCTCCAGACCCTCCAGAACCCACCTCAGAACCTCCAGACCCACATGGACCCGAGGAGGAGGAGACTACACAAGTTTAGTCTGATTTAGCACAGAGAATACAATAACCAGACTAAATTTAAAGATTTTCTGGTGGAGGGATTGAAACCTTTTATTGATACTTTGCAGTGACATCACGCTGGGGGTGTTCTACATGTATCTCTCTGGTGGAATGTTCAGTACTTACCGTGGAGACACAACGTTACAACCCAACATTGTCAAGATAGTCTGAAAACTCCAAAAACACAAAGCACAGCACATTTTCAGGAGCGTGTGATCAGTGCGAGCGTTCATGGTTCTGTTTAGGAGTTTCATTTTCAACTAAAAAGTATCTATGTTATTGTTTTTCCTGGCAGGTTCCACAGTGTGGCATAAAATGTATCTATCTCCATGGAGACAAACGGGTGACACGACCAAACCACGAGTTTTTAGTGATGAAGACGCTTTAATTGAACAAATGTGAGATGGACAAGCTTAAAGCCACACTGTGGAACATTCCAGGCAAGTGTGTGTGTGTGTGTGTGTGTGTGTGTGTGTGCGTGTGTGTGTGTGTGTGTGTGTGTGTGTGTGCATGCATGTGACCCGCTTCCAGAAAAGTTACATAGTAAAGCTTTAAAAATACTACGACTACTACTACTACTACTACTACTACTACTACTACTACTACTACTACTACTACTACTACTATAACTACTGCTTTCAGTGGTTTGCCTTGAAGGTTCCACAGTAAATTATTAAACTTATCCATCTCCAAGGAAACAAGCAAGTGGCCAACCAGATCAAATTACAGGTCAGATCTGTGGAAAGGCAAGCCAAATCATAGTAAGAATACATTTGATGTTTTTGAGCAATAAGAAACACCTGTAATGAAATAAATTTGCCGTTAATGCCAAACTCTGGAACATTCAAGGCGACGCAGCATCACCATGGAGACACCAGAAAAGTTCCGCAGTGCCCCTTTAGAGTGTTTGTACCTGACTTGACGCTGCAGTGGATGTGGGCCTTGGACTCGTAGTAGACCCAGTCGAAGCCCGCCTCCACGGCTAAACGCGCTAGCATAGCGTACTTATGGCGGTCGCGGTCAGACGTGGTGATGTCGACGGCGCGTCCTTCGTAATGAAGAGACTCTTCAGAGTGATGTCCATCCTCGTCCCAGCCCTCGGTCACACGCAGACGCACGCCAGGCCAAAGGTTCATCACCGAGATCGCCAAGGAGTTCAGTCTGTCCTTACAGCGCTACAAGGACAAAGACGAGATCATGTCCTTACAGCGCTACAAGGACAGAGACGAGATCCTGTCCTTACAGCGCTACAAGGACAGAGACGAGATCCTGTCCTTACAGCGCTACAAGGACAGAGACGAGATCCTGTCCTTACAACGCTACAAGGACAGAGACGAGATCCTGTCCTTACAGCGCTACAAGGACAGAGACGAGATCCTGTCCTTACAGCGCTACAAGGACAGAGACGAGATCATGTCCTTACAGCGCTACAAGGACAGAGACGAGATCCTGTCCTTACAGCGCTACAAGGACAAAGACGAGATCCTGTCCTTACAGCGCTACAAGGACAAAGACAAGATTATCAGGGAAATACGACAGAGTAATCCTAGACCTGGGTTAGACCTGGTTTAGTCCTGGGTTAGACCTGGTTTAGACCTGGGTTAGTCCTGGGTTAGACCTGGTTTAGACCTGGGTTAGTCCTGGGTTAGACCTGGGTTAGACCTGGTTCAGTCCTGGGTTAGTCCTGGGTTAGATTTGGGTTAGACCTGGGTTAGTCCTGGTTTAGACCTGGGTTAGACCTGGTTCAGTCCTGGGTTAGTCCTGGGTTAGATTTGGGTTAGACCTGGGTTAGTCCTGGTTTAGACCTGGGTTCGGCCTGGTTTAGGCCTGGTTTAGGTCTGGTTTAGTCCTGGTTTAGGATGACTTATCTTCCTCACTATGTCAGAGGAAACAACCTCTGACACTTAACAAGATTTTACACAAATATTGCTCAAGTTAAACTCACTTTACCCAACTGCGGTTTACGAGACCCCCTCCTCTCTCTCTTCCTCTCCCTCCTTCTCTCCCTCCTTCTCTCCCTCTCTCCCTCTTCCCCTCCCTCCTTCTCTCCCTTGACCCTGTAGCGGTCTGTTTTTAGCAGTCTGGTGGGACACAGGGGTTACCTCTCCTTTCCCTTTCTCCTCCCTCCCTCTGTCTCTCCTCTCCTCCCTCTCTCCCTCTCCCTCTCTTCCCTCCCTCTCTTCCTCTCCCTCTCCCTCTCCCTCTCCCTCTCTCCGCACAGACCCTGTAGCGGTCTGTTTTTAGCAGTCTGGTGGGACACAGGAGTCACCTATCTGCTGCTGTTTGTCCAAACTGCGGTCGAGCTAAACTTCAGAGTAAACCATCCTCTGATTTATGACGTCTGCTGGTCTCACCGCCAAGAAACAACATCCACTATTCTCATCACAGAGCCGGAGTCATGGGCTGAGACTTAGGCCTGGTCCAGTCCTGGTTTAGTCCTGGTCCAGTCCTGGTTTAGTCCTGGTCCAGTCCTGGTTTGGTCCTGGTTTAGATCATGATTTTGCATAAACAGTAAAAGTGATCTGGCTGAAAAACAGAGAGAGAAATTTGTTGGTTTTTATTTTGCTGCAGATTTCTCGTAGATTCAAATAAAGACGTCTTAACGGGTCTTTTGTGATCCAGTGAAAATATCGCCTGAGCAGCCAGACACTTCTACATTTTGTGTGAATCCAGAATGGTCTGGAACCAGACTTGGAGCGTGAAAATCCTCTGTCCAAACGAAGCATGCCTCTCTCTGATTGGTTAAGCCACCTGTCAATCACACCCTCTGAACTCAGGGCGACGGGACATGGCTCCAGATCCACTCGACTTTCTAAAGTTTTATCAAAACGTGTGGTTCTGAAGATTTTGTCCAAAGAATCTGTGATTAGCGATAATAATTTAGTTCAGACGTGGTGCTGTAGGTGCTCTGGTGATCTGTTTTAGGCAAAGCAGCAAAGGGAGAGAGGAGTCGCATTGTGGGACTGTGCCAAAGACATCACAGGTATAATACTCCCTACAACAGACAGAGGCCCATGGTTTAGATCCCGATAGTTCTTAGTCCTGGTTTAGACCTGATTAAATCTTGACAAGAGTCAGTTTCCCTAATATACGACACATCTTGATATATTTTTTTTATTTCTGGAAATCGATTTTTACATTTTGCCCAGATTTTCCTGTTCTCTGTTTGACCCCTGACCTCCTGACCTCCTGACCCCTCCACTCGCGTTACTTTTATAGACGTATAGATTTATTCGCACACATTTAGAGTTTGTTTTGGCAGCAGAAATAGCACCTCTTCATTCATTAATTAGCCGGTGTAAAAGGTGGGAGTGTGTGTGACCACCGCTCCACCGTAAATCACCAGATCACGTCTAATCCAGCTCAGCCCAGAACAAACTCCGGCTTTAGTCTCAGCCTGGGCCCGTAGAGACCTCCTCCAGGTCTATATTTAATACTTTAAAGCCGCGCACATATCAGTCACATTTATGGCCCTAATCCGCCTCCGATCAGTGGGACAAAGCCGGATTCAGTCAACGGGACTTTCAGGTCTGTGCAAAAAAAACTCTGAAATCTTAGATCTGAAATTGAAATATTCTGACTCAAGTTTGAGTTCAAGATCATCCAAATTTCCAAACATGAAAGCAGCATAAATCCTTGTTTAATTTAGTCCTGGTTTAGTCCAGGTTTAGTCCCTTTAGTCCCTGGTTAAGTGTCTGGTTTAGTGTCTGGTTTAGTCCCTGGTTTAGTCCTGGTTTAGTCCCTGGTTTAGTCCTGGTTATGTCCTGGTTAAGTCCTTGGTTTAGTTCTGGTTTAGTCCGGGTTTAGTCCTTTTAGTCCCTGGTTTAGTCCCTGGTTTAGTCCCTGGTTTAGTTCTAGTTTACTCCAGGTTTAGTCCCTTTAGTCCCTGGTGAAGTGTCTGGTTTAGTCCTAATTTAGTCCTGGTTTAGTCCTAATTTAGTCCTGGTTTAGTCCTGGTTTAGTCCTAATTTAGTCCTGGTTTAGTCCTAATTTAGTCCTGGTTTAGTCCTAATTTAGTCCTGGTTTAGTCCTAATTTAGTCCTGGTTTAGTCCTGGTCTTATGTAAAGTGTTGTTTCTAACTGAACACTCTTTGCTCTGTGAGTTGTGTTTTTCTGGTTTTGAGGAGGAATTCTACGGCCGCCACTTTTAGCCTCTCCTCTTCCCTCCTCTTCCCTCCTCTCCCTCCATCTTCTCCTCCATCCTCCTCCTCTCCTCCCTCTCCATCCTCTCATCTCCATCTGTCCATCTTCTTCTTTCTTCACCTCACCTCCCCTCGTCTCCCTCTTTTCTTGTCCTGCTTTTCTCCTGTCTCTTCCATCCCTTCCTTGCTCCCTCTCTCCTCCTCTTCTCATCTCCTCCTCTCCTCCTGTCTTTCTTCTTCCCTCTCTCCTCTCCCTCTCAGGAACACTCACTCCGTCCCTGATGTGGTGCGGCGCGTGGATTTATTTGACTCCCAATTTCCTCCTGAAACTCTGGTTTAAAGCAGCGAGCGGCGAGAGACAGAAATAAAAGTGAGAAAAACTGAAAAGTCAACAGGAGAAAGTCTCTGTAAACATCTGAGTGTGAAGAACATAATCTGTTAAAGTTCACGTCTGTGAGTCAGGACAAGGAGCCGAACAGAAGAGGTCAGCAGTACGTGAGGATGGGGTCGGTTTAGAAGAACATTACGGCTGTGGGAGCTGCAGTTTGGAGAAACTGCTACAAAAAACACAAGACATTTCACAGAAAAAACACTAAAATAATCAAATAAATATTGAACAGTCCCTTGGTCCTTGTAGCTGAAAAAAACTGTTTAGTCAAGTTTAAGTCCTGGTTTAGGTTGGATCTTCCTGAGTCCTGCTTTGGTTCAGTTTAAACCTGGTTTAGTCTTGGTTTTGTCTAGTAGTTTCCAAATGTTTTTCTAGTTGCGTTCAGCTTCAGACTGGATGAGGAGCCGCGTACGCAATACTTCAATTCAATACTTCAATTCAATACTTGAATTCAATACTTCAATACTTCAATACTTCACTGCATGTGTGTGTCATTATTATCTTACAGTCTTTAATTATATTAAAGCACATCACATCCAAAACTACTGGACCAGTCTGGCAGAGCCAAACTATGATTATTTTTAACCATTTGAGTTTTTCCCAAACTCTCCTCGCTGAACTCTCTTTCTGCAGATCTGTGGGGTGCCAGGACCACAGTTTGGGACCCTGTTTAAATATGAACCATGTGAGACCCGAACCAACCGTCACTGCAGAGACAAACGCTCAGGGGCAAATATCTGTCGTATGTTCGCCAGTGTAATCATTATTTTAAAAATGGTATTGTGGAAAGTCTATTTTTGTCCTGGTTTGTTCCTGGTTTTAGTCTAAGTTTTTGTTCTAGCTTAGTTCTAGTTTTAGTCCAAGTTTTAGTCCAAGTTTTAGTCCAAGTTTTAGTCCTGGTTTAGTCCTGGTTTAGTCCTGGTTTAGTCCTGGTTTAGTCCTGGTTTAGTCCAGCACCCAAGACTCCAATTGAAAGAGATTGAATTTACAAAAATGTAGCATAAAGTATTGAGTGAAAGTAGAAAATAGAAAGTAAACTTGGACCAGACCAGAAGACACCGGCTCCAGAGGTTAGAGGAATAAACAGTAGGAGTATTTCTGCAAAGTGAGAGACTAAAGCCTCATGATGGAACATTCACAGTCACAGCTTTAAGCAGAACCAAAAAGCATTTAACTCAGAACTAAACCAAGACCAGTTTGAAGTAGGTTTAGTAGATTTCACGGGTTTCAACTTTCTATTTTCCACTTTTAGGACTTTAAAAACGATTTAATATTTAGTTTTTAATTGTTAGTTGCTATGACAACGGTCCTATTTTCACTTTTCACCTCCTGAAAGCCTCCGCGCGTGCCTCACCTGCGTCATCATGCGGTCCGCGCCCGTGTTCTCCTCGTCCTTGAAGATGATGTCCGGGTTGAAGTTGGGCGTCAGTTCCTTGAAGCGCTCGGAGCTGCGCGTGATTTTACCTTCGTATTTCCCGCTGGCTCCGATCGTCTTTTCGGCCACGTTCGGGGAGAACTGTTTGTACGCGAGCGGGGCCAGCTTCCGCGCGCTCCTCCGTTTACCGTACCCCCGTCCCGGGCCACAGCCGTGCACGAGCGGGCAGAGGAGCAGAGCGCACCCCGCCACGAACCACACGAGGCGGGACAAACGGCACAGACGCATCGGTGCGGAGAGCGGAGGAGACGGGGAGAGGTGAGGGGCCAGGAGCGCTAGTGTCCGGAGAGATGCTCCTGAAATACAAGAGGAGAGAGGTCAAAGGTCAAAGACACGTGAATTTAGGTCCTAGACTTCCCAAATGTGTTTGAACTAACTGCAGAAAACAAATGAGTCATAAAAAAGAGTTTAAACTGGGACTAAATACGGTCTGAAACCAAGGTCCAAATCAGGTCCCGAGACCAGAGACAAAATCTCATTATTGAGGCTGATTTGGATTTGGAGAAACTAAAAATCTGTACTTTTTAATGAACTTCTTGACTAAATTCTGACCTGATTAGGCCTAAATGATGAAGAGAAACTTCACGCACCTCGGAGCGCGGGTTCCACATTTCTTCACAGATCTTGGCTCTGGTGAAGTCTGCGCTCTGGACTTTGAGAACCATCACGGAGTTTAATCCTCCCGGTGTCCGTCCCGGTGCGTGCGCGTGTCCCCAGAGCGCGAGGCATAAATAGCGGCGGCGCGTTTACCTTGGCACGCGGCTCAAAGCGGCCCCTCGCGCCCTCACGTCCCTGCGTCTGCGTGCGTCCGTGTGCGTCTGGAGTGAGGACAGATGCGCTCGGACTGAAGGGTGAGGACAGACCTGCCCACGCGCGTGGACACGGGGGGCACGAGCGCGCGCAGCTCTTTGGACCCTCCGGACGCACGAGGAGCAGGTGCGCGCACGGGGACCTACATGTGTGACGTAAGAGACGGAACTGCATCTCCTGGTGTAAAATTTAACCAGAGAAACGAAAATACTCGAGTAACAGAAGAAAAACAGCGCGAGGAGAAGCATGTGTGCAGAGACATGTGTGAAGAGTTACACACATGTATGAAGAGTTACACAGGCGTTACACACACATGTATGAAGAGTTACACACATGTATGAAGAGTTACACACACATGTATGAAGAGTTACACACATGTATGAAGAGTTACACACACATGTATGAAGAGTTACACACATGTATGAAGAGTTACACACACATGTATGAAGAGTTACACACACATGTATGAAGAGTTACACATATATGAAGAGTTACACAGGCGTTACACACACATGTATGAGGGACACATGTTTAAGTGAACTATAACGGACACTTTTGCACCCCTGTAGACCTCGTGCTCATTACACCTAAATGCCAAACCAAAGCACAAAGCTTGGTGTTTTGATTTCTTAAAAATATCTTGAAAACATGTGTTCTTCACGGGGTTGCCTCTTCACAGATCTGACCGTTTACTTGGTTGTGTCCATGGAGATAGTACAACTTTAAACCGGTCAGGAGTAGAGAACCGTACGATCCTGGTCAGGAGTATAGCTGGAGTATTATGGTGCATGATTTATGCTGATGGAGGAGACAGACACAGGGAGAACATGCAAACTCCACACAGTCCTCACATGACGGGGGTGGAGGACTCAAACCGGAGACCCTGTGGTGGCGTGTTGCTCCTGTTTGGTGTGTGATGTCTGTCTCCAGGGTCACAGACTTTTGAACTGCTTCTTCAAACACATTCTGCTCTTCGTCAAGCCCTGAGTCAACATCACACAGAGGAGAGAGGACACCACGCCATCCGGGACGAAGACAGAGGAGAGAGGACACCACGCCATCCGGGACGGAGACAGAGGAGAGAGGACACCACGCCATCCGGGACGGAGACAGAGGAGAGAGGACACCACGCCATCCGGGACGGAGACAGAGGAGAGAGGACACCACGCCATCCGGGACGAAGACAGAGGAGAGAGGACACCACGCCATCCGGGACGGAGACAGAGGAGAGAGGACACCACGCCATCCGGGAAGGAGACAGAGGAGAGAGGACACCACGCCATCCGGGACGGAGACAGAGGAGAGAGGACACTACGCCATCCGGGACGGAGACAGAGGAGAGAGGACACCACGCCATCCGGGACAGAGACAGAGGAGAGAGGACACCACGCCATCCGGGAAGAAGACAGAGGAGAGAGGACACCACGCCATCTGGGACGGAGACAGAGGGACGAGAGGACACCACGCCATCCGGGACGGAGACAGAGGGACGAGAGGACACCACGCTATCCGGGACGGAGACACAGAGGAGAGAGGACACCACGCCATCCGGGATGGAGACAGAGGGACGAGAGGACACCACGCCATCCGGGACGGAGACACAGAGGAGAGAGGACACCACGCCATCCGGGACGGAGACACAGAGGAGAGAGGACACCACGCCATCTGGGACGGAGACTGAGGAGAGAGGACACCACACCATCCGGGATGGAGAGACAGAGGAGAGAGGACACCACGCCATCCGGGACGGAGACAGAGGGACGAGAGGACACCACGCCATCCGGGACAGAGAGACAGAGGAGAGAGGACACCACGCCATCCGGGATGGAGAGACAGAGGAGAGAGGACACCACGCCATCCGGGACGGAGACAGAGGGACGAGAGGAGGACACCACGCCATCCAGGACGGAGACACAGAGGAGAGAGGACACCACACCATCCGGGATGGAGAGACAGAGGAGAGAGGACACCACGGGTTAGGGTTAGGACGGAGAGACAGAGGGAGGAGAGGAGGAGAGAGATGAGGAGAGGGGGAGAGAGGTGGAGAGAAGAGGAGGAGAGGAGTCTATGTTCAAGTATATGTCACAGTTCTTCTCTGTGGTCCAAAGCAGAGCGCACTCAGACCCAGGACGCCATGTTTAGGACCAGGAGGATCATTAGAAGAAGAGCTGCAATAATCAATGACCCACATCACGATATCAACGATAAAACAAACACAAAGAAATGATTCAATCAAAAGATAAAATCGAATAAACTGTTTCTGATTTTCATCAATAATACACTTTATTGATCTATATTCCATTTAGAAGCCTCCATATTCTCCATATTTCAGTGTTTTTGGTTGATAAGCCGACTTGTCTACTACTAAAATAATTGTTATTTACAGGCCTAATTAGAAGTAGTACAGCAGTAGTACAAGTAGTAGTAGTAGTAGTAGTAGTAGTAGTGGTAGTAATATAAGTAGTAGGAGTGATAATAAAAAAAAGTAAAAAGTACTAGTAGCATTTGGTTTAGTACAAAGCTTCTGAAGACATTTGCTCATCATTAATTATTAAGACGTTTATGATTTTACACATTAAAACGATCCAAAGTTTATTACATAATTAAAATGAATTTAAAACACAAAGAAATATAAATTACAGCCTCCTGTCTCACTCCCCCAGAGGAAAACCAAACTTTAAAAACATTCACTTTAAAATGTTTCCGATATTTCCGATATTTCCGTACACTGGAGTGTCACCTGAACAGACCCACTTTCTTCTTCTTTGGTTTTGGAGCAGGTCGGTCTGTGGCGCTCAGAGAAGACACCTGCTGGACAGGAGGAGGAATCACAAAAGTTATGTTTATATTTCTATCAGTTACAGAAATGACTCAAAGTCCTTCTAGAAGAAATACTGTGTTCTTTTGGGGTATTTGTAATAAACTAAAACTCGCTCAGGTCATTATCATATTATTACTTTGTTCACTGTAAACAGCAGTAAAAATCCTTCCTAATTTGAAGGATTTTGTCAGGCCCTTTCCCCTTTCAGGATAGAATATTCTAATTTGAATTGTTTGTTGCTATAACAACGGAGGACTGTTGCCATGTCAAGTCCTTCTGCCTGAAACTCATGAATACGTTTGGACACACCTGTTGCATTATGGGTAGAGTAGTCTTTTTCACAGGAGTTTGTGTCTTTGCCTCTTTTTGACTGGCCTCAACACCTGCGTCTCCATCTGCAACAAAATACAAATACAAAAAAAACCCACTATTTCTTTTGTTGTTTTTTAGATGCCCAAACATTTTCCTCTGCTAAAATAAAGTGTTAAAGTCTGACACAGAAAATCTTTTACTGTCTGAACCTCTTCTCTGAGCAGTCTCCTCCTCTTCCTCTTCAGGGGTTCTCTCCTCTTTCTCCTCTCTCTGTGTCTCCTCTTCTTCTTCTCCTGAGTTCTGTCGTTTGCGTTTGTTTGGGTTCAGTCGGGACACGATGCAGGAGAACAGGTCCTGAAGGTCTGAGCCCAGATCCAGAGAAGAATCCTGATCCAGAAGCAACGGCAGCATCTGAGATGGAGAGAGGAGGAGAGAGAGGGGGCAGGAGAGGAGGAGAGGAGAGAGGAGAGAGGAGGAGAGGACATGTCATACACTTTCAGTTTATACATCCCTACGACTGCATTGAAAATACGACCAGGTCGCTGAAATAAAAGAACAATAAACAAAAGTTTATTATTAAAGTTTATAAAAAGGTGCAGATTCACCGTCTGGCTGACCTCCTCTTTCATATTTACCCATAGTGTGCCTTGCCCAATGACACAACAACAGTATGCAAATGGAAGTGACCCTCAAACCGTCAGATTTCAACCCAAATGAGCCACAGGCAGAGTTGATCTTTGTAAATGTTGTGATGGAGATGTTTGTAACAGTAAAACAGTTTGATGACCACAGTGTGACAGAGAGAGCAGGTTTATAACCGGACCACAGAATCCAAACAATACAGACCTTAGACCCAAGTTAGTCCAGGCTGAGACTTTGTTTAGTTTAATGTTGGTTAAGCCTTGGTTTAGAATCCTGGTTTAGTCCAGGTTTAGAATCCTCCTGTGTGAGTTTGTACAGAGTCAGTGATGTTATTGTATATAAACTATAAAGCCGAGTATGAACGTGGCTCCATCAGATGTAGAAACCTCAACTTCTCCTCTTCAGCCCTTCTTCTCCTCCTCCTTTTTCCCTCCCCCTGCTCTCTCCCCTATCTCTTCACCTCCCCCCATATATACCCCCTTTCTCCCCCTCTTTCTCCTCCTCTTTCTCCCTCTCTTTCTCCTCCTCTTTCTCCTCTTTCTCCCTCTCTTTCTCCTCCTCTTTCTCCCTCTCCTTCTCCTCCTCTTTCTCCTCTTCTTTCTCCCTCTCTTTCTCCTCTTTCTCCTCCTCTTTCTCCCTCTCTTTCTCCTCTTTCTCCTCCTCTTTCTCCCCCTCTCGTGTCTGAATTAGCAGTTCAAATATTTTCCTCCTTTGCGGTCGAGTCCCCAGAGCCTTCGCTGTATTTCTGTTTTTTTCTGTTTGTTTAAAATGTCGTAAAAATAAATGTAAGTTTGCTTTGGGAACACAAGACGCCATTATAGGACTAAACCAGGACTAAACCTGGACTAACCCTGGACTAAACCAGGACTAAACCAGGGACTAAACCAGGTCCTGAAACAGGGCCTGAACCAGGACTAAACCAAGACTAAACCAGAGCCTAAACCAGGGACTAAACCATGAGTAAACCGGGGCCTGAACCAGGACAAAACCAGGGATTAAATCAGGGACAACACCAGGACTAAACCAAATCTGAGCCGGGACCAAACTGGGACTAAACCAAGTCTAAACCAGGACTAAACCTGGATTAAACCCAAACTAAACCAAGATTAAACCAGGACTAAACCAGCTGTTTTAATTCTGGGAATTAAAAAAATTAGGAAAAAACAAACTCCAGATGTTTTTGATGAAAAAACAGCATGATAACACGGTCAAAACGATGGTCTTAAGTGAGTATTTTATTTGGACAGAACTGAACTGGAGCTCCACACACTTTTGTTTTGGAGCTGCTAAAGAGACAAACGACGTTTAATTTGAGTAGAGTTTTTGTCACTGGTCTGTGGAATCTGAGAGCGCACTGAGAAGTGTCCTGCCTCTGAGTCAGAAGGTTGTGGGTTAGACTCCAGATGTGTGTGAGTGGAGCGTACATGTCCTCCCTGTGTTACTGTGGCAGAGTGGTTAGCCTGTCTGTCAGTGAGGAGGTTGTGGGTTAGACTCCTCCTCGTGCGATAGAGCTGTGATGTGTATTTGAGCAGGTCCACTTTTAGCCTGAGGGGTCTTTACATGTGGTGGTTCTGGTGCCTCGGTGTCTCACGCCTCACCTCTCGTCTCCTTCATCTCCGATTTAAAATAAAAACACTGGATTTACAGTGGGCCATCTTGGTTTCTGCTGCAGTGACCTCAGCTTCCACCTCTGCAGCCTCAGTAAAGGTTACGTCCTCATCTCTGTGGAAGATTCACTCAAACTTCCAAACTTCTGATCCACAAATGGTGAACCTTATCATTATTTGTTTGGGATCGGCTTCACATTAAAGGTCCGACATTACACAGAATTGACTCCTGTGAGGTTTAAGTCGTGTTCTAATGTTGTTTCCTCCGCAAAAACAAACCTGTAGCGTCATATGGGCCCTTTAATCTTATGTCTTAAAGTCCTTTAGCCTGACAAGAATCACGTCTTTGGGGTTGATTAACGGTTCCACTTTCTGAAGCGATTGTGAAAAACATTTACTTAAACTATAGCAATGTTGTCCGAAAAGTATTTGAATTATCTTAAACCTTTACATTGACTCAATATGGGCGGCTCAGGTGAGGCGGGCGTCATGGAGACAGTTGTCATGGAAACAGACACAAACAAAGAGCGGTCCCACAGAAAAACCGGCACCAAGACGATAAACGCCTCCACAACTGAATCATCTACAGCTCAGACAGAGAAGGACTAAATCAGGACTAAATCAGGACTAAACCAGGACTAAACCAGGGACTAAACCAGGGACTAAACCAGGGACTAAACCAGGGACTAAACTCAGGACTAAACCCGAGACTAAACCAGACTCTAAACCAGGTCTAAATCACGGACTAAACCAGAACTATACCAGGACTTTACTGGGCACTAAACCAGGTCTAAACCAGGTCTAAACCAGGTCTAAACCAGGACTGAATCAGGTCTAAACCAGTGAGTGTGGAGTGTATTCTGAGACAGGGGCATTTCAGATCCACATGAGGAATTTCTCTGTGACTCAAACTCCGACCTTTCATCTTTCTGTATGTGGAAAACCCACACACTCACACATATACACACACACACACATACACACACACTCACATACATACACACACATATGCACACACGTACATAATCATACAACATGTTTCTATTGAATCTTTTATCTAAACTTCATAATTACCCGCTCTGGTCTGTGAAAGTTGTGAAAAGCTCTTCTAAACTCATCGTGGTGAATAATCAGGATCCTCTGAATGCAGAAGGGAAGTGGGGAAGAACTTTGGACAACTGCAAACTTTTAATATGGATTAATTCTGTTTTTCATGTGTTTAAGACAGAAAAAGTCTGGTACAGAGACTTTAAAGTTGTACTATGTAAGTGTTTGGCCTTTTTCTGTGGATTTGTCACTGCTCTGCGTACGTGACGTACGTAGAGACTGACGTGTGTTTCCATAGACGATACCGATACCGATTGCTTTGAATCCTGAATCCTCGTATTCCAAACTGTAAGGAGGGTCTGAATAGGGTCTGGGAGAGATCGCTAGATTACTCAAACATGCATGGATCACATCTCAGACCTCTCAGAACTCTTCAGGCAGGTTTTTGATTTCATTTCATTTTTTCATTTTCATCTCCCACCGTCCTTCACTTGGTTTAAACATTTAAACTCAAACATGTAACTTTGGGTTGGGACATTTTGTTTGGTCAGTATTGAGTATTTTCTTATGTGAACAGTTGTGTTGTGTCAGATTTAGACCTCCTTTAGTCCCTGTTCAGCCCTAGTTTAGGCCGGATTTAGACCTGCTTTAGTCCCTGTTCAGACCTAGTTTAGGCCGGATTTAGACCTGCTTTAGTCCCTGTTCAGACCTAGTTTAGGCCGGATTTAGACCTGCTTTAGTCCCTGTTCAGACCTAGTTTAGGCCAGATTTAGACCTGCTTTAGTCCCTGTTCAGACCTAGTTTAGGCCAGATTTAGACCTGCTTTAGACCCTGTTCAGACCTAGTTTAGGCCGGATTTAGACCTGCTTTAGTCCCTGTTCAGACCTAGTTTAGGCCAGATTTAGACCTGCTTTAGTCCCTGTTCAGACCAAGTTTAGGCCAGATTTAGACCAACGCTTTTTAACACTTGAAATAAAAACCGCTGTCAGTTTCGTTCTGAATGAAACTGACCTTCTGAACTGTAAAAATTATATAAAAAATAAACAGACTGTACCTTTGTCATGAAGTCCTGTCTGAAAACCTCCTCTTCGAACGGCTCAGTCTGGAGTCGCTCTGAGAAAAACATAAAAATAACGTCATTAGCAACTGCAAATCTGATTCTTTAGGGTAAAAAAATCACTCGAGACAAATTCAGGTGGAGAGTAGGGCTGAACCATTTGTTATCTAATATGTAATTGCCATTTTTCTGCATTGGGATTGTGATTAGATTTGCAATTTATGATGTAATAACAAGATTCTGTTTAAAATTCACATTTTAAACACGTCCAGAAGAATTGACAAAAAGGCTGAAATCTGAACTGACAAACTACTATTTCAGAAAATGTTTGTACAGACCTAAACTACAGGGTTAGCAGAAATTATGCTACTTTAAAAATGCAGCCTGATTTGCTAATTGTGTCTAAATTGCGATTAATCTTGCAGCCCTGTTGAAGAGAATTTAATGTATATCTCCATGGTGACAAGCAGGAAGGGCCATAAAGTTACAGATCTATGGAGAGGCAAGCTGGCTCACAGTAAGAATGTTTTTCAAGGTATTTTTGAGCAGTACACACACCAGTAATTGAATAAATGCAAGATGGATATGAACAAAGTCATACTGTGGACGACCCAGTGGAAAAGTTACATAGTGCACCATTAAAATACACAAGTTCTGGCACTGCAGTTATGTTCTATGGATGTCGGGGGGTATAGATGGTGTTTGAGCCCAGATTCGGTGCCCTGTGGTGGGTGTACCTCGGGTGAGCTGGGCCCCGTTCTCTCTGTAGTCCTGGATCTCTGCGTCTTTCCTCTGGAGCAGTTTAAACAAGAGCTGCACCTGCCTCTGCAATGCCCCTGCCATCACCAGGAGGGGGCGCACCAGCTGCACACAGGCCTGGGACAACACACAAACTTTTACTGTACATGTGCTTAAACTGAAACAAGGACTAAACCAGGACTAAACCAGGTCTTACAGCAGACACTGGGGCGGGGTGACAGTGGAACTCCCAGTAGAAGGGGAGTCCCGCCAGTTCACTCTTCAGCCTCAGAGTCATGTGACCCTCCGCTCGCTGCAGGGTCATGTGATCAAGGCCACTTCCTGTACCACGGTCCCACCCACTTCCTGTCAGGCACGGCGTCACCACGGCCACCAGGTGAGCGAAGAAGGACTCGGTGGAGGCGCGGAGACGGCGGTTCAACTCCTGAAACAGAGAGGTGTCAGGGAGGGCATCTGGAGTATGAACTACGATGAGAAACTGCCTTTAATTTATATTTTTCTCTCTGAACATGTTAAAGGCGCACTCTGTAACCTTTGTGGCCACCATGGAGATGTTATTTCTTTACCTACCATATTCCAGAGTACGGCATTAAACAAATAGCTTTTATTTCACTGCAGGTGTGTTTGTTATTCAAAAGTACCTTGAAAAACATGCACTCACCTCTCCACAGATCTGACTTGGTTTATTGTCTATAGAACATATAGGACCAGGACTTAAATAAATTCCAAATCTCAGTGGGACATTGCTGGTTAAATAAACATTAAACAAAAAAATTTGAGGCAAAGCAACAATATCTCCATGGAAACAAAAAGATGGTATACTCTTCCAGAAAAGTTACATACTACCTCTTTATACAGGGCTGTAAGGACAAGTTGAAATATTGAAAAAGTAATTGATCAGGACTAAACCAGGTCGACAAATAAACATGATCTAGATGGGTCTAAACAGGCCCAAAACAGGACTAAATTAGAATTAACTTTGGCCAAAAAACACCAAAATGATCCTAAACCAGACCTGTTGACCTGTTGACCCCCTCCTCACCTCTGACCCCTGCTCACCTCTGACCCCTCCTCACCTCTGACCCCTGCTCACCTGTGCTCGGGTCTGAATTCCCTCCGCCTCCATTTGCTCCTCCCACAGACACTCTCCGTCCAATAGGAGGACACGATACTGCGTCCGACCAAACCAACTCTTACAGAGGAACCGCGAGTCACCGATGTCGACGGGAACCCAGGAACGAGAGAGGAGCAGAGAGGAGGGGCCTGTACCGGACGCCATCTTAGGGACCGGCTACAGGAGCTGAGGAGGGACAACAGACACAAGTAACAGTCTGCAGCTATATAAAGTATTAATGCCATGATATTATTGACAAACAAGATAAAGACACAACTATTGTACTAAATCCTCTGGTGAATGCAACTTATGAGTACCATCTTTCATGTAAGATTTCTGGTAGAGGGTCCGAAACATTCAATTTTCCATGGAGATGTAACTGTTTTGGCTGAAATGTTCCATAAAATATCTTTACACTCTACAATCTCCATGGAGACAAGCAGGTGACTCCCCAAAACTAAGTATTTTAAGCAATAAAAATGCCTGTAATTTAATAAATGAAAAATAGTTAAGACCCTAATATGGGGAATTCTATGAAAAACAATAGCATCTCCATAGAAACAAGCCAGTGGCAGACCCTCCATCAGAAAAGTTACATAGTGCACCTTTAACTTGCATATTCATATTTGATTGATTACACTGGATAAAATTATTTATAATACTTATATTCAGTATTTTCTACATGTATCACAGTTATAAAACTCCTAAAATGTCAAATATTTTAATGCATTTCAATTATTATTAACTGGACAAATAAAATAATTATTTACATAGAATTTATTCAGTTCATGAGCAAATGTGGTTCAGCATTACTCAGTTCTAGGGTCGTATTTGTAAAGGGTGTGTCCGCACAAAAATGTTACGTGTACTTTCCCCATTACGTTTTAGATCTATAAAAGACAACTTTACACAGAGAAATGTGCGGTGAGTTCAGAAGGAGGAGATTCTGACTTAAATGAGCAAGTTTAAGGGAAGTTTGTGTTTTGTATTTACACTTTTAGTCAGTCAGTTTATAATGAGGCCCCTGATCAGTGCATTCCCTGAACAACAAGCATCTCTTCTCAAATGTACAGGGATTTTCCAGATGAGTTCCAGTAATGTTCCTTTCGGTTTCTTTGGCTGTAACTTTCTCACCTTCAGAGGAACGTGCTGGTCTACTGGTGTCCTGGTGTCAGAGCTGCATTATGACAAAGTTTGGGTCTAATAAAAAATAATAACACACAAACAGAGAGAGGATCAGGCGCTCAGAATATCAGCGGTTTGGGTGAAATTGAGCTAAAAACAGAAGATTTATTGAGAGTAAACTCAAAGGAACTCGAGTGGTCAGAGGGACTGGCACGCACTGCTCAACATGCAGGACTATTCTAAAAGTTTGTTTTAGGACAGTTATTCAGAATACTAAAATATGAATTAGTTATGATAGGGATTTATCTGGATGATAATTAATATTCTGGTTAGTCTGAAGTGAAAAATCTGAACTTCTTTGTTTCATATGCCAAGTCATAAGTCATACCCATTATGGTTATACTCTATATTTATCTCATTCTGTTACTTAGCAAAAATATATATTTTTGTTATTATTAAGTCCAGTGATTGTAAGTTTTATTCCATATTTTCTTTGATAACTGTGCCCATTATAGGATGGGATCATAATATTGTATTTTAATGAACCCCATATGTTAAACCTTAGACTGCTTACAAAGGTGAATAAAATATAATGTTGACGTTTAATTCAGAATTAAAAAATAAATAAATAAATAAAAAATTAAAAACAGCCTAATTTAGCTGCAGTAATATCATGTGCTCAGAAGAATAAATAAAATTTATTTTCGTCGTTAAAACTAGCTTGACTCATACGCTGATTTTTTCTGCATAACTATCAAATAAATAATAATTAGCAATGGTTAATGAAAAACCAACTGATAATTTACTAAAACAAAGTCTCGAGTGTAAATCTAAATATTCACATGTTTGGATATTAATAAGATAAAACAGTTTAATCCAAAGAAAGGTTTGTTTACATACGGGGCTGGTCAAGCGCTTCTTCCGTGCAGCTCAGAACAGACACCGAGAGGAACAAAAAATATTGCAACAAAGGTTCCGCTTAAATGTAAAGTAAAAAAACTAAAAAATAGAAAAAATAAGTGGACCAATCTAACAGCAAAGTAACAAACACGTGTCATCAAATAATAGTAAAAATAGTATTTTTATAATTTTATTTGCTTAATTGGTATATTTAGGTAAAGAGATTCTTTATATTTGAAAACTCTGCACATCCCAGGCTGAATAGACTAGTGACTGATCATTGCCTCACTAAATAATTGAAGTAAGAGAATACACAGGGCGTGATTGCAGCACTTAAACACAAAAAGTTTATTATTTTAAGTTTCACAAGTTACAAAATAGACATCTTTTATAGAATAGAATAGCTTTAAATTTATTTTTAGCTTATTTTTTCATTTGCAAGAACAATTACATTCAACACGGACACAGAGGGAGTGGAGACAACCATTTTAAAGCACTAAACAGCTTCGGCTTCACTTTAGTGTTAAGGAAAGGTGACAGGAGGTAGGGAAGGAGACAGGAAATGAGATAGGAGACAAGGAGGAAAGGGAGGGAGGATGAAGCTTATTGTGGTCCAAGTGTTTTAAATTCATGCGTGTGTTATTTTAGTCAACTTTTGGGCTATAGGCAGTGGGTTAAAGGGATGGAGCTGTAAACAAGACTCACGTCAAAGCTTGAACCATAGGGGTGACACTGGGGAGAATAGACCTCGTTTAGTCCTGGTTCAGTCCTGATTTAGTCCTGGTTCAGACCTGGTTCAGTCCAGCTGTAGTCCCAAGTTTATTTCTGGCTTAATCCTAGTTTAGATTTTAATTAGTCTTTATTGGGGCCTAGTAGTAGTGGTAGTAGTAGTAGTAGTAGTAGTAGTAGTAGTACCTTAGTAGCACTTGCAAAACTAATAACAACAGTACTAGCAGTAGTAGAAGTAATAGTACTTACAATAATAATCAAAGTGGTAGTAGAAGTAGTAGTAGTACCTTAGTAGTTGCAATAGTAGTAATAAGAGTTCTATCAGTAGTAGAAGATATAAAAGTAGTAGTTGCAAGAGTAATAGTATTAATAGTATTAGCAGGCATTTTAGTTAATAGTCAGCAGTACTAGCAGCATCAGCAGGAGTACTAGTAGTAGTAGTAGTGATAGTATTGATAGTAATAGTAGTAGCAGCAGTAGTAGTAGTAGTAGTAGTAGTTGGTTCCAGATCAGTGTATTCCGATGCCTTCTGCCTTGACTCTTGAATTTTTATTTTTTTTTTAATGTCTTTTACTGAAGGCATCATTTCTCTGTATCCTCACATTTTTCTGGTTTCACTTTTAAATGCTTTTGTTTTGAGGTCAGCCATCTCGTTTTGGTTCCAGACACACAGATGCAGGGACACACTGGGTTTAAGCAGGGGTCAGAGGTCACTGAGGAAGAGCTTTCAAAATGGCGTTCACCTCCTCAGCAACAGCCGTCAGAGCGAATTCAAACTGGTCCTGGAAGAACAAGAAACACAAAACAAATGAATGCCAAATAACTGGTATTTTTATGCTTATTAACAAATGTAGTTATATTATATCTATATTTATATTTATAATTTGAAGGTAATGTAATGTGAAGGACTGTATAAAAGTGCTGGGTCTGACTTGGGTCCTACTCTGAAAAGTAAAATTTTATTAAAACTTGAGTAAAAGTAACTGAGTACTACATACCATGCATACCAACTTTTATTACTGTAGATAAAAGTCGCAAAAATAAACCATTTGTTCCAACATTCAGTTAAGATTCAGTTCACTTGTTTTGCTTTTTTTGTCCCCAGAACAGAAACCACAACCTGCCCTGGCACCGCAGGATTTCAAAACAGGTGCATTTGTCAAAACTGCAAATACCACGGAGAATTATACATGTTTCTGTATAGAAACAATGGGACAACAGGACAGCTCTTTTATATTGTACTTAAAGAATATTTCAAATAGAAGTTTGATATAAAGTCAGTTTCAGTTTAGACCCTGGTTTAGACCCTGGTTTAGATCCTAGTTTAGATCCTAGTTTAGATCCTAGTTTAGATCCTGGTTTAGATCCTGGTTTAGACCCTGGTTTAGATCCTAGTTTAGATCCTGTTTACACCCTGGTTTAGACCCTGGTTCTGACCTTGGTGCGGACCATCCCGGGTCTCTGATCTCGGACATGTTCCAGCGTCGCAGCGATGTCGATCTCCTTCACACCTGGAACAGACAAAAACACTTTATGGTCTTACAGAGTTCCAAACCCAGATTCTTCTTCACAGGTCTGTATTCAGCTGTAACGCTGTTCTAATGTGATCAAATGTTCCACAGTGGAGCTTTAACCCTGTTTTAATTTCAGTATTTTGTCTTTCTCCCTCTGCACAGCTCACACACTCTGTTCCACCTTGTAACATCATAAGGTGGTGACCCAGAAGTGCTCCTCTATGTTTTTAAAATCCATTCACTTGGTAATTACATCATTCAAATTCTCTATCCCTGTAAATCTTATAATATAATAAAGCTATTGTGTTTAACCTAACTTTAACGTGTCCGTGTGTTCTCTACTTCTGTACGCACTTTACATTTGGGCTTTACCTCGTTTCATACATTTCAATTATGCAACATGAAATATTAAATGTTAAAGAATTTATAAAGAATAGACCAATAAAATGCCTTTGTTGTGATCCAAAAAAAGAGAGAAGACACAAGTTTTTAAAAACCTCAAATTCACCTTTGGCCATGCGGTTCAGAACCATGTCGATGAGGATGTAGGTCCCTGTGCGTCCTGTTCCGTCACTGACAAACACACAAACACAGTAAATATAAATATAACAGGCTCAGAAAGTGTTTTTATGGTGAAACACTGGAGTGAGCGCAGAGCTGTGTTTAATGCCTGTACAAGTGTGGCCTCTAGTGGTCATCTGAGGTATTACAAAAACACTGGTTTGGACTGACCTGCAGTGCACAATGATTGGGCAGGAGCGTCCTCTGTAGCATTTATTCACTTTTCTGAAACAAGAAAAGGAAAAGTGAACATTATAAACAGCTCTTTTCAACATTATAAACAGCTCTTTTCACTTTACATCATGTTTTAGAGCATCATTCCACATAACACATTCACCCTTTACACATCTATACCAAGGGCACAAAAACAGTATGCAAGTATGCAGTAGTGGAGATCAAACCATCAGCCTCTAGAATTATTCACCATCACTTCATGAAATACAGATATTTAATAAACAAAACTCTAAAAAAGATTCCTTTCGCCAAATACGCAGCAGTGAACAAACTCAGCATATCTGTAATTACCTTGTGTGTATTGTGTGGTAATGTGTATTTCAGCTCTGACGTGTGTGTGACGTGTGTGTGTCTGTGTGTGCATGTGTGCGTCTGCAGTACCGGCGGAAGTCCAGCAGGGGGCGCGTGGAGGTGGGGATGCCCTGTGCCGGCCAGCTCAGGAAGTGGAACTGCGTCAGGGTCCGAGTCTCCTGCGTCTGAACGTTTTTCAGGTAAAAACTACGAACCAGGAAGTCGTTACACCAGATGTGCTCCGACACCAAGTTCACCTGAGACAGAGGAGGAAGAGGAGGAGAGGGTCAGAGGAGGAAGAGGAGGAAGAGGAGAGGGACAGAGGAGGAAGAGGAGGAAGAGGTGAGGATCAGAGGAGGAAGAGGAGGAAGAGGTGAGGATCAGAGGAGGAAGAGGAGGAAGAGGAGAGGGTCAGAGGAGGAAGAGGTGAGGATCAGAGGAGGAAGAGGAGAGGGTCAGAGGAGGAAGAGGAGAGGATCAGAGGAGGAAGAGGAGAGGGTCAGAGGAGGAAGAGGAGGAAGAGGAGAGGGACAGAGGAGGAAGAGGAGAGGGTCAGAGGAGGAGAGGAGGAAGAAGAAAGGGTCAGAGGAGAGGGTCAGATGAAACAGAGGAGAGGGTCAGAGGAGCAGAGGAGCAGAGGGTCAGAGCAGAGGGTCAGAGGTGCAGAGGGTCAGAGGAGCAGAGGGTCAGAGGGTCAGAGGAGCAGGTTGTGGCTCGTACTTCGTAGATGTGGTAGAGGGAGGAGCCTTCGTCGGGCCAGTATCGGTCACACTGTTTCTCTCCGTCCTCGACCAGAGCGCTGAGCATCACGATCACGGTGCAGCCGTGTTCCCACACCATCTGCACCAAAACATCTGTAAACGCACTGCCATTAAAAAAGAACACGTGAGCCTCCCGTGTACCTGCCAGAAGTCTGAGATGGTGTGGGACAGAGGGCCCTGAGTGGCGATGTACGCAGGCATCCGAGGGTCGTGCTCAATCTGAACACAGGAACAACACTGAGTAAACATTCGTCAAATGTGCTGTTTGTATTTATTAAGTATAAAAACAGCATGATTGTAATGGTCGTGTTATGTGTTTGATGTTGAGAGGACAAAATGGAGGTCCTCGGTCTTCTCAACATCTGGACTTTGAGAAATTTATGTTAAAGAAAATAATGAAACCTTAAAAATTAGGCAAATGTTTTTAAAAATTTACTGATTTATAAAGTTTCACATTTAGTTGGGAAAAATAAAGCTCAAAATTGTCTTATAATGGGGCTGGTTACATAGAATGGGACTATAATGGGTCTGGTTACATAGAACGGGACTATAATGGGTCTGGTTACATAGAACGGGACTATAATGGGTCTGGTTACATAGAACGGGACTATAATGGGTCTGGTTACATAGAACGGGACTATAATGGGTCTGGTTACATAGAACGGGACTATAATGGGTCTGGTTACATAGAACGGGACTTACAATGGGGCTGGCGTTGATGTAGTCGGAGCGTGAAGGGTTAATCTCGGCTTTGAGCTTCACTCTGGCGTGGTCGTCTGCAGAGAAATTCAGTACAAATATGAAAGAAATACACAAGAAAATCTTGGTTTGTTTTTTGAGGCAGGCTAGAGAGTCGGGAAGTGGCTCTTCTAATTGTCAGTTCTTACTTCCATAAATGAAATGAAGCCGTATAGTATTAAAGAGTAAATACTGTAGATAAAGTTACTGACAGGGCAGAATCAGTAATCTCCTTTGTATCGGGCAGGGGGTATAAATAAAGATTACACTGACAGGGCAGGGAGTCGGGGCAGCGGTTCTTCTTGGTGTTGGCGTCGCTCTGAGCTGTTGCCATGGCGCTGGGCTCGGCCTGGTACGAGCACAGCGCCTGCCACTCCTGCAGGAGGCGGTCCTTGTTCCTCAGGTGGTCCTCCATGTACGCCTATGGGGAGAACACAACACCTGTCAGTTAAACAGCACCTGGGGGAAAACTGCACCTGTCAGCTATCGTACTGGAAACACGGAATACCTACAAGAGCTAAAAATGATTTAGTTAAGAATATGAATGTTGATGTGTGCAGTTTAAAGTTAAAGTTGATTTCATACGTTGGTTTCATTTCTTCATTAGTTTGTGAATGGTTTCACTTTACTTTCAAACTAGACTATGTGTTGGTACAAGATTTTTATTACAGAATACCCCTGGTTATTTTTCTTGAGAAAAAAAGAAACGAGTCAGAAAAACATTTGAAATTCATAAAGACAAAAAACTAAATGTTATATACTCACCAGGATCATGTGGCCCGTGCTGATGTCCATGTTGGCCTGCGCTGGCTCCTCACACCAGGAGGGGGTGCTGCTGTGCGAGCTGGGGCTGGCCTGAGCTCCTTCACTGAACTGAGAAGAAACGCTGCTCACTCTGGAGTCGGCCCCACCCACCGCGCCTCCGTAAGCTCCGCCCACAGCTCCTCCATAAGCTCCGCCCACAGCTCCTCCACTGGCCCCGCCTCCTCCTCCGCTGGCTCCGCCCACTGCGCCCAAAGCCGCCGCCTCCAGACGGCCGAATGCTCCTTTGGACGCCATGTGCTGACGACACAGGTCCTGTCAGTCAATGCACCGTCAGCGCACGTGTGTGGTCGTCTTTAAATAAACTCTGCCTAATACTGTGTAATACCATTACTATTACTATTACTAATACTAATACTAATACTAATACTATTACTATTACTAAACTACTATAACTACTGTCTACACAAGTGCAGCCCTTTACAGCCAGAGATTCTATATATAAATGGACAGAGCTAACCCGCTAGCTGCCGCATTCCACAAGGGAAGTGAGCATGGGCACGCTTCCGGCTACACTGACTCTGGCTCCAGTTCACTTTGTATTGAAAGAGCTTAATCTCTATCTGTACCTGCTGCTGTCAGGCTCCTCATTTTGGTCATAAAATGTTCATATTAACCCGCTCTACATGATCATGAAGTTTTTATTTTACCATTTGGCCCGTAAATACATTTCTATTCCTGTTCTGTAACGCTGCCCTCCTCAGTGAGCTTCATTTGACTGGAGCTGAACACTGTGGGTGACGTCACATTCACTTAGTCCACTTCTTTATACAGTTTATGTTTACACCCCAGTATTCACTGTCCCTCCTGGCTCTGCTCCTCTGGCTCTGCTCCTGTCTGCTCCTGTTTGCTCCGGTCTGCTCCTGTCTGCTCCTGTCTCTTACCTGGTACTCCTGGTGGGTGAAGGTTCCCGCCTCTGGCCCTAAGCCCAATTTTTTGGCTGCCAGGCGGTGGGCATGGTGGCGGAGGCAGGCGATCGTCATGGCAGCCACCAGGACACTGCCCACAATCGCCATAGCGACCAGCGTGGCAAAGGCCCAGCGTGACCGCGGCTGCACCGGGGTCGCCAACGGTAACGCCTTCCCAACATGCATCTGGGGAGGGAGAGATATTTTAACAAACTTCTGCCACACTTGCAGAGGGACCTGATTTTCACAGCACAGAAGGAGGAAGTAGAAACTGAATCGTTTCTAAACCGTGTGCGGCTCTGGACCCTTCGGCGAACGCTCATATCCAGATGTTCTCATCTGCATTTAGAACAGCTTTGGGGGAAAACTAAACGCACTCATTTACAAAAAACAAGGCGATGGGTAGATTAAAAATGTAATGATCTAAGGCAAATTATTAGAGGCACATTCACTTGTCTCTACGGAGTTATTGCTTAGCCTGTAATGTTCCATGGTAGGACATTAAACACATCCATCACATTTATAACTTCAGAAGCTGCTGGAACATTAGCAACCAATGAAGTTACATTTCTTCACTTCTTCTTCAAAAGAAAAAAAAACAATTCTTACAATTCTAAAATGTAAGATTTATAAAATGTAAACAATTTTATGAAATGTAATTTTTCATTAGAAACTTTTCTAATTTTCATTTGCAGGATTTTTGTGCACTAAAAGTATTGAAAACCTCAAGAATATTGTCAGCTCAAACTTTAGATAAAAATCTCGTATATAATGTACTTAAAGTGCTCTTCTCGTCACAGACCACACCTCGTTAGCGCTGCTACCATGGAAACCAGCTCTGAGCTCAGGGACTGTGGTCTGATTATGGTTTGAGGTAAGGACAAAGATACCACCGTCGCCATGGGAACAGGAGGGGCATCGTTAACAAGCAGGAATATTAGATCACACTGTGGAGTTTGCTTTTGTTTACATCCGCCCATCTGTGCATTGAGTTTGAACGGGGGCTTTTAAAACCTCTTCCTGTAGAGAGTCTCCATCGTAGTGGCAGAAGTATTGATACTATTGTAGTCGTATTAGCAGCTGTAATAGTGGCTGTAATAGTAGCACTAGTTGTAGTCTTAATAGCAGTAGTAGTAGTAGTAGTAGTAGTAGTAGTAGTTGTAGTATTAATAGCAGTAGTACTAGTAGTAGTAGAAGTAGTAGTAGTAGTAGTTAACTTGTTCTCACCTCTCCATCGTTTTGCAGTGTGTCAGATTCAGCAAAAGTCTCCACCACTGAAACAAACATGAAACAAACCTGATACTCATATGTTATAAACACTTTTATAACACAGTAACATTTGAAAGTTTTAGTTGAATAAATGATAATAAAGATTCTCACCAGCTTTGTCGGAGTTGGTCATGTTGTGAGGGTTGGGTTTGAATTTCAGCGCCGGCTCCACTACACTGAAAAGACACAAACGTTACACTCACAATATTATTATTTATTAGATGTGTTTTGTTTATCAGCGTCTGAACGTGAAGGGGCAATTCATTTCACATTGTGACATCATAAGGTGGTAATCCAGGAAGTCCACACGCCAAACTAATTCCCTTCTCATCATTTATACTTCATTAAGAAACATTATAAAGGACTTGTAAAGGAGAAAGCAGCTAATGTTTGGAGCCTTGTTTTCCACACACATACGAGCTGTAATTTTTGTAGTATATTTGTGTGTGTATGCGTGTGTGTGTGTGTGTCTGTGTGTGTGTGTGTACCTTTTGTCTGTCTCTCGGTCCTGGTTTGATTCTGCTGTGTCAGGTTTTGCAGATTTAGATGAAGAAACACCAGATTTATACGACATGGATCCTTCTGTGAACTAAAGTTTGAAAAAAGATGATTAAAACAAGAATGAACGAGTTTGAATTCATTTATTTTAGACAGAGTACCTTCTTTCCTGAACCTGCAGTGTTTCCATATTTATCTGAAAGCAAAAATCAGTATTTACACATTCTGAGGTCGATCAGTTGACATTTATTTTTTGTACCATAAAACTGTATTATATAGTTTGACATAATAAACAATATGCCAAAAAAGATCTATTTTCTTCCTTCAGATGTTTCAAACACTGCCAATTAACCCTAGTCCAGGCCCTGTCCCCCTCACAGCAGCAGAGACAGACTAGTCCAGGCCCTGTCCCCCTCACAGCAGCAGAGACAGACTAGTCCAGGCCCTGTCCCCCTCACACCTCAGAGACAGACTAGTCCAGGCCCTGTCCCCCTCACAGCAGCAGAGACAGACTAGTCCAGGCCCTGTCCTCCTCACAGCAGCAGAGACAAACTAGTCCAGGCCCTGTCCTCCTCACAGCAGCAGAGACAAACTAGTCCAGGCCCTGTCCTCCTCACAGCAGCAGAGACAGACTAGTCCAGGCCCTGTCCCCCTCACAGCAGCAGAGACAGACTAGTCCAGGCCCTGTCCCCCTCACAGCAGCAGAGACAGACTAGTCCAGGCCCTGTCCCCCTCACACCTCAGAGACAGACTAGTCCAGGCCCTGTCCCCCTCACAGCAGCAGAGACAGACTAGTCCAGGCCCTATCCCCCTCACAGCAGCAGAGACAGACTAGTGCTCTGACAGTGAGACAAACAGAATCACCTCCGGCTCTGAGCACAGTGTGTGTTTTTAATGGAGCCTCTGCTGTGTCTCATTCCACTTTCCTCATGGGGACGAGATGAGACACGAGAACACGAGATTCTGACTTAATTCATCATAAATAAATGGAGTGGTTTAGTTCACCATTTTGGACTCACCATTTTTATTTACTGACTCTAATATTTTTGCTGTTATTGTAGATCTGAAATATGAACCAGATTCTTATCCAGATCTTGTCCCATTCATAACTACGTATTCTTGTCATTACACTTTTGTTATTATTATTACTGCATTACATGTCATACTGATCTTGAGTGAAAAGCCAAGTCCTATTATTACAATCACATCATGATATCACATCACATCATGATGATTTAGAGCATTCCTCCTGGAGTTTGCATGTTCTCCCTGTGTCTGGGTGGGTTTCTTGTGGTTTCAACCCAAAACCTGCACAACAGGTCAAATCCTCCAGCTGACCGAGACTACACCAAGATCTGGAGAAGGTTCCCACTGCTCCTGACAGGTTTAACCCAGAGATACAGTAGGACGGGTCATTTCAGAGGACCCAGAAGACTGTGTAGACTGTGAAGTACCTTTGAGCAGGTCGTGGTAGGAGGAGTCCAGACTGAGCTGTTTGAGAGAGGAGGGCATGTCCTGCCTGTCTGACTCTGAGATGTGATCCAACAGAGAGGCCAGACTCTGCACCGGACCCTCTGCAAAAACACACAATAATCACATCACAACATAATACAAGCCTCTGTACACAAAAAAAACACAATAATCACATCACAACATAATACAAGCCTCTGTACACAAAAAAAACACAATAATCACATCACAACATAATACAAGCCTCTGTACACAAAAAAAACACAATAATCACATCACAACATAATACAAGACTCCCAGGTGAGAGGAGGGGGAGGGGCCAGGTGAGGGGGGGGGGGGGGGGGGGGTCAGGTGAAAGGAGGAGGGAGGGGTCAGGTGAGGGAAGAAAGGGCAGGTGAGAGGAGGAGGGAGGGGTCAGGTGAGGGGAGGGGCCAGGTGAGGGGAGGGGTCAGGTGAGAGGTGAGGGGAGGGGTCAGGTGAGGGGAGAAAGGGCAGGTGAGAGGAGGGGGAGGGGCCAGGTGAGGGGGGGTCAGGTGAGAGGAGGAGGGAGGGGTCAGGTGAGGGGAGAAAGGGCAGGTGAGAGGAGGAGGGAGGGGTCAGGTGAGGGGGGGGTCAGGTGAGGGGACACAATGGAGATGTTGTTGCTTTGCCTGGAAACACTGAATGTAAACTTATATTAGTATATCGTCATGGAGACAAGCAGAGGACACCATCATTGAGATCTGTGGAGAGGCGAGCCCACTCTGTCTTTAAATAAAAATAATAGTAGTAGTTATAATAATAGTATTTAGTCTCACCATCGATCGCTCCCAGCGTTTGTTTTTGTGGTTTCCTGTTTTGCTGCTGCTGTTTGGTCTGAGATACAAAGTCCTGACCATAATCCAGAGGGAAGTCCAAGTCTGGGAAGAAGGAGGGTCCAGAGGAGAGCGTCCCCGTGTGGTGAGATGAGGCAGAGGATGGGGGCCCCAGGTAATAAGAGACCAGGTCCTGGAGCAGCTGCTGGTCCTGGTCCAAAGACCCAGACCTGGGCTTGGACCGGCGCAAGACCGGGTTTTGATCCAGAGAGTTCAGCGAGCGCTCCTCCTCGTCCTGGTATCCAAACTGCTGCTGCTGCAAATGACAGAAAGAAATCAGGACTAAACCAGGACTAAATCAGGCCTGAGCCAGGACTCAACCAAGATCAAACCAGGACTAAACCGGGAAAAAACATTACTAAACTAAAGACAGAACTGAACCAGGCCTGGCAAAGCACCGCCCACAGTAACATTTAGTAGATGAATTATTTAATCATAATAATCCACTTACTCAAATTTAAAATTCTAATGTTCTTAAGTACGGTCTTTACTGTGGCTCTAAAATGTTTGTGTAGAACCCAGAGCACAGTGAGGAACCTTTAAACATTAGACCCTACATACACAATACACATACACTAGACACTACACACACATTACACACACATTACACACACATTAGAGCCTGTACTGAAAGACTCCTCTGGGAAATACTCGCCTGATTTAAACCCTCAGCCCCTCCACAGAGGACAGGGAGGACATGGAGGACAGGGAGGACAGGGATGACATGGAGGACAGGGAGGACATGGAGGACAGGGAGGACAGGGATGACATGGAGGACAGGGAGGACATGGAGGACAGGGATGACAGGGATGACATGGAGGACAGGGAGGACATGGAGGACAGGGAGGACAGGGAGGACGCCCTGACCACAGACTCTATACAGTCTGACCAGGTATAAGGTCTATATGTATTAGAGATGCACCGATCTGATCTGGTATCAGATATTGGCACCTATACTGAAACTGGGATCTCTGTGGACTGTGGAGTCTCTGAGGTCTGTGGGGTCTCTGAGGTCTGTGGGGTCTCTGAGGTCTGTGGGGTCTCTGAGGTCTCTGAGGTCTGTGGAGTCTCTGAGGTTTGTGGGGTCTCTGTGGACTGTGAGGTCTGTGGAGTCTCTGTGGTCTGTGGGGTCTGTGGAGTCTCTGAGGTCTGTGGGGTCTCTGTGGACTGTGAGGTCTGTGAGGTCTTTGGGGTCTCTGGGGTCTCTGAGGTCTCTGAGGTCTGTGGAGTCTCTGAGGTCTCTGTGGACTGTGAGGTCTTTGGGGTCTCTGTGGACTGTGAGGTCTCTGAGGTCTCTGTGGACTGTGAGGTGTCTGAGGTCTGTAAGGTCTGTGAGGTCTGTGAGGTCTGTGAGGTCTGTGAGGTCTGTGAGGTCTGTGAGGTCTGTGGGGTCTGTGAGGTCTGTGAGGTCTCTGAGGTCTCTGAGGTCTGTGAGGTCTGTGAGGTCTGTGAGGTCTCTGAGGTCTGTGGGGTCTGTGAGGTCTGTGAGGTCTCTGAGGTCTGTGAGGTCTCTGAGGTCTGTGGGGTCTCTGAGGTCTCTGTGGACTGTGAGGTCTGTGAGGTCTGTGAGGTCTGTGAGGTCTGTGAGGTCTCTGAGGTCTGACCTGTTTGAAGGAGTAGGGGTCGACCAGGGGCCTGTGCACGGACGACTGAGACGGCTCCAGAATCATGTAGTCCACAAACTGCTGCACCAGCTGCTCGTCCGGAGAGGAAGGGGACCGGGGCTCTGGACCAGGACTAAAACCTGGACCAAGACCAGGACCAGGTCCAGACCCAGGACCAGGGAGGACCTGTTTGGCCCTCTCTGTGGGGACTCTGCTCAGCTCTCGACTGATGACGACCTGAGTCATGTCGTCTCTCCACGTCAGACCTGCTCAAACGGAGAAACAAGTACAAGTAAACACACGTAAACACACACACAAACATACAAACACACACAAACATACAAACATACAAACACATGATAGTGTTATATTCTCACTAAACGTCTTCATTTCAAACTCGTGAATAAAAGTGTGATTTGAACCTTGCTCCATGAGCTCCTTGAGGACCTGTTGCAGGCGGTGCAGGACCTGGGCTGAGACCTGGTACTGGACTGGGATCTTGTCCGGACTGTGGCACTGACCAAACAAACCATCTAGAGGGGAAATAAGAGAGGGAGCAGGAGGGAGAGGCAGAGAAAGGAAGAGAGAGAAGAAACATTTAGCATGTATATTTTAGAGAGGATAAACAGAGGAGTGCTTCTGAATCACCACCAGATGATGTCACAGGGTGGAACAGAGTGTAGGGATGCAGTGCCAATACTGGTACTAAAGTAAATGTAGAACAGACCGCTGACCACGCGTGTTTTTTCAGAGTTATGGGGAGTAAATAAAGAATAACACATTCTTAAACATCTCACTTTGTCATAGTTTTGTCATGTTTTCTGTGTCTCTGGTTTTGGTTCAGCAGCTGTATCCCTATAAATCCTCGTCCTGTAGATATACAGTGTGTGTATCCCTCCTCCTCTGTATATAGTTCTAATGTTGTGTTTTATCTCGTATCCCTCCTCCTCTGTATATAGTTCTAATGTTGTGTTTTATCTCGTATCCCTCCTCCTCTGTATATAGTTCTAATGTTGTGTTTTATCTCGTATCCTTCCTCCTCTGTATATAGTTCTAATGTTGTGTTTTATCTCGTATCCCTCCACCTCTCTGTCTACAGTTCTAATGTTTATCTGGTATCCCTCCGCCTCAGTATACAGTCCTTATGCGCGTGGCCCGTGGGCAGCAGCAACGATGACTCATCCCTCTCAAACAAACTCGAGGGAAACGCCGGAGTGATGTCACCGTTCCCATGGTGACGGACCACTCAGCCACACTCCCATTGGTGGATTTGTACGCTCGCTAGGCTCTGATTGGAGGATTTGGAGGCACAGTGTTGTTTACCTTTCATCCCTCCATCCCTCCATCCCTCCACCCCTCCATCTCTCCACCCCTCCATCTCTCCACCCCTCCATCCCTCCATCTCTCCACCCCTCCACCCCTCCATCCATCCAGCCCTCCATCCCTCCATCTCTCCTCTTCTCTTTCATCTTTCATCCTCGTGTGTTTCTCTGTGAAAAGCCTCTGGCCTCAGGTTCACACACACACAGAAAAACACTGCACTGACTATAGATGTAAATGGCCAAATAATACTGTCAATGTTACTGCTAGTTTAGCACGAGTACTTCTACTACAACTACTACTACAATTATACTACTTTGACTAGCTAGTACTACTACTACTATTACTACTACCACCACTACTAGAACTGCTACTGCAACTGCCACAGAACTGATTTAGAATAGGTTTAGATAAAGATTTTGTAGTTTTGGGGTTTTTTTGGTCCTGTTTAAGTCCTAGTTTAGTCCTGGTTTAGTCTTGGTTTAGTCCTGGTTTAGTCTTGGTTTAGTCCTAGTTTAGCTATGGTTTAGGTCTGGTTTAGGTCTGGTTTAGTTCTGGTTTAGTTCTGGTTTAGTCCTGTTTGTTTAACCATGACTTGTTTTTGGTTGATGATCACGTTTCTTCCAGCAGATTTCTTAGAACACGGCGCTCTCCGTTTTTCTCTCAAACTCTTTTCCTTTTCTCATCGATTAAACATTCACTGGACTCAAACAAAACCACATACTAAAGTAGACCACAGGAGACAGTACAAGACCACACAAGACTGAAGAGGACTGAAGAGGACTGAAGAGGACTGGAGAGGACTAAACAGGACTGAACAGGACTACACCATAGACTGTATATACACTGCTCAAAATAATTAAAGGGACACTTTGAAAACTCATCAGATCTCAATGTGAAAAAAATCAGTTGGATATCTGTACAAATGTGGACAGGGCAATGTCGTAGAAACAAAAGGAGCTCCTCTTTTGAGACAATGACACGGCCCCTAAAACAGGACCGGTTTTGCCTGTGGAGGTCCTTTCAGCTTTCTCCCTCCGGGTCTTTTTTGGCTGGTTTTCCACTAGTGCTGCTTTGGCTACAGTGATTATTATTTTTGTATTTATTTATTTAACCTTTATTTTACCAGGTAGGTCGATTGAGAACCAATTCTCATTTTCAACGACGACCTGGCCAAGAGGCAGAAATGACAACATACAACACCGTCCATACAGGCAAAGACAAGACAAAACAGCAACATTAAAACAGTTCCTATTTCCCACTATTTACATATAAACACATGAGTGAGCAGATTTTAAAAACAGGTACATTGGTCACGTACTATAGATTTTATTGAGCTGATGAATGTATCTACTGGAGTTAGAATACAGAGTTTTAGTGTTTTTTGTAGATTGTTCCAGTCGTTGGGGCAGCGAAATGAAATGATGATTGACCAAAGGATGTACGGACTCGTGGGGTGATCATGGTGATAATGTTACTGGAGCGTAGGTTATGTGTGTTATTGGAAATGTTGATGAGTGAGCGAAGATAATGAGGGGTTTTACCAATTAATGTTTTATAGATGAATTTGTACCAATTTATCAATCTGCGGGAGTGAAGTGACGGCCAGTTAACCAGTGAGTACAGATGACAGTGATGGGTGGTGAAAGGGGCACCTGTGACAAAACGGATTGTTGAGTGATAAATGACATCAAGTTTATGGAGGAGAGTTTTGGATGCTGACCTGTAGATAATGTCACCGTAATCGAAGATGGGGAGGATTGTCATTTTAACAAGGGTGTGTTTTGCAGAATGGGTGAATGAGGATTTATTGCGGTATAGAAAGCTGATTCCTGATTTGACTTTGGAAAGTAATGTGTTAATGTGAATATCAAAGGAAAGTGTATTGTCAAGCCATATGCCTAAGTATTTGTAAGAATTTACTAGTTGTAGATATGTGCCGTCCAGGGATGAGATGTTGGTGTGGTAGGGAATCTGAGGTAAATTACGGTTGAAAATCATGTATTTCATTTTGGTTGTGTTTAAAAGAAGATGAAGGTTGGAAAAAGCGTATTGGAGACTGGTGAAGCTGTTTTGTAAAGAGCGGAGGGCTGTGTTAAGGCACGGACTGGATGTGTACAGAATGGTGTTGTCAGCGTATAAATGTATGTGGGAGGTGCCAGCAGCAGAAACTATGTTATTGATGTAGATTTTAAAGAGGGTTGGTCCTAGTATGGACCCTTGAGGAACCCCCGTGGTCAAGGTTAGGGGGTCAGATTGATGCCCCTCAGCTCGCACCAACTGAATGCGTCCCGAGATGTAGCTCCTAAACCATGCCAGGCACTTCTCTGAGAGGCCTATCTGCTGAAGTCTGCTGAGTAGGATGTTGTGATCTACTGAGTCAAAGGCTTTAGCCAAGTCTACAAAGACAGCCACACAATATTCTTTTTTATCTATGGCACTTATGATGTCATGATTATCACTACTGGGAGTATGAGGCCAGTCCTGAACCTACAGAAGATGCACAGATTTAGTGAGTCTCCAGCACAATCTCCAGAACATGGACATTTCAGGAGACAGGCAGTTATTCTAGGAGAGCTGGACAGGGGCCAGATCACCTGACTTAAACACCTCTTTATGTATGGACATTATGTTTGGGTCCATCAGACACCCCCAGGTTCCTCCTCAGACTCTACAGGCGTCCACCTGCCCTGCCACATGATTATTTCATTTTGATTTTCAGGGTGTCTATAAAATGAAGCCCTCTTAGTCCTTGGTTCTTTGTACAGTCTGTGGTCCACACACAGACAGGTTCTTACCGTCACTGCAGATCTGCTCTCGTCCGCACAGATTCTTCTCAAACAAGCATCCTGAAAAACACAAAGACCTGGTTTAGACCTGGTTTACAACTAGTTTAGTCCAAAATGTATTTCCTAAACCACAATGAAATGCATTTTTTGTCAACACTTGTCTCCATTTTGTTTGACTTCATTCTAAAAGTGTTTTTTTCTATCACACATTGTGCAGCTGCACTAGCCCAGAGCACGTCTCCTCTGATAAAACTCAACACAAACCTGAACAAAGAGACAAAGACACAAAGACACAAAGAGAAGGGACATTTTCAAAGAGCAGAGCAGATGAGACAGATACAGAACACTGCATTTCAAACACAATCAGCAGCTTTACAATGAGCTCGAACACAGCAGAGGGGGCGCTAGTTTAGACCTGCTCTAGTCCTGGTATCAGACCTGGTTTAGTCCTGGTTTGGTCCTGGCTTTGTACTGATTTAGTCCTGGTTTAGACCTGGCTTAGTCCTGGAATTAGTCCTAGTTTAGTCCTGGAATTAGTCCTAGTTTAGTCCTGGAATTAGTCCTAGTTTAGTCCTGGAATTAGACCTGGTTTAGTCCTGGAATTAGACCTGGTTTAGTCCTGGAATTAGACCTGCTTTAGTCCTGGAATTAGACCTGCTTTAGTCCTGGAATTAGACCTGGTTTAGTCCTGGAATTAGACCTGGTAGAGTCCTGGAATTAGACCTGGTTTAGTCCTGGAATCAGACCCGGTTTAGTTCTGGAATTAGACCTGCTTTAGTCCTGGAATTAGACCTGGTTTAGTCCTGGTTTGGTCCTGGCTTGGTACTGATTTAGTCCTGATTTAGACTTGGCTTAGTCCTGGAATTAGTCCTAGTTTAGTCCTGGAATAAGACCTGGTTTAGTCCTGGAATCAGACCTGTTTTAGTCCTGGAATTAGACCTGGTTTAGTCCTGGAATTAGACCTGGTTTAGTCCTGGTTTGGTCCTGGCTTGGTACTGATTTAGTCCTGGTTTAGACTTGGTTTAGTCCTGGAATTAGTCCTAGTTTAGTCCTGGAATTAGACCTGGTTTAGTCTTGGAATCAGACCTGGTTTAGTCCTGGAATTAGACCTGGTTTAGTCCTGGAATCAGACCTGCTTTAGTCCTGGAATTAGACCTGGTTTAGTCCTGGAATTAGCCCCAGTCGGACCTTGGGTTAGTTAAAGTGCACTATGTAACCTTTCTTGTGGAATGTATGCCACTTGCTTGTTTCCATGGCGATGTTAAAGTGGGGGTATAATGTAACACTGGTCCCTCATTAAAACATGCCTGAAGAGTAAATGCCTCATTAGTGGGACGCACACTGATTGTGTTGTGATAGCGCTGTGAAGGGGGAGGGACTTAGTACAGGGAGCAAAGGGAGGGGGGAGTCAGAGCGTCAAAAACAAAACTTTATACATTGTTTTGGGCGAATACAGTATTTTCAAAACAGTTAAAGGAACATGGTGATCTAAATCTGTGACGTGTTCCAGTTAATGCCCCATAGAATCACATACTGTACTGTTTATTTTCACTATTTTAAAAATGTGACTGAAAATCACCATCAAATAATGAAAAAAGTGACACATTTTTTGTCCTATCATCCAGACTCACTCATAAGAGTTTTGAATACAGCAGTTTAGTGCAAATGTAACAGGTTTGACTTAATCCAGGTCTGGTCCCGTCTTTAGTCCCGGATTTAAGGACCACAAAAGTCCCGTAGAGTCCATGGACCAGTTCTAATCCGGTTTAAATCCAGGATTTATTCCTCATATCCCAGATCAGAGCTGGTTTAGTCTCAGCACAATTCCCCCAGGAGAATCCAGCCTGAGCCCCCTCTCCTCCTTCTCTCCTCTCCCTCCCTCTGTTCTATCGTCCTCTCTCTTT